>CM056049.1:379081903-379681903 GCA_029574335.1 Rana kukunoris
TGCAGCCAGTCCAGTTGCCAGGAGCTTGATCAAGATAGCACAGCTGATTCCCCTGCTGTCCCATCAGCTCAACCGCAATACTCAGGAGACCCAATACTATTGGCCCGCTTTGCTGACTTGCTGCAGAGAGAATTGACGAAAGCCACTGATAAGTTAGCTTTGGACATAAAACAAGATTTTCAGGAATTGGGGAACCGTTTGGAAAGCATTGAATCGATGGTAGATGACACTGTCCATAGAGTTTCTCAAAACTCGAATATGATAGCTGATTTACAGAATCGTCTTGAGGAAGCTTATTAAAAAATAGACGACCTTGAGAATCTCGCTAGGCGCTATAATTTTCGTATTAGAGGTATTCCGGAGAAAGTGAAGGATATCACTTCCGTCACTTATTCGCTAATGCAAGCTGCAGTACCTGATATTAATGAAATTCATATGGAAATCGATCGTATTCATAGAGCTCTGGTTCCTCCAAAACCTGATGGCCCCCCCAGGGACGTTATCGTAAAACCCCAATTTTTCCGGATCAAAGAAGCAGTGATGCGTTACGCTAGAGAACATCCAGATCTAGAGATAGATGGGCTCAAGATTCAAGTATTTGCGGATATATCCCAGGCTACCATCCAAAAGAGGCGGTCGTTCAAACCCTTGTTGCTGCCGCGCTGATCGAAAGAAATATTCGCTATAGATGGAACTACCCCTTTAACCACTTGTCATCTGCCCACCGTCAAATGACGGCGGGCAGACAAACCCTTATCCCTGTCATCACATTGTGACGTGATGTCCTTTTAAAGCCGCGGGCGGGCACTCGTACGGGATCCCCGCAGAGCGGCGCGCGCGCGCACCCACCGCTCTGCGGGGATCCCGTACGAGTGCCCGGCGGCAACGATCGCCGCCGGGCACACGCGATTGCTCAGTAACTGAGCGGGGACGTGGAGCTCTGTATGTAAACAGAGCTGCACGTCCCTGTCAGGGAGAGAGGAGATCGATTGTGTCCCTTGTACATAGGGACACAATCGGTCACCTCCCCCAGCCCCCCCTCCCCCCACAGTTAGAACACTCATAGGACACACATTTAACCCCTTCCCCGCCCCCTAGTGGTTAACCCCTTCACTGCCAGTCACATTTATACAGTAATCAATGCATATTTATAGCATTTTTCACTGTATAAATGTAAATGGTCCCAAAAATGTCAGAAAAGTGTCCGAAATGTCCGCCATAACGTCGCAGTCCCAATAAAAAAAATCGCAGATCGCCGCCATTAATAGTAAAAAAAAAAAAAAAAAAAAAATGCCATAAACTATCCCCTATTTTGTAAACGCTATAAATTTTGCGCAAACCAATCGATAAACGCTTATTGCATTTTTTTTTTTACCAAAAATATGTAGAAGAATACGTATCGGCCTAAACTGAGGGAAACAATATTTTTTTAATATATTTTTTGGGTTATTTATTATAGCAAAAAGGAAAAAATAAAATTGCATTTTTTTTTAAATTGACGCTCTATTTTTGTTTATAGCGCAAAAAATAAAAACCGCAGAGGTGATCAAATACCACCAAAAGAAAGCTCTATTTGTGGGAAAAAAAGGACGCCAATTTTGTTTGGGAGCCACGTCGCACGACCGCGCAATTGTCAGTTAAAGCGACGCAGTGCCGGAAGCTTATATTTTGTCTGGGCAGGAAGGGGGTGTAGGTGCACAGTAGGCAAGTGGTTAAGCTTCAATTTACCTATAACAACAAATCTTACTCCTTTTCTACATTCACTGAGGGCGAAACGGTCTTACTGAAGCTGGGTTTCATCTCCCGTAGTCCATCTCGGAATCGGCCTGGATCCAGCCACCCCCCTCCTCCCATCTCCCCCCTTTGGACGACCTCGCCGACGAAGAAATCAGCGTCTACTTCTCGCACATCTTGAGAACTTCTTACATGCAATTGCTTGGTCCTCCTGTATGGTTTCTCAGTGGTCCAGTTATAGGACATTAACCGCTGCCTTAAAATTCTTTATTTTTTATTTTTTATTTTTTTATATATTATTTTTCATTTTTTTTTTTCCTTGAGTAGATGACGTGACATACATCTGTTGCCTAAATGGTTCTATATTTTTTGTTTATTTTTTGAGGTCATACTTGTTTTTACTTTTTATTTATTTTTTGTTTTTTTCTTTTCCCCAGGCTGGACTTTTTTATTTTATTTATATTTTCTATTTTTTTTTTTTAGGACTACACTGAACTTTGGTTGTTTTCTTATGTTATGTTTAAAGTTTTCATGGGTGGTACGATGGGGCCTTAACCCTTTTTTATATGTGCCTTTACTGCCGGGGGGCGTCTATGCACTCTCCTTTCTCGAAGGACTCTTCCCATTACTTGATTCTGGTGGAGACTCCTTTGTACTCAGAGCGTTCGATCTGAGACATTTGTGTTTTGGTTTCTACACCTGATTTATTGTTTATTGATGTTATGTTACTCGGTGTCAGGGGCTTCCTGGCCCGATTACCTGTTTCTCTCTTTTCTTTTCTTCCTCTATCTCTTTCTCAATTACTGCTTTCATTTTTATTATTCTCTCCTGAGGGTCACCTGGAGGTTCTCTTGGTTCTTCTGGATCTTGAAGTTTGCAGATCGGTGGGTGAGTTTGTTTATGTATAATTGGCTGACTGTTTCCTATGCCTAGTATAATGACCAATTCCAGAAGTGTTCGCCTACTCTCCCATAATGTACAGGGTCTTGGGTCTCCCTCTAAAAGGATCAAGGCTTTTACTCACTATCGATCTCTAGGGGCAGACATTGTTGCTCTCCAGGAGACACACTTTACTTCCCTATTTACCCCTAGGTACTTACATAAGGACTATCCTCTTTGTTACTATGCGAATGCGTCAGAGAAAAAAAGGGAGTGGCCCTTTGCTTTTCTAGACAAATATCATTTACCGAAACAAAAGTTCTTAGGGACAGAGATGGACGTTATCTTTTGGTAAAGGGTCACTTGGGGGAAACTTTGGTTACCTTTCTAGTTTACTATGCTCCCAACACAAATCAAGTTGCATTCTTTCACTCCCTTTTACGATCCATGGCTCCTGAATTTGAAGGGGAAGTAATTTTGGCGGGTGACTCCAATTTAGCTTTGGATTTCATTAGGGACAAATCTCATACCACTGGGCTTCGCTCCCCTCTCAGGCAAAGCCGCAAATTTGCACAGTTGCTTTATCATTATGATTTAGTTGATGCCTGGAGGGAAGCTAATCCCACATCTCGAGACTACTCTCATTATTCTAGAGCACATGGGCATTACTCACGTATAGACCACGTGTTTCTCCTTTTGGGACTGGTACCTAGGTTGACTTCTGCCAAAATATTATCCACTTCTTGGTCAGATCATGATCCTGTTGTGGTTCAGTTATCAAATCTTGCCAGTAGGATAGCAAAATCACACTGGCACTTGAATGTGTCTCTCCTCAGTGATGAATCTCACTGTCTTGAGATTTCAAATCATTTGAAGTCTTACTTCGAAATCAATGTAGCAGACGACACCTCACCTGCAATCAATTGGGCCGCACACAAAGCTTCTGTTAGGGGAGCTTTTATCCAACTGGCCTCCAGACTTAAAAGATCTCGCAATGAGATAATCTCTGCCAAGGAATACGAAGCCTTAGCTAAGCAACATAAACGTTCTCCATCTCCCAATCTATTTATTAAACTAGAGCAATCCCGCCTTAAACATAATATCTGTCTTACCACAAGGGCCGAGAAACAAATACATTGGACGAATCACAAGTTTTTCACTTGGCGAGATCGTCCAGGTTCCTTGCTGGCACATAAGCTTACCCCTAGGCATTCTCAAACGGCACTCCCCAAAATTAGGCTTTCGGGGGGTCACTTATCTCAAGATCCCCAAAAGATTCTTCGGGAGTTTCATAATTTTTATGCTGGTTTGTATGGAAGTCCCCGGGATGCTGCCCCTCCGTCCATTATGGAATTCCAGGGGAAACTTCCCTTCTTGTCCATTGCGGATGATCATAGAGATCTTATGGACCAGCCGTTTACGGGTGAGGAGATCTGTAACACTATCAAAACACTTTCACTCCATAAATCTCCAGGCTCTGACGGGCTTCCCAACTTTTACTATAAAAAATCCTCTGAACAGTTGGTTCCACATATGGCACTTTATTTGAATTCCCTGCGGGATGGAGGGGCGGTCCCGTTTGATGAAAATAAAGCATATATTAGTGTTATTCCTAAACCCAACAGGGACCCTACTGATGTTTGTAATTACCGCCCAATTTCGCTGATAAACTGTGATTTAAAGATCCTAACAAAACTTCTGGCCTCTCGTCTTAATACCTTTTTAGCGCAATACATCCATAAGGATCAGTCAGGATTTATAGCAGGACGTCAGACACTGGATCAAATTCGTAGATCTATAAGTTTGATCTCAGCAGTACGCTCCAATTGGGATGCTCCTCTAGCCCGAGAACTGTTGCTCCTTTCACTTGACCTTAACAAGGCTTTTAATAGTCTAAATTGGAATTTTCTTTTTATTACTTTGGAGACCTTAGGGTTTGGTTCTTCGTTTCTTTCCTTGCTGAAGACACTATATAGCACCCCAGTAGCCCAAGTTTCAATTAGAGGTTATAAATCGTCACCATTCCCTATTAAGCGTGGTACAAGGCAGGGTTGCCCACTTTCTCCTTTGCTTTTTGCATTGGCAATTGAACCCCTAGCTATGGCGATTCGTTCCCACCCCAACAGGAACACAAATGTGCATTATTTGCCGATGATGTCCTCATGTATATCACTAACCCCCAAGTAACTTTACCTAATTTGCTGACCTTATTAGATACATTTTCACAACTTTCTGGTCTGTCTTTGAATTCTCAAAAAACAATAGCGCTTAATGTTTCACTACCTCCTGCAGTAATACAAACTCTCCAAAATACCTATACTTTTCAGTGGACTTATCACTCCCTCCCGTACTTAGGGGTCCGGTTGACATCCTCTATTGACACTGTTTATAAGGCAAATTATCCCCCATTATTTAAAAAACTTAGGGAAGATCTCCGTTGCTGGGCGGACTATTCTCTCTCATGGTTTGGCAGAGTCAACTCAATAAGAATGACATTCCTACCCAGACTCCTTTACTATTTTAGAACTCTGCCAGTGGCAGTCCCGAGGAGAGAGATGCAGCGTCTGCAGACTGAGGTTTCGCGCTTTGTGTGGGGGGGTAAGAGGCCTCGGATACAGAAACGAACACTTTATACACCAAAACCTATGGGTGGGCTGGGTCTTTCTAATTTACAGGCATACTTTCAAGCAGCTCAGATTGCCCAGCTAGCCTACACCACTGCTAAGGGTTCAGTCCCCTTATGGGTTTCCATTGAAGCACTCTCCTGTTATCCCATTGCGGTAGGATCTTTAATGTGGCTTCCTAGTCGTTTACGCCCACCTATATTATGCCCTATTTTATCGCATTCTTTAGTAATTTGGGACAGAACACGCCACCGCAGCCCTTTAGCATCCTCGCATACACCACTAGCTCCTATCTTCTGTAACCCAGAGTTTCCACCTGGCTTGACCCCACAATTATTTCAATGGTGACTCAATAAGGGGCTATTAAGAATTGGCGATTTTATTAATGGAGGTCAGGTATACTCTATGCAATATTTTATAGACACGTTTCTAATGCCTCCTAGTAAAATATTTCGATATAACCAAATTATATCCTTCGCCAGATCTAAACTTAATCTACGAGTGGGACACCTTGCGCTCACGACATTTGAATTGTCATGTCAAGCCAGGGGTTTACAAAGAGGGCGGATTTCTGCGATATACTCTTCTCTTACTGAACCAGATTTAAAACTTACATATATGAACCAGTGGGAGAGGGACTTGAACCTTACTTTTGATCTGAATGAATGGCGGGACATTGCATATAAGCTATCCAAAATTTCTATTAACACTACCCTTATAGAGGCCAACTATAAAACGCTCTCGCGTTGGTACTTGGTACCAATTAGGGTAGCTAAAATGCATCCCTCTATTTCGCCTAATTGCTTTCGATGATGCGGACAGTTGGGGACGATGCTCCATATTTGGTGGCAGTGTCCCCTCATAATTCGGTTCTGGATTAGGATTTTCAATCTTATAAATTCAGTAACAGGGGTAAACATTCGTAGATCCCCTGAAGTCGCTCTTTTTCACAAATTACCTGATGGAACACCTAAAAAATCTGTAAAATTGATTACTTATATTTTGCTGGCGGCTAGAATTATAATTGCTAGGCATTGGAGACAGGCGACAATTCCTCTTGATCAGGTTAAAAGTAAACTTAATTGGATTATGATCAATGACAAGCTGACCTATTTACTCTGTAACAATTCCGAGAAATTTAATACGGTATGGGATCCATGGATTGACTACCTTTCGACTCCTTAGGGAGCTCCAGGTTGACCCTCTCTCTTTCTTTATTTCTTCCCCTTCTTCCTTCTCCTTTTCTCTTTCCTATCTCTTTTTTTTTGCTCTTTTACTTTCTCCTTTTTTGGGTTTTTATTTGATTGCTACGGACGACCACATTTGGGGCTTTCACGGTAGTGGGTCCTGGGATAATCTCGGGGTCCGCTGCAGGGATTCCTTGTGGTCTTGGGTCACCGCCATTCACTGTCTTTGGTGGGATCCAAGCTCATGGGGAGGATCTGTTATTCAGTCCCATTGGTATTTGGATATGTATTCTTAATTTTACATTTGTTGTAATGATTGGAGACAGATATTCATAGCGATAACTTTTTATATTATTGTATTGAGATATTGAATGTCTGCCGACCTTTATTTTATTCTTATGTCTGTTCATTTCGAGACCAGTTTTCTTTTTTTTTTTCCTCAATAAAAATATTGAAATTTAAAATAATAATAAATTTAAAGTAAAATACAATATTAAAACCAGGTTGGAAAGAAACCATAAACGATATCACACAGTGTATGTGGACTCGGTAAATGTAGGTGGAAATATCTGGTGTGTACCAAGGTAAATTTAAAATCTGGATTTAAAAAATAGTTGCCTCACATAGAAAGAGCATAAAAGTATATATATATATATATATATATATAATATATATATATATATATATATATATATATATAAAATACACCTAAAATATGAATATATCTTGTAAAAGTTAATCTAAAAGACAATTCTAAAATCCCCCGTAAATATATATATAAGTCTCTCTCAAACATCACTGGTCGCTGATGAAGCAGTTGATGTCTAATTCGACATTTAACCCCCTAGGCACCAGGGTATTGACTAAATAAATCCATTCAGTTTCAAGCTTAGACAATTCTCTAACACGGTTCGAACCTCTCAATGCAGGCTTTAGATATTGAACACCCCAGAATTTAAGGCCTGCAGGATTTTTGTCATGAAAGAGTTTAAAGTGTAAGGATACATTATGGCCCTTATAGCCCAACTTAATATTGGCTATATGTTCTCCTATCCTGATTTTCAGTTCTCTTTTTGTACGTCCTATGTGTACATTCCAAAACGTACACCACATAGGACGTATTGCACTTAATAAACTCTTTTACAGGGAATTCCATGTTGTTAGAGGTGGAGGTGAAGGTCTCAATGGCTCTTAGTGGCCTGTCAACCTCCCTACATGGTAAACATTTACGGCATGCAAAGAAACCGTCTTTGTCCCAGAAAGTTTTTTTTTTTTTGGGGGGTCCAATACTTTTTTTTACGACTTTGTCGCCAAAATTCTGTGCTTTTTTTGTATATGAACATTGGCTTGGTCGGAAAAAAAATTCTCAAAATTGTATCTAAAAGGAGGATGTGCCAGTGTGAAGAAAAGATTTTTTCCACTTCTTTATACTGAGAGTGGTACCCGGAAATGAAACTCCACTCATGAGTGGTCTTCCTTATCGGTGGTAGTTTATTTTTCAAAAATTCACTTCTTGGTATCAATAGGAGGTCTTCAATGGTTCTTGTGAGGTGATTTTCCTGGTAACCTTTTTGTAGAATTTTTTCTTTCAATATGAGGGCCTGAGAAGTAAAATCTTCATCATTGGTGCAATTCCGTCTTACTCTTGTCAGTTGACCTTTTGGTATATTACGTAGCCACATAGGTGGTGCCCACTATGTGTGGGCAGATAACTATTAGAATATGTGGGTTTGAAATAAACCTTAGTCCCCAATTTGTCTCCACTTCGGAATATATTCAAGTCTAGGAAGTGTATACTATGCTGATTGTATTCACTCTTCAGACTAATGTTGCATTTATTATTGTTGAGCTCTTCAAGAAATTCTTCAAGAGATAATAGGGACCCGGCCCAAATAAAGAACACGTCATCGAGAGACTTCTACTACCTTCTCCTGGTGGCATGCTCAAACAACTAAAAAGGCTAAACCGGCCTCCCTCAGTTATGGTCGGGACCGACCTGTCGGGAGCCCCTTATCAGCGGAGGAATGGCGCTTGATGGACTTTGACTTGTCGTCGGATAACCCGGCGAATAATGACCGTAACTTTCACCCAGAGTCAAGAGACGTGGAAGAATTCAGCGCTCCCGGTGCTGCTTGGGAGGAGAAGGACCGTCCTACCGGAAACGAGTCGAGAGGACCTAGCCGTTTGTTCACGGAAGCTCCGTGTCTGACCTGGGGAGTGGGTGAGTCAAGCTCTGTGTCTGTTGTTGCTCTCACTACCCCTTTACCCATGAATGTCCCTGCTTTGAGAAGGGCCCCTGACGTGTTATTGCTGCCAGGTTGTGGGGACCCAAAGATCCTACCTAGACTGGCTCGCTTGCAGTGTGTGGTGACCTGGAGAGTCGCTACTGAATACGGGTATGAATACCCCTATGTGCCTCCCTCTCTTCTTTGCCAGATTGATCGGGAGCAGGAGGCCTGGTGCCAGGAGGCTATCTGGTTGTACCTGAAGGCACCCCGTGTTTTGGTAGGTGCTGATCCGAAGTTGTCACAGTTGGAAACTAGATTTGCAGAGTGCCACCGCAATTGAAGCTGGGGGGCATCATCTTTTCCAAAACCGTGTCGTGTTGACGTGTCCGGGCAAAGAGGACAAGGTTTTCAAGGTGAAGGTTGTTACCCCGGGAGGAGACATTGTTTGGCTGCTGGGTCCTCGGTTCTATCAGTGAGGGGAATGTATCAACCTGACCAAAGTATCTCAAGGAAGTTACGGACAAGTATGCCCTCATTCCGTGTGAACTGAACTGTTTTTTTTCCCAGTTTTCCCTTTCCCCCCCTGCTTCTCCAGACTCACGAAGACTATTGTGTATAAACTTTCGGGAGGGGTTTGGGTTCAGTCAGTTAGGATGGGAAATTCTTGTACACGGAACTTTGTTTGACTTACAGTCTGGGAATCACCGAAGAAGATTCAAAAGAGACTTCTGCTTCTCCTCTTTACAGCTACTTCCGCACCTTTTTGAGTTTGTTTTTGTACAGACTGTGGCAGTACCAGGGTACTGACTGCTAGGGACAGTGTTCTGCACCGGAAGAAAAACTTTGAGTAATGACTTTTTTTTCCTTCCCTCTTTTCCCTTCCATAAGTGTTTATTATATTATGGTCTCTTAGGAGAGAAAGGAGGCTTTGCGCTCAGGCTTGAGCTCACAGCTTAAATTCTGCTCTGTGATTTGCTATGTGTGTTCTGTTTTTTTTTTTCCTTTCTTTTCTCCTTCATTTGCTATCGGTCAAGTTGATGTCAGGCCAGTATTCGTATTTGAATGTTTTGGACACTGGGGACAGTGTCTTTTTGGGGGAGGGGAGTGTGTAGCGCCCCCTTGCTTTTTGCATGGGCGCTGCGTTTAAAATTAGTTGAACTGGGAGAGTTAGGTTGCTCCAAGTTGTGATTTGTTTAGGTTGTTGACCTATGTCATTCTGGAAAGGTCCACTGGCTCAGACTGCATTCTGGGGATGTTGTTTCATCCTTGGCCGGCAGTGGGAGCCAGCGAGATTTCTGGTGGATGGAGTCTTCCTCAGCAGCCAATCGGAGAGGGTTTCTCCTCACAGGGCATGCTGGGGAGGGATATATCTGGGACCTAGGTCAGGTCTCGGGGGTTCTTCTGCTTCACATGTGCAGGGTCCCGGACTCGGGGTGCGGCATCCACCTTTAGGTTGTGCGCGCCCAGGGACCTCGCCGGCGCAGCCCGCCTGGCTAGGTTCCTGGGCCTTCCTGAGTCTCGGTCGGAGACTAGAATAAAGGGGCCCCAGTGATTTACTGGGTCCCCGAAGCTTAGGAGAGTCCCAGACGGGGATTCGGTGACCGGGATGCTGGCAGGTACGTTCTACTGCCGCCCGGTGACTTATGCTGAGAGACTAGTGGGAGGATTCGCTCTGTTCGCACATTGAGTCTATCCAAATTAACTGGCCTGTGGCAGAGGCCTAGAGCCGGGCCTGTGAGAGAGACCCATTCCTCCCAGCTAAGATTCGAGGTGGCGCCTCGGCTGCCAGGTTTGTGTGAAAGACACCTGTCCGGGATCACCTTACCCACTCAATCTCATAAGAGTGGCGACGTGTAAAAAGTTTGTGCTGCTAAGGGCTGATCTGCCTTATCCAGGCCTGACATAGAAAGTTCTCTTCTCTCATCAACCTATTCTTCCTTCACCGAAAGTTGATGTTGGCTAATGTTGGCCTGGAATTAAAGCATTGAGAAAATCTTTATTTACTGTGTGGACCTCCGTTTACTGCTAAATCCTTCTGTTGCATCCCTAGACCAAGTGGGGTAACTAAATTTGCTGATCCCAAATCAAACCAGCGGCTCGTTCGGGGGTGAGCGCTACACTTATATATGCACAAGGCTTTACCCCAGGGGTGCCCAACCTTTTGAAGAGCGGGGGCCACTGAAGCGACTTGGTGACCGGTTAAACTAGTAGAATGGGTGGATGACAGGTCTGTGTCCATGCTGCATATGCTGAACGAACACAGACACAGCCCACGCTACTCTATGTGCCCTCCAATTCAATCATCCCAGACGGAAATGGACGGATCCCCTTTGTTTTGTTTTTTTGCAGATTGGATTGGAGGTAAGTGGGGGTAAATGGATATGTGAATGTGAATGGAGGGTCCGATTGGGTCCTAATATAGAAAGAAAAAATGCGGCGCTTGTGCTGCCTTCGCAATGTATATTACATGCTTGGCACTCGGCAGTGTCTGTTTCTTGAAGCCTAGAGGCGGGTCTTCTCTGTAATACTTAGAGCATGCTGACACATATCCTGTTCATCCCAGGTCTAGCTACTGAAGAAAGCAGATTTTTAGGACTACTTAAAAGCTTTTACAGATTGCAAATCTGACGAACACCAAAGCCTGTGAGTAAAGGGGTTTTGCTAGTTCAGCTTGTGTAGAGGGATGCTAGACATAGCAGATAGATAATGTGTGTTTCAGTCTGTAGTAAGCGAGCACATGTTAGGCCCTATCTTTTGTATTAGCTATGTATAATGTATGTTGCTTGAATAGCCATGCTTACATTTGTCGTTTTATGTTTGTTTTACAGTTTTACCATATCTCATATCTCATATGACTTTCACACATTATTGTACACATTCCTGTGCATTATATCTCAGTAAAGACTGCATCAGTTCAGTGACAAGCGCATCTTTCATTGGGATTCGGTTTATACTTGATGTTAAGCTGTGTCTTTAAACAACAACACACAGCTGAGACATTACAGTAAAAAGACTTTAAAACGTTGTCAGAAGCAACTAAACAGCTTTGAATCGTCCTCAACAATAAAAGGACAAATCCTTTCAGCCATGTGCAGCGAAACAAAAGTGAAACTAATTTCTCTCACTCACTATAACACTGATATTGCCTGTGTCTAGCTGCCAGCTAAAACAAGATGCAGAACACAGAGAGCAACTCTCTGACCGTTAACCCTCAATGCTCCTATAAGAAGGAAGACACACACAGCTTGCCAAGAACCAAATATAGATGCACAATACTATCTAGAGCGTCCAGTCAAACAAATCTGACTTCAGCTAGCACCGATTCAGCAAGATCTAAGCGTACTAGTTCTAGACATTCAAGCATCACCAGTCTGTCATCGGCTAGCGACAAAGCGACTAATGCAAGAGCAAAAGCAGAGGCAGCTTGTGCCATGGCTTCTTATGCGGAGCAGGAAGCTGAATTGATGAGAGAATTAGCAAAAAGTGAATCTGAAACACTCACAAGGAAAGCAGAAGTGGAAGCATCTTTACACTTACTCAAACAGCAGAAAAACGCTGCAGCAGCCTTAGCAGAGGCAGAAGTTTTCACAAGGGCTGCTGAAGCTCAATTCGATAGCATAGAAAACCAGATGTCATCCCACAGCGCAATCCAACGCACCCGTGAGTACGTACAGTCACAAGCAACCATGTACACTGACCAGCAGTCCAATGACGCACCTAGGTCTTCATCGACTCCACCAGCAATAAACAACTTTAATACTACGCAACATTGCAAGACTGAATCAGAACCTCAGTATAGGAAGTCAAGTGGTCGCATGCGCAGAGACCAATCTGCCAACCCTCCAAGAGTGCAAACGGATGCTTGCATACTCCCTCCTCAAGCAAATACAAGTCTGGACTATAACAGAAAGACTTACAACAGACGAGAACCATCACCTAAACAAAGTGGATTCTGTCAAGTGCCTTATCAGCCTTACCAGCCGCATCCATACCCTGAGTTTACACCCGAGAAGTATTCACCAGACGCAACAAGTGCTATAGAAGTGGCAAAACATCTGATGACCCGTGAGATAGTGAGCGCTGGTCTCATGAAATTCGATGACCGTCCGGAAAACTACTGGGCCTGGAAGTCATCTTTCCTGAGCAGTACCCAAGACTTAAAGCTGACAGATAAAGGAAGGCTTGACCAGCTCGTCAAATGGCTAGGACCAGAATCCACTGAACAAGCCCAAAGAATCAGATCAGTACATGTTCATGACCCAGCTGCAGGACTTGCAATGGCGTGGCGGAGGTTAGAACAATGCTATGGATCACCTGAAGTGATCGAAGATGCTCTTCTGAAAAGGATAGAAAACTATCCAAGAATAACAAACAAGGATTACCAAAAGCTGAGAGGTTTGGGAGACCTACTCTTAGAAATAGAAGCCGATAAGTCCAGTGGATATCAGCCAGGTCTCTCATATCTGGATACAGCACGTGGAGTTGAGCCCATAATCGAGAAACTTCCTTACAACTTGCAAGAAAGGTGGGTAGCTCAAGCTTCAAGATACAAGAAAGATCATCGAGTTGCATTTCCACCGTTCACCTTCTTAGCTGAATTCATAGAAGACCAAGCTGAAATACGCAATGACCCAAGCTTTGTTTTCCTGAACAAGAGAACAGCGAGTTTCCCAAAGGTAGAGCAGAAACCTCCAGGGCTTTACAAAGAACGCAGAGCAACAGTTTCTGTAAGGAAGACAGAAGTTCCACCTAAATCTGCATCCAATCAGGAAGACAACACAAGTAAGAAAGTTGAAGAGCTAGACAAAATATGTCCTATCCACAACAAGCCTCATCCATTAAGAAAATGTCGCAATTTCAGAAGTAAGACATTAGAAGAGCGCAAAGCTTATCTTAAAGACAATCGCATTTGTTTCAGATGTTGCGCTTCAATTCAGCATCTTGCAAAAGACTGTACAAAAACAATACGATGCGCAGAGTGTAACAGTGACAAACACTTGTCAACATTGCACCCAGGACCACCACCATGGAAACAAGAAGCTCCGGCAACTCGAGAAGATCATGGTGGGGAGCAAGGCGAAAGTCCAACGCCAGCAGTAACCTCAAAGTGCACTGAGATCTGTACAGAGCAGGGCCATTCAAGATCATGTTCCAAGATATGCTTAGTCAATGTGTATCCAGCAGGTTTCAGAGAAAAGGCAATCACTAGATCCAGATGCTGCAATCACCCTTCTACTTGGGAGAGATATCCTTAGAGTGCACAAAGTCAGAGAACAGTACAATGGGCCACACAATGCACCATTTGCACAACGCCTTGATCTCGGATGGGTCATCGTTGGAGAAGTATGTCTAGACGGACTGCACAAACCAGCAAAGGTAAATGTCTACAGAACACACCTGTTGCAGAATGGTCGTACATCTTGTCTTTGCCCATGTACCAACAGTCTACACATTAAAGAGAGATTAGATAACCCAACACATCATCGGAGTATCCAGAGGTGCATGGAAGACTTAGCTCAACTGGAAATACAGATAAACTGGGTTGTAAGGTGTTTGAAAGAACAAGAGACGACGACAAGCCAGCACCCTCGGTAGAAGATACCCTCTTCCTCAAGATCATGGACAGAGAAGTCTACAGAGACAAGTCAGGCAGCTGGGTACCGGTCACCACGCCATCGCCTTCCTAACAACAGGGTACAAGCAGAGAAACGCTTCAGTTTGTTGCAGCGCACTCTACAAAGAAAGCCAAATATGAAGAAACACTTCCAAGCCTTTATGCAAAAGATTTTTGACAACGAGCAGGCAGAAGTGGCGCCACCACTACAAGAAAACCAAGAACACTGGTACTTACCAATATTTGGGGTGTATCATCCTCAGAAACCAGGTCAGATACGTGTAGTATTTGACTCTAGTGCGAAGCACGAAGGCATCTCACTAAATGACGTCCTTCTCAGCGGACCTGACCTGAACAATACACTCCTTGGAGTACTCATCAGGTTCAGAAAAGAACTCGTAGCAGTAACAGCAGACATACAACAGATGTTCTACTGTTTCTTCGTTCGAGAACATCACAGAGACTACTTAAGGTTCCTGTGGTATGCAGACAATGACTTTAACAAAGACATCATAGAGTACAGGATGAAGGTACATGTGTTTGGAAACAGCCCTTCCCCAGCTGTAGCTATCTACAACCTGAAACGAGCAGCACAGCAAGGTGAAAGACATGGCCAAGAAGCCAAACAGTTCGTCATGAAGAACTTCTACGTGGACGATGGACTTGCTTCTTTCTCCAGTAACGAAGAAGCTATTAGCGTCCTGAAAAGAACAAAAGAAATGTTGGCAGAATCCAACATAAGATTGAACAAGGTAGCTTCCAACAGCAACAGAGTCATGGAAGCATTTCCAATAGAAGACCGTGCTAAAGATCTCAAAGACTTAGATCTAGGGACAGAATCACCACCCTTGCAAAGAAGTCTTGGGCTTAGTTGGGACCTAAAGACTGATAGTTTCACCTTCAGGGTCTCCAGAGAAGAGAAAACATTCACAAAAAGAGGTGTTCTATCTACAGTCAACAGTCTTTATGACCCCCTGGGATTTGTAGCACCCATCATCATGCAAGGCAAAGCTCTTTTGAGACAGATCACTACCGAGCAAGAAAAAATTGACTGGGACGTACCTCTTCCTGAAGAGAAGCAAATGCAGTGGAAGTTATGGAAAGACTCATTGTTAGAGCTTGAACAACTCAACATCCCAAGACCGTACATACCTGTTTCTTTGTCTGCTACACAGAGAAGAGAATTATGCATATTCTCTGACGCTTCTACTATAGCTATCGCAGCTGTAACTTACCTTAGAGTAATAGACACTGAGGGACAAAGCCATGTTGGGTTCATCATGGGAAAATCTAAACTAGCTCCCAGACCTGCTCACACTGTCCCACGTCTAGAACTTTGTGCTGCTGTCTTAGCGGTAGAGATAGCAGACATGATTATGACCGAACTAGACATTGAGATCCATGCAGTGAACTTTTATACGGACAGCAAGATTGTGTTAGGATATATTCACAACGCTTCAAAAAGATTTTACACATACGTGACCAACAGAGTGACACGTATCAGAAAATCTACAAGTCCAGATCAGTGGCATCACATCAGCACGGACAAGAATCCAGCGGATCATGGGACAAGATTGGTGTCAGCCGCTGTACTCAAGCAAACAAACTGGTTCGTAGGTCCATCGTTTCTTGGTAAGCCAGAATCCAAAGAGACTACCCAGGTAGAGACCTTTCAGCTCAAAGAACCAGACCAAGACAAAGAGGTAAGACCTCAAGTTGCAGTTTGTAAGACTTTAGTTACCAGATACAGTTTGGGCACCCATAGATTTGAGAGGTTTTCCTGTTGGAAGTCGCTGACACGTGCAATCGGAAAACTTATCTGTCTAGCCAGACACTCCTGCAGAGCTACCAATACTGATCAGCGTAGCAACGACCATCTTGAACAAGCCAAGGTCGCGATCATCAAATACGTACAGCAGGAAGTCTTTCAAGATTCGCTCAAGAAGTTAAACCCTATCCTCGACGAAGAAGGAGTACTAAGAATAGGAGGTCGTTTGTCGTTAGCAGATATGACTATCCAAGAGAGACATCCCTTCATCATACCTAAGAATCATCACATCGCTCTTCTTCTGGTAAGACACTATCACGAGCAAGTGGCACATCAAGGACGACACTTCACTGAAGGAGCAGTACGGTCAGCAGGATTGTGGATCATAGGAGGTAAGAGACTAGTCTCCAGCATGATCAGCAAATGCGTTACCTGTAAGAAGATTAGAGGGAAACTTGAAGTTCAGAAGATGTCAAACTTACCTGCAGACAGACTTGCTTCAGATCCTCCGTTCACTCACGTAGGTCTAGACGTTTTTGGACCATGGAACATCTCTTCTCGCAAGACCAGAGGAGGCAGTGCCGAAAGTAAACGTTGGGCTGTTCTGTTCTCTTGCCTGAGTACTAGAGCAGTTCATATTAAAGCGATTGAATCTTTATCCACTTCAAGTTTCATCAATGCCTTGAGAAGATTCTTCTCTATCAGAGGACCAGCAAAATTGATTCGTTCAGACCGCGGCACAAACTTTATTGGTGCCTGCAAGGAGTTGAAGATCATCTCTATAGACTCTGAAACAAGTTCCTATCTTCAAGATCAAGGATGCACTTGGACTTTTAATCCTCCACACGCATCGCATATGGGAGGAGCCTGGGAGAGGATGATTGGAGTGGCTCGTCGCATTCTGGACGCCATGCTCCTGAAGATTGGGTCTACTCGCCTCACTAATGAAGCTTTGACTACACTAATGGCTGAAGTCGTGGCCATTATGAACGCCAGACCTTTAGTTCCAGTGTCTACAGATCCGGAGATGCCGTCAGTCTTGACACCCGCAATGCTGCTGACCCAGAAGATGGAACCAGTGACAGCTCCCACAGGAGACTTTGACCTCAAGGACTTGTACACCAAGCAATGGAGACAAGTTCAAAGTCTTGCGGACATTTTCTGGAAGAGGTGGAGACAGGAATACCTGGTGACACTCCAGCCACGCAAAAAATGGCAAGATGACAAGCCTAACTTACAAGTTGGAGACAATGTCTTATTAAAAGACACTCAGGCCCACAGGAACGAATGGCCCATTGGACTCATTGTGGGGACTGATCCTAGTAGTGATGCTAGAGTTAGAAAGGTAGAAGTTAGAATTGTTAGACAAGGCATTCTCAAGGTGTATGCTAGGCCAATTTCTGAATAGTGTTGAGCAGAATATGCCATATTCGATTTCGCGATATATCTCAAATATATAGTCGAATATTCGAGATATATTCATTAAATGCGAATATTCGCGATATTTTTTGGAAATGAAATGATTGCGAAATTTCGCTAATGCGAATGCGAATGCGAATTGCGAATGCGAATGAAATTTCGAGAAATGCGGAAGGAGCACTCTGATTGGCTCAGAATATTCGTGATATTTTATAATACAAAATAATTGCGAAATTTCGAGAAATGCGGAATGGAGCACTCTGATTGGCTCAGATTATTCGTGATATATTACAATACAAAATAATTGCGAATATTCGGCAAATGCGGAAGGAGCACTCTGATTGGCTCAGAATATTTGTGATATTTTATAATACAAAATAATTGCGAAATTTCGAGAAATGCGAAATGGAGCACTCTGATTGGCTCAGAATATTCGTGATATATTACAATACAAAATAATTGCGAATATTCGGCAAATGCGGAAGGAGCACTCTGATTGGCTCAGAATATTTGTGATATTTTATAATACAAAATAATTGCGAAATTTCGAGAAATGCGGAATGGAGCACTCTGATTGGCTCAGAATATTCGTGATATATTACAATACAAAATAATTGCGAATATTCGGCAAATGCGGAAGGAGCACTCTGATTGGCTCAGAATATTCGTGATATTTTATAATAAAAAATAATTGCGAAATTTCGAGAAATGCGGAATGGAGCACTCTGATTGGCTCAGAATATTTGTGATATTTTATAAAACAAAATAATTGCGAAATTTCGAGAAATGCGGAATGGAGCACTCTGATTGGCTCAGAATATTCGTGATATATTACAATACAAAATAATTGCGAATATTCGGCAAATGCGGAAGGAGCACTCTGATTGGCTCAGAATATTCTTGATATTTTATCGTAATTTCGCAAAAATGCGAATGAGAAATTGATTGCGGAATTTCGACAGTAACACTCTGAAATCGAATATATGTGTTATTTTAGCTAAAAACAATATTGCGAATTTCTCGAAAATAATCGCGCGATATCGCTATTGCCGAATAATCGCATTGCGATTTTTCGGCAATATAAAATGATCGCTGCAGCTACTCGGCCCAAGGTCTCTAATCATACCAGCAATGCTTTTAGACGTCGATGGGGATCTCTAGGATGTGATCTGTTCTAAAAAAAAATTGAAAAAATACGAATATTCGAAATAGCGAATATTCACCGCGAAATTCGGAATATATCGCGAATACTCGAATATGCCATATTCGAGCCGAATATTCGCAATACGAATATTCGTGAGCAACACTATTTCTGAAGGTTAGTGGCATAACAAAAAGTATGCCAGGTGGGGAGTGTGCTGCCTTCGCAATGTATATTACATGCTTGGCACTCGGCAGTGTCTGTTTCATTAAGACCCTCCATGTTCTTGAAGCCTAGAGGTGGGTCTTCTCTGTAATACTTAGAGCATGCTGACACATATCCTGTTCATCCCAGGTCTAGCTACTGAAGTAAGCAGATTCTCAGGACTTCTTAAAAGCTTTTACAGATTGCAAATCTGACGAACACCAAAGCCTGTGAGTAAAGGGATTTTGCTAGTTCAGCTTGTGTAGAGGGATGCTAGACATAGCAGATAGATAATGTGTGTTTCAGTCTGTAGTAAGCGAGCACATGTTAGGCCCTATCTTTTGTATTAGCTATGTATAATGTATGTTGCTTGAATAGCCATGCTTACATTTGTCTTTTTATGTTTGTTTTACAGTTTTACCATATCTCATATGACTTTCACACATTATTGTACACATTCCTGTGCATTATATCTCAGTAAAGACTGCATCAGTTCAGTGACAAGCACATCTTTCATTGGGATTCGGTTTATACTTGATGTTAAGCTGTGTCTCTAAACAGCAACACACAGCTGAGACATTACAGCGCTAAAGACAATGTAGTAGACAATGTGGTCCACTATCGTAACAAAGTGTAAATAATGGCGGATACCATTACGTAAAAAGTGTATCAAACAAATTATACAAAGTGCAAATGAGTAACCATATATATGTATATATAATAATGGACAAGATTAGATGTTAGAGTCCATGATCACCACAGTGACTCTATGAAAAAAGTCCACCATATACAATTCTGAAAATAATGGCAGATACCATTACGTGTATAAAAAGTGTATCAAAACAAATTATACAAAGTGTAAACATAAATGCATAACCATAAACATGCATGTATAATAATGGACAAGACTAGATGTTAGAGTCCAAGATCACCACAGTAACTCTATGAAAAAAGTCCACCATATATAATTCTGTGATGCGACTATATTGAATATGTGAGATAAGTCGCATTACTCCAAAAGAGATTTCAAAGTTCAAATGGAAGGTCCGCCATGAAATCCAATATGACACAAGAAGTATAGAAAGACTGGGTACTCTTACCGGACAACTTGGACACACTCACCAGCGGTGGTGCGTCAATCAGGCATATACGAGATCCACGAGATGATAACGTCCATGGAAGGAGACACCAAGAACTTTAGAGTTTATGTGGCTCTGCTCTGCAGCTGCTTGCTTTCTCTACCGCCGGCTTCATTCACAACACTGATGCCCTATGACGGGTCATCAACCTGCGATCAGGGCTTGCCAAACCACCATCCCAGTGCAGGAGGTCATGGGCCACATCATAGGTCTCCGCGGGCTGGAGTATCAGTGAAACGCCAGCATAACTCTCACTTTGACCTGGCGTTTCTGTTTTCTGTAAGCAGAAAACAAGAAACGCCGGGTTGGAGTTCCTATACGAGCGGCGTAATTGTATTTCGCCGTCGTATCGGAACTGCAATTTTAAAAATGGTGCTCGGGGCGTTCCCGCTGATTAACGCCGAGAATATGTTAATCAGCGAGAGACGGAAATTCACGATCGTACACGGGCCCGACGCAGTGACTTTCCGACGTTTCCGTAAGCGATACGCGGCGTAAAGAAAAACATGCCCCCTAGGTGGAGTATCCTATGTTAAGTATGGCCGTCGTCATCGCGTCGAATTTAAAAATGTTAGCGTCGTTTTTTGTAAAACGTCCGTGAATGGGGATTGACATCATTGACGTTCATTGACAGAATTTGGCGCATGCGCACTGACAGTCGACGCATGCGCAGTACGTTCGCCACGGGATCGCGCCTAGTTTAAATAATACACGCCCCCTACCCTCCCAATTTGAATTCCGCTGGCTCATTTTCGCTACGCCGCCGCAACTTTAGGAGCAAGTGCTATGTGAATAACAGTACTTGCTCCTAAAGTTTCGGCGGAGTAACGTAAATGAGTAACGTTACTCCAAATTAAAGATTCGCTCTCCTACCTGAATCTGGCCCTATTACTTCAAATAAGGTATCATTCATATTTTGTGTCCTTTTCATTTTTGTCAGAATAAATGATATAAAGTATGCTAAAAAGTATTTTCAGTATTTTCTGATTTTCAGTTTTGAAATATTTATAGAGACATTATACAGCCTATTTATAATACAATAGAAATATAGCAAACAAGAAATAGGCTAAATATGCATGGGCAAATTTAAAAGCTCCATCTCGATTAATCGTAGAACTAAAGTCAGGCCTCGTACAGACAACCGTTTTCCTCGACAAAATCCATCAAGAAACTTGGTGGCAGAGCTTTTTTGCCGAGGAAAAGGGTTGTGTGTATGTTTTTCGTCGAGAAAACAGTTTTGACAAGAAAAAAAGAGAACAAGTTCTCTTTTTTCTCTTCAGGAGTCTCAATTTCCTCGTCGTGTTTCTCGTTGGGCTGGTTTACAACGAGAAACACGTTCATGCGTATGCTTAGAAACCCGCGCATGCTCAGAATAAAGTATGAGACGGGAGCGCACCTTTGGTAAAAGTAGCGTTAGTAATGAATGTAGCGCTCACCCCCGAAGGAGCCGCTGATTAGTTTGGGACCGGCATGTTGAGTTACCAGTGATTCTTGTCTAGGGTAATATTGGTGAAGGTGGATAAAGAGGAAGTGTCCAGACATCAACTTGAGTTTTCAATGCTTTATTCCAGGGCCCAACATGGCCGACATCAACATGGCACACAATAGAGAAAGATTGATGAGCAAAGAGAGAACTACAGTATCAGGCCTTGGCTATCAAAGAGAGAGCAAGCCTGCTCTCAGCATTGTCAAGTTCAAACGCCGCCACTCTCGCCAGAGTGGGTAAAGTGCCCCCGGACAGGCGATTAACTTGAGCCTGGCAGGTGAAGGGCCACTTTCAAACAGAGTAACTTGGAGGAAACAGGGCCTCTGCCACAGGCCTGGTACATTTTTAGACTGTCAAAAGTTAGAACTAATGAATCCTCCCAGTAAGTCCAATTTTAGTGTCACCAATTGACAGCGGAAGTGTACCTGTCATGTGGCTTGGTGACCGGATCCCCGGTGGTTCGTCCAGGCTTTGCAGACAACCTCTGTCTCTAGGTTCTCCCAAGCCAATCCCCCACCGTACAGTTCCCAGCTTAGGATCTGGGACCCAGCAAGCCGCTGGGGCCCCTCTCTGCATCAGAGTGAATTTCCGCTTGATGCGCAACCTCGGCCAGGCGGGCCTCGATGGCGGGGCCCATGGATGCGCGCACCCTGAAGGTGGATGCCACACCTGGAACTTGGGCCCTGCGTAGAACACAACACTAATGGCGGCTGCCCCAGATATACCCCCCGCCAGCATGCCCAGAGAGGGAACCGCTCCTCTGATTGGCTGCTGGGGGAAGGCGGGTCTGTCAAAACCCCTCTAGCGCCAACTTTCGCCCAGGGGTGATAACACACCCCTGACACGAAGACTGACCTACAAGGTTGCGAATGGGAGCACACTTAACTCTATTATTCCCCACTAACTTTAGTGTAACGCCCCACAAAATAAGGGGGGCGCTATATGAAGATAGCACATTCGTCACGCTGTAACAGACTGAAAAGTGCGAATCGTTTTTACCAAACTTTTACTAAATTGGTGGCAGAGCTTTTTTTCCGAGATTAGCAAATGCAGCCCCAAGGGTTGTGCCAGTGGAATCGATGAGATTCTCGGTCGTGTGTACGAGACCTAAGGGAGGGTTATAACTTCTGCCAAGTTTTTTTTGCCCTCTTTTTCCCATTGCAGAAACTTGCACTTACTTTGTGTCCCAGTGATGTAACAGGAAGTGGGGGGAAACCCTTACCCCCCCCCCCCCCCCAAATGTTCTCTTTTAAAAAATTGTCTACTTCTGTTCTGGTGAGTTTTCAGGAATAATGTAATGAGGGTAACTCCCACTAACAGGCACAGACAATAATAAAAGCCAGTTTTCTCATCCTTCTCCACTTTCTAAAACAAAAAAAAAGTTTTGCCCTTTAAATTAGCTAAACACATGAAACAAATGGCTTCCTATGGTGTAAGGTACAAAAAGGAGTGGAGTCCCAGAGATGCTCTGAGTATCGTTATGGGTTTGAGATCCCACTGTGAGAAAAGGCACTGGGCCACAACACTAAAGCTTTTTCTTTAGTGCTGGAGGATGAGCAGAGGGTAGAGACACCTAGCCAGGCAGAGCTCAATCAAAAGATTCGCCATTGTCCTTATACCTTTGTAGCGGTACCCCAGAAGGAGCTGCTGATAATGAAATGGGATGGCACATTTACCTCATGGCTCTTTTTCGAATTCCTATGGGGTGGATGATGCATACAGCAGTAGTAAAGGAATGTCCGCAAAGAAATTTCTTTTTATGTGCTCTTTATTACCCAGCCGGGCAAAAACAATAAAAAAGGATAGAGATTGAAGGGAGAACAGCAGATTCAGGCGAATTACTTGGAACAGTTCTGCTCCCATATGTAACACTTTTACACTACTCCTGCTTGAGTGGGCCTAGCGTATCCTGATAGGCCTCTCTCACTGACCTAGCAGCCGGAGCACCGCTCGAACCTCTTTAGGAGCAAGTCTCTGCCACAGACCCTCCTGAATGGATGTCAGCAGGGGTGGACTGACAACTTATGGGGCCCCCGGGCAATAGAAGATTATGGGACCCCCGGGCTTACAGATGGCCACCATGTCAGGAGGCATTGCATAGGCAGGGCAGCTAAAATCTCAGGATTTTAACATCAAAAGCATGTTGGTTTTGGACATATCAGGGACAGATGTAAAAAAAAACACAGATTTTTACATACTGTCCCTGGTTTTATTGAGCCTGGCAACCCTGATGGGGCCCCCTAGTGGCATGGGTAGAAAGATTTGTTGTTTGAAAGAATGGACTTTCTAGGCACCAATCATTAACAAAAAATACATTTTAATTGATGTAACGCCAAAACATATACTTTGGTGTTAGAATCAACGTAACAGTACAGAATTATAAAATTACATTAAAAGCACACTGTGGCAAACCTAGCCACTTCTAGAACGCTGGACGTTACATGTCAAAAGGTTGTCTGTATTATATGCTATGTATTCTGCTGGGTCTTATGTGGGCATAGTAATTGGTATGCTGGCAGCCGTAAGCCACTAGCATTCAAGTACTTAGCATTAAGTTTTATGTTGCCCAATCGGTGTTCGGCAGTTTTAAACCGAACTCCCACAACACATAACCCCAGAACCCAGCTATCAACCGACTTTTCCCTTGTGCAGCAATGCCTGATGGGAGAATAATCCAAAATGTTAAGTTCCCCATCTGGTCCTCCCTGTATTACCCCTGTTAAATCTATTTGGCTGTTTGGAAACCCCTTGCATTGGGAATTCTATAAATATGAAAGCCTGTGAATAAAAAGTCAGTTGACTCTCAGAGCTGTGTGTCGTCTGGTTACTGGGGAGATTTGGGACATTGCCTTACTTTTCAATGCTGACTGTGGATTTACCCTGGTTACCAGCGGAGATCGTGGAGTTTGATATTGTACTCCGCTACAATTGGTGGCAAGCGAAGGGATCCAACCTTACAGCCGATAAGCGCAATTCGTGCAATGTGAACTACCGATGTAAATGGAGACGGATTATTCTAGGCTAAACCGGGAGACATTAAAGGAACTGCTAGAAGCCAGGGGTAAGGTAGCCAGCAACAAATCCAAAGCTGTACTAACTGCCGAGCTGATGGAGGGAGACAGAGCCCGCATCGCTACACCACCAGCAGCCATGGAAGAAACCCTCTACCAGAGAGAAATGAGAACGAGGCTGGAATTTTTGCCACAGCCTATATCAGATGCCATGCTGCACATGGTAATGGCGAATGTGCAGGAGTACGTGATGGCACACAGTCCGCAGTATACACAGTCTCGAGCAGAATCCACTACTGGGTCACTCTACAACCAGGTAAAACCCAAAATTCCCTATCATGCCTTTAAAATGTTTTGCGAGGAGAAGGATGAGATTGATGGGTATTTACAGGATTTTGAGAGACTGTGTGATTTACATGACATGGAACGGACAGTATGGGTCCCATTGCTAGCAGGCAAGCTGGCAGGTCGGGCAGCAGAAGCATATCGCGCTGTACACAGTGAGGACAGCAAGGATTATGATAAAGTGAAGCGAGCGATATTAGAGAGATACGCCATTACTCCAGAGGCATACCGGCGCAAGTTTAGAAACCTGCGCAAACCAGAGAAGGATTCACATGCTGAATGGGCACACAAGCTGGACCAATCTTCCCAAGGGTGGATACAAGCCAGCCAAGCCACTACCTGACCTCTTAGAACATGAGGGACAGATGGAGCCCTCCAAGGGGGTTCAGCTGGGGGAGCGGCTAAGCCCTCAGCAGCGTGCCCAGGTACAAGAGCTGATTGTAGCTAAGAAAGCTATCTTCTCCAATTTACCTGGGTACACTCTGCTGGCCACTCACCGAGTCGAGACCCCGGGACAGCTACCCATGCGGCAAACCCCATATCGTGTCCCTGAAGCAGTCAGGACGCATATGAAGACTGAGATTGACGAGATGTTGCAGCTGGGGGTAATTGAACCTTCCGATAGCCCCTGGGCATCGCCAGTAGTGCTGGTACCAAAGAAGGACGGCACGACACGTTTCTGTGTCGACTACCGGAGGCTAAATGACAAAGCGGTGTCTGATGCCTATCCGATGCCCCGGATAGACGAGCTGCTGGATAAGATGGCACGGGGCCAGTATATCACTACCATAGACTTATGTAAGGGATACTAGCAGATTCCACTGGCTGAGAAGGCCATCCCCAAGTCAGCGTTTGTCACCCCGTTTGGCCTGTATCAATTTCGGGTCATGCCATTCGGGATGAAGAACGCTCCGGCAACTTTTCAGCGGATGGTCGATCGGTTATTGGACTGATTCCAGGAATACGCATGTGCCTATTTAGACGACATCGCCATATTTAGCCAGACCTGGGCAGAGCACCTACAACACATAGGGGCCATTCTAGATCGTATTGGAGAGGCAGGGTTAACACTGAAACCCAGCAAGTGTCATATAGGGATGGCCGAAGTGCAGTACTTGGGCCACCGGGTGGGGAGCGGGCGACAGAAACCTGAACCAGCTAAAGTTGAAGCCATAGCTAAATGGCCCACCCCCAGGACGAAAACCCAAGTGCTAGCGTTTCTAGGTACCGCGGGGTACTATAGAAAATTCGTACCCAATTATAGTGCCCTGGCCAAACCCTTAACTGACTTGACACGCAAGAACCTGCCCCGACAGGTTGTCTGGGCCCCAGAGTGTGATCAGGCATTCCAACAACTAAAGACTGCTCTAACTAATGCCCCTGTACTTGCTGCTCCTGATCCAACTAAAAGATTTCTTGTCCACACAGACGCTTCAATGTTTGGATTGGGAGCAGTGCTGAGCCAAGTGGGAGCCGATGGCGGAGAACACCCCGTAGCTTACCTGAGCCGAAAGTTATTGCCACGAGAAGTAAGCTACACCGCCATTGAGAAGGAATGCCTGGCCGTGGTGTGGGCCCTCAAAAAGTTGCAGCCGTATTTGTATGGACAATCTTTTTCGCTACTCACAGATCACAACCCGTTGGTGTGGCTAAACCGTGTGGTGGGAGACAATGCCCGGCTGCTGCGCTGAAGTTTGGCGCTGCAGCCGTTTGACTTTACAATCCACTACCGACCAGGGAAGCAAAACGGTAACGCCGACGGGCTATCTAGACAAACTGAACTTGAAAAGTGATCTGTGAAAGTACACCCCCGGACATCCCCAAGCCGATCCGTTGGGATCAGACTGTGTATGCCGGCTTGGTTCTGGGGGAGCATTGTGGCAAACCTAGCCACTTCTAGAACGCTGGACGTTACATGTCAAAAGGTTGTCTGTATTATATGCTATGTATTCTGCTGGGTCTTATGTGGGCATAGTAATTGGTATGCTGGCAGCCGTAAGCCACTAGCATTCAAGTACTTTGTTTTATGTTGCCCAATCGGTGTTCGGCAGTTTTAAACCGAACTCCCACAACACATAACCCCAGACCCCAGCTATCAACCGACTTTTCCCTCGTGCAGCAATGCCTGATGGGAGAATTATCCAAAATGTTAAGTTCCCCATCTGGTCCTCCCTGTATTACCCCTGTTAAATCTATTTGGCTGTTTGGAAACCCCTTGCATGGGGAATTCTATAAATATGAAAGCCTGTGAATAAAAAGTCAGTTGACTCTCAGAGCTGTGTGTCGTCTGGTTACTGGGGAGATTTGGGACATTGCCTTACTTTTCAATGCTGACTGTGGATTTACCCTGGTTACCAGCGGAGATCGTGGAGTTTGATATTGTACTCCGCTACACACACGTTATTGATCACAGAATACTTTGTATGTGAACAAACAAAAAACAAAACACAAATTAATAAAACCAAAATAAGTCCAATGTAGGCATCAACGTTAGTTGGTGACTACTGCGGATATAGGTAACAGTGAACATAAGCTCTACATGTTTCGCAGTTTTAGTCCTTCTTCGGGAGCTATAGATTTTCTAAAATGAGAAAAAAAAGGGGGGAAAAAACATTATTGGTTTACAAACATGGTTTCATATACTTTCAAATATTTGTACATAGCGCCAGATTATATCATTTGTGCAAGTAAAGCACCATAGTAGAGGTGCAGGGGTGACCAGATTGCCATGGTGCCATCAAAAGATGACGCAGTGAGAGGCCAACGACGGGGCATGCAGGGATACACCAGGAAAAAAGGAAATTGTAATATAGATATAAAAATAGCTAGCACCGTAGGGGCATTGGGAGTGATGTGCTCACACATTACAGAGAGTATTGGTTAGTGATAGATAGATTGGAGGTGCTTGGGATAGATAGCAATAGAGGTACCCAAAGAAGAAGCGGTCACGGTGTAAACTATACATGGTGAGCCTAAAACGGCTTGTAAAATATTATGGCTGCCTACCGTCCACAAAGTGGATATCATTTAGAGTATGGAGACCAATAGAGTGTGTAGGAAGTAACACTGAAATATTCAGGTAGATGGTACTTGGTCCGAGAGTCAGGTGAGGCTGGTGGCTAAATCTGGTATAGACATTAGAAATAGATATGTGTAAGCAAGCCAGAACCTCAGTAGCTGGCCAGAAAATAAATAAAAAGGGTTTTAAATAGAAAAAGAACACACATATAGCAGTTATTTTGTACATACCCAGATATATACAGCGCAACATATAAAGGGGCTGATCAGATTAGTATGGTGGTATAATCATACAGCTGAATGTATAGGAGAAAAGGGATAAACCCATAGTAAGGAGACGTAGATTCCAAGTAGTATGATAGACCAGGAATTGGTTGTAGGCTGCGGTATAGTAGAATAGTATCTGGGAACAATATGTATGGTGATATAGGTTAGACCATAGAACAAACAGCCACTGCATAGCTAACTAAATGCATAGGAATGGCATGATGTATATATATGTACTGACCAGAGAGCCTTGTCAGGAGTCACCAGCCGGACCATTAAGTTGGATTTCCAGTGATAGGAGATGAGCCTCTATGCATGGGGTTATCTAATCCACTATTTATGTGTATCTCCGGTCACATGTGCGGATGGGACTTCCGCATCATGTGACCCGGCCAAATCCAGACTGACCAATCCCCTTGCGCCAGCCTACTCAGCATCAAATGACGCCGCGCCGATGATGTGGGCGTGGAGACATTGCACCAACCCGTTCAGCGTCAAATGACGTCGCGCCGATGACGTGGGCGTGGAGATGGGATGCTACAGGCAGAGACAGGCGGACGCGCCTCCCGCCAATGAGGTTTGAGCGGGGCGTGTCCCTCGTCTGGTGTCTGTTGTCATGATGGTATTAACAACAGTAACATAAGCGTGGGGAAGGAAACGACATGGAGGGGGAGGAGTGGGGCACCCGCCTCACCAATGGGAGGCGGCGGGGCGTGTTTTCAGTCCATGGTAAGGGCGGTGGTAAAAACACCATCGCCACAAGGACATGGAAGAAAGCCGTCTTCACAACCCAGGTTTCCACAGCCAAACAAGTGCTGTGGTTACCTGGCCGTGCATATCCCATTGTGGACCCAAAGGTACCGCATCATTCACAAGACAACACAATGGCAAGAGGTCACCTGCACCTAAATAAAAAGGGAAGAAAGGAAAAACATTATAGTATGTAATGTTGTTAGCATATTGCCACCACAAGAGTCTATACTAGACTATATCAGCCAGATTCAGGTAGAGCAGAGCATCATTGCTCTGGAGTAACGCATCTCATTTGCGTTACGCTGCTGAAATTTTAGGAGCAAGTGCTGTTATTCAGGAAGCACTTGCTCCTAAAGTTGCGGCAGCGCATCACAAATGAGCCGGCGGAATTCAAATTGGGCGGGTACGGGGCGTGTAGTATTCTAACTAAGCGCGATCCCGCCGCCAACGTACTGCGCATGCGTCGAGTGTCCAAACATCCCCGTGCGCATGCTCCAAATTCTGTGAATGAACGTCAATGACGTCACATTCCCATTCATGAACTTTTTACGCAAGCGACGTGATTTTTTTTTTTCCCGACGCGATGACGACGCCTATACCTAACATAGGATACTCCAACCCCATGTAGGTATATCTATGCGCCGCGTATCCCGTCCGGAAACGTCGTACCGTCATTGCGTCGCGCCGGAATTCGATCGTGAATTGCCGATTTCCGCTCATTAACATATTTTTTGAGCGTAAATCGGCGGGAACGCCCCCGGCGCCATTTTTAAGTTGAAGTAACGATGCGATGGCGAAACTCAGTTACGCTGCTCGCATCGGAGCTTCAACCCGGCGTTTCTTGTTTTCTGGTTACAGAAAACAGAAACGCCGGCTCAAAGTCACAGTTAGGCTGGCGGATCACTGGATCCGCCAGCCTAACTGTTCCTGAATCTGGCCCTATATATATATATATAAGAGATTTTCATAGTTATTAATTCAATTATATGAGTAGATATCCTAACTCACAATATTCATTTCATGATTATATATCCAGATGTATTAGCAGACATTAAGGGTTATTCCCTAGCAAGGAAATGGCAAAAAGAGGGGGGGGGGGGGAGAGGCCCCACAGCTGTCAGAAATTATTGGATAGCAGGGATACGGCGGGGAGGGGGGAGCAGAGCCATAGGGACAAATTATTCCTAAGCTTCAACATATATTTTTTGATTCAGGTATTATACTATGATAAGTAAATAAATCCTAGACAGAAGTGTCATAGGTATATGTTATAAGAATGATCTATATGTCTGAAGCTCATTAATGCCTGGAGGTTGAGTGGCGTTTAATCTTTCGATCCATCTCGTCTCGTTTTGCAGAATCTTTTTGTCCCAGTCTCCTCCTCTTGGGTCCCGCTGGATAACAGCAAGAACCAAAAAGGAGGCGGAAGATGTATTAAATCGGTGATAAAAATCCAAGTGTCGGCTTATAGGTGTCAGGATTTTACCACTGGAAGAGTAATAAATGTGGTCTCTGATACGCTGACGGAGTGGGCGGATGGTTTACCCGACATAAAAGATACCACAAGAACAGGTCATAAGATAAACGACACCCATGGTGTCACAATCAGCTCTGAATTTAGGTTTATGCCGTTCACCATTCGGTAGAATGAACTCACTACCCGTGGTGATGTAACGGCAGAATTCACAATGCCCACATCTAAACATGCCTGTCCCAGAGGGGGGGCCTTGTTTGTCTGGGGCATAGTGACTACAAGTGAGTTGATCTCTCAGGGATATGGAACGCTTGAAAACTATTGCAGGACGTTCACCGATATATTTATTAAGGATAGAATCTTCCCGTAAGATATGCCAGTGTTTAGTGAGTACTTCTCTGAGTTGGTCCTGATGCTCTGAGTGTCTTGTAATGATTTTAACTGAACCATAGGGCTCCTGTTGTATTTTAGCTTTATGCAAAATTGAGTTTCTAGTTTGTTGAATAGTTTTATTGTATGCCTTACGTAAGAGGGATTTAGAATACCCCCTTACCAGCAAGCGGTCCCTCAATAGGTTAGCATGGTGTTTAAAGTCCATGTCGTGTGTACAGTTACGTCTCAACCTAAGGTACTGTGCATAGGGTATGCTGCGTTTTAATGGAATCGCATGTGCACTGGCTGAATGTAGAATAGTATTTCCTGCCGTATCTTTACGATATAGGGTGGATGCTAAGCAATTATCGTTATCGCTATCTGGCATGGGGCCCTTGTGCAGTGCCCGAGAGTCCCAATGGTCAGTCCGCCCCTGGGTGTCAGAGAGACACCTCTGCCACAGGCCCTCGCTGATTGCAGATACGGTGATAACCCTCCTTGATAGAGCTACGCCTGGATCTTCATCTTAACGTTGCACAAGTACCGACTGACAGGTGATCAATCCTCCAGTGTCCGGCTACCTTGATCCCCGTTGGTTTGTCAAAATCCTATTGGATTGCCAGCCTCTCATTGGCGCTCCGCAGACAGACTCCCCACCGAACAGCAGTACAGTTGGGATCCTCAAAAGGTGGGAACCCAGTCAATCACGGGTCCCCCACCACTGCTCAAACGCTCCAGGCCAACAAGGTCCCGGAACAAGGAACACCACGTAGCACGCGCGCCCCGGCCATCTCACCCCCCACCTCCTGCAGAACATTCTCATTACCCATACAACTTATGTAAACTGAGTATTGTTTAAACTCAAGCCAACTTCTTCAAGTTCTATGAAATTTTGGCCAAGAGTCATTTTGTGGTTATATTAGTTCCTCCAATAATCTAGTACTATCTACTTCCCTTAACCATCCCTTATTGTTGGTGTTTTTTTTTTATTTTCAATGTTTCGGAATAATTTTTTCCGCTGCATTTTACAAGAATGAAGTAAAAAAGTATATACTGCGCTTCCCTAAAAAACTGGGCAGCCAACACAACAAAAGGATAATTGTGACAAACTAGATAAATAAAAGTGCAGTGCCTATAACAGGGACTCCTCTAATTGGAGTCCTAAAAAGTACTAAAGTGTAATATACGTGACATATATATATATATATATATATATATATATATATATATATATATATATATATATAAGTGTCCATAAAAATGAAACAGTCCAAATGGGGCAATCATGTAGAATCAATATGGAAAATTTATTTTCAAAGAAAACGCTGCCTTCCACTGGATCGTAAATCTCCTTGGCAGGATGCTGTATGAATCAACCTCCTGGTGACTCACTCCGCTCCAACTCAAGACAGGACAATGTGTGAAACAACACCAGCTAATGCTAGACCAAATGAGCTCCAAACATGGGGGGAAACCGCAAAAAAACAAAGAGAAAGACTCCTCATAGTATAAAAAAGCTTAAAATGTATTTCTTATAATCCAAAATAGGGCAGACATTAAAACCCAAAAATGTCAAATTAAAAAATAATCATCTCACAACACCGCATCCAAAACAAGGATAAATGTCATCAATACACAGTTTGCGCAGTGTGGAAGTGGTATGGACCAATGTATGTGCCCGAACTGGTTTAGTCTAAGAAGACTTCAACAGGGGCATACATCTAGCCCCCACTGCCACTGCGCTTAAATAAGGGATACCAATAGGTGTACTCACATGGGACCCCGCTCCGTGCTGCACGTGTGAAGCTGCGTGCGTTCCACCACGGTTAACCACTTCCGTATTGGCGTCAGATAACGTGCGCTCCAATGCCTGGGAAAAGCCATACGAACATGGCGTCCAGGCGTGCGCTCCAATACCCGGAAGTAGTGTTCCAAAGGTGGATTCGGACAAAAGTGGGCCAAATTATATATATATCAGGTGTCTGATCATGTGAGCCATTTCCCTATTGTTGTATTAACCGAGGACAATGGAACACACTGGAACCCAGTGCACTGCCACCCGCACCCAGAAGCTTGCGTTCCAATGGGGAAGCGCAACCAATCATATCAGATCTGACGTGGAGGAGCAGACTCGTATCCACGTCTAATCTAAAGAGAGCAGAAACACTTCTCATGCCCCTAAATCCATATATGGAAGAAGGGGACGTGTAGACTGTGAAAAAAGCTAAACAATACAAATAAACTAGAAAAACAGCACCTCTCATATCGGGAAGGGGTGGGCAAAAATGACTCCCACATCCCACCTCCGCCAACGATCATAGGTTCATCTAGGTATATCCCCCTCATCCGCTCTCAAAATTAAATACATAGGAGGGGAAAATATTGGATTGGGACATTAATGCCGTTATCAATCAGTCTTGAATAGGGGTGAGCCAAACACCCCCCCATTCGGTTTGCACCTGAACCTTCGAACGGACCGAACGTTCGCGCGAACATTTGGAACCCCATTGACATTAATGGGACTGGAACATTCGAATTCAAAAGTGCTCATTTTAAAGCCCAATATGCAAGTTATTGTCGGAAAACGTCTTTGAGAACCCGGGTCTTGCCCCAGGGAACATGTATCAATTTTTTTCTGGAGCAGCGATTTTAATGATGCTTAAAGTGAAAAATAAAATAAAAATTCCTTTAAATATCGTACCTGCTGGGTGTCTATAGTAGTGGCACGTGTTTAGAACTGTCCCTGCACAAAATTAGATTACTATAAGAAAAAAAGTCATTTAAGACTGCTTGCGGCTGTAATGTAATGTTTGGTCCCTGCAATATGAATGAAAATCAATGAGAAAAATAGCATGGGTTTCCCCGCCCCCCTCCCCCAGGTCATTACAAGCCCCTTTGGACCTATATACTTTGAACAGCAGTATAAAGGCGGTGCAAACAAGACAGGCACTGTAGGTTTGTTGTTAAGTAGAATCTGTTTGTAATTTTCAACTGGTACTTCTTTAAAGTGTTCTTCAGCCATAAAATCTTTTATTAAGCTTTTCTGAAAACATAGAGAAGGGTTATCACCCCTGTAACATTTGTTTTGCTGTCTGTGTGCATCTGTTCAGTAGATTGCACCTCACTTTCTGTCCCAACAACAAAAGATATTTTGACATTTTTTTGGTGAAACAAGAATTTTTGATAAAGCATCAGTGGATAGGAGACACCTGGGGGGCGCATGCGCGGCGCGACGCTGATGGGAGATGCCTAGTCACATCTCCTCCACACCCGGACACATTGCGACCGTTTCCCCGGGGCTATAACGCTCGTTTTTCGCCCAAAATCATCAGCACCCCTGCGGGAATACGAGGTGCATGCCTGGCACCAACAAGAAGAAAAAACGGAGCCAGCATCGCTCACTGACAAACTTTCTTCTTACAATGGAGCAGAGGACAGGGAAGACCCAAAATGGCGCCTGCAGCAGCATGTGGGGAGAGGATGCAGTCATCTCACACCCTCCCAAAGTCCTGGAAAACTGTGAGTACAACTCCCCCCTCTCCAAGGCTGACCTAGATGAAAGTCTCACAGCAATTTTTAACAAACTTGTGGACAAAATAGAAAAAGAAGTGCATAAATCTACTGCTGCACTGTCCCAGGAAATTGCTAGCATAGGAGGACGCACTGACCTCCTAGAGACAAAGCATGATGAACTCTCCCTAGCACACAATGACTTGAGGAAAGACTATGAAAACCTGGCCGATAATTTTGCTTTCATGCAAGCCCAATTAGAAGATTTGGACAATAGAAATCGCCGCCAAAATATTAGATCGCGCGGTATACCTGAATCCACTACTGATTTACTTCCAGCTGTGTCCCAAATTTTCCATGGTCTCCTACCAGAGAAACCATTATCCGCCTTTGCCTGTGACAGAATCCACAGGGCCCTCCGCCCCAAACCCCCCCCTGAAAACCCCCCCAGGGACATCATCATGTGCATGAAGGATTTTCTAGTCAAAGAAGACATCATGCGTGCTTCCAGAAACAGCCCCAACATCTCCTTTGAGGGAAAACGCATACAAATCTTCCCTGACATCTCTCCAGCCACATTAGATAGAAGGCGCAGGATGAAAGAGGTTACCACAGTCCTTCAATCAGCCAGAATTAGATACAAATGGGGATTTCCCTTTAAGCTGACCGTACCTCACAATGGATCCACCTATACGGTCTACAATGTGATCGAAGGCAAAGAGTTGCTAATCAAGTTGGGTCTATTGCCTAACGAACCTCATCCACGACTCCCAGCAACCCCAAGACCCTCACCTATTTGGTCTACCCCTTCCAACAGGCGCAGCCAGAGAGACCAGAGAAGATTATTCAATCACCAGTGAAATCACCTCATATAAATCTTCATATGGTTCACTAAGCTACTGCACTATCCATTCCTGAAGATTGCTGCATTCCAGACACTTAGTCCCTTGCTTCAGGAATACCCAACACTACAGGATTCAAAGTTTTCCAGTACAACTTAATCATTCAGATTCTGCAGGAAAAGCAGAAAGTTCTTTTGACTTTTCTTTTTCTTTCCAAATTTATTACACGTGATTCACACTTCCTCCACTGGAGGTCCCCCCTCCTCTTCTGGAAAGTCTCTATCCACATACCTAGCTCATGGGCTCATGTTGCAAACAACTTAATACACAATGCTCTATGCACTGTACAAGTCACTATAGCAGACTTACTTCCTACCATCTCAATCTACCATGTGCTATGTTACTTAGAGCAATTTCATGTTACAGCTCTGTTTATCCCCTGCACTAAAAGTCAACTATCCTGAACTTATTGAGTTTTAATCCCTGGATGCTGCACAGGACTGCCTCAAGTTGCTCTTGATCTACCTCCTCCATATTGAAATGGTTGTGACTTAAACCACAGTATCACATCCCTCTCCTGTTTCCAATCCATTTAATACAATGTTGTTTGGTTACTGGCCCAGTTCTCTAATTTTTGAATGTTATATTTTATTACTTATTGTTTTAAGCCTGCCTTATATGATGCTTCTATACAGTTTAGCATGTACTTTTGTCCGGGTGTGTCCGCCGCAGTTGGTTTGACCCCATCCTGCCTCGACCACCACCACCACTATGATGGTCTGGCTGGATCTGACGCAGGATAAGGATAAATCTTCTTTATCCTATATGTTCTTTTTTGTTTCTATTTTATTTTTTATGTTTGATCGGTTTAATACCAGAACAAATGGGTTATTACCCTTTTCGCAAAATCTGGTATATATCAGGAGTATTATCTCCTGCGTTTTTGCACAGAAAAAACTATATTTGTTTTGCACAGGCATAGTGTATATGTATTCTTGTTATTTTTCATTCATAGATATACATAACCAATATATCTTATATTTCTGCCCTACTTACGGGCTGCCATGTATGGCGGAGATGCTGACTCCATGCAGGTTTCTCGCGTGGCTCCGGTGTTTCCTGCCTTGTAACGGTAAACCACACACAGGCGACAAATTTATGGTTAGATCTGTTACCCCTCTATATTATCAACTTTTATATATTTCTACTGTTCAGTTGATAGTTTGTTATAATTCTAATCATGGGTCTTAAAATTATATCTCATAACACTAATGGGTTTAACTCACCCAGTAAACGTAAAAAAGCCTTTCAGCAATACAAAAAACTAGGCGCAGACATTATTCTGCTCCAGGAGACTCACTTTGCATCCGCTAACCACCCTAAATTCTTCCACAAGAAGAGGATTATCAGAGTTGATTTTCTAAAGTGCCACATCCAAATGAGAAATCAAAAAGAATAAAGGCAAAGCCCCCTAGTCGGACTTTAAAGGCACTGTGGTGTGTCAAATGTAGTAAGAGAAAACATAGTATTACAATATAATTTATTGAAGAAGTATCAGATAAAAGTTGATTACATGATCTATAACAAATACAAAAAATACAAAATAATGAAATATAGTTCAACATATATTGCTGTGTGATGTGATGCCCTGTGTGGTCCCGACGTTTCAGGGAGACATAGTCCCTTTCTTCAGGGGTATTCCAGGATTCACAGCTCTAAAAATGTATGGGAAATGATCAGGATAATCCTAATAATGTTGATGATGTTGTTATATAGATTAATACTGAAGTACTTACAGTGAACTGTATGGTACTTCAAGTCAGTAGATCATGTATTTAAAAGCATGGGTTTCCGGATGATCCGAGTCTGCTGGCCTGGCCACTGACGACAGAGCAGAATTGTGAGCAGGGTGTGTTGTTGCCAGATATAAATATGCTGCTGGAATCAGAGGACATTGGAGCCTAAAGTTGTAATGATGTGTGTTAATATTTATGGACATAGTTGTAATAATAAAATGTGAAATAAATTGTGTTTTATAACATTGTGTTTTATAACATTTTCTTGGAGGGATATGGTATGGCTTACCTAGTAAATAGCGATGGAGAGGCTCGTATTAGGCTGGAAGTGTACAAAAGTAATAAGAAATAATGAGTAAATATGTACAAAATATAATAAATTATATTGTAATACTATGTTTTCTCTAACTACATTTGACACACCACAGTGCCTTTAAAGTCCGACTAGGGGGCTTTGCCTTTATTCTTTTAAATTCTTCCACAAATCCTATAACCAAGTGTACTATACCACCTTTGACAATAAAACTAAGGGGGTCGCCATCCTTATACGTAACACGATCATCTTTGATGTTCACCATATATTTAAGGACTCCGAGAGCAGATATATCATTCTCAAGGGTATCATTAACAATAGGGAAATCACCATAGCCTCGGTTTACGCCCCTAATGACACCCACACCTCCTTTTTTCTTAAATTCTTCGAAACCCTGGACAAATACCACTCACCCCACATGTTGATCGGTGGGGATTTTAATTTAGCTGCCCACCCAATCCTTGACAGAAGTTCCATATCCCCCCATACAAAATCCTTCTCTAAGACCATAAACCGTCTAATCAATAAGGCACAATTATTAGATACATGGAGAGCTCATAACACGGGTATTAAAGCCTATACCCATTATTCCCACCCACATGACTGCTATGCTAGACTTGACTATGTGCTGTCTACCCCTATCTTACTTGCCAACTCCACTCAAGCACAGATTCACCCTTGCCCATGGTCGGACCACGATGTCTGCACATTCACTACATCCTACATAGGACTTACCCCCTCTCCTCATAACTGGCGTCTCAATGACTCCTTACTAACAAACCCTGCTAACAACTCTACTATTTCCTCACACATAGAAAACTATTTCACAGACAATATCAATGAGGAAACTCCACCCACTTCCATATGGGTCGCCCACAAAGCAGTTCTAAGAGGCCACATCATTAGCTTAGCTGCATCCAAAAATAGAGAGCGACAGGCCGACATCAGACGCCTCACCAATGAACTCCACCATCTCTACATTAAACTGCATCATTCAGTCGATCCTGCCATTACCCATCAAATACAAGAAAAACGCAAATCCCTAGATACCCTCCTTTCCACTAATGTCGAGAAATCCCTCAGGTTCTCTAAAGCCAAATATATGCTACACTGCAACTCCTATTCAGCAATGTTTGCAAGGAAACTTAAACAAGACAGTAACCCTACACATACGTACAAACTTAGAAATAATAAGGGCAACCTAGTTTCCCACCCACAAGAAGTTATGGAAATTTTTACCTCCTTCTACCAAAACCTCATGTCAAATCTCAACACCCCCCCAAATGAAGCTGCTAAATCTTGGCTGGACAGCCTCAATCTCCCCTCCCTCAATCACGAACATTTAGACTCTCTTAACACACCTTGTACAATTGAGGAAATTACACACATTATCAAATCACTCAAAACCTCCACTGCTCCAGGCCCTGATGGGTACTCATCCTTATACTACAAAAAATATGCCCCTCTCCTTGCCCCCCATTTGAAGAACCTCTTTAATCACATCCTAGAAGACAATTCCTTTCCAAGAGAAATGCTATTAGCTAATCTCTCCTTAATCCCCAAACCCAATAAAGACCATACACTCCCCCAGAATTTCCGCCCCATTTCAGTCCTGAACAACGACCTTAAGATCTTTGGCAGGATTCTTGCAGACAGACTCGCCAAAGTCATCTCCCCACTAGTTCACATTGACCAATCTGGTTTCATACCTAACAGACAGATCACGGACAACATCAGACTTGTCACCAATGTTATCCAAGATGCTAATCTCCACTCACGTCAAACCTGTCTTCTCAGCCTTGACATTCACAAGGCGTTTGACAGTGTCAGCTGGTCGTACTTGAACTACCTGCTCCCCAAATTTGGAATCACTGGAGCATTTTTGCAGGGATTCAATGCTCTGTACGATTCTCCACAGACTCGCATCCGTTTGCCTGGTGTCAACTCTGATTTTTTTCCATTAGGTAGAGGTACCAGACAGGGCTGCCCCCTGTCTCCACTCCTCTTCGCTCTAGCCATAGAGCCCTTAGCCCAGGCTATCAGAACCAACCCAGATATAAAAGGATATACTAAAGATCATCAGGAATACAAGATTAGCTTGTATGCTGACGATGCACTACTATACATTACCAACCCCCATACCTCCCTTCCCGTACTGCTCAAACAACTAGAACTTTTCCATAGGGTCTCAGGACTAAAAATTAACTTAAGCAAATGCTCCGCACTACCCATTAACATCCCTCCAGCAGAACTTAGCCTTCTTCAGTCCAACTTCCCCTTCACGTGGATCTCCTCCTCATTTACATACCTTGGTGTTAATATCACTCCTCTTTACAACGGCTTATATAAGGCTAACTACATCCCATTACTAGCCCGCATCACATCCCTCCTGAAAACCTGGTCCTCCTATCACATCTCCTTTTTGGGCAGAGTTTGTGCAATCAAGATGAACATCCTCCCCAAACTTTTATATTACTTTCGCTCCATCCCAATCAACATCCCTAAAACCAAACTCGAGGCCCTTCAAAGACAAATTAATAAATTTATCTGGGCTGACAAAAGACCACGGTATAGCTACACCCTACAATATAAACTACAGTCTAAGGGCGGTCTGGGACTCCCCAACTTATGGAAATACTTTTTAGCCGCACGCCTATCACAAATCTCCCAATGGTTTTCCCCAAATAAAAACATTCCCTGGATGAGCTTTGAGACCTCATCTATATATCCACTGCACCTACAAGGGATACTTTGGTCTAAGTACATCCTTTATAAAGACCTCATCAAACGTAACATTATAGTGGGTCATGCATTCAAACTTTGGCAAAATACTTGCGACACTTTCCCACTAGCTTCAGCAGCCTCCTCACTCACATCATTCTTAGGAGACCCCAGACTACCTTTTGCATACAAGGACAGACAATGTGTCTCTGCCTGGATAGACCTTGGACTGACTTCCTTGGGCTCACTACAATCTAAATGGAACTTTAGAAGCTTTGAATCCCTTCAAACGGACTTTAGACTCCCCCCCTCAGAGATTGAGAGATTCCATTTAATTAAATCATTTTTTCAGACACATTTCTCACTCTCCACGAGTCCATCTATGACAGTCTTTGAGAGAATATGCAAATCCTCATCTAGGGACAGAGGAATGATATCTAGGCTATACAACAACCTTAATGATTTCTCGGCCTCTGAAAAAACCCAACCCATGCTACGATGGGAATCAGACTTAGGTATTGACCTTCCCCCAAATACATGGTATGCTATGTCCGAAAACCTCAGGAAAAGCAACAAAGCAGTCTCCTTTAGAGAAACCCCAACAAAACTATTCACAAGATGGTACCTAACCCCATCCAAAATCCATACCTTTTATCCGACAGTTTCTCCTGATTGCTTCAGAGGCTGCCAAGCTGAAGGTACGCTACTTCACACTTTCTGGAGCTGCCCACGTCTATCACAGATCTGGCTAGAGGTAGCACGTAGATTTGAGGACTCCTCTAAACATAAGATCTCCCTCACCCCATTAATCTGTTTACTCTATGGAGATGTCCCAGACATCCCTCCCCATGCTCCAGACTCCTCCATTCACTATGTAGCTCGGTGCAATGGATGATCGCACTAAACTGGAGATCTGGGGAGGTAATATGGTCACAGGTGCTCGACAGGATGGAACTGTTGAAACTATCAGAAAGAATATACCACACAATTAATGACAGCCTACATGTTTTTGATGCCAAATGGTCATATTGGTAGTCCACTAATTGATGTTTCCATCTCTTATATACGCATTGTACTATAATGATGTATTACTAACTTTATCCTCTACCCACTCAGGACCACTCACCATGACCTGCCTTACATGTTACTAATTCACTGTTGTGAAAAGTGTTATGTTTTTCTATACCTATACCTTGGGCCTTAGGCACTGGTGCTTGCTTAGGCAGAGGTAGCACGTAGATTTGAGGACTCCTCTAAATATAAGATCTCCCTCACCCCATTAATCTGTTTACTCTATGGAGATGTCCCAGACATCCCTCCCCATGCTCCAGACTCCTCCATTCACTATGTAGCTCGGTGCAATGGATGATCGCACTAAACTGGAGATCTGGGGAGGTAATATGGTCACAGGTGCTCGACAGGATGGAACTGTTGAAACTATCAGAAAGAATATACCACACAATTAATGACAGCCTACATGTTTTTGATGCCAAATGGTCATATTGGTAGTCCACTAATTGATGTTTCCATCTCTTATATACGCATTGTACTATAATGATGTATTACTAACTTTATCCTCTACCCACTCAGGACCACTCACCATGACCTGCCTTACATGTTACTAATTCACTGTTATGAAAAGTGTTATGTTTTTCTATACCTATGCTTGTATCCCAATTTATACTTCTTAATAAACTTTTGTAAACAAAAAAAGGATAGGAGACACCTTTTACAGAAGAGAATTTCCCTTCCTAGGGGTAGATTTCCTCTCACTTCCTGTTGTCTCCTTCCGTTTGCAAGTATGAGTCGTTTGTAAGTTGGATGCTTGAAAGTAGGGGCCTGCCGTATATACTCTGCAGAAATTTGGGCCCTAGGTGTTGGTGTTGCCACAACACTGTAAGCCCTCACAGTTAGTGTTGGTGGGCGCTGGAATGCCCTGCTGTGAAATATTAGATCAAGAATTGTAATTACACGCCCCTGTTGAACAGGGGCAGAAAAATTGGGCCTTAGGCACTGGTGCTTGTAACAGTCACCACCATTTACGATATCCATTCCATCGCCCCAACCACGACAGCTTATCCGACAATCCAGCCGACAGGACCCATTTCATTCCCCAGAACAAGGATGAGACACGCAGCTCTGTTCTTGTTCCAAAACGTCTTTAACCACTTGCCTACTGTGCACCTACACCCCCTTCCTGCCCAGACAAAATTTAAGCTTCCGGCACTGCGTCGCCTTAACTGACAATTGCGCGGTCGTGCGACGTGGCTCCATTATCCTGACATCACGTCATATGACGTGATGTCCTTTTAAAGCCCACGGCTTTAAAAGGACATCACGTCATATGACGTGATGTCAGGATAATGGAGTCCTCCGCCCGCCATCATTTGACGGTGGGCAGAGGACAAGTGGTTAATGGTATCTTAGCTTTCACAGGGACAAAGAACTCTCCACTCACACATCACACAATGGGGCTTCAATCGAGCAGAGTCTAGCAGCTGTCTGTAGGCGATATCCAGCTCCCATTCCTGAATGGCCAGAAATTCCAAATTTTCCTGTAACCAGTGCCCTTCCGAGATATTCAACTTTTCCTCTCTGTGCTCCATTATGTCCTCCAAGCGCCACTCCTGATCATCCCCGAAGTCTGGATCACGGAACATCCTCCAATACAACAATCCCAGGCCATCATTGTCATAGCCTTCCATGGGGCTGTCATCCGCTGACCACGGGCACGCTTGGGCTACATACCACCGGAGGGCTCTGTAGCTCAGAATCAGCCTGCTTAACTCCGCTGTCCACTCCTGCTTCGGTTGTTCCCCTAACAACGGCATTCGTACGTCATACTGCGGCCAGTACCTTACATGGATGGAGGGCAGGACCTTTCCTTGGTGTTGCTGCTCCAGAGCTAGCGATTCCTTCCAGAGTTCGTAACGAATCACATCCGACCATCCCAGCAGGACCTTCTCTGATACTGGTCCTCTGTGCTGTATCCGCATCTCTTGTAACGTCCTTTTGAATTCCTCTTCCATGGGCACTGGTATCTGTACCTCTCCTCTCTTTTCAGTTGGTGCTGCAGTGACTTCAGCTGCTGCAACACCTCTTTGATGTAGCCAAGTGGCATCCACAGCCGCTATAACCAGGTCTACGATCTCCGGTGGAGGATTAGGACCATATTGTGCCAGTCCACGTTTAACAGCTCGATCAAAACTTTCTTCCTCGGGTGTCCTGTCTGTTATGCTGGGCATTTCAGCTCTATCCATTTCGACAAGTTATGGGATAATGTCCCTTTTCTTACGGTTGCTGGCTGGTCTCCCCCGGCTCTCCAGTAAGTCCATGAGGGAAGAGAGCTTCAACCGTTCATACAGCGTCTCCATTGTCCTGTGTCCTTGTAGATGTTCCTCTGGCAATGGCAACCATCGGCGACGTGGCTCCATTATCCTGACATCATGTCATATGACGTGATGTCAGGATAATGGAGTCCTCCGCCCGCCGTCATTTGACGGTGGGCAGAGGACAAGTGGTTAATGGTATCTTAGCTTTCACAGGGACAAAGAACTCTCCACCCACACATCACACAATGGGGCTTCAATCACATTCTTTTAGATAATGACATTCAGTTGAGGTAATTATTAGTCATCCCCCAGACATCCCATCTCCTTAATTAGAGGAGGTAATTACTACAGCTTGACAAGTTCCCCTCACCTGTTACACAAAACACATTCCTTTACTAAACATAATTGACATGCTAATTCAATACACCTGAAGGAGACGTCTGACCTTTAGAGTCACAACACATCTATACACAATGACAGGTCTTTCAGAAGCCTCACTCACTTAGCATCTCAACAGCCTGGGTTAAGCATTGAAAGAGTCATTCTTATTGACCGGTTGTGGGTCAACATGAAATCACCAGTAATCTGTCCCATCTTCTGCAATACATGAATTATAATTTATCTGCCACCCTATGCCCAAAAGGGGCACAAGGTGACCCTAGACCCAAGAGTCCTTGGGGACGCTGGCACAGGAGTAATCCCCATCCCTCAAAAGTCTCTGGGCATCACGGGTCTTCCCGTTACAGTGCTGGTGCCACAACACTGCAACCCCTCACAGATACTCTAATTCAGTGGTTCTTAACCTGGGTTCGATCGAACCCTAGGGGTTCGGTGAGTCAGTCTCGCGGGTTTGGTGGAGGTAAGGACACACACCCGACTCATATGATTTGTGATGACACGCCCCGCTTGTCCATCATTGGCTGCAGGTGATCACGCAACATCGCTTGGCCTATCTGTGCTGCAGGGAATTTGGCGCGCCCAGTAGTCGTGACGGTACGTCGTGTGATTTTAATCCCTACATACTAACTATGTCGAGCAAAAAAAGAAAGTGGGCTGACGAATATGTACAATATGGATTCACATGTGTAAGGAAACGTGATGGGAGTCAGCGTCCTAACTGCACGATTTGCAATGCCAAGTTGAACAATTCTAGTCTAGCACCGGCAAAACGAAGAGAACACTTCCTTAAGCTGCATGAAGATGGAAAATACAAGAACACAACGCTCGCTGAATTCAAGTTGAGGAGAGCCAGATTCGATGAAAAGGCTAGTCTGCCTGTTCTCGGCTTTGTACCCATCAACAAACCGATCCTCAGAGCATCGCACAACGTTGATTACCTGATCGCAAAGCAGTGCAAACCACACACCATTGGTGAAACACTCATAAAACCAGCTGTGTTGAAGATGGAGAATATCATGCTGGGAAAAGTGGCTGAAGTTAAGTTATCCCAAATTCCTCTTTCAAATGACACCATGAGCGACAGAATAGAGGACATGAGCAAAGACATCTTGGCTCAAGTAGTTGCAGATCTGATTTCAAGCCCAGGAAAATTCAGCCTTCAACTCGACGAGACCACAGACATTTCCAATCTAAGCCAGCTTGCAGTATTTGTGCGCTATGTGAAAGACAACGTAATAAAGATTTTTTATTTTGGAAGCCACTTACAACAACAACTAAGGCAGCCGCTGTGAAGAAACTTGTGGATGACTTCTTCAAGGACAACAATCTTTCGTGGGATATGGTTTCTGCAGTTTGTTCGGATGGAGCTTCAGCCATGCTGGGAAGGAAGTCTGGTTTTGGTGCGCTAGCGAAAGCCGATGCACCACACATCATTGTTACACATTGTATTCTGCACAGGCATGCGTTGGCAACAAAAACCTTGCCTCCAAAACTGGCAGAAGTATTAAAAATTGTAGTGGAATGCGTGAACTATGTACGAAATAGTGCTCTGAGGCACCGCATCTTCAGGGAGCTGTGTAAAGAAATGGGATCTGATTTTGAGGTACTTCTGTACCATTCTAACGTTCAGTGGCTATCCCGAGGACAGGTGCTGAATCATGTTTTTGCCGTGCATGTGGAATTAGCCCTGTTTTTGCAAGAGCACCAACATTGTCATGCAGATTGCTTCAAAAATTCTGAGTTCATTCTCATTTTAGCGTACATGACTGATATCTTCGCAGCTCTCAATCATCTCAATAAACAGATGCAGGGGAGGTGGAGTTAACATCATCGAAGCGTAAGAAAACCTGAAGGCTTTTCAAAAAAAGCTACCGTTATGGAAACGACGAATAGAGAACGATAACTTTGCAGACTTTCCCCTGCTAGACGACTGTGTAAGTAAGATCGAAGATGTATCTGGAATCGGAGACATTTCTGTACCCTCGGAATTGAAGCAAGCAATTGCCACGCACTTAGATGAGCTTGCAAAGTCTCTCGACGGATACTCCCCTACAAGAGAGTCATATCCAGCATGGGTGAGACAGCCGTTCACATTTAGTGTTGAGACAACAGATGTCAATAATGAATACCTCGATGAAATCATTGAACTTCAGCAGAGCCAGGCTCAACAGCAACTCTTCAGAACAACAACGCTCTCAACGTTTTGGTGTCAACAAATGGTAACGTACCCTGTTATTGCTAAGAAAGCTCTGGAGATTTCCATACCGTTTGTTACAACATATCTTTGCGAGCAATCCTTTTCAAGGATGCTGGACATAAAAACGAAGAAAAGAACCAGACTTTGTTGTGAAAATGACATGAGAGTGGCACTTGCCAAGGTAAAGCCGCGCATTTCTGAACTGGTCTCTGAAAGACAACAGCAGAAGTCATACTGATTTGCAATAAATATTCATTATGTTTTTGATTTTGTGTGAAAATCATGTTTTAATGGTTTTGTTCTTTGTTCTTAATGGGTTTGTTCTTTAATGGTTTTGTTAATTTTGTGCACCTATGTATAAATATATACCTATGTTTTGAATTTGAAAAAATCATATTTTATTTTTCCAATTACGAAGGGTTCGGTGAATGCGCATATGAAACTGGTGGGGTTCAGTACCTCCAACAAGGTTAAAGGATCACTAAAGGAAAACATTTTTTTGGCTAAAATGTCTGTCTGCAATGAATACAGACAGTATAGTTTAAGGATTCCTGTTAAAAACGCTTTAAAAGTGCTTAAATCCAATCATGTACTCTACCTGTGGCTTTTACTTTCGTTTCTCCTTTTCATTTCCTGTATCTCGGTGCTAGTTCATGTGATTGAGGTCGCTGTAGTGAATTGAACTACATTTCCCAGTGTCCCTTGCGCCTGCACATGCCCAGTTTAAAAAATGGGCAGGAGAGCTCTTTCACATGTATTTAGTAAACCGCCCACTATACCGCCCACCGATTAATATTCATGCTTGTATACCCACCCACACAGCCATTCAGAGCATCTAAACCAAGCACACTAAAATGGTAAGTTTTAAACTAAATGTCCCATCATTGGTGTCTGTGGGGGGGAATAGTGACCCATCATTGGTGTCTGTGGGGGGAATAGTGTCCCATCATTGGTGTCAGTGGGAGGGGGATAGTGTCCCATCATTGGTGTCTGTGGGAGGAATAGTGTCCCATCCTTGGTGTCTGTGGGGGGAATAGTGTCCCATCATTGGTGTCAGTGGGAGGAATAGTGCCCCATCATTGATGTCAGTGGGAGGAATAGTGACCTATCATTGGTGTCAGTGGAAGGAATAGTGTCCCATCATTGGTGTCTGTGGGGGGAATAGTGTCCCATCATTGGTGTCTGTGGGGGGAATAGTGTCCCATCATTGGTGTCAGTGGGAGGAATTGTGTCCCATCATTGGTGTCTGTGGGGGGAATAGTGTCCCATCATTGGTGTCAGTGGGAGGAATAGTGTCCCATCATTGGTGTCTGTGGGAGGAATAGTGTCCCATCATTGGTGTCTGTGGGGGAATAGTGTCCCATCATTGGTGTCTGTGGGGGAATAGTGTCCCATCATTGGTGTCAGTGGGAGGAATAGTGTCACATCATTGGTGTCAGTGGGAGGGATAGTGTCCCGTCATTGGTGTCTGTGGGGGGGAATAGTGTCCCATCATTGGTGTCAGTGGGAGAAATAGTGTCCCATCATTTGTGTCATTTGGATAAATAGTGCCCCATCATTGGGAGGAATAGTGCCCCATCATTGGGATCATTGGGAGGAATAGTGTCCCATCATTGGGATCATTGGGATAAATAGTGCCCTATCATTGGTGTCAGTGGGAGGAATAGTCTCCCATTATTGGTATCATTGGGAGGAATAGTGCCCCATCATTGGTATAAATAGTGTCCCATCATTGGTATCATTGGGATAAATAGTGTCTCATCATTGGTATCATTGGGATAAATAGTGCCCCATCATTGGGATCATTGGGAGGAATAGTGTCCTATCATTGGTGCCAATGGGAGGAATAGTGTCCCATCATTGGTGTCAGTGGGAGGAATAGTGTCCCATCATTGGTGTCAGTGGGAGGAATAGTGCCCCACCCACCATTGGAGCACAGGTGTGTCTGAGCTTCTGCCTGTGGTCTGTGTGAGAAGGGAGTCACCTGGAATTGTATCCCAGCTCTCCTGGCCCCTTTCTGGGGAAGCCATGGAGGGCAGCGGGGCCTCCCCTGCTGGAGGCTCTCAGCCATCTCCTGGGCCGTCTGCTGACATGCCTGCCTCTGTGCATCCCGACCTGTCTACCCCTGGCGAGGATGAAGGATCGGCAACCATTCGGGAGCGAGTGGTGGCCGGGATAAAAGTCCTGAACAGGGAGAGGGATAAGCTGTACAAGCTACTTGCGGAGCTGAAGCGCCTGAGAAGGCAACGTGAGGGCTTACATAGCCTGAAACGCGGATCAATGGATCCAGATATCCAACTGGCCAAGGTCCGTGTGGCCCATCAGGAAACCATCGTGGCCATTATGGAAGGAAGGGATGGTCCTTTCAAGGAAAAGTTCTCCAACGAAAGGAGGTTTGCAAAGGCAACAAAGATGGAGGTGGAGGAGGAGGAGACCCCCAGTTCTGACCCCCTGCCACCCCAGGGAGAGGTAAGCACCCCCATGTCTTCACAGGACTCAGGAGGCATGTTGAGGGTGATCCAGGGAATGGAGTCTCCTGTGCGGGGGGATCAGATGGTGTTTAATGAGGAAGACCTAACGGATGATGTACCTGATAAAGTGAAGCCAGCTAAGCCCCATGTTGTGGATAAGACTGTGTATGTACCATCTATGACTGATAATGTGCCCAATAATAAGACTGCCAGTCCTGTGTGCAGCAATGATGTGCCTGCTGAGGCTGCAATGCAGCAAGAGACATGTTTAGGAAATGACATTCCTGTGAAGGAACTGCAAGTCCCAGCAGAGCCCATTAACCCTCCTGTTGCTGAGACCAGAGCTGATTGCCCCACTGCTGCTCAGGACTCCACAGCGCAGCATCAGGAGACAGCTGGTACTGCAGCAGCAACAGTGACTGTTCCTGATGGGAATGTGTGTGGGGCTGATAAGAATCATCCCTGTTCAGATGGGATGGACAATGGTCCCTGTTCAGATGGGATGGACAATAATAATAACCCTGTTCATACAGACAATGCACAACAAAATGTGACTTCAGTGTGGGGCATTGGCTCCAATAATCCTTCTTTTGCTCAGGTGGTGCGCTCTGCTGCTGGTAGCTCCGCCCCCAAGCAGGGTTTTCCTCTGCGGGCTACCACTTTGAGCACCCCGGGATCTGGTCTGGGGTCTCTGGCTTCTGCTGGGGGTCCCAGACGCAATGTCGTCATCTTGAAATGGGAATGAGGTGCAGTCCCCCCTGCAAGGCGTGCAGTGGTGGATTTAATCCTGGAGATGGGTTTTGGGGTTAATGATCTCTATGCCTTCATACATGTATCAGGGACACGGGATTATACAGTCAGTTTCACCAAGCCAGAGGGTCTTGACCTGTTCTGGGAGAGATATGAGGCTCGGTGCAGGTCAAGACCCGAATGGCAAAGTCTGGCCCCAATTGTAGTTTCACAGAGATCAACTGTGAAAAAGATCACAATCATCCTCACCAATGAGAGCGTCCCTGCCAGGGATCTGGAGGTTTGGTTGAGCAACTATGGGGAGGTTTTGACCAAGCCCAATAAAATCCTCGATGAGCGTAACATCTGGACTGGGGGATGGTCGATAACAGTCAGGTTGGCCAGGGATGGGAATGTTGTCCGTCACCTGCCCTCCTCGGCTTTCATAGGGAGAGATAGGATGACCGTGTTCTACCCTGGTCAGCCGAAGCTGTGCCACTGCTGTGGAGAGAGGGGGCACCTTAGCTCCTCCTGTTCGGCCTTGATATGCTCAGTGTGTCGGGATTAGGGTCATATGGCCAAGGACTGCACCCAGAAGATCAGGTGCAACCTGTGCCTGCGCTTTGGCCACCCCTACAGCAGATGCCCTGAGGCCTGGCACAATATGGAGAAGGAAGTAGTGGATGAGATGTCAAGGCTGGACAGGATGGAGGGTGAGGCCCCTAGTGTACCATCCTTCACTGCGGTGACCGACCCCCCTGGTCCTGCTCAGGATCCCTCCCCAGTTCCTGTGGCCACCCCCCCTGTGTCTGTAAGTACTCCTTCTGTATCTGTCTCTGTGTCCCCCCCAGCCTATTGTACCCACTCCTCTTGTGTCAGAACCTTCTAAGTCTGTGCCCCCTGAGTCAGTTACCCCCCAGGAGTCTACCCCTCCTAAGTCTGATTCACCCCCCCACCAGGAGTGATAGCGGGTACTGAGAAGGTCGCTTCCTCTTCTGTGACGAAGTCTTCTGGGAAGACTTTAAAGAAAAAAAACAGAGATGAAGGCTTCTCTGAGGCCGACCTTAAGTACCTGGAGGAGAGAAGGAAGGTTGGGAGGCGGAAGAAGCAGGCGGTGAGGACGGAACGGGGACGGGAAGCTTCGGTACCTGTCTCCCACCGTCATAGGTCCACTAAGTGGGACATTTCCTCATCTGGAGCTTCCTCAGAGCTAAGCTCTGATTTGGAAATGGAGTTTGAGGCGGCCTCAAGGAAGAGAGAGGCTTCTGGTGATGGGCAGCAGAGGGGAGCTAAGAAGCAATCCACCCAATAACCCAAATGGCGGTTCCCCCTCCGTTAAAAGTGGCGACAATAAATGTCGCCAGCATTAAGTCAGTGAGAGCTCGTTCTATGGCCTTATTTTTGTTCAGCCAATTAGATGCTGAAATTTTATTTTTGCAAGAGACTAGGCTCACCTCCTTGGCAGATATTCATATGGCCAAGAGAGAGTGGAGGTATGGTCCATCTTACTGGTCTCTTGCATCAAAACCTTACGGCGGTGTGGCGGTGTTGTTTAAAACCGGCATGGTAACTGTCCGGCGGGTTATTGAGGTGGAGATTGGGAGATGTATGGTCTTAGACGTCCTTGTGGGAGGGCAGGACCTGCGCCTAATTAATATTTACGGGACGCACACAAAGTGGGACAGGAAATGCCTTTTTACAAGGATCAAGCCATTTCTTTTTACATCCCGGCAAGTGGTCTTTGGAGGTGACTTTAATACAGTAACTAGGCCCAAGGACAGGAAGGACTTCAAGGACCGGCTGGGATATGATAGCATATTTTTAAATAGTATGGTTAGGGATGCTGGTCTTGTGGATGTGCACATTAAGCACCTCCCGGATGACACCGGGTTCACCTTTCATCGTGGTAATAGTCAGAGTAGGATAGACAGTTTTTTTTGGAAGGAGGCCTCTGCTTTCTCGCCCCCAGTGGTGCAGGCGGTAGAGTTCTCTGATCACTGTATGCTATCTGTGGCCCTGAATGCTTCAGACGCCCCTCAGAGGGGAAAGGGCATCTGGAGATTGAATTCGACTCTACTCAAGGAAGAACATGTTAGACAATCTTTTGAGGAATTCTTTCAGGCACAGGTGACCATCCTGGACTTTTGTAGCAGCAAGGCTGAGTGGTGGGAGCTGACCAAAAAGAGGATCGCTGGATTCTTCAGGGGCCTAGCCAATAGAAAACAGTTTAATAAATACATGACCTACCAACGTTTGCAGAGGAAGCTGGATATCCTTGTCTCGAGAAGAGGAGATCCTGGGGCAATCTCCGAAGTGAAACTTCTCCTCAGGAAGTGTCAATATGACCGGCATGCCTCTTTGGTTCTGGAGAGGGACTATGGGAAGTACCACTCGCCTGACCCTTACCAGAACTGCAAACAAGGTGTAGCTGTTAAAGCGGTCGTTGGCCTTAAGGACAGTACAGGTTCCTTGACAAAGTCCAGGTCAGGGATTCTGGAGGTCGTGAGGTCCTTTTATGCCGACCTTCTTGGGAGGAAAGAGCTTGACCGTGACAAGATGGAAAGCTTTTTGGACTCTACTACAGGTCTAAATGGTGGAGATGTTCCATTGATGAATTTGACAGAGGAGATCACAGTTGAAGAGGTGATGAGGGCAATTGAACAGCTTGCCATCAAAAAGTCACCCGGACCGGATGGCTTGACAGCTGAGTTTTACAAAACCTTTAAGTCTATTCTGGCCCCACATTTGGTAGAGGTTTTTAACAGTTGTCTTGCTGAGGGGGTGCTTCCCCCTTCCATGAGGCACTCGGCTGTGATTCTTCTGTCAAAAGGTAAAGATCCTTCGATGATTGAGAATTGGTGCCCCATTAGCCTTCTTAATGTCGATAGAAAGATACTGGCAAAGATATTTTTCTGGCGCCTGTCGTCAGTAGCAGAGTCTTTGCTTTCTCGCCATCAGCACTGTTCGGTTCAGGGTAGGAGCACCTTCACAGCGGTGTTAGCTGTCCGGGAGGCCTTGGAGCGGTGCAGGGCTGCAGGCTGGGGAAAGTATTTGCTGACTTTGGATCAGGCAAAGGCTTTTGATCGTGTTAATCATGAGTACCTGTGGTTGCTCCTTAGTAAGTACGGTCTGCCGGGTGGTTTTGTTGATTGGCTGAAAGTCTTGTATAAGGGGGCAGAAAGCTTCCCTCCTGTTAATGGTTGGGTTGGACAGTCCTTTGAGGTTGGCTCCGGGGTGCGCCAGGGTTGTCCCCTGAGTCCCCTGCTCTATGTGTTTGCAATCGACCCCTTCATCAGGAGGCTAGAGAGCGGCATGTTGTGTGGGGTACCAGTGGGGCTCCCGGGTGAGCTGCCATTGAGGGTTGTTGCTTATGCGGACGATGTATCAGTGATTATCACTGGGACGGATGAGGCGGAGGAGGTGGTCTCTCTGACATCACGGTATTCTGAAGCATCAGGCTCCAAGATCAATCAGGAAAAGAGCGAAGTTTTCTGGATGGGAAAGGAAGGTGAGGGGTTTGATCTCCCGGACACCTTTCCAGTGCCCCAGGAAAAAATTAAGATACTAGGCATTGAATTTGGACCCGGCGATTATGGCCTCAAAAACTGGGAAGGCAGACTGGAAATTGCCAATGCTAAGGTGGTCAACTGGAAGAGATGGAAGTTATCTATGAGGGAAAGGGTTGATCTGATTAAGACCTACCTGATTCCGATCTTCTTGTATGTCAGCTTTGTCTGCATCTTGCCAGTGTCTCTCTATGCTAGGGTCAGTAGTGTGTTCTTCCAGATGCTGTGGGGGAACAGACTGAACCCCATCAAGAGGAATGTCACCTACCTATCCAGGAGGGAGGGTGGCTTAGGTATGGTCAACCCAGTTCTTTTCTTTTCACTGTTATTTCTCAAGTTTAATATTGGTAGTATGCTTGCAGTGGAACCTCCTGGATGGGCAGGCATATTTAGATCTTGGTTTAGGCCTTTTCTACGACTTTGGGAAGAAGGTGGCCAAGTGAAGAATCGCAGGGGTCATCGTGGTCAGTTACCAGCCTTTGTAGCTCCGTGCCTGAAGTTACTGCGGCAGTGGCGATTGTCGGCTGAAGATCTCCGATCGGTTCCGAGGAAAGACCTTATGAGTCGAGTCTTGAGCAAAGTCTTTCATGACCCACTGGCCTTAAGGGATTGCCCAGGCCCAGTTTTGAGGGTATTATTTTTGATACATTTTTGATAAATGGCTGCGTACATAGGTGACGGGTTGTGCCTCTTAGGCCCTCTCTGCTGCTTTGTGTAAATAGTTTTGTAGTAATGTTTTGGTAGTGGTGTATAGTGTATATATTGTATATATTCTGACCCTGGATGTGTATTCCTTGGATTTATGTTTGAAGTTTTGTACTATAGTTATGTTTTTTTACTTTTGTATAAAATTGGTTGCTTGATTCTTTTTAATAAAAGATCAATAGTGTCCCATCATTGGTGTCAGTGGGAGGAATAGTGCCCCATCATTGGTATCATTGTGATAAATAGTGTCCCATCATTGGTATCAGTGGGAGGAATGGTGCCCCATGAGTTCTGTGTAATGTAAAGGTGTAGAGAGGTGTGGTTGTGGAGAGGGGGTACACAGTAGTACCAAAGAGATATTGAAGGATGCAGAGGTATACTAGGGGCAAGGTGTCCACCAGAGCCATCAACCCACCAGCACTGTACCCCTGTGTCCTCTACCCACCCACAGTGTCCCCTTGTGTTTTCAACCCATCTACCTGTGTGTCCCCCTTTGTCTTCCACACACCCACAGTGTCCACCTCAGGGCCGCCATCATGTGGGTACAGGCAATCCACCTGTAACAGATGGCAAGACACCCTTTTTTCTTTCTATTTTTTTATGATTTATTTTATTTTAGGGTCGGTCCGAGGGGTGGGGGTGATAGGGGAGCAGTGTGACATGTGGAGGGGGCAAGTTTGACTTGTGTGGATGGATGGATGGATCTAGGTCATATTGAGGTAAGAGAGGGATGGGATGGGATTAGGGGGCACATACATTATTGCACAGAGAAAAAAAACGAATGACACAAATTTGATAATAATTTTTCTATTGCCAATATATTGTATATGATTACACAGAATGCCGGATTTACTTATTTTTTTTTAGCTTTTCTGAAACGTTTTTCTTCCTTTAGCTGCTGCTGCTTGGAAACTCAGTGTAGATAGGGAAGGGGGCGGGGTCCAGACAGGGCAGTGCTTTCCTGTAACAAAAGTTTTAGAGAGAGAGGAGGTGCTGGAGTGTTAGACACACCCACCATCTCACAGCTCCTTCCAGTCTGCAAGACGTAGACAACGTCCTGACACAGATCTGTAGTCTGAAGTACAGGGAGCGAGCACGTTTATCCCCCCCACATGAATCCTCGCTCTGCCAGCTTTTCTACACAGACACAACCCGGAAGTAGGGAGAAAGGACAAGCCATAAATCAACTGCAGAGCAAAAACTAAGAAGCAGGAAATGAAAACAGCACTGCACTAAGGTAAGGGAAGGTATCTAGCTAATTAAATTTTTCCTTTAGTGACCCTTTAAGAACCACTGCTCTAGTTGCAGCACAGCACTGCAACCCCTCACAGATACTCTAGTTGCAGCACAGCAATGAGCACGCTGCAAAGCATTGCATCAAAAATTGTAATTACACGCCCCTGTTAATCATGGGCAGAAAAATTGGGCCTTATAGGCACTGGTGCTGGTGCCACAACACTGCAACCCCTCACAGATACTCTAGTTGGAGCACAGCAATGAGCCCACTGCAAAGCATTGCATCAAAAATTGGAATTACACGCCCCTGTTAAACAGGGGCAAAAAAATTGGGCCTTAGGCACTGGTGCTGGTGCCACAACACTGCAACCCCTCACAGATACTCTAGTTGCAGCACAGCAATGAGCCCACTGCAAAGCATTGCATCAAAAATTGTAATTATACGCCCCTGTTAAACAGGGACAGAAAAATTGGGCCTTAGGCACTGGTGCTGGTGCCACAACACTGCAACCCCTCACATACACTCTAGTTGGAGCACAGCAATGAGCCCGCTGCAAAGCATTGCATCAAAAATTGTAATTACACGCCCCTGTTAAACGGGCAGAAGAATTGGGCCTTAGGCACTGGTGGCGGTGCCCAGAACCAACAATGTTCTTACAAGCTATCAGCAAGATCATTGAGGAGGAAAAGGACATTCAGTCAGCATAACACGATAGGCACTCAGCATCAGCATAGGCAGTCTCCAAGGGATCTGATATTTCAAAAAAAATATTCAGTCACATCAGCATCAGGTACTTGGTAGCTGGTGGTGATCCAAGCTTGATTCATTTTTATGAAGGTCAGTCGATCGACCAAGTCGCTGGAGAGGCGCACCCTTTGCACTGAATGTGCATTCTGAAAGAACGCTGGATGCAGGACAAGCCAGTAGCTCAATTGCGTGCTGTGCAAACTCTGGCCAGTGATCCATCCTCAAGACCCAGTAAGCCAGAGGATTTTCGGTGGGAAAGGTCTCCAAGTCTGATGTTGCCCCTAGGTATTCCCGCACCATGTAAAACATGCTGGCGATGGTTGCTGGAACCACTCATTCCTTGGGGCTGCGGATTAACAAATTGTCTGAATGCATTGGTCAGACGGCAACCTTCTCCACCGCTCCTGCTGTGACTCACTGAAGCCTCAGCAACACGTGGTCCAGGACCAGGATTTGATAACCCCCCAGTCTCTGGGAATGCGTTGCACAGACCTTTCTGCAAGGCCTCCCGAAGATGTTTCATCTTCTGTTCCCTCTGCGATGGCAAGATAAGGTCTGCAACCTTATTCGTGTAACGTGGATCAAGGAAAGTTGCCAGCCAGTAATGATCCCTCTCCTTGATACCACAAATACGAGGATCCTTACGCAGACTTTGCTGGATCAGGGAGGCCATGCAGCGTAGGTTTGCTGAGGCATTTCGAGGCAGAGCCCTCTGGGTCACTGAGGATGACAGGATTCGCAGCCACCTCACCCCAGCCATGTAAAGGTCCATGGGTTCCTTGGGACAGTAATTGATCCCTTGAAGTCTGCTGCTGAGTGCTAGGCTCCACCTCCATGCCGATACAATCCTCCTCCTCCTCCTCTTCCTCTGTGTTAGGCAGGCAAGCAGGACCACTGTCTGAATAAAGGGGGCCTTGAGAGGTAAGGAAGTACTCCTCTTCCTGCCTCTGTTCTACCTCAAGGGCCCTGTCCATTATTCCACGTAGCATGTGCTCCAACATGTGAATAAGAGGGACAGTCTCCCTGATGCATGTCACTGCTCACCATCCTCGTGGCCTCCTCAAATGGTGACAGGACAGTGCATGCATCCCTGATCAAGGCCCACTGGCGTGGGGAAAAAAAACAAGCTCCCCTGACCCAGTTCTGCTGCCATATTGGCACAGATACTCATTGATGGCCCTCTGCTGCGTGTGCAGCCGCTGCAGCATTGCCAACGTAGAGTTCCACCTGGTGGGCATGTCACAGATTAGGCGGTTCTTGGGCAGATCGTATTCCCTTTGGAGGTCTGCCAGCCGAGCACTGGCATTATATGACCTTCGGAAAATGCACACAGACTTTCCTGGCCTGCTTCAGGACATCCTGTAAGCCCGGGTACCTGCCCAAGAACCGCTGCACCACCAATTATTATTTTTTTTAATCAATACATTTTTATTAATTGTAAGAAAATTACAAAGATACAAAATATGACAAACAAAAGATGCCTCATACAACAACAACAGCATCAGGGTGTCTCAACACAATAGTCGCACTTTGACAAAAATATAACCACTAAATCTGTGACAACAAACATAGGTGTAGTTCCGTTATAAGGGAAAATCACAGTCTAGTTAGATTTCCAGGCCAAAATGGCCCGAGAGTGACGGGAGGGGAGGAGGAAGGGAATCCCCCCGGGCACCCCCTTCGGGATCAAGCTGTGCCACATTGGGAAGGCCCCCCGACCCAACACATCCCCCCCCCCGTATACCAGCCGGCCCCGTAGGAACCGACTCTGCCTCGTGACATCAGAGGGTGCTAAGACATCCCAAAATTATGTACAGGAATGTCAACTAAGGAAGAAGGGAAAGAAAGAAAGAAAGAAGAAAAAGAATAGTAGAATAGAGATGGAGGGAAGAAAGGAGTGAGAGGAAGAGAGAAAAACAAGAAGGAAAGCGCGCAGAACATCGACACCCGATAAACAATAAATCGCGAAAACGCAAAACATCCTTGGATTTCACATATGTATGAAGATTTCAACCAATCTTTACCGGCTTGTACCACTCAGTCCACGACCTCCACTGCTCGCAAGCTGAACATATATCTGCCTTGAGATGCTGCGAACATCAGTTCGTAGACTATATGGGTATTTACTATTGCAATAATTTCCTGTATAGTGGGAACAATCTGCTCTCTCCAATGGCGAGTTATGGCCAGTCTAGTGGATATATAAAGTGGATGAGGGCGCTAAGAAGGTAGTAACTTATCTAATAGGTTGAGTGAAAAGACCCAATTGTAAGTGTGGATGGATGCATCATAGGGATGCCAAATTAGCAACACTCCATAATGGCATTAACAATGGTGCAAAGTGGCAATCAATCTGGCAATCAATCAAACTTGAAAAACTGGGTGAACAAATAAAAATAAAAATAATGTGCATAATATAGATTATCTTTATCGTGAACTGCTAGAAGGTGTCAGACCATTACACTCATAGAACAGTAGGAGATCTGTCTTGCAAAAAAATATTTAAATAAATAATAATGTAAAGTCCAAGGCAAAACTGAGATGAAGATAGGTAGCAAGAATGCAAGGTATCTGATCACAGACGTGCTTGTTAGCCTTTCACGTCTGTCAAGCACACCAGCTCAAGCACGGCATGGCATCTCTTTGCCTGCATACCTGCGTAGCCCCCTCGAACACCTATGGAGCACCGCTGGTTCCGAGGACACATCAGCACATGAAGAGGCCTGTGACAGAACCCACTGTCACTGTGTGTTTTGGAAGGGACTGGGGGCGTGCCTCCTACCGACAGACTATGGGCCAGAAAGATACTGGAGACCTGGGCCATGCTGGCATTGAGTAATGTAATGTAATGCCCTTCTCCCCTAATGCCCCCCTTGTTGCTGTGTCTAATTGTGTTGATTCATGACACATAGACAATGGAGACTGGACTGGAGACGTCTCTCTGCAGGGGGTGTGTATTGAGAAGCTGCCTGCTTACCATAATCTCATTAGGTATCTGTATACCGTTTCAATGTACAAATGTTAAGTTCCCATTGGTTATTACTTGTCCCTCACCCCCTCTTAGACAAGGCTAAGGGGAGTGTCCCTAACTGTGTGTAAAACTGTATGTTTTGGAATTTAATAAACAGTTTTAAGCTCTGGATGTTTAACCCTCAACACCTGTGTGGAGTGTCTAGTGATTGAGGGGTTAAGGGCTGGTTATGGTGAATCTGCAGGCTGCAGGTGCGTTTGGAGGACAGGAGACACAGGTCTGGCAGATGTGCCCACCTGGGTGTCTGAGATCCGTCACAGTGGTGGCAGCAGTGGGGCCTCTCCTGCAGTCCAGGACATCCAAACCACCACCAGGATTCAGGATCTGGGCAGTCGCCGAGGAGTGATACGGGGACCAGCCAGCATGAGAGTGGAGTTCGGGAGGAGGCTGCAAGGCATGCGGAAGCAACATTGGGGACCAGCGACAGAGCATACCATGCTCGGCTGTGAGGATGTTATCCACCAGCAACTCTGGCATGAGGCACTAAGCCATGAGCGGCACCATCAGACGAAGGTCCTTCCCTCCTCCTCAGAGATGTACTGGACACAGTACTGTGCGCGAGAGGTGTTCCTGAGGGGACGACCACGAGATGAATGGAAGACAGAGCTTGGAAGATTTGTCCAGGAGGAGATGAAGCTGGACGCCAGTTACAGAGCCCTCCGGTGGTTCGCGGCTAACTTTGGCCAAGTACAGCAGATGGCAACCCGACAGAAGGCATTGGCTACGGCGGCGTGGGGCTGCTCCATCAAAAAATGTACGGAGACCCAGACTTTGGGAGTGATGAGGAGTGGCAGCTGGAAAACATCCTGGACTTCCGAGATGAGGTGCTGGACCTCCCCGAAAAGGCATGTGACCTGGAGGAATTGGAGTTCCTGGTTGAGCAGGAATGGGAGCTTGAGATTGCCTACAAGCGGCTGTTTTTGACGGTGATCAGCAGCCTGGCATGGCTCCCGTTGCCTGGGACTGTCCAGGAGAAATAGCAGACAGTCAAAAAGATGAGGAGCAAATGGGGCCAGTGGTGACCCTACGTTTTCCCGTCCTAACCGCAATGGAAGAAGCAGCGATGCTACAGAGGGCACTGCGAGCGCTAGAATGCCGGAACGCACCGGAGGTCCCCCAGGCAGCGAGACAAGCTAATAGCATTAAGGTCTCACAAAGGGGAGCTGAGACAGGCGCTGGAAGTCTGGGAAATGGTGATCAGCAGCAAGTCCAGAGTATCTCATCTGGTGCCCCAGGAGAAGCGCTGGCTATAGGACAGAGTGCCCCTGGCATCTGCCCAGCATCAGAAAAAGAGTTGGCTCCGGAGAGTCTGAGAGATGATCTACGTGCGCTGTGCGCTGTTTCCCCAAGCAATTCTCCCTCCCCAGCAATTGGACACTACCCCAATGTTCATCCCCCCAGCAGAAGCGCTGGCTAGAGGGCAGAGTGCCACTGTAATCTGCCCCGCATCATAAAAATTGTTGGATCCGGAGAGTCTGGAGATGACCTGCGTGAGCTGTTTCCCCAACAGCAGATATCCCCACCGGAAGTAGAGGAAGCAATTCTCCCTCCCAGCACTTGGACACTACCCCAGTGTTTATCCCCCAGCAGAAGCGGTGGCTACGGGGCAGAGTTCTGCTGGCCCCTGCCCAGCCCTCAGTATGTTTTTGGAGGGTTTGGAAGACAGCCCCTGTCAGAAGTCACCCCAGTGGCTGGTCACAGAACCAGCAAGGGAGAAAACCCTTCCCCCTCCCCAGCGGCTATACCAAACTTTTGCATATGACCCCCCGGCAGAAGCACTGGCTACAGGACAGAGCGCTGATGGTCTCTGCCCAGCATCAGAACAAGAGATGAAGAATCCGGGAGATAGTCCCTGCAAGATACCTTCTCAGCGGCTGAAGGAGAAAAGCAAGTACCTTTTTCTCCCCAAATGCATAGCCCTACCAGCCTACGTTCCCTACCAGCTGAAGCGCTGGCATCGGGGCAGAGGATTATTCAGCTCCCCCCAATATCTGCAACCCAGCCCCAGATCAGAGGAGTGCAGACAGCTGTTCCCACTCTGCAGCGGCTGTTTTTATTCCCGGGAGACCGTATGTGCGGTTTTGCTCCCCAGCACCAGAGTCGTATTTTTACTTTTCCTGTTTGTCTGGAGTGGGAGTTTGTGACTAACACAGGTCCAGACCAGTTGGGGGTCAGGAACCTGGTTAGTCTGTTTTTAAAAGGGGAGAAGTGTCACAGAACCCACTGTCACTGTGTGTTTTGGACGGGACTGGGGGCGTGCCTCCTGCCGACAGACTATGGGCCAGAAAGATACTGGAGACCTGGGACATGCTGGCATTGAGTAATGTAATGTAAGGTAATGCCCTTCTCCCCCATGCCCCCCCTCCCTTTGTTGCTGTGTCTAATTGTGTTGACTCATGACACATAGACAATGGAGACTGGACTGGAGACGTCTCTCCGCAGGGGGTGTTTATTGAGAAGCTGCCTGCTTACCATAATCTCATTAGGTATCTGTAAACTGTTTCAATGTACAAATGTTCAGTTCCCATTGGTTGTTACTTGTCCCTCACCCCCTCTTAGACAAGGCTAAGGGGAGTGTCCCTAACTGTGTGTAAAACTGTATGTTTTGGAATTTAATAAACAGTTTTAAGCTCTGGATGTTAAACCCTCAACACCTGTGTGGAATTGTTTCGTGATTGAGGGGTTGAGGGCTGGTTATGGCGAATCTGCAGGCTGCGGGTGCGTTTGGAAGACAGGAGACACAGGTCTGGCGGATGTGCCCACCTGGGGTAATTGAGATCCGTCACAAGGCCACAGAGGAAAAAGAAGAGGAGGGGGTGGAGGAGAGAGGTGTGTCACAACCAGTAGTAGCATTTTGGAGGCGTGGTGGCGTAAAAACCTCCAACACTACTGTACCTTGCCCTGCGTCCTTCCCAGCTGCCAGCAGAGTCACCCAATGTTCCGTGAAAGACAGGTAACGTCCCTGTCATTGCCTGTTGGACCATGAGTCAGCAATAATATGCACCTTACCACTGACCGCCCTGTCCAGCGAGGCATGGACATTGCCCTCCACATGGCGGTAGAGAGCCAGAATTGACTTCCGTGAGAAAAAGTGGTGTTTGGGAACTTGCCACTGAGGTATCTCACATTCCACAAACTCACGGAAGGGGGCAGAATCTACCAACTGAAAAGGCAGCAGTTGAAGTGCTAGCAATTTGGCTAAGCTAGCATTCAACCGCTGGGCATGTGGATGCCTGGGAGATTACTTCTTTTGGCGCTGCAGCAACTGGGGCAGGGAAATTTGCCTGGTACAATCTGCCATCGGTGTACTGATAGTAGATTTCCCGCATGTACTAGACTGTGACACACCTAATTCTACACCTTCAGTCCTATCAGTGCAGGCTTCAGAGAGGACTATAGTGGGGTTGGAGATCCCAGCTGATGAGGGGCAAGGGGAGGTCCACTTTTTTCTTTGGTGTGGGTCTTTAAGGTACGCTTGCCAATGAACTGCATGGCAGGTCAACATTTGTCTGGTCAAGCATGTGGTGCCCAAGCGGGTGATGTTTTGGCCACGCAAGATACGCTTAAGACATATGTTGCAAATAGCAGCGGTGCAATCAGATGCACTCATCTCAAAAAACACTGAAACACAGCAGCGCCCTGCACAGGCGTAGCTCTGTCTTGTAATGCAGTCATTGTGCTGACCTTAAGCTGGCCCCTGGAGGGCATCCTGCCTCATTGGAGATGTGCCTGTGCCTATTCCTCCTCCTTTCTCCTATCAGGCACCCCACGTAGAGTCAGTGACCTCATCATCCCCTCCCTTCTCATCACTGTTGAAAAACAGATTTCTGTCCTTCTTGGGCACCCCCTCTCTCTGGGCTCACATTACTGCCTTCCTCTATCTGTGTACCATCATAGGAGCCTTTAAAACGATGCGCATCCTCATGCAGCATGTACTCAACACTGGGCCAGATTCACATAGATTGGCCGACGGCGTAGCGTAAGCCATTTATACTTTGCCGCCGCAAGTTAAAAGGGGCAAGTACCGTATTCCCAAAGCACTTGCTACGTAAGTTGCGGCTGCGTAGTGTAAATGGCCCGGCGTAAGGCCGCGTAATTCAAAGGGGGCGGCTTGTATTTAAATTAAGCGCGCCCCGGCCTCGATCGAACTGCGAATGCGCCGGCCGCAAAAATAGCCCAGTGCGTATGCTCCAGCTCACGTCGGAAAACGTGAATGAAACCGACGTGAGCGTCGTTTACGTAAATCCCTATTCGCGAACGACTTAGTAAAACGACGTAAACGACGGAAAAAGACAACGCTGTCCTGGCGCCATACTTAACATGGCATACGACGGAACTTTGTAAGGTTACCTACATATAGCAGGGGTAACCTTACGCTTACGGAAACGACGTGAAAGGAATCGGCGTATTAGGCTCATTTGCATAGGCAAATGAGAAATCAACGTAAAGACCACCTAGCGGCCAAGAAAGTAATTACATCTAAGATCCGACGGTGTAAGTGTTTTGCACCTGTCGGATCTTCACTGTATCTATGCGTAAGTGATTCTATGAATCACACGCATAGATACCCAGTAAAAAAAAACAGGGATATGATGGTGTTTCCTGCGATACACCGTCGTATCTCTTTTGAGAATCTGGCCCACTGTGTTTAAACAGTTCGGGGACTTCTCAGGAGGACATGGTGGGGCTAGGGAAGGAGTTAGTGATGCTATTGAGCAGAGGGAAGAGGACGTCTTGGCAGCTTCCTTGCCAGACAAAGTACCCTGAGCCTGGGTGAGAGAGGATGAGGAGGATGAGGACGGCTTGGTCATCCACTCTACCAAGTCTTTGGCCTTTTGCGGCTCAACGCGGCCAGCTGCCGAAAACAAGGAAGAGCGTGTCCCACGGCCACGTGCTGATGAGGATGCACCGTGTCCAAGACCAGCACTGTTGCCTCTAGACACAGAGCCTGCTTGCCCTCGTTACTCTCTGCCCCTCCTTGTTGTCCTTCCAGACATATTAATGGCCTGCAGAGGACAAAGGCAATACGCACACCTCATAGCTTTAGGTGCAAACTGCAGAGGATACGGGCAGTACACACCAGTAGCTTTAGGTGCAAACTACAGAGCACACTTGCAGTATACACTAAGGGCCAGATTCTCAGCGGCGCTACGACGGAGTATCTCAGATACCCCGTCGAATCGCCGTTTTTTTTGCCTCGTATCTATGCGAGTGATGCTTAGCATCACTTTGGCATAGATACGCTTCTACATCCGACAAGTGTAATACCATTACACTTGCGGATCGTAGTTGTAATGACAACTCCGGCCACTAGGTGGCCTTTACGTTGTTTTTTCATTTGCATATGCAAATGAGGCTAGTACGCCGATTCCCGATCGCTTTTACGCCGCCCCGTCGTCGTGTACATCGTTTTCGTCCGCGTAAGGTTACCCCTGCTTCTATGAGGAGTAACCTTACGAAGTTGCGTCGGATGCCGTCGGGTGCCGTCGGATGCCATGTTAAGTATGACGTCGGGTCAGCGTCGGTTTTTCAGTCGCTTACGTCGTTTTACTAACTCGTTCGCGAATAGGGCATTGCGTAAGTGACGATCACGTCGTTTTGACGTCGGTTTCAACAACGCTTTCCGACGTGAGCTGGAGCATGCGCACTGGGCTTTTTCCCCGGCCGGCGCATGCGCAGTTCGTTCGACGCGGGGGCGCGCTTAATTTAAATACAAGCCGCCCCATTTGAATTACGCGGGCTTACGCTGGGCCATTTTCGCTACGCCAACGCAAACTACGGAGCAAATGGTTAGAGAATACTGCACTTGCTCTAGTACGATGCGGCGGCGTAGTGTAAATGGCTTACGATACGCAAGCGAAATTCTATGAGAATCTGGCCCTAAGTAGTTTTAAGTGCAAACTATAGAGCACAAGTGCAGTACACACCAAGTAGGTTTAGGTTCAAACTACAGAGCACACTTGCAGTATACACTTAGTATGTTTAGGTGCAAACTATAGAGCACAAGTGCAGTACACACCAAATAGGTTTAGGTTCAAACTACAGAGCACACTTGCAGTATACACTTAGTATGTTTAGGTGCAAACTATAGAGCACAAGTGCAGTACACACCTAGTAGGTTTAGGTTCAAACTACAGAGCACACTTGCAGTATACACTTAGTAGGTTTAGGTGCAAACTATAGAGCACAAGTGCTCTGTACTTGTTTCCAAATGACTGACCACTTTAATGGTTTCTTCTCAGCTTTTTATACAGTACAAGATGTTACAGTTAATCACAGGACAATGCAATCTCCACCCCCCTCATCACACACTATGGGTAGTAACTGTGCAGACAATTCGGCACCGATATTTTTAGCATGACTTAACTACTGCCTCAGAGAAAATGACATTCCTGTAGATAATAACATCAAAACAAAATACTGTCACACAATGATCTCCATTCAAACCATATCTTTAGACAGACGGCTGTCTCTAAAGGGAAGGTTCTTACACCTGGGCGTCAATACATTCCTAAACATAATTGACATGCTAATTCAATACATCTGAATGGAGACTTTAACACATTGCTTTAAACACAATGAATCACACATCTGAATGGAGACTTTAACACATTGCTTTAAACACAATGGGCCAGATTCAGCAAGACTTGCGCTGGAGTAATTCGATATGCGCCGCGTAACTGTGAAGATGCGCCGTCGTTTCTATGTGGCCGTACCCACCAAACTAGATGCGTCAGAAAACGGGCCATTTCTGATCGGCTTAACTTTCCGACGCCAGAGTCTCGTCAGCGCATAATTTCGCTTGGCGCATCAGTCGCGCCTATTGATTTCCCCTGCAAATATGCAAATGAGGGAGATTTCCTGATTCGCGAACGGATTAGCACCATACGCCGGCTACATGCGCCGCGCGTATCTCGTCCGTCCGGCGCAAAGTTATTTCTACAAATAGCTGCTTTATCTTAACTCCAGACGGCCACAGGTCAGCAGGAGAGCAGCTACAGCAGCGTTACCGACGAAACTTGCAAGCTGAACAACCACACTTGCAAGGACACCTCTGTGTGCCAACATGCCAGGAGCAGTCGCGGTCCTAGCACTAGTACTGGGTCCCCCGGTACGGAGGAGGCGGGCACGTGAGAGGATATACCGCACGCGCATGAGCCTCTTTGGCATGGGGGATGAGGAGGTGTATCGCATCTTCAGATTCAGCCCTGATGCAATACTTGAACTAACCACAACCCTGCAGGGTGACATCACCAGCAAGACACACTGCTCACAAGCAGTGCAGCCACTGGTGAAGGTACTGGCAACACTTCATTTCCTTGCCAGTGGATCATTCCAGCGTACAAGTGGAGTGGTGGCTGGGATGTCACAATCCTCCATAAGCAGATGTGTGCACCAGGTTGGCCCTGCAATCCTCAGACGCATGTCCAACCAGTTCATCAGACCAACCACTGAGGAGCTGCGGCTGAAGGCAATGACAGATTTCTACAGCATTGCCAGATTCCCACGCACTGTGGGGGCCATTAATTGCACACATGTGGCCCTACAGCCCCCCAGTGCCACAGAGCACATATACCGCAATCGGAAGCATTGGCACTCCATCAACGTACAGGTGATAGCCGATGCCCAACGCCTCATATGGCACGTCCGTGCCAAACACCCAGGGTCCAGCCATGACAGCTTCATATACCGTCAGAGCCCCATCCCAGCAGAATTCGAACAGAACATGTATGGGGACAGCTGGCTGATTGGTGAGTGACATGGGTGTCATGCATGACTATCCCCTCCCATGATGCACACCTCACAAGTGGCACATGCATGACTAACATCCTCCTGTCTTTTCCCTTACAGGTGACTCTGCATATGCACTGGGACCCCATCTCATGACTCCTTTCCGGAACCCCCAAACCAGAGGAGAGATAAAATACAATGAAGCACACATCAAAACCCGTGCAGTGGTGGAGCAAACATTTGGGCTCCTGAAGTCCCGTTTCCGTTGCCTGGATAAGTCTGGGGGGGCCCTATTGTATTCCCCTACCTTTGTGTGTCAGATCATCGGTGCATGATGCATTCTGCACAACTTTGCTATGAGAAAAGGCCTGCAGATTGACATGCGTGATGACCTGACCCCCCAACCAGACAATCCCCCCCTGCCAGAGGAGAACCAGTCTGCTGATGGAAGAGCAGTCAGGAGGGTCCTCGCCGTAGGCATCTTTGGACACTAAACCCAAACATTAATCACACAGACAATGCATGCATGCACACCACTGATGTCCCTAGATCACACACACCACATGCACATCGCATTGGATTAGCCCAAGTCCAGCACGTAGGACTTGGGAGCAGCAACGCCAGCGTCAAGGCCCCAATGATGTCGCTGTCCATTTATACACCTTTCACACGTCATTCATACAGCCGTGGGGTTAACTTCACCACCACGGCCGAGGGTGACACCCCTTACTGGCAGGAGTGCCACCCCCTCACATTCACACACCATTCACACTGCAACGTGTGCAGTATCAAAAAATAACAATCTCATAACCTGAGCATAATCACAAATAAAATAACTCATAACCTGAGTATTAATAATAAAATAAAAATCTCATAACCTGAGCATTCCCAAAAAAAAAAAAAAAAAAACTCATGTCCTGAGCATCAATCAAAAATAAAATAAAAAATTATCTGGGAATGCCCGGGGCTTCTTCTGGCGGCCCCTCTCTGGCTCCTCAGATGCCTGGATGGAGTGGGTGGGGGTGGGGGGGCATCTGGAGGTGGCTGATCCCCGGGTGGGCCACTCCTGGCAGGTGTGGCCTGCCTGCCCTCCAAGGCCATGGCTATCCGGCCGAGGTAAGAGTTTGTCTGGGCCTGCATCCTGAGCTGCCGGGTGACCTGATAATGCTGGGCCCGCCGACTCAGCCTCCCCTGGTCCCGGATGGCAGCACTGTTTCCCTGGATGGCAGCAGTGTTTGCCTGGACGGCTGCAGTGAGGTCCCTTATGTCACCCTGCACCTCCCCCAGGCTGGTCACCACTGCAGCGCAGTTACAGCTCACATCCTGCACTTCTGAAGAAATCTGGGCCACGGAGCACAGGCTGTCAGCCACTCTGTCCAGGTGCCCAGCAATCTCCCCCATTTGCTGGGTCTGCCTGGCGTGATCCCTCGCCACCTGGTCCTGGACCAGATCAGACACCCCCCTGGTCTTATGGGTGGCCTTCCTGGGGCCAGTAGATGTTTGTCCCCGGGGGGATGGAGTCGCCCTTAAGGGGCTTCCTATAATGGGGGAGGGGATCTGAGAGGGTCCTGCAGAAGAGGAGGATTCCTCTAACAATAAAAGAAAGTCCTGCTCTGCCCCAACAGGCTCCTCCTCAACGACCTCTGCATGTGTGGTGTGGGCACTCTCCTCCTCCACCTCGGTGTCTTCACCACCCAGGGGCACAGGCTCTGGGTGCCGATGCGGGGATGGGGTGGACTGGCCTTCTGTGGATGACACAAAGCAGACATCTGTGGATGACACAAAGCAGACACATGTTGGTGGTCCCACACACTTGGCACATGTACCCTCCCCCCCCCCACATGCAAAACACCAAATAGGGGATAAAAAACACTTACCTGTCCTGGAGCCTTCCTCCACAGAATCATAGCCTGGTACCCCCTCCAATTGCTCCCTCTCCAGGCAGCGGGCGACCACCTCCTCCTCTGTGGTCAGGCTGACCGGACATGGGGGTCCACCACCTGTGCCCCTCTCATGCCTCCTGATGGTGGCCACCTTGCCACAGACCTTGCGCCGCAGGTCATTGATTTTTTTTTGGATATCCCCAGCAGTCCGGGTGGAGTACCCCAAGACATTAACCCGGCCAGCAATGGTGTCCAGAATGGCCTGCTTCCTCTCCCTGCTGGTCTTCCTACTTTTTTTCCCATGCAGGAAATCATTATAACTCTCCATAGCGGAGATGACCACAGAGACCTCCTGGGCATTAAAATTTAGGTTCCTCCTCTCTTTGGGGGTAGCGGGAGCAGCCATAATCGAGCAAAAGTAAATTCCCTGGGGTGGGGGGAAACGGAAATACTTTTGCGCCAGAATGCCGCTTCCGCTGGCGCTTTTATACGCGCAACGGAACACATTGCGCTGGCGTTTCCCGTGAAGTGGTGCCGACGGAAGTTGTGAGCATGCGAGGGCCGAGTGAAGCCTCACTTACTGCGCATGCTCCGTGGATGATGCGCTGAACGTAAGCCTCTGCGCTGGGCTCCGCCCATCATTTACATATGATCACACCCACTTCCACTTGCGTCGGGTTACGCCAGCGCATTATCGTTACTCTGGCGCAAGTTTACGCGCAACTGCTATGTGAATAACAGTACTTGCGCCGAAAGTGTCGGCGGAGTAACGTAAATGAGAAACGTTACTCCAAAGTAAAGAAGCGCCCATCTACCTGAATCTGGCCCAATGAATCACACAATCAAAAGGTCTTTCAGGAGCCGATGTAATTAACACCTTTCAACAGAATGAAATGTCTTTCACAAGCCGGGTCACTTAGCATTTTAAAAGCAGATGTCTAGTAGGAACACCTTAATATCTCAGTATCCTGCAAACATGAATTATTATTAATGTCCCATCTCATGTAATATATGAATTATGATCCTATTAGCCACCCTACACCCAAAAGGGCACAGGGTGGACTTAGACCCAGGGGCTATTAGTGTCCCTGGCACAGGAGTATCTCTCATCCTTCCAAAGACTCTGGTTGTCACGGATCATTCGGTGGGAGACGAAGTCAGTCAGTAGTTCCAGTCCTCCAATGCTGGTATCCATACTGTACCCCAAATAAATGTCTCCAAACTGAGCATTACTCACCCCGCCAACCTCTGCCTCTCTCAGAGAACACGCCTGCCGCTGGGGAGAGGCCTGGACTGGCCCTTCTCCCTGGAGTCCTTTCGGCCGCTGGAGAGAAGGCAGGGTGGCTGGGCTCAGTCCATCATGCTGTTGGGGGTCTGGGCCAACTGCCCCCCCTTCCTGGGGTATAATAGTGGAGACTGAAGTCCCATCCACTGGTGCTAGGTGAAAACCCCCCGGTGCTTGCAAAGCAAAGCCGACATCCTCCTGTCCCAGTCCTGTACCTTTTTCTGGGGTTGTGCCAGTGGAGACTGAAGTTCCATCCACTACCCCAGGAACCCCCTCTTCTGTTAGTGGAGAGCAGAGGTCCGTGACCCTCTGTTCAGTTGCCAGCTCTTCCGCTGGGTTGCTTTGAGTGGAGACCACAGTCCCATCCACTACCACAGGGACCCCCTCTTCCGTCAGTGGGGAGCAGAGGTCCGTGACCCTCTGTTCTGTTGCCAGCTTTTCCGCTGGGTTGCTGTGAGTGGAGACCACAGTCCCATCCACTACCACAGGGTCCCCCTCTTCCATTAGTGAGGAGCAGAGGCCTGGGGCACTCTGCTCTGTTGCCAGCTCTTCCGCTGGGTTGCTGTGAGTGGAGACCACAGTCCCATCCACTACCACAGGGTCCCCCTCTTCCGTTAGTGGAGAGCAGAGGTCCGTTACCCTCTGTTCTGTGGCCAGCTCTCCTGCTGGATTGCTGTGAGAGGAGACCACAGTCCCATCCACTACCACAGGGACCCCTCTTCTGCTAGTTGGGAGCAGAGGCCTAGGGCACTCTGCTCTGTTGCCAGTGATTCGGCTGGGGGAAAAAGCTTTACCACCTCAGCTTGTTGCTGGAGAGAGGGGCCAACCGCCACGGCTCCCTGGAACTCCACACCATCCGCTTTGGCTTTAGGGATGGCAATCTCCATATTTTCCACTGACGATTCATCAGCCAGGATTTCACAGTTGTCATCTGACCTTTCCTCATAGTCCCAGGCAATGGGAGCCCCACCCTGCTGCTGAGCCGAGTCTAGCAGCTGCCTGTAGGCGATTTCCAAATCCCATTCCTGAATGGCCAGAAATCCCAAATCTTTCTGTAACCAGTGGCCTCCCCAGATATTCAATTTTCCCTCTCTGTGCTCTATTATGTCCTCCAAGCGCCACTCCCAATCTTCCACGAAGTCGGGATCACTGGACATCCTCCAATACAACAATCCCAGGCCATTATAGTCATAGCCTTCTGTGGGGCTGTCATCCGCTGACCACGGGCACTCTTGGGCTACATACCACCGGAGGGCTCTGTAGCTCTCGTCTAGCTGCATCTCTGCCCGGATCAGCCTGCTTAACTCCGCTATCCACTCCTGCTTCGGTTGTTCCCCCAACAACGCCATTCGTACGTCATACTGCGGCCAGTACCTTGCATAGATGGAGGGCAGGACCTTTCCTTGGTGTTGCTGCTCCAGAGCTAGCGCTTCCTTCCAGAGTTGGCATCGAATTACATCCGACCATCCCAGCAGGACCTCCTCTGATACGGGTCCTCTGTGCTGTATCCGCATCTCTTGGAACCTCCTTTGGAATTCCTCTTCCATGGAGACTGGTATCTGCACCTCCTCTTCTCTCTTCAGTTGGTGCCATATTGTGCCAGTCCATGTTTAACAGCCCGATCAAAAAATTCTTCCTCGGGTTTGGGTGCAAACTACAGAGCACACTTGCAGTAGACACTAAGGGCCAGATTCAGGTAGGAGAGCGAATCTTTATTTTGGAGTAACGTTTCTCATTTACGTTACTCCGCCGAAACTTTAGGAGCAAGTACTGTTATTCACATAGCACTTGCTCCTAAAGTTGTGGCGGCGTATCGAAAATGAGCCAGCGGAATTCAAATTGTGCGTGTAGGGGGGCGTGTATTATTTAAACTAGGCACGATCCCGCGGCGAACGTACTGCGCATGCGTCGACTGTCAGTGCGCATGCTCCAAATTCTGTCAGTGAACGTCAGTGACGTCAATCCCCATTCACGGACGTTTTACGCAAACGACGCAAATATTTTTTAATTCGACGCGATGACGACGGCCATACTTAACATAGGATACTCCACCTAGGGGGCATGTTTTTCTTTACGCCTCGTATCACTTACGGAAACGTCGGAAAGTCACTGCGTCGGGCCCGAGTACGATCGTGAATTGCCGATTCTCGCTGATTAACATATTCTCGGCGTTAATCAGCGGGAACGCCCCGAGCGCCATTTTTAAAATTGCAGTACAATTACGCCGCTCGTATAGGAACTCCAACCCGGCGTTGCTTGTTTTCTGCTTACAGAAAACAGAAACGCCAGCTCAAAGTGGGAGTTATGCTGGCGTATCACTGATACTCCAGCCTAACTCTACCTGAATCTGGCCCTAAGTAGGTTTAGGTAAAAATTATAGAGCACAAGTGCAGTACACAGCAAGTATGCTTAGGTGCAAACTATAGAGCACAAGTGTAGTACATACCAAGTATGTTTAGGTGCAAACTACAGAGCACACTTGCAGTATACACTAAGTAGGTTTAGGTGCAAACTATAGAGCACAAGTGCAGTACACACTAAGTAGGTTTAGGTGCAAACTATAGAGCACAAGTGCAGTACACACCAAGTAGGTTTAGGTGCAAACTACTGAGCACACTTGCAGTATACACTAAGGGCCAGATTCTCAGCGGCGATACGACGGAGTATCTCAGATACCCCGTCGTATCGCCATTTTTTTTGCCTCGTATCTATGCGCGTGATGCTTAGCATCACTTTGGCATAGATACGCTTCAACATCCGACAAGTGTAAAACCATTACACTTGCGGATCGTAGTTGTAATGACAACTCCGGCCACTAGGTGGCCTTTACGTTGTTTTCTCATTTGCATATGCAAATGAGGCTAGTACGCCGATTCCCGATCGTTTTTACGCTGCCCCATCGTCGCGTACGTCGTTTTCGTCCGCGTAAGGTTACCCCAGCTTCTATGTGGAGTAACCTTACGAAGTTCCGTCAGATGCCGTCGGATGGCTTCGGGTCAGCGTCGGCTTTTTCCGTCGCTTACGTCGTTTTACTAACTCGTTCGCGAATAGGGCATTGCGTAAGTGACGATCACGTCGTTTTGACGTCGGTTTCAACGACGCTTTCCGACGTGAGCTGGAGCATGCGCACTGGGCTTTTTCCCCGGCCGGAGCATGCGCAGTTCGTTCGACGCGGGGGCGCGCTTAATTTAAATACAAGCCGCCTCATTTGAATTACGCGGGCTTACGCTGGGCCATTTTCGCTACGCCAACGCAAACTATGGAGCAAATGGTTAGAGAATACGGCACTTGCTCTAGTACGATGCAGTGGCGTAGTGTAAATGGCTTACGATACGCAAGCGAATTTCTATGAGAATCTGGCCCTAAGTATGTTTAGGTGCAAACTATAGAGCACAAGTGCAGTACACACCAAGTAGGTTGTAGGTTTAGGTGCAAACTATAGGGCACAAGTGCAGTAGACACCAAGTAGGTTTAGGTGCAAAGTACTGAGCACAAGTGCAGTACACACCAAGTAGGTTTAGGTGCAAACTACAGAGCACACTTGCAGCATACACTAAAGAGGTTTAGGTGCAAACTATAGAGCACAAGTGCAGTACACACTAAGTAGGTTTAGGTGCAAACTATAGACCACAAGTGCAGTACACACCAAGTAGGTTTAGGTGAAAACTACTGAGCACACTTGCAGTATACACTAAGTAGGTTTAGGTGCAAACTCTGTGCTGTGTCTGCATCTCTTGGAACCTCCTTTGGAATTCCTCTTCCATGGAGACTGGTATCTGCACCTCTCTTCTCTCTTCAGTTGGTGCTGCTGTGACTTCAGCTGCTGCAGCACTTCTTCGCTGTCGCAAGGTGGCATCTACAGCCGCTATAACCCGGTCTACGATCTCCGTGGAGGATTAGGACCATATTGTGCCAGTCCATGTTTAACAGCCCGATCAAAAAATTCTTCCTCGGGTGTCCTGCCTGTTACGCTGGGCCTCTTAGCTCTATTCGTTTAGACAAGTTCTGCGATAATGTCCCTTTTCTTACGGTTGCTGGCCGGTCTGCCCCGGCTCTCCAGTAAGTCCTTAAGGGAAGAGAGCTTCATCTGTTCATACAGCGTCTCCATTGTCCTGTATCCTTGTAGCCGTCCTTCTGAAGATGGAATCATCCCACTGCTATGCCACCAAATGTAACGGTCACCACCGTTTACGACCTTCCATCCAACCACGACAAGCTTATCTGACACACTGCGACAATCCTGCATACATGATCCATTCCATTTCCCATAATCAAGACGAGACTCTGCTCTGTACATGCTTCCAAATGAATGAACACTTTAATGGTTTCTTCTCAGCTTTTTATACAGTACAAGATGTTACAGTTAATCACAGGACAATGCAATCTCCACCCCCCTCATCACACACTATGGGTAGTAACTGTGCAGACAATTCGGCATCGATATTTTTAGCATGACTTAACTACTGCCTCAGAGAGAAGGACATTCCTGTAGATAATCACATCAAAACAAAATACTGTCACACAATGATTTCCCTTCAAACCATATCTTTAGACAGACGGCTGTCTCTAAAGGGAAGGTTCTTACACCTGGGCGTCAATACATTCCTAAACATAATTGACATGCTAATTCAATACATCTGAATGGAAACTTTAACACATTGCTTTAAACACAATGAATCGCACAATCAAAAGGTCTTTCAGGAGCCGATGTAATTAACACCTTTCAACAGAATGAAATGTCTTTCACAAGCCGGGTCACTTAGCATTTTAAAAGCAGATGTCTAGTAGGAACATCTTAATATCTCAGTATCCTGCAAACATGAATTATTATTAATGTCCCATCTCATGTAATATATGAATTATGATCCTATTAGCCACCCTACACCCAAAAGGGCACAGGGTGGACTTAGACCCAGGGGCTATTAGTGTCCCTGGCACAGGAGGATCTCTCATTCTTCCAAAGACTCTGGTTGTCACGGTTCATTCCGTTACATGCAGTACACACCAAGTAGGTTTAGGTGCAAACTACAGAGCACACTTGCAGTATACACTAAGTAGGTTTAGGTAAAAACTATAGAGCACAAGTGCAGTACACAGCAAGTATGTTTAGGTGCCAACTATAGAGCACAAGTGCAGTACATACCAAGTAGGTTTAGGTGCAAACTACAGAGCACACTTGCAGTATACACTAAGTATGTTTAGGTGCAAACTATAGAGCACAAGTGCAGTACACACTAAGTAGGTTTAGGTGCAAACTATAGAGCACAAGTGCAATACACACCAAGTATGTTTAGGTGCAAACTACTGAGCACACTTGCAGTATACACTAAGTATGTTTAGGTGCAAACTATAGAGCACAAGTGCAGTACACACCAAGTAGGTTGTAGGTTTAGGTGCAAACTATAGGGCACAAGTGCAGTAGACACCAAGTAGGTTTAGGTGCAAAGTACTGAGCACAAGTGCAGTACACACCAAGTAGGTTTAGGTGCAAACTACAGAGCACACTTGCAGCATACACTAAAGAGGTTTAGGTGCAAACTATAGAGCACAAGTGCAGTACACACCAAGTAGGTTTAGGTGAAAACTACTGAGCACACTTGCAGTATACACTAAGTAGGTTTAAGTTCAAACTATAGAGCACAAGTGCAGTACACACCAAGTAGGTTTAGGTGCAAACTACAGAGCACACTTGCAGTATACACTAAGTATGTTTAGGTGAAACTATAGAGCACAAGTGCAATACACACCAAGTAGGTTTAGGTGCAAACTATAGAGCACAAGTGCAGTACACACCGAGTATGTTTAGGTGCAAACTACAGAGCACACTTGCAGTATACACTAAGTAGGTTTAGGTGCAAACTATAGAGCACAAGTGCAGTACACACCGTGGGCCAGATTCTCATAGCTGCGCGCCTAATTATGCAGGCGTTGCGCATCTCAGATGCACTACGCCGATGTAACGCGGAGTGGCAAGTACCGTATTCCTTAAGTAAATGCGCTCCAAGATGCGCCTGCGTCGCGTAAAATCATCGGCGTAATCCAGCGCAACTCCAAAGTAGGAGGGAAGTGGGCGTGTTGCATTGTAATGAAGCGTGACCCCATGCAAATGCAGGCCGGAACGAACGGAGTATGCGCCGTGACGTGGATGACCCGCGCCGTGATGTGGTTGACCCGCGCCGTGACGTGGATGCCTTCTGCGCATGCGCAAAGCCTCCCTACGATTCACCGGCGCAGGGTATATAATGCGGCCACACATGCGCCCGTGCAGCGCAAACGTCTCCCATTTTTTTGATTGTCACGGCAAAACGTTGTGCAGGACCATGACTACTGTTGGTAAGGAGAGGAGGAAGAAAAATGTTTCCCCAGAGGAGAGGGCCATTGTTGTCAGGGCAATGGAAAGATATGATTCACGGCTCCATGGTGCTGACAGTGCCCGGACCAGCAAGTCCCGGAGGGATCAAATCTTCATGAAGGTGGCTTGCCAAGTTAATGCCCTTTCTCACGAGACCCGGACACCGAAGGACATTCAAAAAAAATGAATGACCTGCGGCGTCTCGTGAAGGGCAAGCTGGCGACTCAAGCTCGGCATGCCAGGGGCACTGGAGGGGGCCCACCCTGCAACGTCCGCCTGACTGAGGAGGAGAAGGTGGTCGCCCGCTGCCTGCAGAGGGAGCAGGTTGAGGGAGTTGGGGGCTACGAGTCCGAAAAGCCAGCCCTGAGGACAGGTAAGTGTGTTTTATATTCTATCTGTTGTGTAGCATGTGTGGGGGTGGAGGGGAACATGTGCCAAGTGTGTGGGTCCACCAACATGTGCATCTTTTGTGTCATCCACAGATGTGCAGGAGGGAGCAGGGCTATCTGTGGCTGCCAAGGCCCATCCGGAGACATCCCCCGAGCATCCAGTCCCTCTGGCTGCCCCCCTGGAAGAGGACTTGGAGGCAAGTGGGCACACGTCTACGGAGGAGGGGGTTGAGGAGGAGCTCGTCGACCAGGAGCTCTACCTGGTTTTGGAGGAGGACCATGGGTTGCCCGGACCAGCCCAGGCTATCCCCCCATCTTTGTCAAGCCCCTCAGGATCCACCCCCAACCTCTCCAGTCCCTCTGTTTCCCCCCCCCTCATCTCCGGCCCCTCAACATCCTCCCCTTATGGCAGGTCCCCTGCCACTCCCCGGAAGGCGACAAGCAAGACCAGGGGTGTACCCAAGGTCCTGCCGGAGCAGCTGGCCAGGCAGCAGGACCAGCAGAATCTCCACCTTTCTGAGGTTGTGGTGGAGATGAGGAGCCTGGCCGACAGCCTTGCCTCCTTGGGACACGTTACGGACGCCATCCTGGATGTCGCTGGGAACAGCGCAGCGACAGTGACCAGCCTGGCGGAGCTGCAGGCGACCACTTCCAACCTTGTGGGGGAGGTCAAAGCCCTGCGGCTTCCAGTCGTGGAGCAGACAGCTGTCCAGACCCGCATTGCGGTTGCCCTGGAGGGCATGCAGGCAGCCAGGGAGGGACATGGGGATGCTTCTCCTCCACCTGCTACCCCACCCCCCCACCTGTGGCTGCCCCCAGGCAAGTGAGGGGCAGGAGCCGTGGCACCAGGCGGAGCCCCCGCCAGGCCCATTAATTTTTTTTATTGGATTATTTTGCTCTGGTTAAGAGCTTTTTATTTTATTTTATAATGCTCTGGTTAAGAGCTTTTTATTTTATTTTATAATGCTCTGGTTAAGAGCTTTTTATTTTATTTTATAATGCTCTGGTTAAGAGCTTTTTATTTTATTTTATAATGCTCTGGTTAAAAGCTTTTTTTATTTTTTATAATGCTCTGGTTAAGAGATTTTTATTTTTTTCTTGATACTGCACACGGTGCAGTGTGAATGGTGTGTGAATGTGGGGGTGGCACTCCTGCCAGTAAGGGGTGTCACCCTCAGCCGTTGGGGAAAAGTTATCCCCACGGCTGTGTGAATGGTGTATGAATAGACAGCAACATCATTGGTGCCTTGACGTGGCGTTGCTGCTCCCAAGTCCGACATGCTGGACTTGGGCTAATCCAATGTGATGTGGATGTGGGGTGTGTGATCTAGGGACCACAGTGGTGTGCATGCGTGCATTATCTGTGTGACATGATGAATGTGTGTGTTTAACGGGGTCTCCTCTGGCAGGGGGGCTGTGTGGTTGGGGGGTCAGGTCATCACGTAGGGCAATCTGCAGGCCCTTTCTCATGGCAAAGTTGTGCAGAATGCAACATGCACCGATGATCTGACCCACAAAGTTGGGGGAATACCCCGGACTTATTCAGGCATCGGAAACTGGACTTCAGGAGGCCAAATGTGCGCTCCACCACTGCACGGGTGTTGATGTGTGCTTCATTGTATCTTCTCTCTCCTCTGGTTTGGGGATTCCGGAAAGGAGTCATGAGATGGGGTCCAAGTACATATGCAGAGTCACCTGTAAGGTCCGTTATGGTGCTGCTTTAGTTGCTCTCCAGCTGACTTGCACACGGTCTTGAGCAAAGTTACCCGTGCTTTTATGAGGGGTATGTTTACTCAAGGCTTTCGTGTTACGCGCACCACGAGTAGCCAACGACGAACGCTCGTAGTTTCGGGAATCCACGCATCTCCCTCATTTGCATATTTGCATGCTAATTCAATGGGAGCTGAATATTTGCGATGCGTAACTATGAGCCTATGCCGCGCTAGCTTAAAGCATTTTCGCCGCTCAGACGAAAAAGATTTTCTTGCGTATGTGGTTCTGTGTTTACCGCGTATCGATACGCAGGCGCACATTTACAATTACGCCGCGCATATCCATTTACGCAGGCGTAGCGCCGCTGAGAATCTGGCCCCAAGTATGTTTAGGTGCAAACTATAGAGCACAAGTGCAGTACACACCAAGTAGGTGCAAACTAGGGTTCAGGTACTAGTACTAGTTGGGTACTAGTATCGGTATCGGGACCGATACTGAGCATTGTGCGAGTACTTGTACTCGCGCAAATGCTCCCGATGCCTGACCTGATACTTATTTATTTTTTTCAGAGAGAGAGAGGGGGTGGCGAAGGGGGGGGGGGGGCGGCGAGCGGAGTAGAGCAGTCCTCAAAGAAAAAGTCAACCCCCGCCATCCTCCAATAAAAAATGACCTCTGGGCAATAATGTAAAAACATTTATGTACAGTTAGATATGGGTTGAATGTAATAAATACATAAACTTATGCGCAAGACCCCGACCCTTGAGTTGCTGTGGTTCATCTTCAGGGGGAAGTGAGGTTGCGGACATAGGTTCTATGGAAAAAATATATAAGTACAATGATAAAGCCTGTTGAATTGCACAAACAAGAACAACATAACTGTGTAGTGATAATATAAATAAAGTCCATTTTAGCAGACAATAAAATATAATAAAATAATTGTATAAACATATAATAATGTATAATTACCGAGGTGAGCGTCATAGCTTGGAAAAGGTGGTCGACCCAGGGCATCCGCTGCCGGGAGCAGGCAACTTGAGAGGGACACCCAAAAGGGGGGAACAGAAGGCCAGAATGGAACAAATGGGCCGAGATATGGGGAAAGTGGGCCGTCCTCATGCCTAAGGGAAATCGCAAAAAAGCGGTACCCCACGCTGGACCGGGGGGAATGAGGTGGAAGCAGGGAGGAGCACAGGGACAGGATGGAGAAAGCAACTCACATTACTATGTCAATTCTATTTTTATATGTTTTTGGACTATTATTTGATAATTGTATCTGCAACTCAAAGCCCCTCGGGGAACCCTTCCTTTTCTTCAATACATTAATCAGGGGTGTGCAGCACACAATCCACCTCTGGTATCGCCTTTCTTTGCCATCATTTGAATAGCTGTGTTCCCCCGCCACGCCTCGTCATATATAGCCCATCCCCCTTGTCCGGGCAATTTGATAGACAGATCACCCGTCCCAAGATTGGATGGGTGATCTGTCTATCAAAGTGCCCGGACAAGGGGGAGGGGCTATATATCACGAAGGTGCGGCGGGGAACACACAGCTATTCATTGAAAGCTGTAATGTTCCCCGCGCTGATCAAATAGACAGCGAGGTCTTGGCTTTCTCTTGGGGGACATGGCTGCATCTGTGGGGGACATGGCTGCATTTGGGGACACATTTAAAAAAAAGTATCGGTATTCAGTATCGGCGAGTACATGAAAAAGTATCGGTACTTGTACTTGGTCCTAAAAAAGTGGTAACGGGACAACCCTAGTGCAAACTACAGAGCACACTTGCAGTATACACTAAGTAGGTTGAGGTGCAAACTATAGAGCACAAGTGCAGTACACACCAAGTATGTTTAGGTGCAAACTACTGAGCACAAGTGCAGTACACACCGAGTAGGTTTAGGTGCAAACTACAGAGCACACTTGCAGTATACACCAAGTAGGTTTAGGTGCAAACTACAGAGCACAAGTGAAGTACACATCAAGTAGCTTTAGGTGCAAACTACAGAGCACACGGGCAATACACCAAGTGAGAATACTGCAGCTAGCACAATCAAGTGCCTGACAAATTAGGAAGAACTGATCTAACTAAACTATACAGTGTATAAATATATGTACAACACCTGGGATGTATATATATCCTCTACACACTGTAAATTTAACTGACTAGCCTGCCTGCTTTATCTAGCATGAAAAAAAGACAATCTCTCTCTCTCTCTGACTGATCTCTAACCAGCACCGGAACACACTACACAAGGCCGCCCTGCAGGCGGCCTTGTGTAGTGTGGGGCGTGTACTAAAGCCCTGAGCCATAATTGGCCAAAGCCACCCTGGCTTTGGCCAATTACGGCTCTCTGTACTGACGGCGCTGTGATTGGCCAAGCATGCGGGTCATAGTGCATGCTTGGCCAATCATAAGCCAGCAATGCCGCAGTGAATTATGGGCCGTGGCGCGTCACTCGAATTTGGCGTGAACGACCCGTTTTGTTTGTATTTACGTTCGACTCGAAACTCGAAGCTCATCCCTAGTCTTGAATTGTCCTGCCCATTTAGCCATATTTTTGTTGTTCTCCCATCATTATGATTCCCTATTGTCATTGTGATTTTTAGGGTAGAATGTTTTACATTTAGGTGTTAGCTTTCCTGGGATCCCTCATGCGTGTAGCACATCCCCTCTAATATTTTCCCCTCTTATGTATTTAATTTTGAGAGCGGATGAGGGGGATATACCTAGATGAAGCTATGATCGTTGTCGAGGTGGGATGTGGGAGTAATTATTGCCCACCCCTTCCCGATATGAGAGGTGCTGTTTTTCTAGGTTATTTGTATTGTTTAGCTTTTTTCACAGTCTACACGTCCCCTTCTTCCATATATGGATTTAGGGGCATGGGATGTGTTTCTGCTCTCTTTAGATTAGACAGAGTCTATGATGTGGATACGAGTCTCCTCCTCCACGTCAGATCTGATATGATTGGTTGCTCTTCCCCGTTGGAACGCACGCTCCCGGGTGCAGGTGGCAGAGCACTGGGCTCCAGTGTGTTCCATCGTCCTCGGTTGATACAACAATGGGGAAATGGCTCACATAATCAGACACCTGATATATATAGAATTTGGCCCACTTTCGTCCGGATACACCTTTGGAACTCTACTTCCGGGTATTGGAGCGCACGCCTGGACCCATGTGCGTATGGCTTTTCCTGGGCATTATAGCGCACGTTATCTGATGCCAATATGGAAGTGGTTAACCGTGGTGGAACACACGCAGCTTCACACGTGCAGCATGGAGCGGGGTCCCATGTGAGTACACCTATTGATACCCCTACTTCAGCGCAGTGGCAGTGGGGGCTAGATGTATGCCCCTGTTGAAGTCTTCTTAGACGAAACCGGTCGGGCACATAAATTGGTCCACACCACTTCCACACTGCGCAAACTGTGTATTGATGACATTTATCCTTATTTTGGATGCGGTGTTGTGAGATGATTATTTTTTTAATTTGACATTTTTTGGATTTAATGTCTGGCCTTTTTTGGATTTTAAGGAATAAATTTTAAGCTTTTTTACACTATGAGGAGTCTTTCTCCTTGTTTTTTTTCCGGTTTCCCCCCATGTTTGGAGCTCATTTGGTCTAGCATTAGCTGGTGTTGTTTCACCCACTGTCCTGTCCTGAGTTGGAGCGGAGTGAAGCCCCGTACACACGACAGAGAAACTCGACGGGCGGAACACATCGTTCCGCCCGTCGAGGTTCTCTGCCGGCCGTCAGAATCTGCGACCCGCCCATCCAGCCATTCATCCCGATGAGCCGTCGAGCAAATAGAGAACCTGTTCTCTATTTGCTCGATGGGTTTCCCGACGGGCGGGGCAAGCAGAGAGCGTACACACGGCCGAGGTTCTCGCTGGAATGCAGCTCCCAGCGAGGTTCTCGCTGGTTTCTAGCGAGAACCTCGGCCGTGTGTACGGGGCCTTAGTCACCAGGAGGTTGATTCATACAGCATCCTGCCAAGGATATTATCGATCCAGTGGAAGCGAGGAACATCATTACAGCAAAGACCAGATTGGACAATCGGCCCCCTATGCAAGTATGACCCACCACCATATGGTGTAGTTTAGGTCCACCTTATCTGGTAAGGGTATCTCACCTGTGTATTTGTCTCTGGGGGATCACGTTTCTTTGAAAATACATTTTCCATATTGATTCTACATGATTGCCCCATTTGGACTGTTTTATTTTTATGGACACTTATATATATGTCACGTATATTAAGTTGTTAATCACATATTCACGGTGATACGTTTGAATTTGTTTATTACACTTTTTTTAGGACTCCGGTTACAGGAGTCCCTGTTATAGGCGCTGCATTTTTATTTATCTATTTTACAAGAATGGAATAATCGTGCTGTGTATATTTTTTCCTTGGTTCGCTTGTGGCAACATTGCCAGGAGTCTTGTATAGCTTCAAAATTACTAATCTTCTTAATTAAGTTCAGCACTTTTTTCCACTATAGCTAAATCAAAGGGCAGTACTACCATATATTGACATGTGTTCCCTCACCCCCACATTCCCTCCAACACAAGGGTGGTGAATCTGGGTTAGTCTTATGTAATTTTGATGGAACATAGTACCACTTGGTTAGCGATTTATAATTAATTTATTTTATCTTCGCGTCTATGGAGGTGGAATACACATAATCTATGACTTTACATTTTAACGCTTCATAGAGGGATTGGTTAATATCATATTCCCAGCTCACCAAAAGACATGAGGTTCCAAGATCAGGGGGTGATTTTAATATCTTGTATATATTAGATATCCCATGTCTATTCCCTATAGTCCACAAGTCTTTGCCATGGGCTGAGATCAAAAAGGCTTTAGTAGGGAGTCCACAAAACGCTGGAGTTGCCTGTATCTCCAAACATCCCATGGTGAGGAGCTGTACCTACCTCGTAATTCTAGTAATGGGCATAGAGCATTCCCATTCAGAACATCCTTTAACCAGATGCTAACCGCCCCACATACTTTTACTGCGGCAGAGCGGCCACTCTGGGCATAATCACTTACTTGTATGTTATTCTGCACTTCCTGGTCTGGGCGTGCACATGTGCCACTGGTGACACGCTTCCACTGTGATTGGACACAGCAGGAGCCAATCAGCGCATCCGGCGACGTGATGTCTGCTGGGACCAGCCGATCATTTGGGAGACAGCCAGAACGATGATTTTCCTATGTTAACAAAGCAGATCGCTGTTCGGTGTCTGATTTGTCCACTGCAATATCGCAGTCCCACTATCCCCACTATTACTAGTAAAAATTTAAAAACAAAATTAAAATTCTAAAAATATATCCCATAGTTTGTAGACGCTATAACTTTGCGCAAATTAATCTATATACGCTAATTGTGATTTTTTTTTTTTACCACAAACATCCTAAAAGTTTGGTTCCTGAACAACTGATACCCATATTTGAGACCGTACAGAGCCCAGCATGCCCCATCAGGGATTTTACAGATCTCTTTGAGTTGAGGGTTATACCACAATGGTGCATTGCAAACATCTTACATTACAGACAAGAAGTTTAAGTGTTAAGCCTAGGTGTCATACGGAGAGGTGATTACATTATGGGACCTGCAATAGCAGGACAATAGCGTAAGGCTCTTTTGAAGAACAAACATCAATACACAGCACAGCCCTGTTATTGGGTAGTATACAGTAATCATTAAAATGTCCACAACATAGGAAATGTCAAAAGGTAAACGTTGAATAGCATCATCTTGAAATCCAGAAAAAAATAAAAATAATAAAAAAACAAAAACCGTGAAAATCGATGTCCCCAACTTTGGGAATGATGATCCGGAACATTGGAACACAAACCTCCCACCCCACACCCTGCCCGCAGTCCCCAATATTGTACAGGATTTTCCCCCAAACAAGAACAGTAGCTTCACCCTAACGATGGGAGACCCTCCTTATCCCGCTGGATAGCAAGGGGAGGGTGATAACTTAGTGAGCTGCAGAGCAAACCAAGGACCGCTGAATGTAAAAGGAGTAGTCAGTGCTGCCATTCCACAGTGCAACACATGCAGCCATGAACCAGTACCCCCAGGCAGGATACAGTATTAAACTTGAAAAATCTTGTGCCTGGAACAAGTAAGGTTGGCAACCACATATTGCGTCAGCCGTCAAGCATTACCCAGTGATTCCAACCACCTGTTAGCTTCCTTGGGGAAGTGAAAAATTGCACTTGTCCCTTAGGCCGCGTACACACGATCAAATCTATCTGCTGGAAACGGGCGGCCCGACTGTCCCAGCAGACAGATTCGACCGTGTGTACGGGCGAGCCGACGGATTTGGCCACCCGACAGATTTCAAAGCATGCTTTGAAATCTGTCGGCTGGGAACCCGTCCGCCCGACATGTCTGCTGGTTAGTACGCTAACCAGCAGACATGTCTTCTCCCACACGCGCCGAATGGTTTCGACGCATGCGCGGAAGTGTTTTACTTCCTGGTGCGGTGACCTGGCGTCGTCAGCGTCACCGCCACGTCACCGCGCCGTCTGGCGGCGGGGATTTTGGTTTGATCGTGTGTGCGGGGGACCATCTCATTGATTCCGCACAATCTGTTTTCCCATCCCCCAATCCTGCCCCATTCCGAGGCAGGTGGGGGAGGGAAGGAAGCAAGAATGAAAATAAAAATTATACATACATAGTTAGATGACCGAGGTTAAATTCCTATCATACAACGTAAAAGGTTTGAACTCTCCTGCAAAGAGACATAAAATCTTCAGTGAATTGAAACATTATAGGGCTGATGTGGTCTTTTTGCAGGAGACCCATTTAACATTGGATTCCAACATTAGATTGCACTCCCCTAGTTTCCCTATTTGGTATCACGGAGACACAATAACAAAGCGGGCCAGAGGTGTCGCAATAGGGTTGGCAAGAGGTGTGTGGTTCGTACTAGAAGATAGAATGACAGACCCCGAAGGAAGATTTATTTTCCTGAGAGGAAGGCTGGGAGGTGTGGAATACACCTTGGCTAATATCTATGCTCCTAATGCGAACCCCGTCAACTACGTTAAAAAAAACGTAATAAAACTAAAAAATTTCGAAGCGGGCCATGTGGTGTTGATGGGGGACTTTAATTTTTGTATGGACCGCACACTTGATAGTACGTCCCGGGCACAGGAGACTAGTAGCAGCCAGTTGAAAATATTAAAACAAAGAATGTTCTACAATCAAATAGTAGACATATGGCGAATCCAGCACCCCAAAACTCGGGATTACACATTCTACTCTCCTGTGCACGGGACGTACTCAAGGATAGACTATATCCTCGTCGACCACAGACTCCTCGAGAGAGTAATTGAAACTGGAATAGAGGCTATGACGATATCAGATCATGCACCTATAACCATAAAAATTAGCCTATCCACCCAGAAAACAAATCCACCTGAGTGGAGATTGGATGAGAGCCTATTGGGAGACGAGGAGGTACTAGGAAGAGTACAGCAGGAACTGGAAGTACTACTTCCAGGAGAACGACACAGAGGGGATCTCTAGGGCCTCACTATGGGATGCCCATAAAGCATACATAAGAGGGATTTTTATCATGGAGGGGGCTAGGAAAAAGAAAGAAAGAACAAAGAAACTAAAAACAATAAAGGAAGAAATCTATAAGTTGGAACAAGAGCATAAAACACAGGGTCAAAAGTTGGAAACATTGCATGAACTAACCCTAAAAAGAGGTGAATATAGAGCACTCATTGAGCAAGAAACTAAGAAATTATTTAATAACATTGAGTGAGAAAGATATATATATGGGGGAATAAACCCAGTAAATCACTCGCGAGAATGGTGCAAAAAAAGAAAGCAAGAAATTATATTGAAAAAATCAGAAAGAAGAATGGGAAGCTAGTTCATGAAACAAATGATATAGCTGAAGTATTCAGAAGCTATTACGAAGGCCTTTACGCCGTAAAACAAAAGAACTGGAATCCTGGAGAAAAAGAAGTCAAAATAAGGGAACTTCTAAGGAAAGCCAATTTGCCCAAAATAGACGAAGATGTCGCCGAAAATTTAGAAAAACCTATAACCGAGGAGGAAATAAGTTGTGCTTTAAGAAACTCCGCTAAAGGGAAAAGCCCAGGACCTGACGGTTTTACGACCAGGTACCTACAAAAGTTTAGATCTATCCTTATACCAAGACTTTGTCACTACTATAACGGGTTAGGAGTAGATTATGAAATGAGCAGGGAGGCCTTAACAGCAACCATTACAGTAATAGGAAAGGAGGGGAAAGATAATACGCTATGCGCAGGTTTTCGACCTATTTCACTATTGAACGCAGATACAAAATTGTATGCTAAGATCCTGGCAGAGCGCATGAAGGAATTAATGACTGCCCTGGTCCTCCCCGACCAGGTAGGCTTTATACCTGGAAGGGAGGGGAAGGATAACGGGGTCAGAGCACTCCTCATCCTACAGCGAATCAAAGAAAATGGGTCCCCCGGTCTATTCCTGTCGGTTGACGCCGAAAAAGCGTTCGACAGGGTAGACTGGGGGCTCAAGATGCAAACAGTAGAAAACATAGGAATTGGCTCGAGGATGATGGGGAGGATTAGAACATTGTACCACCACCCCCGTGCGAGGGTTAAAATCAATGGATCTTTGTCAGCACCTTTTGAGATGAGGAATGGGACTAAGCAGGGATGCCCCCTGTCCCCACTCCTCTTTGTTTTATCGCTCGAACCCCTACTCGCATCGGTTCGAAACAACCCTAACATCGAGGGAGTAAGAGTAGGAGTAGAAGAGCATAAATTGGCCGTGTTTGCCGACGATATTTTATTTTTAATTGGCAATCCAGGGCCCACTTTACCCAACCTAATGGCCAATCTTAAACAGTACGGTGAGGTTTCCAATTTCAAGATGAATATATCCAAGACAGAAATACTGAACGTTAATACTAATAAGGAGGAGGAACGACTCCTTAAAAAAAGAGTACAACTTTGCCTGGCAGAAAGATATTAAATACCTGGGGATAAAATTAGCCAATTCCCTAAAGAAACTATATAGATTAAATTTCATTCCCCTCTTCGACTAAATAAAATGTGAAATTAAGAAAATTTACAACCGGCCTATTTCATGGTTCGGAAGGATAAATGTTGTAAAAATGATACTAGTCCCCAAAATTCTATATAAATTCCAAATGGTCCCAATAGCCCTGCCACAATCTTACTTTACTATACTAAACTCTTTATTAATGAACTATATATGGAATAATAAAAAACACAGGATTTCTTTCCATGTGTTAAAACAGAATAAAAAACAGGGTGGCCTGGCGGTCCCGGACATCAGAAAGTATTACAACGCAACGGTCATTTTTCCGGATAATAGAATGGGCTAAAGAAAACCATGACAAAAGATGGATCAGTATTGAATGCGCACTGGCAAGGGCACAGTTAGGAAGAATAATTTGGAACCCACCACAATTTGGAACTTTACACACGACCACACATTCAATTACACGCACAGCACTACGGATATGGGATAGAGTACATAAACATTTGAGATCGGAATATAATTCCCCACTCATAGACTTAAAAGACAATGAATTTTTTGCACCAGGGTTAAAAGGGGTGGGGGGAAATTGGATTATGAATAGAACTCAGGTAAGGGATATCACTCAAAAGGGCAAAATAATGACACTTCACAAAATAAAATCCAAGGTAGATTTCATGGTAATAGATGAGTGGAGATTCCTACAGCTCTCCTCCTTCATCAGGAGCCTCCCGAAACCTCTGCGCGAGCAGAAGGAGTATACACCACTGGAACAACTATGCCTATCTGATAGCTCAAAAGGCAACATCTCTAAAATTTATAAATTCTTGATGAAGGCGGACGAGCTTGGGCCCCACCCTATATCCAAAAATGGGAAAAAGAATTGGTAACAACTAGGGGGAAAACGACAGTAGAAAGAATTATCAATTTAACTCACTCCTCAGCAATTGATGTAAGAACTGCCAAGATGAATTTTAAATGTATTACAGGTTGGTACGCCACCCCAGATAAAATCAGCAAATATAGAGAAGGGAAGTCATCAGACTGCTGGAAAGGCTGCCCAGCTAGGGGAACAATGGCACACTTGTGGTGGGACTGTCCTAAAATTAAAAGTTTTTGGAAAAAGATCTTGATACTGATTAAAAGCATAACTAACAAGGAGATAGAAGAAGACCCCTGGGTGGTGCTATTCCACGGGGGGGGGGGGGGGGGAGACACCATAAAAGAATATAAAAAAGCCTTAACACCGCATCTCCTTAACGCAGCCAAACGGCTGATCCCCAAAAAATGGAGGGAGCTGGAAAGCCCTCAGGTCTGGGAGTGGATCGACCCTGTCGAGGAAACTTACAGGATGGAGGAGCTGAAGGACTGGGAGGAGGAGGACGATGAGGGGTCTCGGGATAAATGGACATCTTGGAAAGACTTTAAAAAAACTTGGAGCTTTGCAGAAAATTTAAGAGTGTTGTGAGGTAGGCTGGGTGAAAATAGGACTATACTTAGTCTGGTTATGTAGCAAGCAGGCACTGTGGAATCACAAGATGGGTGGGAGGGGGATAGGTATTGGGGGGAGGGGAGGGGGGGGAAATTCCCTTTTTATTTACTCACTTGAAAAAAAAAATCTATATATATATGTATATACTAGGGCTGTTACTGATCAAAATTTTTCTGTTCGATTAATCGTTTTTTTTTTTAATCGATTAATCGACTAATTTCAATTAATTATAACGCACATACAGATCCAACTACTTTTAGCTGATCTCCTTGCAGGCTGATTCCCAGTGCAGCTTCCAACAACTGGAAAAATGGATAGCAGGATACAAAAAACACACAAAAGCAGTGCTCGATGGTAATAGCATTAAAACTTTTTTATAGTCTTCAAGAAGGTAACAAAATAAATATTACACTGGAGATAAAATCGATGTAGCTACATAAACTGTAAAAATGGTGCGAGTAATACCAAACGGTACCAAAAGCAGTCATAAAAACATGTAGCTAAGTATGATACTGGTATAAAAATGTGTACAACGATACCACTGCTGAATCCAGATGAGGAGAAGTTAACATCAGTCTGTCAACAGTATGTAGATGTCCCATCGGTGTCTGTGATGTTACTGGATCTCCGACTGAACTCCCTGAAGGCCCAGAAGCCGGCGGAGAGGTGAGTACCAATCAAAAGAATTTTAATCGATCAAAAATATTTTGATCGATCAAAAAAATTAAAGATTAATCGATTAATTAAAAGTTAATTTGCACAGCCCTAGTATATACATATATAAAACAACAACAAACAATAAAATAAAATCTAAGGAAAACCACAAGTGATGCGAAGACCACAGAAGGAAAGTGAAGGGCGGATTTTCCATGAGCTTGGCTGATGGGTTGATTAGCTGGTTGTAAATATATCAAACAGAGCAGTGCAGCGCAAACCTAAATAGCATAATATTAATATTAAAACGAATATGCTCATACCAGTGAAGACATAATTGAATTAATAACAGTGAAAAAATAAAATAAAATAAAATAAAAAGAAAGTCCACATTTGCAAAGTGCAAACAAATCCTGTGATCAAAACAGTCAGAGTATCTCCACCATGTGACTTGGAAAACCAATATTTCAAATATTTCAAACGTGATCCCTTCACCAGTAAAGATGGGTACTCTCACCTCACACCAAGACCCTTGTTTTACCAAAGGTCTAAAACGCTTAGAACAAATGGCAGGAAATCCAGATGGCTCAAAGATGTGCAATTGTCAGCTGAAGGACCCGGAGATATGCAAGTATCCTCAGTGGCACCAACGAATCAATATGCAAAGAAAAAAGGCCAGATCTAAGAGCTTCCATATAAACCAGGTCTCTTTAATGAGTAAAAAATGTGCAGGGTACTCACATTCAAGTAGAAAATACAGGCATAAAACACCATATCAGGCAGCTCAAATGAAGATGTGGGACATCAAGGAGTGACATGGGATGGTTCCTGACCCCGGACGCGTATCGTAATACACTCTCAGCAGGGCGCCCTGTGAGGAAGTAGTATTACGAACGCGTCCGGGGTCAGGAACCATCCCATGTCACTCCTTGATGTCCCACATCTTCATTTGAGCTGCCTGATATGGTGTTTTATGCCTGTATTTTCTACTTGAATGTGAGTACCCTGCACATTTTTTACTCATTAAAGAGACCTGGTTTATATGGAAGCTCTTAGATCTGGCATTTTTTCTTTGCATATTGATTCGTTGGTGCCACTGAGGATACTTGCATCTCCGGGTCCTTCACTACAATCAATCTTTGAGCCATCTGGATTTCCTGCCATTTGTCTGCGTGATGGTAAAACAAGGGTCTTGGTGTGAGGTGAGAGTACATCTTTACTGTGAAGGGATCACGTTTGTGAAATATTGGTTTTCCAAGTCACATGGGGAGATCACTGTTTTGATCACAGGATTTGTTTGACTGCAAATGGGCTTTCTTTTTATTTTATTTTATTTTATTTTTTCCTGTTATTAATTCAATTATGTCTTCACTGTATGATATTCGTTTTAATATTAATATTATGCTATTTAGGTTTGCTCTGTATATTTACAGTTTTGTGATTGTTCTTTTGTGAGCTGCATCCATATGAAATTCACTCTTTGGGATTTTTCATTTTTACACTTATTATTTTTATTTTTTTCTGATCTTTATATTTTTGCGCTGATTGCACCCCCCCTGTTTTACAGATTAGCTGGTTGTGTCTGATGTGGAAAAAAGAAAGAAAAAAAGTGGGTGACTGGCTGCTACGCAGCGGGGAGGTCCCAGCAATCAATCACTCACCTTTAACATGAAAAGTCCCGCCCGTTGTCCAGGGCTGCCGTTCTTCTCATCTTGTTTGAATAAGGTAATGCTCTGTGGGGAGGGGGAGTGTTGTGCTGTTATGGGACAGGAGTCTACTATCAAGGGGGGTCTGTGATGGGGGGGACAAGTCTGTGAGGGGGGGTCAGTCTGTGATGGGGCACCAGTCTGTGATGGGGGGTCAGTCTGTGATGGGGGACCAGTCTTTGAGTGTGGGTGAACTTAAATTGTATCGCTATACTGTGGTTCCTGTAGGCTTTGTATGTGTGCAGGGTGGGCCCTCTATGTCCATTTTGCTTGGGGCCCCCAAATTCCTTCAAACGGCCCTGCATAGAGCAGTGCACATGACCCAACCAACGTGCACTGCTCATTTAAAACAATAGAAGTGAGGGTAAATTAATTATTAAAACACATAAAGAAACAGTTTCATAAAAAAACAGACTACAGGGCCATTAAGTAGTTGATGTGTATGGATTATTTTTAGAGACTTATGCCCAGTACACACGAACGAATTTCCCATCGGAATAAACTCAGATGGGTTTTTCCGACGACATTCTGCTCAAGCTTTCTTGCTTGACAAACCACACCAAATTCCGACCGTCGAAAACGCATTGGCGTACAACACTAAGACGAGCCTAGAATAATGAAGTTCAATGCTTTCGAGCATGCGTCGAATTATTATTTCTGAGCATGCGTGTTTGTTTTCTCCGTCAGAATTCGATACAGACGTAATTTCATGTTCACTTTCCAACGGGAAAGTCTGATATGGCATACACACGGTCAGAATATCCGATGAAAAAATTCCGTCTGACTTATTCCATTGGAAATTCCGACCGTGTGTACGCAAAATAAGAATATTGTTAAGTGTCACGTTAAGCTATTTATATTTGGGGGTGTTAGGCTTTGAGTAAGAAATGTAAACAATAAAGCCTCTGGTATATGAAATCAGGTAAAGAATTGTTTTTTTTTTCATAGTGGCTGGCTGCAGTACAAAAATAAAATGTTTTTCACATTTCTGTAATATTAACTGACAGTCTGCTTGGTTGACTGAGTATTTGAGTAAGTGATTGACAGACAGTGAAGCTTGTTTCTGTGAATCTAAAATTGACAAAGAAATATTCTTGTCAACTTCGTCTTGAAAGGTGGACCATAGTTTAACTGCTTCCCGACCGCCCACCATCATATTACTGCGGGACGGTGGCGCGGTCTCGTGGGAGCACGTAGCTCTACGTCCTCTACTTTTCGGCCACTAGGGGACGCCCGCCGCACGCCCCCGAGTCCCACGCGCGTGCCCGGCGGGTATGATAGCCGCCGGGCACCCGCGATTGCTCGTTACAGAGCGGGGAACGGGAGGTATGTGTGTAAACACATACCTTTCGTTCCTGTCAGCGGGGGAAACGCTGATTTTCTGTTCATACAATGTATGAACAGAAGATCAGTGATTTCCCCTAGTGAGTCCACCCCCCATACAGTTAGAACACAAATAGGAACACACTTAACCCCTTCCCTGCCCCCTAGTGTTAACCCCTTCACTGCCAATGGCATTTTTATAGTAATCCAATGCATTTTTATAGCATTGATCGCTATAAAAATGCCAATGGTCCCAAAAATGTGTCAAAAGTGTCCGATGTGTCCGCCATAATATCGCAGTACCGGAAAAAAATGCTGATCGCCGCCATTACTAGTAAAAAAAAAATATTAATAAAAATGCCATAAAACTACCCCCTTTTTTGTAAACGCTATAAATTTTGCGCTAACCAATCAATAAACGCTAATTGCGATTTTTTTTACGAAAAATATGTAGAAGAATACGTATCGGCCTAAACTGAGGAAAAAAAATGTTTTTTTATATCTTTTTTTGGGATATTTATTATAGCAAAATGTAAAAAATATTGCATTTTTTTTTCAAAATAGTCGCTCTATTTTTGTTTATAGCGCAAAAAATTAAAACCGCAGAGATGATCAAATGCCACCAAAAGAAAGCTCTATTTGTTGGAAAAAAAGGACGCCAATTTTGTTTGGGAGCTATGTCGCACGACCGCGCAATTGTCAGTTAAAGCGACGCAGTGCCGAATCACAAAAAGTGCTCTGGTCTTTGGACAGCAATATGGTCCGGGGCTAAAGTGGTTAAAAAGAAGATTGTGAATCTTTGGGACATTTCTGTATTTCTTTTAAAATAGTGATAGAAAGTGTAACACATTAATTCAAAAAAAAAAACTAATGTTTTTTAGTAGTTTGTAATAATAAACAATTTTAAAGAAAAGCATTTTACATACCTGTTACTGTATAGGCTTTATGCAATCAAGGTCCTTAAACAAAAATAACAAATGGTATGTGAACCTCTAGTACAGGGGTGGCGAACAAGTTCGACAAAAAGAGCCAAAATTTTAAACTGTGAGGCCGTGTACACACGGCAGAGAACCTCGACGGGCAGAACACATCGTTCCGCCCGTCGAGGTTCCCTGCTGGCCGTCGAAATCGGCGACCCGCCCGTCGGGAATGGCAACCAGCCATTCTTTCAGGCGGGCCGTCGAGCAAATAGAGAGCGTGCTCTCTATTTCTGCTCGACGGGCTTCCCGACGGGAAGCTCGCTGAGAGCGTACACACGGCCGAGGTCCTCGCTGGAATGCAGCTTCCAGCGAGGTTCTCGCTGGTTTCCAGCGAGAACCTCGGTCGTGTGTACACGGCCTGAGAGTCAGAGAGCCACACCACGCAGTGACCTGCCAAAACAGACAAACACTCACACAAAAGCATATAATTTTAACAATAATATATTAAACACATAATATAACATGCTCAGTCAGGTGTTTTTTGTTACCTTGTTGGAGTGATGGGATGATAATCTCAGTGGGATTTCTTGCATCTTTTGTTTTCAGTAATCTTCTGCAAATCAGGTTTGTATTCAGTTGTAGCCACTCGGAGCAGTTCCTTTACATGAGTGTCAGTCTCCATGCTTGGTTAATTGCTGAAACATTTGAGACTGTCTTTTTACCTGGCTTTTCAAGGTGCTCAATTTTTGCTTGCGTAGTTCAGTACCTTTGGGTAATTCCTTGTCAATATTAGCATGGAGAGTGCTAAAATGACGCTGAAAATTTGAAGCCTTGAAATGTGATATCATAGTATTGCATATTAAACACAGCGCTTTCCCATTCCGTTCAATAAAGAAGAAAGCATCTTCCCATTCTTCCAAAAATGTCCTGTGTTCATCTTCATATTTTTGTTTAGCTTTGCATTTTGCCATTTTGAGTGAGGGTAAAAATCCTGCAGTGAGGGTGTGCTGCGTCCTCCACACTAAGAACTAACGACAAGATGTGACACAACATGTGACACACGGGTCCCCACATTCTCTGGCCCGTGCAGTTGTTTCCGAGGGATGGGAGACGTGATGACGCAGGCTGGGGGGCAGGACTACGCGCTCGGAGATCTCTCCTCAGAGGTCCCTCCTCAGAAGCAGCATAACAAAATCCAAACTTGGCAAAGAGCCACAGTATACAAAATAATGATAAGAGGCAAAGAGCCGCATTCATTTTGGCCGGGAGCCGCATGCGGCTCGAGAAGCCGCGTGTTCGCCACCCCTGCGTCTAGTATAATGACATCTTGTAAAGAGGAAAACTGGATAAAACATTTCAGTCTATCAGAGGAGCTTAGGCCGCATACACATGATAAGTTAACCAGAGGACAACGTTCTCATCGGATGAGTTACACAATCAGTCCATCTGATGAGAATGGTCTGATGGACCATTTTCATTGGTTAACCGATGAAGCTGACTGATAGTTTGTCGCGCCTACACGCCATCGGTTAAAAAAAACGATCGGGTCAGAACGCGGTGACGTAAAACACAACGACGTGCTGAAAAAAATGAAGTTCAATGCTTCCAAGCATGCGTCGACTTGATTCTGAGCATGCGTGGATTTTTAAACGATGGTCGTGCCTACTAACGATCAGTTTTGACCAATCGGTTAGGAATACATCGGTTAAATTTAAAACAAGTTGGCTTTTTTTTAACCGATGGATAACTAACCGATGGCTCCCACACACGATCGGTTTGGTCCGAGGAAAGCGGTCCATCATATCGTTCTCCTCCATTTAACCTATCGTGTGTACAGGGCCTTACTGTTTTAAGATGCCCTGTCCTTTAACCTATATGCTGCTGCTGGCAGGTTACATCAGCAGCAGTGACAGCATGTAAACAAATTCACAGCTTCTAGCTTGTTTACATTTTTACTTTCAGTTACCAACTTTTACATTGAAAAATATTAACTTCTGTACATTTGCAAGTGAGGCACTACCTCCCTGCAACTTATCCTTGGCTTACCTTTCCCTCCTGGGCTCCCTGGGCAGGTGTCAAGATCAAGACTGGTGGGAGATCAACGGCCATCTGTGCTCGATCAGGTCCAAAAATGTAATAGACCCCTGATGTGTCCTTACAGAAAACCTGTCATCTGCACTCTATCACATAGGGGGGCATATCAGTCCCCTAGTGATAGCAATAAAGTTAGGTAAAAAAAAAAAAAAAATTAATGTTTGTTAAAAAAAAAAAAAAAAATAACACCCAAAGAAAATATTCGGTATCATGAGTGCAATATTACTAGAGATATTATTAACAGCTGGTTCTAAAGTGATAGTTTGTAAAGACTATTAAAATGTCACCTATGGAAAACTTTGGGTATTGTAGTTTTTCGCCATTTCACAGCTGTGCAGTTTTGGGGTACTACGCCACACAACCTCAGTCTACGCCACACAACCTCATCTTTTATATTTTGACAAAAAAAATGATAATTTGTTGTATTTGTGTACTCTAAATTAAATTTGAGTAATTTTAAGTATTTTTTTTAATGAAAACAGATTTTATGCAATGTCTATGCAATGCTAGTTCAGCCATACAGTTGTATATCTGAAATTGCATTGGATACACAGGAAAATAGTACAGGGACTTTTTTTCCCCCACACTGAAAACTTGAAAACACCCATGCGATCTGATTCCTGTCCGAGTTCACAGTTCGCACTGCGATCTGTGAACCGATCTGGGGGTATCATTAACATTGTATTGACACTCCAAGCAGTCCGCAGATGGCAGTGCGAACTGCCTGCGGGAGAAATGCAACACTATAGAACCTAGGCTTAGGGTAGTTAATGTCTCTTTCCATTTGAAAAATCTCCTTTCACTATTTATAATCAGACCTTATTCATGAAATCTACATAAATCAGGTCAGTTGTAAGTCCGTTTTCCTATTTATCATCAGACCTTATTCATGAAATCTACATAAATCAGGTCAATTGTAAGTCCATTTTCTTCTTCTCCTTTTTTTTGTATTTCTTCCCTTGTGTACAAAGCTGATTTGGTGGATGCATGGAGTTGTGTGCTACTTGTACACTGTTCTGGAATTAAACAGTTATGTTTTGTAAGTATTGTAGTATAAAACTGTTGCAGTAAGATTATGAAATAGATACTCATCAATGTGAAATATTCAATATAAAGGTTGGAAATAATATATTTTCACGCATATATTGTATATATGATGAAACCAGGACTATGCCCACCGTCAATGCAGAGCTTTACCAAGGTAAGCTGAGTGGCACAAACCCCCCACCCAACGTGACCCGTGTCACAGTACAGGTGAAACTCGAAAAATGTGAATATCGTGCAAAAGTTCATTTATTTCACTAATGCAACTTAAAGGGTGAAACTAATATTGTAACGGTCACCACCGTTTATGATCTTCCATCAACCCAAGATAAAACAGCTTAGCTGACACCCCCAAAAAAAACAGCCGACAGGACCCGATTCATTCACCCAGAATCACCGAGACACACACAGCTCTGGTTACTGTTTTTAAATGAATGACCGCTTTAATGGTACACTCTCAGCTTTTTATACAGTTCAAGCATGAAAGGAACAAAGAAACTCTCCACCCCCCTCATCACACACTGGGGCTTCAATACACCTTCAGATGGGCTAATTACTAATCAGTATCCAGACATTTCGGCACCGGGCTGACATTTTTAATATGACCTAATTACTACACCTGAGAAGTCACATTCCACATCTTAGACAGACGTTCTGTCTCTGCATACAGCTTGCCAAGTTCCATTCCACATCTTAACAGTGTCATTAGCATTACACAAAGGAAAGGTCTTAGGAGCAGACCTGAATTAACACTTCAAAAGCATGTGTCCCCACATTGAATGAGACATTGACCTTTGCAGACTTGATTAGCATCTCAACAGCCTTACACAATGGACAATGGAATATCTTAGGAGTCTATTGACCTGGTGTGGGTCAACATTAACCAACAACTTGTAATATCTCAAGTTATCCTGCAATACATGAATTATTATTTTTCAGCCACCCTATGCCCAAAAGGGGCACAGGGTGACCTTAGACCCAAGAGTCCTTAGTGCCGCTGGCACAGGAGTATCCTCCATCCCTCAAAAGTCTCTGGGCGTCACGGGTCATTCCGTTACAAATATACATGCAAAGTAAGATAGTTCAAGCTGTGATTTGTCATAATTGTGATGATTATGGCTTACAGCTCATGAAAACCCCAAATCCACAATCTCAGAAAATATGAATATTATATGCAATCAATAAAACAAAGAAGCAAGGACAATCTGCGCTAACCCCTCTCTTGGCCAGTAAAGTGAATTCACAAGCAACTAAATGCAAACAATGAGTGACAAATGAATATATAAAAATTGTATGAAAATACATATAAACATATAAAAAAAATTATATATGTGTGTGAAAAAATATATATAACAATAACTGTGACAGTGCTGCACCCTATTACAAACGGAACCTAATATTGGGTACCAGGGAAATATGTATAAAGGGGAATAGGTGGGCTACAAACAATAGAGCAAAAAATTGCAAATAAAGTGATAACAAAAAATGGAACAAAGTCCAAAGTGCATTTCAATGAAAAGAGTCCTGTGGAAGAAAAAAACACACATCCAAGTGTTGATTCAAGTGAAGTCACACTCCTCCGTATTCAATGGATATATAAATTGGACTGGAGAAAGGCTGGACAGCAAAAGACACTTCTCTGGAACTATCCCCAAATAAATGGCCGCTTACCAGAAAGTTGGACCCCAAAGGGTCGATCAGGCACTGCGCAGACCAGATGTCTCTCAAGGGATGATTGTGTCTCCTCTATGGGGAAGAGCTGCCAGGTATACGTGATGATCTCTCCCACTGATTATCTCCAGGCTGCAGACAGCATTCTCAAAGAACCAAAGGGCGTGTGGATATCAAAAATGAAAGGAGAATATCATGGTGCAGTAGTTTGTTTAAAAATGAAAAATGTATTCCAATCGCGCTGACATCTTAAAAAACAGCTGCCCCTAGCGAGTGGCTAGTTAAAACAAAACACTGCGCTGTTACAATGTTGCAAGAAACAAGTACTGTGTGATTTCAGCTTCAATTCAGATCGATCAGGTGTCTGACCGAACAGCTGAGAGAGTGGTGACGTCAAAACGATACTAGCTTTGCCCGGCGCTGCATTTCGTCCAAACGGGCTTCTGCGGGGAAAGGAGGCATATGATCGGACGTCACACACCCCACTCTTAAATACACACTATCAAGCAGGTGACAAGGGGAAACAGCATTAATGCAAGAAACCTGCGTGTCCCGTCAGCAAGCCTTAAGTTTAGCCACCGCTGGGACATATCTCTACCCAAAAGGAAGAGCATCATTGTCTCAACTTAGGAAAAACGCAATAATAAAAATAACAATAACATTGAATTAAAACTAAGACATACCGGTGAAGAAATGTAAAAATCCATATATAAATTCATATATGAAAGAAGTGAAGAATACACAGATAATGTTGCATATTACATTTCACTACCGGATATATAAAATAAAATCCAAATATATCCTAACACATTAAAAAACAATTAATACATGTGCATAATGTTAGAATGTGAAATAATATTAAATGATTAAAAACAAGCTCTGTGTTTTGGTAAAAACGTGAGATGTGATAGTTCCTGGACTATGGGACTCCCTCTATTACAGAAGAATGACATCTACATATGCCCAATCACAAAGGGCTAAAGCGTACAAACATCTAATCACATTTACCATAATCGAACAATCAATACATCTATACGTGAATAGTGTCCAATCATGATGCCAGAATGGAAAAAATGTATTATTATAAAAATGATTACAATACAGAAAAAAAGGGGAAGTTGGGTGCGGTTCAGGGAATATTCAACTATTATTGATATAACAATTTATATCCCACTCTATATTGAGGCGATATATGGCGATATATGGCGAGTCATGTCACTTCCTCTCCAATGAGGGGTATATTTTTCAATTCCCACTACTTCTAGTTGAGAGGGATCTTTATTGTGATACTGAGAAAAATGCAATGATACGCTATGCTTTGGGAACCCACTGCATATGCGAGAGAGGTGCTCCCCTATTCTGACCTTGAGGGCCCGAGTGGTCCTACCAATATATTGGAGACCACACGGGCACCTCAAAAGGTAGATGACCCCCACTGTGTCGCAGGTTATAAAATCCAAAATGGAGTAGACTCGCGATGTAGTGTGGGAGGAAAACACTGACGTTTTGATAGTTTTACGGTGAGCACACACCTTACACCTTTTGCATGGATAAAAACCTTTAAGATTCCCGAACATACAAATCTTGGGGGGCGGGTTCACTACACTCGGGGCCAAGAGGTCTTTAAGATTCTTGTTCTTTCTGAACAAGACCTTTGGGCAATTGGGTAGTTGTGGCCCCATGATCCGGTCAGATTTGAGTACAGGCCATGTTTCTCTATCACTCACCAATGTTGTGAAGAAAAAGTGGTCAAAAAAGACCATTCAAAAAAAACTTTATTCCCTTCTATCTTTTTAGCCCTGAGGGCCAGAAGGTTACTTCTATCCAAAGAACCAATTTCCTCAATGTCCTTTTCCAAAAGAGATGTTAAATATCCCTTATCAACAAAACGTTTCTTGAGGACTTGGACTTGTGACTCATAGTCCTATACCTTTGAGCAGTTCCTGCGTATTCTCTGAAACTGGCCCTTCAGTATAGCCTTGAGCCAATTGGGATGGTGGCAACTATCCCGTGGGATGTAACCATTTCTGTCAGTATTTTTGAAAAAGGCCCTGGTGAGAAGAGAAACCTGTTCTTTAAAAAGTCCAAAAAGTTCACTGATATTGAACTGGATTCATAGGTGAATTGAGTCCCCCAGTTGTTATCATTCAGACCAGTCATAAACTTTGTTAATGAGGGTACATCACCCTTCCACAAAAAGAAGGCGTCGTCAATATAACGATGCCAGAAAAGGAGGCGGGCTCCTCTAGGGAGAATAGTCAATCATTTTCCCATAAGGCCATGAATAGCCTGGCTAGGCTGGGGGCAAATTTGGCCCCCATAGCCACGCCGGTGCTCTGCAAATAGAACTGCCCCCATAGTAGAAATAATTGTGTTCCATGGCAAACACACAAGTTGCATAACAAACTCCAAAGTGGAAGATTTGAGGGAATGATCTTTCCTCAGAAAGAATTCAGCTGCCTTATACCCCAAATCATGGGGAATTATGGTGTATAAGGACGAAACATCTGCTGTTACCAGCAAGACGTCATCCTCCGCTCTAAAGTCAGCAATCTCTTTAATGATCTGCATAGAATCCCTCAAAAATGCTGGTGTTTTGATTACCACTGGTTGTAGGAAGTGATCGACAAACTTCCCCACTCGAGATGTGAGGGAGTCTATAACTATAGGGCGACCGGGGGGTTGTATAGGATTTTTATGCACCATGGGAATATAATAAATGATAGGCGTCTTGGGTGCCAAAGGGATCAAAAAATCCCATTCTTTGTCATTTATTATTTCCTTCCTATGTCCTTTTTTACAATGCCCTTCAGGGTCTTTTTGTATCTCCTGTGAGGAATTAGCTCGGTAGCGGGGGTGTGTGACCCCCTGGATGGGTTCACTACACACTGAACTTTACAGAGAGGCAGCCGAAGATGGTTGAAAACAAAGAGTTTGGTTTATTCTTCCATATTGCTTGAAACAAGTGCAAGCATCCAAACAGCAGAAACAAAACATAAAATAAACCCTGGCCACTTGGGGCGTCTATCTTCACCACACAGGAACCTATCTATGGAGTCTGGCACAGCCTACTGCTGGGCAGACACTGCTGGTCATACAGCAGAGAAAACAATAGTCTTTTGGATTTTTTCTCACACAGAAAAATCACCAACCACCTCACCTCTTCAGAAGTCTTTCTCACTGCTCTCCCTCACTCTCAAAGCCTCAGGATGCAGCAATCAGTAGTCATCCTTTGGATGACTTATAGAGGCCTTAATTACCTCATTCTGAACAGCTGAAGTTTTCCAACACCCTAAACCTTTCTGGAGATTTCTGCAGCCGACACCTGGTAGTAATTGGTGTATTGTCTAAACAAGGCAGAAATGTATCTCCCGTATGTGACAACACCCACAGTTTTACCTGACTTCCTGTCACATACCCTGTTATACCTGAAGGGTTCCACATGTACTGGCACTTTAAGGCTGGCTCCACCCAGCAGTGATGACAAGGGTCAAGGGGCACAGCAGCCACATGTGCAAATGTAGAAAGCAGAGATATGTACTGTCCTGAGATGCATGTTGCAGTGTACAGACTGTACTGAAATAAACATTTATTCCTCCAGACCAGAGTCTTGTGTCTCTCACAACACACAGGACATGACATACCCCCCCTCTTGTTTCAACCCTAGGGTTGAGACACAGGTTGCCAGGCACGCATGCACTCGGGACAAACCATCTGCATTCCCCATTTTAACACTGGGGCGATGCGTTACAACAAAACTAAATTCCTGAAGGGCCAGAAACCACCTATTTATTCTCCTATTGGTCTCCTTGTTCTGTGCCATCCACTTCAATGGGGCATGATCCGTCACCAGTTCAAACTGTCTACCCACGAGGTAGTACCGGAGAGAATCCAAAGCCCATTTCACTGCCAAACACTCTTTCTCAATGGTGGCATAATTCTCCTCGTGGGCCTTCAACATTCGGCTAAGATACATGTAACGGTCACCACCGTTTACGACCTTCCATCCACCCAAAACAGCTTATCCGACACTCCACAATCCAGCAGACACGATCCATTCAATTCCCCAGAAAATGAGACTTGTAATATTTCAGTATATCCTGCAAACATGAATTATGATTTATTAGCCACCCTATGCCCAAAAGGGGCACAGGGTGAACTTAGACCCAAGAGTCCGTAGGGCTGCTGGCACAGGAGTATCCCCCATCCCTCAAAAGTCTCCGGGCATCACGGGTCAACCTGTTACATCTCTCCCCTTTCGGTGGGAGACTGACACAGGAGGAGACCCCAGACGGGTTGACTCCGAAGTTAGTCAGTAGATCCAGTCCTCCAATGCTGGTATCCATGCTGGCATCCAAACAGCAGAAACAAAACATAAAATAAACCCTGGCCACTTGGGGCGTCTATCTTCACCACACAGGAACCTATCTATGGAGTCTGGCACAGCCTACTGCTGGGCAGACACTGCTGGTCATACAGCAGAGAAAACAATAGTCTTTTGGATTTTTTCTCACACAGAAAAATCACCAACCACCTCACCTCTTCAGAAGTCTTTCTCACTGCTCTCCCTCACTCTCAAAGCCTCAGGATGCAGCAATCAGTAGTCATCCTTTGGATGACTTATAGAGGCCTTAATTACCTCATTCTGAACAGCTGAAGTTTTCCAACACCCTAAACCTTTCTGGAGATTTCTGCAGCCGACACCTGGTAGTAATTGGTGTATTGTCTAAACAAGGCAGAAATGTATCTCCCGTATGTGACAACACCCACAGTTTTACCTGACTTCCTGTCACATACCCTGTTATACCTGAAGGGTTCCACATGTACTGGCACTTTAAGGCTGGCTCCACCCAGCAGTGATGACAAGGGTCAAGGGGCACAGCAGCCACATGTGCAAATGTAGAAAGCAGAGATATGTACTGTCCTGAGATGCATGTTGCAGTGTACAGACTGTACTGAAATAAACATTTATTCCTCCAGACCAGAGTCTTGTGTCTCTCACAACACACAGGACATGACATACCCCCCCTCTTGTTTCAACCCTAGGGTTGAGACACAGGTTGCCAGGCACGCATGCACTCGGGACAAACCATCTGCATTCCCCATTTTAACACTGGGGCGATGCGTTACAACAAAACTAAATTCCTGAAGGGCCAGAAACCACCTATTTATTCTCCTATTGGTCTCCTTGTTCTGTGCCATCCACTTCAATGGGGCATGATCCGTCACCAGTTCAAACTGTCTACCCACGAGGTAGTACCGGAGAGAATCCAAAGCCCATTTCACTGCCAAACACTCTTTCTCAATGGTGGCATAATTCTCCTCGTGGGCCTTCAACATTCGGCTAAGATACATGTAACGGTCACCACCGTTTACGACCTTCCATCCACCCAAAACAGCTTATCCGACACTCCACAATCCAGCAGACACGATCCATTCAATTCCCCAGAAAATGAGACTTGTAATATTTCAGTATATCCTGCAAACATGAATTATGATTTATTAGCCACCCTATGCCCAAAAGGGGCACAGGGTGAACTTAGACCCAAGAGTCCGTAGGGCTGCTGGCACAGGAGTATCCCCCATCCCTCAAAAGTCTCCGGGCATCACGGGTCAACCTGTTACATCTCTCCCCTTTCGGTGGGAGACTGACACAGGAGGAGACCCCAGACGGGTTGACTCCGAAGTTAGTCAGTAGATCCAGTCCTCCAATGCTGGTATCCATACCGTACCCCAAATAAATTGCTCCAAACAGAGCATTACTCACCCAGCCAACCTCTGCCTCTCTCAGAGAACATGCCTGCCACTGGGGAGAGGCCTGGACTGGCCCTTCTCCCTGGAGTCCTTTCAGCCGCTGGGGAGGAGACAGGGTGACTGGGTACAGTCCATCATGCTGTTGGGAATCTGGGCCAACTGCCCCCCATTCCTGGAGTATACCAGTGGAGACTGAAGTCCCATCCACTGGTGCTAGGTGAAAATCCCCGGTGCTTGCAAAGTAAAGCTGACATCCTTCTGTCCCCGTGCCGCGCCTTTTTCTGGGGTTGTGTCAGTGGAGACTGAAGTCCCATCCACTACCCCAGAAACCCCCTCTTCCGTTAGTGGAGAGCAGAGGCCCGTGGCACTCTGCTCTGTTGCCAGCTCTTCCGCTGGGTTGCTGTGAGTGGAGACCACAGTCCCATCCACTACCACAGGGACCCCCTTATCTGTTAGTTGGGAGCAGAGGCCTGGGACACTCTGCTCTGTTGCCAGCTCTTCCGCTGGGTTGTGTAAGTGGAGACCACAGTCCTATCCACTATCACAGGAACTCCCTCTCCTGCTAGTTGGGAGCAGAGGCCTGGAGCACTCTGCTCTGTTGCCAGCTCTTTCTCTGGGTTGCTGTGAGTGGAGACCACAGTCCCATCCACTATCACAGGAACTCCCTCTCCTGCTAGTTGGGAGCAGAGGCCCGTGAAACTCTGCTCTGTTGCCAGATCTTCTGCTGTGTTGCTGTGAGTAGAGACCACAGTCCCATCCACTATCACAGGAACTCCCTCTCCTTCTAGTTGGGAGAAGAGGCCTGGGGCACTCTGCTCTGTTGCCAGTGATTCAGCTGGGAGTAAAAGCTTTACCACCTCAGCTTGTTGCTGGAGAGAAGGGCGAACTGCCCTGACTCCCTGGAACACCACATCATCCGCTTCGGCTTTAGGAATGGCAATCTTCAGATTTTCCACTGCTGATTCATCAGCCATGATTTCATAGTTGTCATCTGAAATTTCCTCATAGTCCCAGGCAACGGGAGCCCCACCCTGCTGCTGAGCCGAGTCTAGAAGCTGTCTGTAGACGATTTCCAGCTCCCATTCCTGAATGGCCAGAAATTCCAAATCTTCATGTAACCAGTGGCCTTCCGAGATATTCAATTCTTCCTCTCTGTGCTCCATTATGTCCTCCAAGCGCCACTCCCGATCATCCCCGAAGTATGGATCACTGGACATCCTCCAATACAACAATCCCAGGCCATCATAGTCATAGCCTTCTGTAGGGCTGTCATCCGCTGCCCCCGGACACTTTTGGGCTACATACTACCGGAGGGCTCTGTAGCTCTCGTCCAGCTGCATCTCTGCTTGGATCAGCCTGATTAACTCTGCTGTCCACTACTACTTCGGTTGTTCCCCCAACAACGGCATTCGTGTGTCATACTGCGGCCAGTACCTTACATAGATGGAGGGCAGGACCTTTCCTTGGTGTTGCTGCTCCAGAGCTAGCGCTTCCTTCCAGAGTTGGCAATGAATCACATCCGACCATCCCAGCAGGGCTTCCTCTGATACTGGTCCTCTGTGCTGTATCCGCATCTCTTATAACCTCCTCCTGAATTCCTCTTCCATGGAGACTGGTATCTGCACCTCTCCTCTCTCTTCAGTTGGTGCTGCTGTGACTTCAGATGCTGCAGCACTTCTTCGCTGTAGCAAGGTGACATCCACAGCCGCTATAACCCGGTCTATGATCTCCGGTGGAGGATTAGGACCATATTGTGCCAGTCCACATTTAACAGCCCGATCAAAAAATTCTTCCTCGGGTGTCCTGTCTGTTACGCCGGGCCTCTCAGCTCTATCCATTTCGACAAGTTCTGCGATAATGTTCCTTTTCTTACGGTTGCTGGCCGGTCTGCCCCATCTCTCTAGTAAGTCCATGAGGGAAGAGAGCTTCATCCATTCATACACCATCTCCATTGTCCTGTGTCCTTGTAGCCGTCCTTCTGGCGATGGAATCATCCTACTGCTGTGCTGCCATTACTGCTTGTAACGGTCACCACCGTTTACGACCTTCCATCCACCCAAGACAGCTTATCCGACACTCCACAATCCAGCAGACACGATCCATTCCATTTCCCAGAAAATGAGACTGACAGCTCTATCTTCTGGTTTCAAAATGAATGAATGCTTTAATGGTTTCTTCTCAGCTTTTTATGCAGTTACAAGCATGTGACAGTAATCAAAGGGACAATGAAATCTCCACCCCCCTAATCACACAATGAGTTGCCCTTCAATCCACATCTTTAGACAGATGGTCTGTCTCTGACAGAAAGGTAGTCACACCTGGGCATCAATAGGCTTTAAACCGTGTTATCACACAATGAACTGTCTTTCAGGAGCCATCCTCACTTAGCATTTCAACAGCCTGTTACACAGAGAAATGAGTCACTGTCTTGTTGACCTAGTCAGGTCAACATAAACCACTTGTAATATTCCAGTATATCCTGCAAACATGAAGTATGATTTATTAGCCACCCTATGCCCAAAAGGGGCACAGGGTGAACTTAGACCCAAGAGTCAGTAGGGCCGCTGGCACAGGGGTATCCCCCATCCCTCAAAGGTCTCTGGGCATCACGGGTCATCCCATTACACTACATAACAGGGTGTTCCTCCCCGTTGATAACCTGGGACAGTACAGCTTCTAACCCCACATTTGACACATCTGTCTGAACCACAAAGTCCCGTGAAAAATCAGGAGATTTTAAAACTGGACTGGACCAATCACTATTTGACTCTTCTATCACCCCCAGCTCAAGCATTTTTTTTACTTCCTGGCGAATTGCCTCTCGCCGGGCTTCTGGAATTCTATAAGGCTTCAACTTGACCTTCTCCCCTGGTGTGGTGATAATGTCATGTTCAACCCCGGAGACCCAACCTGGCAAATCTGAAAACTTCTCCCTATTACGGAGCACAAATTCTTTAGCCTCCTGTCACTGAGTTTTGGACAGAGTCTCCGCTATGCCAACTTCAGGGACAGCCAGGTTAAATGGAGCAGAAAATCGGGTAGTCTCAGTGACCAAGGACTCTCTATCCTTCCATGGTTTCAACAAGTTCACGTGATATATCTGCTCAGGTTTTCGTCTTCCCGGTTGGCTAATTTTATAATTCACCACCCCCATTTTCTCCAACACTTCATAAGGACCCTGCCATTTGGCTAGGAATTTACTTTCGAACGTGGGGACCAACACCAACACCCTATCACCAGGTGCAAAGGAACGGACCTGGGCCCCACGATTGTAAATCCTCTGTTGAGCCAACTGGGCTTGGGCAATTCTATGTGCCTTCACAATCGGCATCACTTGGGCAATTCTATATTGAATTTGTGCCACATGTTCAATCACACTTCGATGAGGGGAACTCTCACTTTCCCACGTTTCCCTGGCAATGTCCAGCAGGCCCCGGGGGTGCCTCCCATACAGTGGCTCAAACAAAGAGAACCCTGTGGACAATTGGGGAACCTCTCTTATGGCAAACATCAGAAAACGGAGCAGATAATTCCAATTCTTTCCGTCTTTATCCACCACCTTCCTCAACATTTGTTTTAAAGTTTTATTAAATCTTTCCACTAACCTGTCTGTTTATGGGTGATATACTGATGTACGTAATTGGGTCACTTTCAGTAGTTTACAAAGTTCTCTGGTCACCCTAGACATAAACGGGGTGCCCTGATCAGTTGGGAATTCCTTAGGAAGACCCACACGGCTGAAAACCTGAAATAACTCTTTGGCAATGGTTTTAGCAGAGGTGTTTCGGAGAGGAATCGCATCTGGGTAACGGGTGGCATAGTCCATTAAAGACAAAAGAAAAGAAATCACCGCTCCAGGTGAGACCTGTAGACGATCAAGGATAATTAGATTACCAAGGTGCTGGCGATGCAAATAGCAATGATGATGAAGAAAAGAGGGAAGGACGTTTCGCACTCGATCAGTGCTTAGTCTTGGCCATGACTAAGCACTGATCGAGTGCGAAACGCGTCGGCTGTCCTGTTTTCTGTGATTGCTGTGACTGTACATGTTTTTGGATTTACAATAAAGACAACTTTTTTCGTTTGAAAATCCTTGGAGTGCGGCCGTCCTTCCCTCTTTTCTTAATCATCATTGGCATAGTCCATTATTACCAAGATGTGCTGGTGCCCTCTAGTGGACTTCAGTAAGGGGCCAACCAAATCCATGGCGATCCTCTCAAAAGGGACCTAGATAATAGGCAGGGGTACCAATGGACTGCGGAAATGTGGCATGGGTGCAGTAATCTGACACACTGGACAGGAAGAGCAGTACAATTCCACTTCCTTAGTGATCTCAGGCCAATAAAACCTCTGGGTGATCCTCTCCCGGGTTTTTTCTGCTCCCAAATGTCCCCCAAGAATGTGTCCATGGGCCAGTTCCAAAACCATCTTGCGGTACGGTTTAGGCACTACCAGTTGCTCAATGGTCTCCCCTAACCTCTGTGATACTCGATATAACAGGTCCCTTTCAATAATGAAGTGAGGGAGGGCAACCCTCTCATCAGGGTTAACTAACTCCCAATCTATCTTCACTACATTCTCCCGGGCTCTTAGCAATGTGGGGTCCCTCAATTGTTCAGTGATAACATTTTCTCTGTGCACCTCGAAGTCATCAAACCCTATCGGCCGCTGTTCCTCTTCTGAGGTAGCAGGCTCCTCCCTAGGGACTGGTGTTTTCCCTGCTAAGACTGAGAACGGAAACTCATGAGAATCCTCACAGTTAGAGGATTCTGGAGTAGCGGTTTCAGGCTCAGAAGAACCACTTACTGGGAAATCTGGCCAATCCCAGAGCTCCCAGAACCTTGGGAAATCCCTTCCCACAATGGTATCATGTGGCAGTTGGGGAACTAAACCCACTTGGTGACACAAGTTACTGAGGGAGGTTTCAAAGGAAACTGTAGTCACCGGATATTCTCGAGTGTCCCCATGTACACAATTTACAGCCATATTCCTAGGATGTAAGGTTTTTCCCACCACTAGATCACTTTTCACTAAGGTGACCAGGCTACCTGAATCCAACAATACCACAACATCTTTACCATCTAACCATCTAAGCACATTCTACATAAAGGTTTCTCATTCCCCTTTACTGCAGTGCATGTGGTTGTAAAGAAGGACTGTCGTCTCTCTGTCAGAAAGTCACACTGCATGGGTTCTTCACCCACTGGGCAAACGACTGCTATATGTCCCTCTTCCCGGCAACGGAAACAAATCAACCTTCTGGTCCTCTCCTGTAGGATGGGTCTTACAGGCCGCTCTCGCCAAACATTAGCAGTAGTCCCGATAACACCTCTAGTTGCTCTTTGGTCCCTCTCTCTACCTCCATCCCTTGGTGCAGTCTTACCTATAGGTGGGGATGGTCTGGTCTTGGGGTGAAAAGTCTGTGCATCTCTGGGTGAAGAGGACAAATTCTCTGATACTAGGTACCTTTCAACCAGGTCTACTAGTTTGTCTGCGGTTTCCGGACCACCATGGTTCACCCACTTCTGCAGGGTGATAGGGAGAGACCTAAGAAATTTGTCCATGACTACTCGCTTCAATATTTTTGGTCCAGGCAGAGTTTCTGGCTGCAGCCCATTCCTAGCCAAATGGATGAGGTCATACATTTGCAACCGGGGTGGCTTCCTCAGCTGATAACTCTAATTGTGGACCCGCTAAGCACGGACATCCAGGGTTACACCAAAACGTGCCAATATTTCCTCTTTTAACCGATCATAGTGTTACTGCACTTGTGCTGTATACTGTAGTTTGCACCTAAACGTACTTGGTGTTACTGCACTTGGGCCGTATAGCTTGCACCTAAACATACTTGTAGTTTACTGCACTTGTGCTGTATAGTTTGCAGCTAAACGTAGTTGGTGTTACTGCACTTGGGCCGTATAGTTTGCACCTAAACGTACTTGTAGTTTACTGCACTTGTGCTGTATAGTTTGCACCTAAACGTACTTGGTGTGTACTGCACTTGTGCCATATAGTTTGCACCTAAACGTACTTGGTGTTACTGCACTTGGTGTAATAACATTTCTTAAAAACAATTCCTCTAGCACAGCTCCTGCTGAACCAGACAGCTGCGCTCCGTAATTCCACCCCTCCGCGTCACTTCTGGTGCGCGGACTCTGCGTTCCCTCAGTGAATTATGTCGACAGACCTTACATTTTCTACAGGGAAAAAAGCCTACTAGATCCTGAAAAAAAGAACTTTTAACTGGGGGGTTAATAACGTTAGGTGCAATGCGGTTCTGTAATGAAGGTGCACCTCTAAAAACCAATTTAGCTCGTTCTGGAAGTAGAGGTCAACCCTCATTATGGGGACCTCTGCTGTGCTGCAGTAATGGCAGCACAGCAGTAGGATGATTCCATCGCCAGAAGGACGGCTACAAGGACACAGGACAATGGAGATGGTGTATGAATGGATGAAGCTCTCTTCCCTCATGGACTTACTAGAGAGACGGGGCAGACCGGCCAGCAACCGTAAGAAAAGGGACATTATCGCAGAACTTGTCGAAATGGATAAAGCTGAGAGGCCCGGCGTAACAGACAGGACACCCGAGGAAGAATTTTTTGATCGGGCTGTTAAATGTGGACTGGCACAATATGGTCCTAATCCTCCACCGGAGATCATAGACCGGGTTATAGCGGCTGTGGATGTCACCTTGCTACAGCGAAGAAATGCTGCAGCAGCTGAAGTCACAGCAGCACCAACTGAAGAGAGAGGAGAGGTGCAGATACCAGTCTCCATGGAAGAGGAATTCAGGAGGAGGTTATAAGAGATGCGGATACAGCACAGAGGACCAGTATCAGAGGAAGCCCTGCTGGGATGGTCGGATGTGATTCATTGCCAACTCTGGAAGGAAGCGCTAGCTCTGGAGCAGCAACACCAAGGAAAGGTCCTGCCCTCCATCTATGTAAGGTACTGGCCGCAGTATGACACACGAATGCCGTTGTTGGGGGAACAACCGAAGTAGTAGTGGACAGCGGAGTTAATCAGGCTGATCCAGGCAGAGATGCAGCTGGACGAGAGCTACAGAGCCCTCCGGTAGTATGTAGCCCAAAAGTGTCCGGGGGCAGCGGATGACAGCCCTACAGAAGGCTATGACTATGATGGCCTGGGATTGTTGTATTGGAGGATGTCCAGTGATCCAGACTTCGGGGATGATCGGGAGTGGCGCTTGGAGGACATAATGGAGCACAGAGAGGAAGAATTGAATATCTCGGAAGGCCACTGGTTACATGAAGATTTGGAATTTCTGGCCATTCAGGAATGGGAGCTGGAAATCGTCTACAGACAGCTTCTAGACTCGGCTCAGCAGCAGGGTGGGGCTCCCGTTGCCTGGGACTATGAGGAAATTTCAGATGACAACTATGAAATCATGGCTGATGAATCAGCAGTGGACAATCTGAAGATTGCCATTCCTAAAGCCGAAGCGGATGATGTGGTGTTCCAGGGAGTCAGGGCAGTTCGCCCTTCTCTCCAGCAACAAGCTGAATCACTGGCAACAGAGCAGAGTGCCCCAGGCCTCTTCTCCCAACTAGAAGGAGAGGGAGTTCCTGTGATAGTGGATGGGACTGTGGTCTCTACTCACAGCAACACAGCAGAAGATCTGGCAACAGAGCAGAGTTTCACGGGCCTCTGCTCCCAACTAGCAGGAGAGGGAATTCCTGTGATAGTGGATGGGACTGTGGTCTCCACTCACAGCAACCCAGAGAAAGAGCTGGCAACAGAGCAGAGTGCTCCAGGCCTCTGCTCCCAACTAGCAGGAGAGGGAGTTCCTGTGATAGTGGATAGGACTGTGGTCTCCACTTACACAACCCAGCGGAAGAGCTGGCAACAGAGCAGAGTGTCCCAGGCCTCTGCTCCCAACTAACAGATAAGGGGGTCCCTGTGGTAGTGGATGGGACTGTGGTCTCCACTCACAGCAACCCAGCGGAAGAGCTGGCAACAGAGCAGAGTGCCACGGGCCTCTGCTCTCCACTAACGGAAGAGGGGGTTTCTGGGGTAGTGGATGGGACTTCAGTCTCCACTGACACAACCCCAGAAAAAGGCGCGGCACGGGGACAGAAGGATGTCAGCTTTACTTTGCAAGCACCGGGGATTTTCACCTAGCACCAGTGGATGGGACTTCAGTCTCCACTGGTATACCCCAGGAATGGGGGGCAGTTGGCCCAGATTCCCAACAGCATGATGGACTGAGCCCAGTCACCCTGTCTCCTCCCCAGCGGCTGAAAGGACTCCAGGGAGAAGGGCCAGTCCAGGCCTCTCCCCAGTGGCAGGCATGTTCTCTGAGAGAGGCAGAGGTTGGCTGGGTGAGTAATGCTCTGTTTGGAGCAATTTATTTGGGGTACGGTATGGATACCAGCATTGGAGGACTGGAACTACTGACGGACTTCGGAGTCAACCCGTTCGGGGTTCCCTCATGTGTCCGTCTCCCACCGAAAGGGGAGAGATGTAACAGAATGGCCCGTGACACCCAGAGACGTTGGAAGGATGAGAGATACTCTTGTGCCAGCAGCACCAAAAACTCTCCTCCTTTTTATTATATATTATATTATTGCATTTTTGCAATTTATATTATTTTATATTTTTTGATAGTAATTTATCTGGATGATATATTGATTTACTCTGATTCCCTTGAGCTTCACATTAAACATGTCCGTTGGGTATTGGCCAGGCTCAGAACACATTCCTTATATGCAAAGATGGAGAAGTGTGTTTTCAGTCAGACCAGTATCTCCTTCCTAGGCTACCAAATCACCCCTCAGGGCATACAGATGGATCATTCCAAGGTGGATTCTATTATTTCCTGGCCGAGTGTATATAAAGTGTCGCGCTAAACAAACATAGAAGCTGCATATAATGACATAAAAAATGCAACGCAAAATAAGCAATACAAAAGAGAAAATTATATACTAATTGGTGCACCAAGTGTAAAGTCCACACAGTGAGTGAAGAACACAAGTCCAAAATATAGTTCCAAAATAGGAATGGTGATAATCACAGATCAAAAGTCCTTAGGAACTCCAAAGTCATAACCCTCCACCGATAAAGATGTAGGCTTACCAGAATTATTAGACTCAGGCAAACATATGTTTCATGAGTCAAATAGGCTTAAAAGTAAAGACAGGTGCCGTTGGAATCTCTCCAGGAACAAAGAAAGTAGCCACTGATATCCAGACCATCACATGTACCAAGGATAACTTGAAGGCATACAGCTGATTCTCAACAGTGCTTGTGGTCACAAATACAGAAAGGAAGAAGAAAGAGCAACATAGTGTAATACTGTAAACAAACTTAAAATTTTAATGGGCAGATGCACTTACATATGAAGCAGTACACAGCGCATATAATTACAGATGGCGGCAGTAGAGTCGTCCTGAAGCGTTTCGTGATAATGCACGTTGTCAAGGGGTGACTCTCATATTATATATTATTATATTATATTATTTCCTGGCCAGTTCCCTACTCAAGGAAAGCTCTCCAACGTTTTCTTGGATTCTCAAATTATTATCGGAAGTTTATCAGAAATTGTTCTGCGATAGTCAAACCGTTGAATGCCCTCACTAGTTCAAAGACATCTTTCACCTGCACACCAGAAGCCCAAACTTCTTTTAACACCTTGAAGCGCTGTTTCTCCTCAGCTCCTGTACTTCAACACCCCAATCCATTGTACTATTTCACTTTGGAAGTTGATGCTTCCCATTATGCTTTAGGAGCTGTACTTTCCCAACATCCGACTGTCTCCGAGCCCTTGCATCCAGTAGCCTTCTACTCCAGGACATTATCACAAGCTGAAAGAAATTACCCTATTGGTGAAAAGGAACTCCTAGCTATTAAGGATGCTTTAGAAAACTGGAGACATTTACTTGAAGGCTGAACCCATCCAATAACCATACTTACTGACCACCGAAATTTACAGCATCTGAAATCCTGTAAGACCCTCTCTGCTCGTCAGGTTAGATGGACTCTCTTCTTCGATAGGTTTGACTGTTATATAACCTATCAACCTGCCTCACAAAATATTAAAGCCGACTCTCTTTCCCGAAAGTTTGAAGATCAATTCACTGAGAACCCACCAGTCTCTATCATCCCTTCACACCGTTTCATTGGCAATACCACTTCGTTTAGACAGTTACTCTCGGAGACACTATCTAGAGAGACTCTCAACCTTCCAACGGGCCTTATTAAACAACCTGACGGGATATATACCTATCAAGATAAAATTTACGTACCCCCCAAGCTACAGATTCCTTTGCTCAGACTTCTTCACGATTCCCCTTTGGCAGGCCATCCTGGTATTACTAATACTATTCATCTTGTCAAGAGACATTACTGGTGGCCTTCTCTCTCTAAGTCTGTTCATCAGTATGTAAATTCATGTGACACTTGTGCTCGAAACAAACTATCTAGAAAACCTCCTTTCGGTTTATTGGCTCCTCTTCCAGTACCTAATAGACCCTGGGAAGTAGTGTCTATCGATTTTATTGTAGATATCCCTAGATCAAATGGTACTAATACCATTATGGTTACGGTTGATCTCTTAACAAAGATGGCACACTTTACTCCATTAAGGAAACTACCAACCTCTTTAGATACAGCAAAGGCGTTTATTGATACAGTCCTTAAACTACATTGGTTACCTTCCCAAATTATCTCGGATTGCGGATCTCAATTCATTTCCAAATTCTGGAAAGCCCTTACTACCACTCTACGTATTGACCATCGAATGTCGACTGCTTACCATCCTCAGACAAATGGACAGACAGAACGAGTATATCAAATTTTGGAACAATATCTACGGTGCTACTGTACACATCTTCAAGATGATTGGAATCAATTACTACCTTTAGCTGAGTATGCCTACAATAACTCCACTAGTTCTTCATCCCGGTTTTCACCGTTTTATGCCAATTATGGGTTCCATCCCAACAACCTACCTTCCACGTTCCTCACAAATAGTGTACCTGCAGTCACAGATTATCTATCTACTTTAAAAAAGACACTCAATCTCCTACGCACCAACTTGAAAGTTGCGCAATCGAGACAAAATAAATATTATGATTCTCACCGGTCTACACCACCAGTATACAAGGTGGGGGATTAAGTTTGGCTTTCTACCCGTAATCTCCATCTTAATATTCCATCCAGGAAACTCGGAAATCAATTCACAGGATCATTCCCAATTTCTCATATCATCAATCCCAATGCTGTCAAACTTACCCTACCACCAGACTGGAAAGTTCATCCTTCATTTCACGTATCACTCATCAAACCTTACATCTCTAACCCCTTTCCTAACAGGAAACCACTTCCTCCACCTCCTGTACAGGTTCTCGGTGAAACCGAATACATTGTTGAGAAAATTTTAGATTCTAGGAAAAAAGCTTCTAAACTTCAATACTTGATACGTTGGAAAGGCTATGATCAACTTGATGACTCTTGGGAAGACTCTTCCAATATACATGCTCCTCGACTGATCAGACAATTTCATCAGAGATACCCTAACAGACCCGCTCCTATTGGCAGCTCTGTAGGAGCTCCCTTGAGGAGGGGAGTATGTAATAACATTTCTTAAAAACGATTCCTCTAGCGCAGCTGCTGCTGAACCGTCACTTCCGGTGCGCGGACTTTGCGTTCCAGCATAGAGGGCGGAAGTGCGCCGAGGGGACACCTTCACTTACCCGCGAATTGCGGGTATTTAAACAACCTGAGATGACGGCAGGGTGTTCTGCTATTTTGTTCAGACACCTGCCGTCATGTAGCCAGTACTCCTCTGACCCACAAAGGAGCCTGTGATGCACACACCTCTTTGCAGTTCCCTGCCTTCGCAAACTAAATCTACCGACTCTGGAAATAGTCCTGGCATCCTACTCTGCTCTACCTTGACCCTGCAATCTCTGGAACAGCTCCCCAGCACGGAACAGCATAATCTCCTTTCACTGGATACACTACTGAAATCTGCTAAATCGCAAGTATTCGTGCCTGATAGACTGCTTTATACTGTGTCCAGGTTTAAGGCTACTAGCCCATTACAATTGAATACACTGGTCTGTGTTATGATTGGGACTCGTTGCTTTACCTTCAAGGCTGATGTGAAGTAACATTAACCTCTATTTCATTTGCTTACTGTTAGATTTTGAATTTATTACTATTTTATGTGATAAACGTTTCTGAATCATTTGGGTTAAACATGGTAGCTTTGAGGACAGAAGAAGGTCAGTTGGTGTGTAGACTACATGTATTTTTGGAGTTCACGTCAAGATAATGGGAGGAGAAGAATTGCTTAATATACACAAGGGGGTGTTACATTTGAGGCAGAAACTTGTCACCTTTCTTGGAGCTATTCCAAAAAGAAATTGTGCTGAGCATGGCTTAAAAACAGTATAAGAACACATGTGATGTGCATAGCTAGGGAGGGAAGCTCTGGGGCCTTAGGGTCACCGGCCAGAGAGAGAAGGGACCTCAGGGTCACCTGACCCGACGGGGGGAAGGGGCTCTATCCAGCAGAGAAGATGTACCATCTAATTCCTGTTTCTGAAGTACCATCCTGCCATGTTTTACCAACTGCTAAGATGTAAGCATTTGACTGTTTGCTTGTCCTGTCTTGAAGAATAAGAATAAATAATCGTAATAATGAAGGAAACCTATGTCTGTATATTGGGAACTAAGCACCTGCGGGAGAAGGAGGTTTTTGACATATCGCATGACACGTGTTAGAGGACAGTCCTCTGTCTCTATCAAAATATCTCTCCTCCGCCAACTTTTAACATTGTCGCGCCAGCCAGATTGATCAACTTTGTTCCTAAAGCCTTGAACAGGGGGAAATGGAAATGAAGACACAGAGATGTTTGTTCAAGTCTTGAAGAAAAAACGATCCAGGACCTAGAAAAAGAGGTGTTTGTGTTTCATCAGACGATTGAAGGCTCAAAACCACGAGGGTGAGTTTTTATGCTGTTTGTTTTCTCACCTAGCTTACTAGCAGAAGAATAAAAAAACTAAGACTTACATGACAAGGCTGATGTGTCAGCTGTCTGGACAGAATGTTTCAAGATATCGTTAAAAATCCAGCGAGGACTTTCTGGTTATGGAGAAAAATTGTAAACGTTTACGTACGTGAAGATTCTGCCAAGAAGTTACTAAAAAAGGTGAGAGTTCTCACAGAAGAAGTGTTGAAATAGGATCTAAAGCTTCACGTTATTTTTGAAGGCCACCACTGATACACAGGCAGATGTACTTTGGGTGAGCTATAATGAAGGTCGGATTTTTGATGTTTGGGACAAGTCCAAGAATACACTATACATTATACATTCCTTTCGCAAACACAAAAAGGAGAAAGACATTATTTATACGCACGCATCTTTACATTTGTTTACTTGAGGCCATTAATAGCCTAACTAAACATTTACACTTACAAGAGCCATAGGAAAAAGGCGAGCCAGAGAACTAGACAAGAACAACCAGAAAACTATTCTTCAAAGAAAAAGATAAGGACATTATTCTTCCAAGAAAAAGCAAGGAACGAAGATAAAGCAACAAGAAGAAGCAACAAAGAAACGAACAAAGTTTAAAGGACATTGTTCATCTCTTGTTTTATTTTAAGTGTACACAAGAAAAATCATTCTAAACAAGGGGTAAATATGTTTTTTATATGAGTAGGTAACATGGGATGGTTAAAAATCTTAAAGTTCAGAAGTATATCCCTGTACTATCGGGAATTTATGTATTACATATACATATATAATATATAGCAGTAGTAGGGTAATTAATTAATTAATGCCAGGGTGTAAATAAGTTATTTAATAAGGAAACTAAGTTTAATGCTGCTTGTATATGTTTTAGGAAAATTTTAGGCCTAAACAACAGAAATGTGTTATTGCATGTCATTCAAAGCACAAACACGGGCAGAAGTTAAAAGTAAAAAACTATTGATTAAGATTATGTAAAGAACTGTATAAAATTCAGTTAATGGAAAACAGCAAGGTATTTAGTATTTAATAAAAATCCTACAGATTTGGTTGTAGGATATAATAAGTTAAGGATTGAGTAATTTTTACAAGAGATTCCAAACTTGGTTTTGGTTATTAAATTTAAAGTAGTAGATTATTCTAATTTACTAAAGTTTACCCAGGAAAAATATTAAAATATGAAAGTTTAGTTCAATCTAAAAATTAGCAAATGTAGTAGAAAAGACTATTGTTAAAAGTTTTTTAATTGAGTAATAAGGGTAAGGACTATTGGTTGGTTGGAGTAACTTTCTCAGGGAGAACGCAGGTCGGTTCATGCGCAGGGGCCAATCTGGGTTTTATGAGATTGTTCCGCTAAACAATTTTTTGTCATTACTGTAATCAAGAAACGTCATATTATAACGTTATGACATATGTACAAACCATATATGTTTAAAAAATGGTGAAAAAGGTTAAAAAGTTCCGAAAACGATAAAATGAGATTGTTAACAGATTGTATAGTGAATGGTAGCATGGTAGCTAAGACTGACTGTGACAGATCATTCTCTGGGAGTGTGACATGTAAAAGAATGTACCATTAACAGAGAAGCAGATGGTCAGTCATGCCATGACAGTTTTTTACTTCTATGGATCAGAACACATGTTAGTGTTTAAATCTTTTTTCAGAAATCTGAAATAAAGGTTCATAGGTTTTGAAAAATATGTTTAAAAAATTACTAACTAAAGTAATTATTTTGAAATAAACACGTGGGTTTTGCACCATTTGTTTAGAAAAACTAAAAGGTGTTGTTTTAAGGAAAAGATTAGGTGTCAAAACAAGGCTTTGATGAAGCTTTGCCTAGTGACAGCTGGATGTTAAAAGAAAGGTAGTTAAAGTATAAATACATTAAGGCTAAAATGATGCAGTGTCATAAAGCCACAGTTATGTAAGTAAATAATGCAAAAGTTACTTTATACATTTTTTTAGTGAATATTTATTGAGAGGGAATTTTGTGCTTTTAAAATGGATCCAGGGACACAGATGAAACTTTCTGAGTATCTGTCTACACTGAAAAATGATCTTAAGACATGTTTGTTTAGCAGTCAGAAGTGACAGAGCACATGTGGTTCAATCAATCATTGTATCATTGGTTCAGAAAAAGTACTTTAACATGATCAAGAGTCTTTTAGAAATAAGATATTTAGGAAAGCCCAACCTAAATGTTATTTTGCAAAATAAAGCAATTATAAGTAAACTAAAGTATAGTAAAGAAAAATACAATAATATGGTAAAAATATTACTTTTACAAAATTTAAATTAGTCACACGATAAGCGGGGGACGATGAAAATTTTGTCTCAGTACAGACCGATAATGAAGATAAAATTCATTGTAAAGATAATTGATTCCAACAATAATGGATAGAGTTATTTTTAAATGAATATATTAATTTTTGTATACCCAGGTACCTGACAGATTGACTGACAAATTGATTAATTGATTTTTTGTTTAAGCTAATGAAAGAAATTTTGAACTACTCATTATTAGAGCATTTTGTCATCAAACTTCTGAATATTGTTTTATTATGTTTATAGAGCAATTCAAAAGGGAAATAGTAACCTGATACTATTACAAAGTATTGAGAGATTTTGCAATCTATGTAGATTGATTATATTAGATTTTTCACCTGCTAGAGGAGGATACAAGTATGTTTTTTCCTTTAGTTAATTTTTTTTTGATCAAATTAATTGAGGTAATCCTAGAAAAATTAATATATTTTTAATGAAAGCTAAGTTGTGAACTTTGTCATATTCCATTGAGTTGTTTTCAAACCATGGAATCAGATAATGATTTTTTTTTTCATTTTTATAGGACAGGTGATGAAGGACATGTATGCAATTTTAGTATTTGATAAAGTTTTTGTTTCTTATCATCTTTAGTACCCAGATATTATAGAACGCTACAATAGTTTTTTTAAGTCTAAATAGGGTAAGATGATTCAAGAAAAGGTAAATACTAGGTGACTTATTTACCTGTTATATTTTTTAGTTTAAAACTTTTTTAGACTAAGGGTTTGTTAATTGTTTGAGTTAATGACAGGATGAAGAATGTCTGTTCTTCTGTGTCTTTTGAGATTGGCATACATAGTTATTTCCAATCTGTTTCATAGGACAAAGTACAGGTGTAGGAATTTCAGAAGTTTGTTCACAAAACATGGCTAGGCCTACTGAATAGAAATTATTTTTTGTATAAGATTTCTACTTCTTATGAGTATGTTTCATAATTTATTCCAGTAGCTAAAGTTATGGTTATGAATTATAGATCTGAAGGTAACAGGGATACCTGCCAACTGAAATATCATTTGGAATTTCAACTTGGGAAGATTATTTTATTTTTTGGATTCTTCCATGACCATGAAACAAGCACAACTAAAATTCGATTTTGTTATTATTTCTAGTTTTTCAAAATTATTTTTTGATTATGTGATCAAGGATCATCATTTTTTAGTGAACTTAAATTATTATTGATATGGATTTAAAATCAAAAGTGACATATTGATCGGTCGATCATTATGTAAGGGGGAGTGGGAATGTAATTCTAATATAGGAATTTTTTTGAAATATGGAAAAATAGTTGTTCTATTTTGGTTTTAAAATCTTGTATAAGAATACATATTGATATACATAGAATTATTATTTCACATAGAATAATTAATTTTTTATTAATTTTTATAAAACACATAACTTGGGAAAGTTGAATGGATAGTTTGTTATTACAAGTATGTATAACAAAGTATACATTTGAAGTATTAATATATTTAGAGTACATACAGTTGTGTATGGAAGATTTAAAGTGTCTAAACAAAATTATTGTTGAATTAAAAAAATATGGAACGTTGAAAAAATAAATAAAATAAAGAGTTGCTTGCTGGTCATGGATAGATAAATAAATTAAATGGATAGATAAATAAATTAAATGGATGGATAGATAGATAAATAAATAGGAAAATAAATTAAAAGAAAGATAGAATATATAAAAATATGACAATCAAATAATGGGAAAGTTATGTTTTTATGTATCCACAGACAAGTAGATCACGTATTATGTTTATAATTGTTCAGTGTCAAGGATAATGTATAAAAAACTTATACTGTAGAAATTATTTGGTTATTTAAATTTCAAAAGAAATGCAAGACATTTTATTTATTAATTAATAATTTAATATTATATAGTAATATAATCTGATACAAAGATATTTATTTTTTCTTTATGATAAAATACTTATATGATATGGTTAAAGTTATAAAAAACTAAAATTTATGGAGGTAAAGGAAGAAAATTTTAATAATTTAGATGGAGAATAAATTAAAATTAATTAATATTATAATAATTTATAGTTTCTTAATGGAATGAAATGGTTAAATATTTCACAGGAATATCTCAGAATTTTGGAAAAAGTTTATGTACAATATCTGAAATGTTAAATTGTATTGTTTGTATTGGAAACAAGAGAATCAGAAACATTTATTATTTAAGATGAATGCACTTATTTTGTTTGTTAATTACAGTGCATTAAGGGGGAATTGTTAGATTTTGAATTTATTACTATTTTATGTGATAAACGTTTCTGAATCATTTGGGTTAAACATGGTAGCTTTGAGGACAGAAGAAGGTCAGTTGGTGTGTAGACTACATGTATTTTTGGAGTTCACGTCAAGATAATGGGAGGAGAAGAATTGCTTAATATACACAAGGGGGTGTTACATTTGAGGCAGAAACTTGTCACCTTTCTTGGAGCTATTCCAAAAAGAAATTGTGCTGAGCATGGCTTAAAAACAGTATAAGAACACATGTGATGTGCATAGCTAGGGAGGGAAGCTCTGGGGCCTTAGGGTCACCGGCCAGAGAGAGAAGGGACCTCAGGGTCACCTGACCCGACGGGGGAAGGGGCTCTATCCAGCAGAGAAGATGTACCATCTAATTCCTGTTTCTGAAGTACCATCCTGCCATGTTTTACCAACTGCTAAGATGTAAGCATTTGACTGTTTGCTTGTCCTGTCTTGAAGAATAAGAATAAATAATCGTAATAATGAAGGAAACCTATGTCTGTATATTGGGAACTAAGCACCTGCGGGAGAAGGAGGTTTTTGACATATCGCATGACACGTGTTAGAGGACAGTCCTCTGTCTCTATCAAAATATCTTCTCCTCCACCACTTTTTTACACTTACTAACACTGTTAACCCCTTCAATAACAAGTCTCATCCATAGCTGATAACTACCTGCTTTGTATGTAATCTAACGTACTAATATTGTGGTATGCTTATGTCGGAATAAGCTAGCATCTCTACTGCCGCATTTCTTTGCTTTCAGAGGTTGTGATGAATTAACCCTAAACTTTCTGTGAATCTGAGAGTGAACTGGTGGTTAAGCCTGAGATACCTCTGCAGCCTTAAAAACTATTTCTGTAGTATAACTGGCAAGGTGTGACATTACACTTGGGCCGTATAGCTTGCACCTAAACGTACTTGTAGTTTTCTGCACTTGTGCTGTATAGCTTGCACCTAAACGTACTTGGTGTATACTGCACTTGGGCCGTATAGTTTGCACCTAAACGTACTTGTAGTTTACTGCACTTGTGCTGTATAGTTTGCACCTAAACGTACTTGGTGTGTACTGCACTTGTGCCGTATAGTTTGCACCTAAACGTACTTGGTATTACTGCACTTGGGACGTATAGTTTGCACCTAAATGCACTTGGTGTGTACTGCACTTGTGCTGTATAGTTTGCACCTAAACGTACTTGGTGTTACTGCACTTGGGCCGTATAGTTGCACCCAAACATACTGGGTGTGTACGGCATTTGTGCCATATAGTTTGCACCTAAACGTATTTGTAGTTTACTGCACTTGTGCTGTATAGTTTGCACCTAAACGTACTTGGTGTGTACTGCACTTGTGCCATATAGTTTGCACCTAAACGTACTTGATGTTACTTCACTTGGGCCATATAGTTTGCACCTAAATGTACTTGTAGTTTACTGCACTTGTGCTGTATAGTTTGCACCTAAAAGTACTTGGTGTTACTGGACTTGGGCCGTATAGTTTGCACCTAAACGTACTTGGTGTATACTGCACTTGGGCCGTATAGTTTGCACCTAAACGTACTTGGTGTGTACCGCACGTGTCCTCTGCAGATTGCACCTAAAGCTACGAGGTGTGTGTACTGATTTTGGCCTCTTCATTCCATTATAATGTCAGGAAGGACAACAAAGAGAGGCAGAGGGTCATGAGGGCAAGCAGGCTCTGCATCTAGAGGCAACAGTGCTGGTGGTGGACATGGTGCATCCTCTTCAGCACGTGGCCGTTGCACACGCTCGTCCTTATTTTCGGGAGCTGGCCATGTTGAGCCTCAACATGCAGAGAAATTGGTAGAGTGGATGACCAAGATGTCCTCATCCTCCTCATCCTCTATCACCCAGGCTGAGCTTACTTTGTTTGGCAAAGCAGCTGCCAAGGCGTCCTCTTCCCTCTGCACAATGGCAGCACACAATCCTTTCATAGTCCCACCATGTCCTCCTGAGGAGTCCCCCAAACTGTTTCAACACAGTGTTGGGTACATGCTGCATGAAAATGTGCAGTGTTTTGAAGGCTCTGATGATGAAACACAGATAGAGGAAGGCATTGATGTGAGCCCAGAGAGAGGGGGTGCCCGAGAGGGACAGCAATCTGGCAGTCATGTTCCCCCAGCTGCAGCATACTGCCAGGTTTTCGAAAGTGATGAGAAGGGAGGGGATGATGAGGTCACTGACTCTACCTGGGTGCCTGATAGGAGAGAGGAAGAGGAATTGGAGGAGGAGAAGGAGGAAGAGGCACAGGCATATCTCCAAAGAGGCAGGATGCCCTTCAGGGGCCAGCTTAAGGGCAGCACACCAGCTGCATTACATCGCAGAGCTACACCTGTGCAGGGCGCTGCTGTGTCTCAAAGTTACTGCAAAAGTTCTTTGGTGTGGGCCTTTTTTGAGACATGTGCATCAGATCGCACCGTTGCTATTTGCAACATATGTCTCAAGCGTATCTCGCGTTGCCAAAACATCACCTGCTTGGGCACCACATGCTTGACCAGACGTATGTCGACCTGCCATGCAGATCATTGGCAAGCATACCTGAAAGACCCACACCAAAGAACAAAACGGACCCCCCCTTGCCACTCATCAGCTACGATCTCCAACCCCACTAGACCCTCAGTCCTCTTTGAAGCCTGCACTGATAGGACTGAAGGTGTAAAATTAGGTGTGTCACAACCTAGTAGTACATGCGGGCAATCTGCTAATGGTACCAGACACATCTCCCTGCCCCAGCTGCTGCAGCGCCGAAAGAAGTACTCTCCCAGCCATCCACATGCCCAGCGCTTGAATGCTAGCTTAGCGAAATCGCTAGCACTTCAACTGCTGCCTTTTCAGTTGGTAGATTCTGCCTCCTTCCGTGAGTTTGTGGAATGTGCGATACCTCAGTGGCAAGTACCCAAACACCACTTTTTCTCACAGAAGGCGATTCCAGCTCTCTACCGCCATGTGGAAGGCAATGTCCATGCCTCGCTGGACAGGGCGGTCAGTGGTAAGTTGCATATTACCACTGACTCATGGTCCAGCAGGCATGGACAGTGATGTTACCTCTCTTTTTATGGCGCATTGGGTGACACTGCTGGCAGCTGGGAAGGACGCAGGGCAAGGTGCAGTAGTGTTGGAGGTTGTTCCCCCACCACGCCTCCAAAACACTACTACTGGTTGTGAAACTCCTCTCTCCTCCACCCCCTCCTCTTCTTCTTCCTCCGTGGCCTCTTCCTGTGCTGATGTTTCCTTGGAACCAGCCGTGCTCCGTAGGCATACTAGGGGCTATGCAGGAATGCAGACACAGAGATGCCATGCGGTGCTAGAGCTGGTGTGCTTGGGAGACAGGAGCCACACTGGGGCAGAGGTTCTGTCTGCTCTACAGGGGCAGGCTCAAAGGTGGTTGACGCCACGCCAGCTTAAGCCTGGAATGGTGGTTAGCGACAATGGACAACTGACCCATGTGCCCTGTTTTGCTCATGTTTTGAATTTGGTGGTGCAGCGGTTCTTGGGCAGGTTCCCGGGCTTACAGGATGTCCTGAAGCAGGCCAGGAATGTCTGTGTGCATTTCCGAAGGTCATATAATGCCCATGCTCGGCTGACAGACCTCTAAAAGGAATACAACCTGCCCAAGAACCGCCTAATCTGTGACATGCCCACCAGATGGAACTCTACATTGGCCATGCTGCAGCGGCTGTGGTCCTGCTTGCCCGCCTAGCACACAGGAAGAGGATGAGGAGGAGGAGGTGGAGGAGGATGATTGTATCAGCAGCATGGAGGTGGAGCCTAGCACTCAGCATTAGTAGCAGCAGTTTTCAAGGGATCACTTACAGTTGCAAGGAACCCATGGACTTTTACGTGGCTGGGATGAGGTGGCTGCGGATCCTGTCGTCCTCAGTAACTCAGAGGACTGTGCCCCGAATGCCTCAGCAAACCTACGCTGCATGGCCTCCCTGATCCTGCAAAGCCTGCGTAAGGATCCTTGTGTTCGTGGTATCAAGGAGAGGGATCATTACTGGCTGGCAACTCTCCTTGATCCATGTTACAAGAGTAAGGTTGCGGACCTTATCTTGCCGTCGCAGAGGGAGCAGAAGATGAAAGATCTTCGGGAGGCCTTGCAGAAGGGTCTGTGCAACGCGTTCCCAGAACCTGGGGGATTACCAAATCCTGGTCCTGGACAACGTGTTGCTGAGGCTTCGGTGAGTCACAGAAAGAGCGGTGAAGAAGGTGGCCATCTGACTGATGCGTTCAGACAATTTTTTAGTCCACAGCCCCAAGGTATGATCGATTCAAGCAACCATCGCCAGCATCTGGTTTACATGGTGCCGGAATACCTAGGGGCAAGATCAGGCTTGGACACCGAAAATCCTCTGGCTTACTGGGTCTTGAGGATGGATCACTGGCCAGAGCTTGCACAGTACGCAATTGAGCTACTGGCTTGCCCTGCATCCAGCGTTCTTTCAGAACGCACATTCAGTGCTGCTGGAGGCTTTGTGACCGATCACAGGGTGCGCCTCTCCACCGACTCCGTTGATCGACTGACCTTCATAAAAATGAATCAGGCTTAGATCAACACCAGCTACCAAGCACCTGATGCTGATGTAACTGAATAGTTTTTTTGAAATGTCAGATCCCTTGGAGACTGCCTATGCTGATGCTGAGTGACTGCCCTGTTATGCTGCTGACTGAATATCCTTTTCCTCCTCACTGATCTTGCTGATAGCTAGTAAGAACATTGTTGGTTCTGGGCACCGCCACCAGTGCCTAAGGCCCAATTTTTCTGCCCCTGTTTAACAGGGGCGTATAATAACAATTTTTGATGCAATACTTTGCATGTGGCTCTTTGCTGCGCTCCAATTACATTATCTGTGAGGGGTTGCAGTGTTGTGGCACCGCCACCAGTGCCTAAGGCCCAATTTCTCTGCCCCTGTGTAACAGGGGCGTATAATAAAAAAATTTGATGCAAAACTTTGCATGTGGCTCTTTGCTGTGCTCCAATTACATTATCTGTGAGGGGTTGCAGTGTTGTGGCACCGCCACCAGTGCCTAAGGCCCAATTTTTCTGCGCCTGTTTAACAGGGGCGTATAATAAAAACATTTGATGCAATACTTTGCATGTGGCTCTTTGCTGCGCTCCAATTACATTATCTGTGAGGGGTCGCAGTGCTGTGGCACCGCCACCAGTGTCTAAGGCCCAATTTTTCTTACCCTGTTCTAGTTTTTTTCTTTGTTATTCTAGCTTTCTCCTACGTTATCATAGTGTCATGTTTTTTTTCCTGTACTAAATTCTCAGCATTGTCAATGTAAACACCACAAATCTAGATTTGTTTCCAAAAATATCTTAATAGAAATTCTTTATTTTAATTTTTTTATTTTTTAATTGTCAAGAAATATACTTTTGCTTTAAAATATTTGTCTACGTCAATTTTTATTTTATTTTTAATTTTTTGTTATTTTTTTTAGAGATATCGGGCCAGATTCAGATACAATTACATTGGCGCAGAGTATCAGAGATACACTACGCCGCCGTATTTTACCAGGCTATACGCCAAATTCTGGTAAATTTTGTCCCTTACGGTACGGCGGCGTAGTGTATTTCTCGCCGCGTAATCGAAATACGCGATTAGGTGGCGTGAAGCATTTAAATTAGGCGCGTCCCCGCGCCGATCGAACTGCGCATGCTCCGTTCAGAAATTTCCCGCCGTGCATTGCGCGAAATAACGTCGTTACGTCATTTTTTGTTTGAGAGTAGCGTCGTTTATGGTCATTCCTATTCCCTCGGCGACTTGCGTAAAAAATAAAAAAAGACGTCGGAAAACGTTGAAATTCGACGCGGGAACGACGGCCATACTTAACATGGGCTGTCTAATATTAGACCAGCAAAAAGCTGGTATAATTCTACGCAGCAAAAAGATGACTAAAGATGCCGTAAGAGATTGCGATTGATGTTCGTAATTTCGTGGATCGTCGGCAAAAGCTCATTTGCATACCCCGACGCGGAAAACGACGGGAACTCCACCCAGCGGCCGCAGCGTAGATCCGAAGGCGCACGAACACGTAAGCCAGTCGGATTGAAGCACGCAGTCGTATTTTCATGGTTTGAGGTTTCAGAGTAGTGAAAAAACGCACGTAATTTGAAAGTACTCCAGTCTAATGCGAGTTAGACAGGAGTTAGACAGGAGTAAGGGCTCTGTGAATCTGGCCCATCTTTTTTTTCTTATATATCTTTTTTTGGTTTATTTTTTTGACAAAAACAAAATTAACAAATATCTGGTTAAAACGCATGAGCAATGGCCAACTTTTTAGCAGTTGTCATTGTTCATGCGTTTTAGCCAGAAAAAACAGAAAATTGTACCATACTTACCGTAATTTTCTTTTCCTGGTGCCTATCCATGGCAGCATACCTGTGACAAGCTCCGCCTTGGCTCCTCCCTCAGGACTAGTGAATATTATAAAAGAAAAGGTTTAGTGTAGCCCCCACATTCTCCGTAATATAGAATACCGAGGGTGGGTTTGTATGCTGCCATGGATAGGCACCAGGAAAAGAAAATTACGGTAAGTATGGTACAATTTTCTGTTTTCCTGGTGCCTCCATGGCAGCATACCAAATAAATAGACAAATAAATAGCTGAGACGGGTGGGGTAATGCTTATAATGAGATTTTATTCCGAGAAGGTACTACCTAGAGGAAGAGGCGACGGCCGACTTTGTCGCCTGTCTGCCAAACTCCACAGATTAGAGAGCTCCTGGATCTACCCTATAGTGCTTAAGGAAGGTATGCTGTGATGACCGGGTTTCTGCCCTACAGATGGTTTCAATCAACACGTTGGCTCTGGCCGCCCAGGAGGTCGAAACTGATCTGGTTGAATGCGCCCTGATGATTGAAGGAGGTTCCAGACCTCTCGCCCTGTATGCCTTTGGATGAGCCTCACAATCCACGAGGCGATTGTTCTTGGTAAGGCTTCCTTACCCCTGTATTTGCCCCAGAGGATTATGAGTAGCCTGGTTGAACGTCTGAATGGTTCTGTGGCCTGTGGGTAGCATCTCATAGTGGAGGCAACATCTAGGCCGTGGAGAGAGCCTGGCTCCTGACTCGTAAAAGTTGGAAGCGTCCAAGGTTTCCGACATACTTGCCGCTGAGGCGACCTTGGGAATAAACCCCGGAACTGTCCTAAGTTCGACTCTATCAGGAATGAATAAGACGTGATCTGCTCCTAGGGCTTGGCGTTCTGAAAATCTCCTACCGGAGGTTATAGCAAAAAAAGGTCAGCTTCAAGGTTAGATTCCGTAGGGATTTACTAGATTCTGACAGAGCAAAAGGATGGCTTGCAAGGGAATCCAGGATGACAGAGAGGTCCCAGGTAGGGAAGATTGTCTTAGCTGGCGGACGGATCTTTTTAACAGCCTTGAAAAATTGTATGGTTAAAGGGTCTTCGCCCACCTTTACTGGTTGTTGCCAAGATTGCTGCTACTTGTACTTTCCATGTACTTAGTCCCAGGCCGAAGTCGAGGCCTGCCTGTAGAAACTCGAGAAGCTCGGAGGGTAGTGGCGATTCCGGGTTGACGCCTCTGAACGATCTGAATTTGCTCCCTACTCTGCCGTAAATACCGTTTGTTGATGGCTTTCTCGCCTTGAGCAGAGTAGCGATAAACCCTGCGGAGCAGCCTAGAGATTGGAACCTCTGCCTCTCAGTCGCCAAATGTGAAGATTCAGCTTGTGTGAATCTGGATGAGTGTGACATCCCTGCAACAGGAGAAAAGGTATTATTGGAACCTTGACAGGTGGCTGGATACTGAGGTATAGTGCCATGGGAAACCATGGGCGTTTTGGCCTGTACGGCAGGACTGCTATCAGTGTTGTGATTTCTCTGATCAGCCTCGATAGGGACTTCGGAATAAGAGGGCGAGGCGGGAAGGCATAGGCTAGACCGTCTGGCCAGGGCTGAGAGGGCCTCTATATCCCCCACCTGTGGGTGAGGGAATCTCGAGACAGATCTCGGTAGTTTAGTGTTGAATGTTGTTGCAAATATGTCCAGCTCCGGGAGGCACCACTGATGTATGAACCAATCGAAGATCTTCTGGTTCAGTGACCGCTCGTTGGCATCCATGAACTTGCGGGATAGGTGATTTGCCCTTGAATTCAGATGACCGAGAAGGTGGATCGCCCTCCGGTCCTTCAGATTCCTTTAGGCCCATAGCATAATAGGCTCTTCTTCCCTTAGTAGGGTGCTGCTGCTAGTCCCACCTTGTTGGTGAATGTAAGATACTGCCGCTCTATTGTCCATTCGAAGGAGAACGGGTTTCCCTGCGATTTTGAATTCTAGGGCTAGTAACGCTGGGTAGGTCGCTCAGATCTCCAGGATGTTCCATACCAGGTCGGTTGTGTGAAACGACCATCTCCCCTGCATCGAGATTTGGCCGCAATGAGCCCCCCAGCCCGCTGCACTAGTGACTGTAGTAATTGTGGTCCAGTTGACAGGCCCTAGAGGGCGAGATCTTAGAAGGGTGTGTCTCGACGTCCACCAGTGTAGGCTCCTGATCATTAGTCTTGTGAGCCGTATGGATCGTGACCAGTGCCATCTGTTCCAGAGCTTAAGAAATTTCAGTTGGAAATATCTGAGGTGCCAATGTGCCCAGGGAATCATAGGAATACACGATGACGTCAGCCCTATCAGGCTCGGGCAGTTCAAAGCCGTCATGCAGGATCTCGGGTTCACTTTTTTTTTTTTTTTATATTTGCCGAATGATGGCTTTGCCTTCTGAGGTGGGAGAGACACTGTACCGTTTTCCGTATTGAATAGGGCGCCCAGCAAGACAATTTCTTGTGTAGGAACAAACTGGCTCTTCCCCGGGTTGACCTTCCAGCCAAATTCTGCCAGTGTCGACAGTAAGGTACTCCTGTGCTCTAGTAGCTGGACAGGGCTCCTCGCAAGTAAGAGGATGTCATCTAGATAATGATACACCCTGAGACCTAGCTCTCTCAGGGGAGCTATAATGGCGATTAGTGTCTTTGTGAAGACTTGGGGTGATGTGCAGAGGCTGAGTGGCAGGCTTTGAAACTGAAGGTGTACCGGTCCTACCGCAAATCTGAAGTATTTTTGGAAAGGTGGGAGTATAGGGATGTGCAAGTAGGCATCTTGGAGCTCCACCGACAGCATCCAATCTCCTGGCTGGATTGTGCGAACTATTGTTTGTAGCGACTCCATCTTGAATCTCTCCGAGTATATGTAGAGGCTCAGTCTATCACAGGTCTCCAACCTCCGTTCTCTTTGGGAACCAGGAATAGGGTAGAATAAAAAACCCAACATTTTTTTGGATGGAGGCACTGGTATTACTGCACATTGTTCCTGCAGTGAAGGAGGAACGGATGTAAGACTTCTGCCTTTTGAGGGGACCCAGATATCTTTGTTTGGATAAAGAAGTCCCTTGGGGGTTTGTCCGGAAAGGACCAAAAGTGCCCGTACTTGATTGTGGAGACCACTCAGGTGTCCTTGCACTTTTGCTCCCAGATGTTCGCAGATCGCTTGAGTCTGGCGCCCACCGGGATCTTCTGGGCTAACCTGGCGTCAAAAGGCTTTGTAGTGTCCTGTGGGGTGGGCAAGGGTCTCTGGCTACGGGTTTGAGGAATGTAGACTGGGTGCTTCTCCAGTTCTGTCTGAAGGCCCTGCCCTGCCTGGACTGCCTGGAGTCCTTAATCTTAAAGTGCTGGAACCTGGGCCCGACAGCTCTATTACGCCTGGGCTGCCTATCTTGAGGTAGTAGGCCCGATTTCCCTCCCGTGACGCGGGAAATGGCCTTATCAAGTTTACCCCCGGACAGGGCTTTACCGTCGAAGGTATTTTACACCAATTTTGTTCCGAGGTGACATCCGCCGACCAGGGTTTGAGCCACAAAGCTCGCTTGGCCATCACCGTGTAGTGCATTGATCTGGCCGCGCAGCGGAGTTGATCGCGGCTTCCCCAATGAAGTCTGCTTTTTATTTCGTCTAAGGTCTTGATAATGTCTTCCTTGGGGGCTTCCTGACGAACCGCAGATTCTATATTGTCAGTCCAGACCCGGAGTGCGTTGGGGACAGAAGTCAGGGCTATAGCTGGTTTACAGGCATTGCCCGCCATCTGATAAGCCTTTATCAGGCCAAGATCCACCCTCCTTTTGAGAGGGTCCTTAAATGAGGTTGAGCCTTTCCATAGGTAAGGTGACAATCTTTGCTAGCCTTACCCCTATTGCTGGGACTTCAAGCATTGCGGAATGTGCTTCCGAAAGAGGGTAAAGTTTTCCTAGAAGGTTGAGGAAAAACCTCTTCTCCGTCTTCCTCGATCACGCCCCTGATTTCACCTATGAGAGGAAAAAAATGGTATTTGGCTTTTCAGGAAAGGAAAATAAGTCTTTGGCTGACCAGCCTCCGTATGGACTTCGTCCCAGGCGATTGCTTGCTTAACCACTTGAATATAAGGTTGAACCAAGGAAGCCTGATGCCTCTGTGTCGTCAGAGGTTTAGAGGAGGGGGCTGGTGTTGTGCGTTAGGCCTCGGCTGCGGAAGGGCCAGGAAGCGATACGTCGGCCGACGGTGTCGCTATCAGATCTGCAACGGCATCTTTGACCACCCTCTTAAGCAGGTCTGTCACCTGCAGGCCCTCTGCCTCCCTGTTCGCCGCATAATCTCTGAGGCAACCTCGAGCAGAGAGTAGAGCAATTTATTTGCAGGAGGGTGGCCCCACAGGCTTGACATCTTGGCTGTCTGGGACTCGGAGAGTGTGAATAGCGGCGTTCTTTGGCCGATTAATTTTTGCCATCTCCGTGATGTGTGTGCCTGGATGATCTTTCCCTGCTAGGACTAGAGTCATCTGAATCTTCACAACGCCTTGAGGTCCCTTTGGACGTCTTCTGGCGAACAGGGCTGAACTACAGAAAAGTATCAGCCTGAGTGCACTCTTTTGTATATTTTTTTTTTTTTTTTTTTTTAAAACTTACCTGGGTACAGGTCCCTACCTTACATGTAGAATAGGATCTTGGTCGGGCGGTGCATGGCTCATCTTAGGTTACTGGCAGAACAAGCAGCTAGGAAGGGAAGGAAATGGCTACTACCGGCCTGATGACCGGGTGCTAAAACCTAATCGCTGCATATATATGTACGTGTAACATGAAATAGAAAACATATACTCACCTTTTTTTTTTATCATTAAATACGCATTGACCAGTTAATTAATTTTGAAGAATTAACTTATACACGTAAACACTATTTAATTATGATATATATATATATATATTATGGCATAACATTTATTTAATTAATTAATTATTACCCTCAGAGTTTTGGTGGCTCTCTAAAGGTTGGACTCCCTGGACAGTGAAGGACATTGTTCTGAGGTCGCTAGGGAGATAAATAGGGAGCAGAGGCGAAAGGTAACGCCTCTGTCCCAGGTGCACAGGGATACTGGCAAAGAGCATGTGTTTGCCCTTCGTCAAAATGGCCGCTGCGGCCTCCGCGGCCACCGCGCATGCACGAACCGGCAGACACGGGACCCGACGGCCACAGCCGCCGGCGCATGCGCAGAACGCCGCGAAAGATGCCAGGGACGCAGAAAAGCGGCACAGAGAGCGCGCGCCGCTCCTATGGAGCCATGTCAATCCATACAGGGAAACAGTGTGCGATGGCCAGAGAAGGGGGGCGGACGGGGGAAGAAAGGAATACCTATGGGGAAAAGATTATGTGAGAGACCACAGAGGAAGAGAGGGGGGAGAGGGAGAGAAAAAAAGGGGAGGGGGGAAAGAAGAAAAGGGGCACAGGTAGCTGCTTGCTCTGATTCACCCCAGCCAAAAAGCCTATCAATATGCAGACAAGGACTCTTACTTTAAAAGACAACTCTGCTTGTCCCAAAAGATCCTATAGAAGGGACTCCCTACCTTATAAGCGCATTTAGCTGCCCAAGAGAAGGGACCGCGTCCGGGAGAGGCTTGAACCCGGACGGACCTGCCGGATGCAGAAGGTAAGGACGTCTGTTCCCAGAATTCACTGCCATAAGGTATGAGGAAAAAAAGGAGAATGTGGGGGCTACACTAAACCTTTCCTTTTATAATATTCACTAGTCCTGAGGGAGGAGCCAAGGCGGAGCTTGTCACAGGTATGCTGCCATGGAGGCACCAGGAAATAGAGATTACACTTTGAAAAAAAAAAAACATACAGAGAAAAAAAAGAAAAAAATTAAAACTTTTTTTGTTTTTTTTAAACCCTCCCCAGAACATCCATTACATTCTTTAGTGTTCGCTCCACCACTTGTGTTTTCTTTTTTATCTGCCCTAAGCAGATATTTATGTCCTAAATTTGAGACCTGCAGGACAACACCTCCCCAATTAAGACCTGGGCGCTGTAGGTGTCCAATCTGCCCCCAACAGCATGAATACCTCCTGAAATTTGTAAACAAACCATGTATTACAATTATGCAGGCCTACATCTATTACCTAAAGCTGTGCTGTATGACACTGACCTGATGTGGTGGCATTTTCCACATCCTGCACATCCGGCGGGGGTGGGGTTTGGCTCTGTGTGGGGTTTGTCTGCTCCACTCCTGCAGCTTGATTGCGCCCTATAAGATTGTAAAAAAGGGATACATGAATCAAAAAGATTAGAGGTCTGAAAGAGGAATATCAATCATTCTTTTTGTAACGTGTGGTACAATTGTCTGTTTTTACAATTTTTCTAAGCTTAACACAGGATTTTATCCATTACCAAAGCTGCAACATTTCCCTATCTTTGGCCAAGTTTTCTACATGGAAAAACACCAATTATCCACTGGATCACATCTGTGTGACACCCTAACTAGGTTGTTCTTGTGGCCAACACTCAGTGCCAATCCTGACCTCCCTGGGGCCCTAAGCAAAATGACATGGCACATTAAAAATGAGAAGCGGGGGGCGCTGACGACAGTGACATGTCACATTAAAGAAAGTTGGGAAGCGGGGGAGGGGGTGTTCTTCTGTCAGAAATGACATCTTACATTAAATTGAGAAGCAGGGGGTGCTGACATTTTACCTCTGCTCCCATGCAGCCAGCAAGTTGAGAAGCGGGGTGAGGGGGCAAAAATGACTTCTTATCAGGCGGGGGCCTCTAGTAATTTGGGGGGCCCTTTGCAGCTTTGCATGGTCCTAAGTGGCTTGCATAGTGAGCCTATAGGGCGGATCGGCCATGCCAACACTTGTGCTACTGAGTCCGTGGGCCAGATTCAGGTAGATGGGCGCTTCTTTACTTTGGAGTAACGTTTCTCATTTACGTTACTCCGCCGACACTTTCGGCGCAAGTACTGTAATTCACATAGCACTTGCTCCTAAACTTGCGCCGGAGAAATGAAAATGCGCTGGCGAAACCCGACGCAAGTGGAAGTGGGTGTGATCATATGTAAATGATGGGCGGAGCCCAGCGCAGAGGCTTACGTTCAGCGCATCATCCACGGAGCATGCGCAGTAAGTGAGGCTTCACTCGGCCCCCTGTGCGCATGCTCACAACTTCCGTCGGCACCACTTCACGGGAAACGCCAGCGCAATGTGTTCCGTTGCGCGTATAAAAGCGCCAGCGGAAGGGCCATTCCGGCGCAAAAGTACTTCCGTTTCCCCCCACCCCAGGGAATTTACTTTTGCTCTGTTATGGCTGCTCCCGCTACCCCCAAAGAGAGGAGGAACCTCAATTTTAATGCCCAGGAGGTCTCTGTGGTCATCTCTGCTATGGAGACTTACAATGATTTCCTGCATGGGAAGAAAAGTAGGAAGACCAGCAGGGAGAGGAAGCAGGCCATTCTGGACACCATTGCTGGCAGAGTGAATGTGTTGGGGTACTCCACCCGGACTGCTGGTGATATCCAGAAAAAGATAAATGACCTGCGGCGCAAGGTCCGTGGCAAGGTGGCCACCATTCGGAGCCATGAGCGGGGCACAGGTGGTGGACCCCCATGTCCGGTCAGCCTGACCACAGAGGAGGAGGTGGTCGCCCGCTGCCTGGAGAGGGAGCAGTTGGAGGGGGTCCCTGGATATGATTCCGTGGAGGAAGGCTCCAGGACAGGTAAGTGTTTTTTAACCCCTATTTGGTGTGTTGCATGTGGGGGGGAGGGTACATGTGCCAAGTGTGTGGGACCACCAACATGTGTCTGCTTTGTGTCATCCACAGATGACGGAGCTGGGACATCATCTGTCGGCGGCCAGTCCACCCCATCCCCCCAACGGCATCCAGTGCCTGTGCCCCTGGGTGGTGAAGAGACCAGGGTGGAGGTGGAGAGTGCCCACACCTCACCTGCAGAGGTCGTTGAGGAGGAACCTGTTGGGGCAGAGCAGGACATAATTTTATATTTGGACGAGTCCTCCTCTTCTGCAGGGCCCTCTCAGATCCCCTCCCCCATTATAGGAAGCCCCTCAAGGGCGACTCCATCCCCCCGGGGACAACCATCTACTGGCCCCAGGAAGGCCACCCGTAAGACCAGGGGGGTGTCTGATCTGGTCCAGGACCAGGTGGCGAGGGATCACGCCAGGCAGACCCAGCAAATGGGGGACATAGTTGGGCACCTGGACAGAGTGGCTGACAGCCTGTGCTCCGTGGCCCAGATATCTTCTGCAGTGCAGGATGTGAGCTGCAACTGCGCTGCAGTGGTGACCAGCCTGGGGGAGGTGCAGGGTGAGATAAGGGACCTCACTGCAGCCGTCCAGGCAAACACTGCTGCCATCCAGGCAAACAGTGCTGCCATCTGAGACCAGGGGAGGCAGAGTCGGCGGGCCCAGCATTACCAAGTCACCCGGCAGCTCAGGATGCAGGCCCAGCAGCTCAGGGTGCAGGCCCAGACCAATTCGTACCTCGGCCGGATTGCCGTGGCCTTGGAGGGCATGCAGGCCACACCTGCCAGGAGTGGCCCACCCGGGGATCAGCCACCTCCAGATAAGACTCCCCACCCCCACCCACTCCATCCAGGCAGCTGAGGAGCCAGAGAGAGGCCACCAAAAAGAGCCCCCAGCATCCCAGATGATTTTCTTTTTCTTTTTTTTTGTATGCTCAGGTTATGAGATTTTTATATATTTTTTTGGAATGCTCAGGATATGAGTTTTTTTGATTTTTATTTTGGAATGCTCTGGATATGAGATTTTTATTTTGTGATTATACTCTGGATATGAGATTTTTATTTTGTGATTATCCTCTGGATATGAGATTTTTATTTTGTGATTATACTCTGGATATGAGATTTTTATTTTTTGATACTGCACACGTTGCAGTGTGAATGGTGTGTGAATGTGAGGGGGTGGCACTCCTGCCAGTAAGGGGTGTCACCCTTGTCCGTGGTGGTAAAGTTAACCCCACGGCTGTATGAATGACGTGTGAAAGGTGTATGAATGGACAGCGACATCATTGGGGCCTTGACGCTGGCGTTGCTGCTCCCAAGTCCTACATGCTGGACTTGGGCTAATCCAATGTGATGTGCATGTGGTGTGTGTGATCTAGGGACATCAGTGGTGTGCATGCATGCATTGTCTGTGTGATTAATGTTTTGGTTTAGTGTCCAAAGATGCCTACGGCAAGGACCCTCCTGACTGCTCTTCCATCAGCAGACTGGTTCTCCTCTGGCAGGGGGGGATGGTCTGGTTGGGGGGTCAGGTCATCACGCATGTCAATCTGCAGGCCTTTTCTCATGGCAAAGTTGTGCAGAATGCAACATGCACCGATGATCTGACACACAAAGGTAGGGGAATACAATAAGGCCCCCCCGGACTTATCCAGGCAGCGGAAACGGGACTTCAGGAGCCCAAATGTTTGCTCCACCACTGCACGGGTTTTGATGTGTGCTTCATTGTATTTTCTCTCTCCTCTGGTTTGGGGGTTCCGGAAAGGAGTCATGAGATGGGGTCCCAGTGCATATGCAGAGTCACCTGTAAGGGAAAAGACAGGAGGATGTTAGTCATGCATGTGCCACTTGTGAGGTGTGCATCATGGGAGGGGATAGTCATGCATGACTCCCATGTCACTCACCAATCAGCCAGCTGTCCCCATACATGTTCTGCTCGAATTCTGCTGGGATGGGGCTCTGACGGTATATGAAGCTGTCATGGCTGGACCCTGGGTGTTTGGCACGGACGTGCCATATGAGGCGTTGGGCATCGGCTATCACCTGTACGTTGATGGAATGCCAATGCTTTCGATTGCGGTATATGTGCTTTGTGGCACTGGGGGACTGAAGGGCCACATGTGTGCAATCAATGGCCCCCACAGTGCGTGGGAATCTGGCAATGCTGTAGAAATCTGTCATTGCCTTCAGCTGCAGCTCCTCAGTGGTGGGTCTGATGAAGTGGTGGGACATGCGTCTGAGGATTGCAGGGACAACCTGGTGCACACATCTGCTCATGGAGGACTGTGACATCCCAGCCACCACTCTACTTGTACGCTGGAATGATCCACTGGCAAGGAAATGAAGTGTTGCCAGTACCTTCACCAGTGGCTGCACTGCTTGTGAGCGGTGTGTCTTGCTGGTGATGTCACCCTGCAGGGTTGTGGTTAGTTCAAGTATTGCATCAGGGTTGAATCTGAAGAGGCGATACACCTCCTCATCCCCCATGCCAAAGAGGCTCATGCGCGTGCGGTATATCCTCTCACGTGCCCGCCTCCTTCGTTCCGGGGGACCCAGTACTAGTGCTAGGACCGCGACTGCCCCTGGCATGTTGGCACACAGAGGTGTTGTCCTTGCACGTGTGGTTGTTCAGCTTGCTAGTTTCGTCGGTAACGCTGCTGCTGTAGCTGCTTTCCTGCTGACCTGAGGCCGTCTGGAGTAAAGATAAAGCAGCTATTTGTAGAAATAACTTTGCGCCGGACGGACGAGATACGCGCGGCGCATGTAGCCAGCGTATGGTGCTAATCCGTTCGCAAATCGGGAAATCTCCCTCATTTGCATATTTGCAGGGGAAATCAATAGGCCCGACTGATGCGCCAAGCGAAATTATGCGCTGACGAGACTCTGGCGTCGGAAAGTTAAGCCGATCGTAAATGGCCCGTTTTCTGTCGCATCTAGTTTGGTGGGTACGGCCACATAGAAACGACGGCGCATATTCACAGTTATGCGGCGCATATCGAAATACTCCAGCGCAACTCTACCTGAATCTGGCCCCATATGTGTAACCAACTGCTGAGCATACTCTCCTTTTACTGTATATTGACTTAAATTGGATTATTTAAATCTAGTTAAAAAAAACATCTACATTAAATAAAAAATGAGTCTCACATAAAAAGATCATAAATAGAATGAATGACCAATTATTATGCACACAAACATGAACCTTGAGACATCTATTCTTGAACTGTATATATACAACCTGAAAGAAAAAGCAAATGCCGCAAAATAATAAAAACAAATAATCAGAGTACACATGAAAATTACTTACTTCTTCTGATGACTTTTCTAATCCTCTCCATCTGCTCCGGCTCTCGTATTTTCAGGTCAGACCACCTTTTACGCAACTGTTCCCTTGACCTCTGCACCCCGAATTTCTGATGGATAGTCCTCTAAACACTCTCCATGTTCTGGGCCTTCACTTTCTTTGGGTTCTTGCAAGGCCCATTTTTGCAATCATAGTCCTCCTTTTTAACCACTTGCTTACTGGCAGGGTCGCCATCAGGAATTTTGGGGCCCCTTACACAGCTTCAGGCATGGGCCCCCTGGAGCAGAGAACCGGAGGGGGGTGCTGCCATCTGAAATTGAGAAGCAGGGGGGGGGCTGCCACGAATTGAGGAGCGGGGGGGCCCTTTACAAAAAGAAGAAATGAAGAAAAATATATATAAAAAGGGGGTAGCCCGTAGCTCTACGTCGCCACTTTCGACGGCCACTAGGGGGCGCATGCGCACCGCCGGCAGCCCGCGCGCCCCCCACTCGCCCCCGAGTCCTGTGCGCGTGCGATCGCTCGTTACAGAGCGGGGAACGGGAGCTGTGTGTGTAAACACACAGCTTTCGTTCCTGTCAGCGGGGGAAACGCTGATTTTCTGTTCATACAATGTATGAACAGAAGATCAGTGATTTCCCCTAGTGAGGCCACCCCCCCATACAGTTAGAACACAAATAGGAACACACGTAACCCCTTCCCCGCCCCCTAGTGTTAACCCCTTCACTGCCAATGGCATTTTTATAGTAATCCAATGCATTTTTATAGCATTGATCGCTAAAAAAATGCCAATGGTCCCAAAAATGTGTCAAAAGTGTCCGAAGTGTCCGTCATAAGGTCGCAGGACTGAAAAAAATGCTGATCGCCGCCATTACTAGTAAAAAAAATAATAATAATAAAAATGCCATAAAAAAAACACCTATTTTGTAAACGCTATAACGCTATAACCTAGCGGCAGGCGTAACATTACATTTAAGATCCGACGGTGTAAGATTATTACGCCAGTCGGATCTTAGTGTAATTTCGGTGTATCTTGTTTTCTGGATAGAAAACAATGATACGCCGGCTGGAAATTCGAATTACGCCGGTATATCTGTAGATACACCGGCATAATTCTTTTGAGAATCTGGCCCTAACACTTTATGGAAGATTTAGATATATTGGTACCGCTGAAAAATCCATGTTCTAATAAAAATCTTTTGACATTGGAAGATTTTAAAAATAGAGTGACTTTGCAAAAAACAAAACAAAAAAAAAATCTGTCAGGGACAATAACCTTTCTCTACTCTATCCAAAATGACAAAAAAGTTTTTGCTTTAGATATACTTTAACAGTGCAGCAGTCAAATGGTATAAAGTGACAGTCCAAGTATAAATCAATGCAGGGGAAAGTTGATAGAGCTGATAAAAGACCTCCACCACAGCTTCAGTGTGAACATAGGCAGAACACACCACACCACCGTGCTAATAATTTGCTTACCAGATGGTAAAGGCAACAGGCGTTGTAATCATACAATGCAGAGGGTTAATGTGAAAACGATATTCCAAACCAGATGGGTCGATCAGCATAACATCAAGAAATTCCAAGACTCGGACGATGGATGGATATATTGTGCAATCATCACATTGAGTTAACCAATGAAGAGAAGGAAAGCAACAATAGTGAAGCCCGTAAGGTAAAACATACTAAAATGTATTGTAGTCTAATTACAGGTGTACAAAGATCATCATGACATAAAAAATCTGCGGCTCTCAAGCCAGCCTGTATCAGCCAGCCTGACATGTTTCATCCGAAGTTGGATATCATCAGAGGCGTGGCCAATGACACAAGCACACCCATATATATATGTAACATCCTGGCAAACCAAGTGCTTGATAGGTCAGATTAGAACGGCCATCAGCTGTGCATATTAAAGCACAATCACAGGAGGAAGCAGGAAGTGATGCAGGTAACTGGCAGGAAATGGAAGCAGCAATCTGATCTGCATGACAACATCCGGTGGGCGGGAACAGGCCGTCCATACCAGGAAATTATGTCATTTGGAACACAGATCGGCTGTGCTTGCATTCCAAGGAAGAAACCAGAACATCAACAAAGAGGGACTCACTGTCTGAACACAGAGCATCCATAGACATCCACAGACAGCGTAATCCCCCATATTCATAATATAGCCCACATAATCAGCATTGAAAGTTTTGAAACAATATATTTGCTCATAAAATGACGTAGCAACAAGACCACAATATGTAAATGTACAAGGGAAAATAATGCCCATTAAAATACATATAAAACAGCACCATCTAATGGGGAGGAAAGAAATTACTAATTTGCATATATAAATATACAAAAAATGTACATAAAAATGTACATAAAAAGGGAGAGGCCCCCCACTATGTGCTTGAAATGAGTGTAATGTTAAAATTGCGTGTAGACACTGCCCACTAGTGTCAACACCACATATGTCAGGAAGTATTTAAATAGTTATTTAATAAATCAACTAAATTAACTATTATTAATAAAGCAGTTAACATCCCAGGGGTGTAACACTTAATATCGTGTAGTGCCCCCCCCCCTAATTAGCGGGGCATTACGCTAAAGTTAGTGGGGAATGGGAGAGCTAAGTTGCTCCCACTCACAAATTGGTTAAGTTCAGGCGGCTGTCAGTTTAGAACTGCTTTCTAGGTCAGTCTGCATGCTAGGGGAGGTATTTTTACCCCTGGGTGACAGTTGGCGCTAGAAGGGGTTCTGACAGACCCACTTTCTCCCAGCAGCCAATCAGAGGAGGATCTTCCCTCTGGACATGCTGGCGGGAGAGTATATCTGTGGCAGACGCCTGAGAGAAGCGTGCGACATTCTATCGAGGCCTGCCTGGCCGAAGCTACGCACCAAGCGGAGCTTCACCTTGACATCGAAAGGGGCCCCATCGGCTTGCTGGGTCTCAGAATCTAAGCTGGGAGCTGTACGGTGGGGGATTGGCTCGGCTGACCCAAAGGCAGAGGTTGTCCGCGAGGCCTAGGCAAACCACCGGGGATCCAATCATCACTACATGGTACACTTCGACTGTCCTCTGATGACTCTAGAGAGTGACTTACTGGGAGGATCCATTAGTTCTACCCTTTGGAAAGTATGGAAATTCCTCAGGCCTGTAGCAGAGGCCCTAATTCCTCCCAGTGACTATTGCAAGTGACCTTCCGGCTGCCAGACCTAAGTTAAACGCCTGTCCGGGGCACTTTACCCACTCTGACGGGAGTGGCGACGATTAAGTGTGACTGTACCGAGAGCAAGCTGCTCTTTACAATATCCAAGGCCTGATACTGCAGTTTTCTTCCGCTCATCAACCTTTCTCTATAGTGTGCCATGTTGATGTTGGCCATGTTGGGCCTTGGAATAAAACTTTGAAAACACACTCTAATGTCTGGACATTCTCTTTATTCACTTTCCACAAGTATTCACCCCTAGACAAGTATAATTGGTAACTTAATACGCCGACCCCAAAATCAACCAGCGGCTCTTTCGGGGGTAGTGCTACAATAGTATATCCAGCGAGTTTCAAGTTGGAAATTTCTCGCTTGGACATACTTCCTTGCCAATGTGGAGTAAAACGATCAATGGCCACAGAAGTGGTGCCCTTAGGTTTTTTCTTATGGCATTCCAAATAATGGCGAGATACTGTATATTTTGGAAACCTTTCCTGATATTGGCAATATGCTCGTTCACACGAAATATGTGGCCCACATATTGAAGGCCGCATGGACAAATCAGGATATAAACAACATTCAAGGAGGAGCAGGTAATAAAAGTATTGATGTCAAACACCCTGCCAGTCGTATAAGATTAAAACTGTTTTTTTTTTCTGCTCCTATCCTTGTTGATGACACACACATTACAATTATGACAGGGATGATATCCTTTCGATTTTTGGAAAAGCAATACTCTGTTCGGGGCATCCAAAATATTGGGTGCCGATTGCAATTTTAAAGGGGGGACTCCTCTGAAGACAACCTGTGGTCGGTCAGGGAGAACCGGCCCTAGAATTTTGTCATTCTTTAGGACTCCCCAATGTTTGGTTAGAATTTTTTTGATATTAAAAAATTATAATTGGTTTCACTGCATAACCTTTTTCAATGAATTTCTCTTTTAGCGTGGTAGCCTGTAAGAAAAAATCTTCTCTGAGAGTACAGTTCCACCTTAAACTGAGGAATTGGCTTTTTGGGACCAATGTAGCCGTTTCGATCGGTACTCTTAAAAAGGTGGAAATATTAAAAGCACCAATTTTGACCTGAATATTAAGGTCCAAGAAGTTGATGTTATCAGTAGGGCTGGGGAAATTAAAGATGAATTCCTCGATTAATCTTTAATTTTTTTGATCGATCAAAATTCTTTTGATCAATCAAAATTCTTGACGTCACCGGACAGCCTGGACAGTGAGACTTACCCTGCTGGATGCAAGCAAACTGCACCCATTGGATTGAGGTACCTCTGCATCTGTGGAGCAGGAGGATGCATCAGGCTCCATCAGGGAAAGGGGGCAAAAATAACCATCGTTTTCCTGTCCTAAGCAGTTTTGTGCAGACAATTCTTTGTGTATCGGCAACATTTGTTCCAATGCGAAAGACTGTTCAGTTCTTCAGGGTATATTGTCAATAAAATGTGATCATGTCTGCTTCCAGAAAATGTAAACACTTGGGTATGTCTGCGTGACTGGCTAAAGTGATGCTTACCTGCCCAACTATAAAGTGACTGACAGTCAATATACTAGATAAGTTTTATAATTAAAGTTAAACTAACTTTCTAAGTTTTTCTTAAAGTTTAATATAAAAAAAATGACTTACGTCAGTGCCACAGTTTGAATTCAAAACGTATTTGTGTGAACTGTGAAGTTAAGTCATGGATTGTGGAAACTAATTAGTGTCAGATGATTGTATATACTGTATACCACATTTACCACTGACTAATGCAGAGTTGCAATGCAAGGAGATCAGCTAAAAGTAGTTGGATCTGTAAGTGCATTATAATTAATCGAAATTAGTCGATTAATCGATTAAAAAGAATTGATTAATCGAACACGAAAATTTTAATCAGTAACAACCCTAGTTATCATATCACTGATAACAAACTGTAAGACAATCCCTAACATATTCTGGTTAAGTTGTTGCAGGAAAGTGGTTAGGGAGGCTGTATCACCATTCCACAGGAGGAGGATGTCGTCTATATACCTGCCCCAGAAGACCAATTTCGGTCTTCTGTTGTCATAGACGACATCCTCCTCCCATTTGGCCATGAATAGATTGGCCATACTGGGCGCGAATTTTGCGCCAATTGCGACCCCTCTATTTTGGAGGTAATGAGCCCCTCCAAACCAAAAATAATTATGGGTCATGGCGTACCCCAACAAATCTAAAATGAATTCCTGCTGAAACGGGATCAATTCAGAGACCCTTTTCAGGAACATTTCCACAGCCTCTAAACCATCACTGTGAGAGATAATGGAGTAGAGAGAGCATAGGCGAGTGCACATTGTGTGCCAGGTGTGCCCAGGCACACTCTTATCACCCTGAGCAGCACAGATTCCCCCTACTGACCTGGCTCCCATCTTTCCCCCCGCAGAGCTGCCAGCTTCCCTCCTCTCCTATCGGCTGTTGCTGATAGGATGTTTTAGGAATGGGGAAGGGCCCAGTAAATATGTAATTTACCGGCCCCTTCCCTTTCTGAATGAACATTGTGAGTAATCGGTAGTATGTGTTTGGGCTTTGGGATGCACACCCTAATGTAATAGGCACACCTATGAGAGAGAGGACACATCCGCAGTTGCAAGAATGTATCCATCTCTCTACTCCAAACTCTCAAAAACTCAGATGACCTGTGCTGAATCCTTAATATATGAAGGAGTCCCAGACACCAGCGGTTGCAGGAAACCATCAATATACTTGCTGATTCTAGAGGTTATAGAATCCAACCCACTTATAATGGGTCTCCCTGTGGGGTTGGTTAAACTTGTATGCACCTTGGGCAAAAAATATATGATGAGTTTCCTTGGAGCCAACAGGATTAAAAAATCCCTCTCCTTTTTATTGAGAAGGTTACTGGTATAACCTCTCTCAACATATGTAATGGTACATATGTGTCAGCATGGATAGAATTTTCTCAGTTTCAGACACATATGAGCTCTTTTCCATAACCACTATCCCTCCCCCCTATCCGCGGGGCAGATAATGATATCATCCCTGTCTTTCAAAGATTTCAGTCCCTCTCGGAACCTTATATCCTGATAGTTATTCTTAACTTTTAATTTATCAATATTAGAGATGTATAGAACGGTTCGCCGGCGAACAGTTCCCGGCGAACATTGCGATGTTCGACCCGCCCCCTATTTGTCATCATTGAGCAAACTTTGACCCTGTACCTCACAGTCAGCAGACACATTCCAGCCAATCAGCAGCATACCCTCCCTCCCTGACCCTCCCACCTCTAGGGCAGCATCCATTTTAGATTCATTCTGAACCTGCAGTCTTAGTGAGAGGAGGGACAGTGTTGCTGCTGCTGATTTTATAGGGGAAGCGATAGCTAGGCCAGTGTACTCCAGTCCTGAAAGATTCATCTGATCTCTGCTGTTACAAAAAAGCGTCCTGACAGCACCACAAACAACTCTTTTTAGGGCCAATCAATCAGTCTGTTTTTTTCTCACTAATATGTGCTGCGTGGTTTGCAGAGAGAGACAGAGAGAGAGAGAGAGAGAGAGAGAGAGAGAGAAAGTGTAATTTTGTGGAGTTAGATAGGGCAGGCAGGCAGGCTAGTCAGTTAGAGTTACAGTGTGTAGAGGATATATATTTATTCTAGGTTTTGTATATATATTTATACAGTGTATTGAGTTTAGCTAGACTAGAGGTGCAGGGTGCTGTGTAATGTAAAGGGGTCCAGTGTTGCAAGCTGCTGTGTAATATAAAGGGCTCCAGAGGTGCAGGGTGCTGTGTAATATAAAGGGGTCCAGTGGGGCAGGGTGCTATGTAAAGGGGCCCAGAGCTGTGGGGTGCTGTGTAATGTAAGGGGCCCAGTGGTGCAAGCTGCTGTGTAATATACAGGGGTCCAGTGGTGCAGGGTGCTATGTAGAGTGGCCCGGAGCTGTGGGGTGTTGTGTAATGTTAGGGGCCCAGTGGTGCAAGTTGCTGTGTAATATAAAGGGGTCCAGAGGTCCAGGGTGCTATGTAAAGGGGTCCAGAGCTGTGGGGTGCTGTGTGATGTGAGGGGCCCAGTGGTGCAAGCTGCTGTGTAATATAAAGGGACCCAGAGGTGCAAGCTGCTGTGTAATATAAAGGGGTCCAGTGGTGCAGGGTGGTATGTAGGGGGGGCCAGATCTGTGGGGTGCTGTGTAATGTAAGGGGCCCAGTGGTGCAAGCTTCTGTGTAATATAAAGGGGTCCAGAGGTGCATGGTGCTGTGTAATATAAAGGGGTCCAGACGTGCAGGGTGCTGTGTAATATAAAGTGGTCCAGTGGTGCAGGGTGCTGTGTAATATAAAGGGGTCCAGTGGTGCAGGGTGCTGTGTAATGTAAAGGGGTGCAGGGTGCTGTGTAATGTAAAGGGGTCCAGTGATGCAGGGTGATGTGTAATGTAAAGGGGTCCAGAGGTCCTGTGTAATATAAAGGGGTCCAGTGATGCAGGGTGCTGTGTAATGTAAAGGGGTCCAGTGATGCAGGGTGCTGTGTAATATTAAAAGGTCCAGTGGTGCAGGGTGCTGTGTAATGTAAAGGGCTCCAGAGGTGCAGGGTGCTGTGTAATGTAAAGGGGTCCAGAGGTGCAGGGTGCTGTGTAATATAAAGGGGTCCAGTGGTGCAGGGTGCTGTGTAATGAAAAGGGGTCCAGTGATGCAGGGTGCTGTGTAATATAAAGGGGTACAGTGGTGCAGGGTGCTGTGTAATATAAAGGGGTCCAGTGGTGCAGGGTGCTGTGTAATGTAAAGGGGTCCAGAGGTGCAGGGTGCTTTGCAATATAAAGGGGTGCAGGGGGCTGTGTAATGTAAAGGGGCAACGCAAAGAGAGGAGTCTGAAGAAGAGTCAGTGGAGGAAGGTGGCTTTGAGGAGGTGAAAGACCAACCACAGCAGGCACCCCAAGGGGCTTGTTGTCACCTTTAGGGACCCTTGGTGTACGTGGCTGGGTGGAGGAAGAGACATTCAATGACATCAGTGAGGACAAGGAATGGGACATGGCTGGCTTGGTATCCAACCTTGTGTAAATGGGGAGTTTGGGGTTGTGCAAATGGACTGTTTGCGGTTGTTTGCGGTGCGTTAAACGGGCCTGTCAGAGTTTGGTCTGTCACTGTGAACCCTAATGCTAACCCTGTCTGTAACCCCAACCCTTACCCTGTCTGTAACTCTAACCCTAAACCTATCTGTAACCTAACCCTAGCCATGTCTGTAACCCTAACCCTGTCTAACCCTGTCTGTAACCCTAACCCTGTCTAACCCTGTCTGTAACCCTAACCCTAACCCTGTCTGTAACCCTAACCCTATCTGTAACCCTAACCCTGTCTGTAAGTGCAGACAGGGTTAGGGTTACAGTTAGGGTTAGGGTTACAGATAGGGTTAGGGTTACAGACAGGGTTAGGGTTACAGATAGGGTTAGAGTTACAGATAGGGTTAGGGTTACAGACAGGGTTAGGGTTACAGATAGGGATAGGGTTACAAACAGGGTTAGGGTTACAGATAGGGTTAGGGTTACAGATAGAGTTAGGGTTACAGACAGGGTTAGGGTTACATACAGGGTTAGGGTTACAGATAGGGTTAGGGTTACAGACAGGGTTAGTGTTACAGATAGGGATAGGGTTACAAACAAGGTTAGGGTTACAGATAGGGTTAGGGTTACAGATAGAGTTAGGGTTACAGATAGGGTTAGGGTTACATACAGGGTTAGGGTTACAGATAGGGTTAGGGTTACAGTCTGTAACCCTAACCCTAACCCTAACTGTAACCCTAACCCTGTTTGTAACTTACAGACAGGGTTAGTGTTACAGATAGGGTTAGGGTTACAGACTGTAACCCTAACCCTATCTGTAACCCTAACCCTGTCTGTAAGTTACAAACAGGGTTAGGGTTACAGTTAGGGTTAGGGTTAGGGTTACAGATAGGGTTTCATTTGCATATGCAAATGAGGCTAGTACGCCGATTCCCGGTCGCTTTTACGCCGCCCCGTCGTCGGAGGAGTATTTAAACTAGACTTGAGGGGGAGGGTGAACTAGAATTACATCGGGCACACAGGTCAGTTAGGGGTCAGACATTAATGGAGAGTGGAATGGGGATAGATGGATGTGGGGTTATGGCAGGTGACAAGAAAGTTCCCATGTTGCAAACAGCCATTGGAAATTATAGTGCCATTTGCACTACTAAAAATTATATGAAAAACACCAGCGAAAAATGTAACAATACATTTAAGTGTTTGTTCACCAATGCCAGAAGCCTTCCAAGCAAAACAGGTGAGTTGGAAGCTCTGGTGCTTGAGGAGAGCTATGATGTAATCGGTATTGCTGAAACTTGGCTTCAATCATCACATGACTGGGCTATTAATATTCCTGGCTATGCTCTCTTTCGGAAAGACAGGGTAAAAAGGAAAGGTGGAGGCGTCTGTCTCTATGTGAGAAGTGACCTCAAAGCAAGCGTGAAAGAGGACCTGGTTGATGGAGAGTGTGATGAAGTTGAAGCATTATGGGTGGAACTGCATACAGATATGCGTAGTTCAAAGTTAATCATTGGAGTTTGTTATAGACCACCCAATGTTAATGAGGAGGTGGAGACTCGGCTCCTTGCACAGATGGAAAGGGCTGCAAGGGCTGGGACGGTGATAATAATGGGGGATTTTAACTACCCAGAAATTGACTGGAACAATGGAATTTCTGGGACAGTTAAAGGACAAAAATTTAAAAACCTATTGCAGCACAATTTTATGGTCCAGTTTATTGAGGCCCCAACTAGGAATGATGCTCTGTTGGACTTGGTAATCTCAAACCATGCAGAGGTTATTACTAATGTTCAGATAAAGGAACACCTGGGTAGCAGTGATCATAACATGATTTCATTTAATATTAACTATAAACAAGAAATACATACAGGAAAGATAAAAACACTTAATTTCAAGAGAGCAAATTTTCAAAGCATGAGGACTGCTCTCCAGGGCTTGGACTGGGAGGGAATATTGGCACAGATGAACACAGAACAGAAATGGGAATTCTTCAAATAGACTCTTTGGAACCTCACTGCAAAGTATATTCCCATGGGCAATAAGTTTAAAAGGCTAAAGATAAAACCTATGTGGCTCACAGGTCAAAGTTAATAAAGCTATAAACAATAAGAAAATAGCTTTTAAAAAATATAAAAATGAAGGAACACTAGTGTCGTTTAAATGTTACAAAGAATATAATAGAATATGTAAAAAGGAAATCAAGGATGCAAAAATTCAAAATGAACGACAGATTGCAAAAGATAGTAGGACAAACCCCAAAAAATTCTTGAAATATATTAATAGTAAAAAGGTCAAGTCTGAGCATGTAGGCCCTTTACAAAATAATCTAGAGTGGGTGACTGAGGACATAGAGAAGGCAAATTTATTAAATGCTTTTCAGCTCTGTGTATACAATGGAGTATGGGGGAGCTCATGTACATAATGGGGGTGGGAGTGACACAGCCCCAAATCCACAATGGCTCAAAAGTGATATGGTCCAGAAATATTTAGACAGAATAAAGGTGGATAAAGCACCTGGACCAGATGGCATCCACCCACGGATCCTAAAAGAATTGAGCTCTGAAATTTCAAAGCCACTGTATCTAATATTTAGGGACTCATTAATGACAGGAATAGTACCACTGGATTGGCGTAGAGCCAATGTGGTGCCTATATTTAAAAAGGGAACAAAGTCTTTACCAAGTAACTATAGACCTGTTAGTTTAACTTCTATAGTTGGGAAGATACTGGAACGTTTAATAAAAGACCACATGGATGAGTTCTTGCTGGAAACAAACTATTTAAGCAGCAGACAGCATGGATTCATGAAAGACAGAAGTTGTCAGACAAACCTGATTTCCTTTTATGAAGAGTTCCCCACACACGGGTTATGTGTACAGGTAAGGTCTACAGGATTAGATATATCAGTTTGTAAATGGATAGAAAACTGTCTGAAAGACAGGATTCAGAGAGTTGTGGTTAATGATTCTTACTCTGAATGGTCCAAGGTTATCAGCGGTGTACCACAAGGTTCAGTGTTGGGTCCCTTACTTTTCAATATATTTATAAATGATATTGGGTCTGAGATCAAAAGTAAAATTTCTGTTTTTGCAGATGACACCAAGCTATGCAGTGGAATAACGTCCTTGCAGGATGTCTCCAATTTACAAGCCGACCTCAATGCTCTGTCTAATTGGGCGACTATGTGGCAGATGAGGTTTAATGTTGATAAATGTAAAGTTATGCACTTGGGGGCTAAGAATATGCATGCATCATACATGCTAGGGGGAGTTCAACTGGGGGGATCTGTAGTGGAGAAGGATCTGGGGGTTTTAGTTGATCATAAGCTCAATAATGGCATGCAATGCCAAGCTGCAGTTTCCAAAGCGAGCAAAGTCCTTTCTTGTATTAAGAGAGGTATGGACTCCAGAGATAGAGATATAATTTTTCCCCTGTACAAATCATTAGTAAGACCTCATCTGGATATCGGAGAACTGGAGAAAGTGCAGAGAAGGGCAACTAAACTGATAAGAGGCATGGAGGAGCTCAGCTATGAGGAAAGATTAGAAAAACTGAATTTATTCACTCTTGAGAAGAGGAGAATAAGGGGGGATATGATCAACATGTACAAATATATAAGAGGTCCATATAGTGAACTTGGTGTTGAGTTATTCACTTTAAGGTCAACGCTGAGGACAAAGGGGGCACTCTTTACGTCTGAAGGAAAAGAGATTTCACCTCCAAATACGGAAAGTTTCTTCACAGTAAGAGCTGTGAAAATGTGGAACAGACTCCCTCCAGAGGTGGTTCTGGTCAGCTCAGTAGATTGCTTTAAGAAGGGCCTGGATTCTTTCCTAAATACACATAATATAACTGAGTACTAAGTTCTGTAGGTAAAGTTGATACGGGGTAAATCCGATTGCCTCTCGGGGGATCAGGAAGGAATTTTTTCCCCTCCGGTAGCAAATTGGATCATGCTCTGCTGGGGTTTTTTGCCTTCCTCTGGATCAACTGTGGGTATGGAGTTGGGTGTATGGGATGTACTGTGTTTTATTTTGTTTGTTCTTTTTTATGGTTTTTAACCTGACTAACTATGTAACTATGTAAGGTTACCCCTGCTTCTATGAGGAGTAACCTTACGAAGTTCCGTCGGATGCCGTCAGGTGCCGTCGGATGCCATGTTAAGTATGGCGTCGGGTCAGCGTCGGCTTTTTCCGTCGCTTACGTCGTTTTACTAACTCGTTCGCGAATAGGGCATTGCGTAAGTGACGATCACGTCGTTTTGACGTCGGTTTCCGACGTGAGCTGGAGCATGCGCACTGGGCTTTTTCCCCGGCTGGCGCATGCGCAGTTCGTTTGACGCGGGGGCGCGCTTAATTTAAATACAAGCCGCCCCATTTGAATTACGCGGGCTTATGCTGGGCCATTTTCGCTACGCCAACGCAAACTACGGAGCAAATGGTTAGAGAATACGGCACTTGCTCTAGTACGATGCGGCGTAGTGTAAATGGCTTACGATACGCAAGCGAAATTCTATGAGAATCTGGCCCATACTATATTAATAGATGTATACAGGAGAGTGGTGCCTAAAGAACATCGCCACTCCATATGTGGCGAATGTCAAGAGAGAGGTCACACAAATTAAAACTAGCCTGGCACAAGCCATGTGTCTTCTCATTGTACACTCCCACGTACTCATAGTCTACCGCCACCTAGAGCAATTGCAAAGGTAGTACCGAACGGCAGGAGATTTTAAGGCTATACCTTAAAAGATTTGAAACTCTGCAAGTATTGTTATATCAGCCTGCAGTTAAGCCCAGGGAATGTCTCTATAATGGGCCCCTCATAGAGAAAAGGCTCAACGCATATCTAGATACAGAGCTGACTCTATCTGAGTGGGGGACTGCTTCACTTACTCTCACTGAAAAATTTGTATACCCCTTCCATACATCGAAGGGGAAAAACACAAAATTAACAGGGTGTGAACACACAGGCAGACAACTGAGATTACTCTACCTTTAGCGTGATATTAACAACTGTAGAGGCACACGTAATACAGGGCCTGATTTTATGTTCTATCCCAGTAGCTGTGGAGGTGAAGGTAGTTACACACCTCTGTGTGCAGGAGTTCAGGGAGCAGACCCTGCGACGTCTACATCTATAGTACCCTTTCAGCAGGTCAAAAAATCCTATACCTTTCAGTGGCGGATCCAAAACATTAACTGCCACCTGGTTCCTTATGGACTGAACCCCCCTAAAAATAACCCAAGGTTTTGGGGGCAAGATATCCTTCAGCACAGGGTCACTCATCGCTAAATGCCAGTGCTTGTTAATGAGTTGGGTGATAGTTTTATGCTGGATGGAATAGGTCGTAATGAAAGGCACCCCATCAGGGAACTTAGCACCCTCATTACCGGCTTTCTCCTGGAGAAGGTCTTCTCTCCTAGTGGCCAGAACTCCATTCAAAGCTCCCTGTAGGGACTCTTTTGTGTATCCCTTCTCCAGGAAGCGACGAGTCAGAATCTCAGCCTGGGTCAGAAACTGGTGGGGTTTAGAACAGTTCCTCCTTAGTCTGAGATACTGACTCTTGGGGACCGCTCTTAACCATGGCTCGTGATGGCAGCTATCCATTGGGGTGAAGGAGTTCCTATCAATTTCCTTGCCCCTGTGGCCTGCAGTATGTGGGCCGCACTAAGAGATCCTTTCAAATCCGTGTTAATGAACAGATCACTAACATTCTGGCAGGATTTAAAAACCATTCTGTTTCTAACCATTATAGGTTGAAGCATAAGAAAGATCTATCTAAAAATGTGTTTTTAGGGATTGATAATTTCAAGCCACATTGGAGGGGGAGTCATCTCGTTAGAGAAATTTCCAAAATGGAAATGAGTTGGATTTACCGCTTAAAGACCTACGCCCCCTATGGGCTGAACATTGAAACAGATGTGAATGTGTTTATTAACAATGCGTGATTTATAAACTCACTGTGACATGCAACAATAGAGGCGGTGTATCACCCCCACCCTATCTTTTCTACCTTTTTTCCCTTTTTTATATATGTATACAGCAATATATATGTATTCATTAAATATTTATTTATTTACTTAATTTTTCAACTTGGTATTTGCACTCCGAAGGAGGGGCTCTGGTAGCTCCATTGCTCTCCTAGAGTTCCCTTTCTTCGTTTACACTCTACATTAGTAGAATTAAATATAATACCCCTTAGGCCGCGTACACACAATCTAATTTGTCCGCTCAAACCTCCGTGTGTACGCGGCCTTAAGGGTCACGTTCCTACATTTAAATTAGGGACATGTTTTTTTGGGCACCATTTAATATTAGTCTTCGGTTCTCGAGAAGACTTCTTTGTTAATATCACGCTAAAGGTAGAGTAATCTCAGTTGTCTGCCTGTGTTTCACGCACAACTGTAGGGGACAATGTGTTGCTCAATTTAAAGTATCATATGGCTGATTTTTTTTCCTCCTGAACTTTACTTGAAGTGTACAAAAGCACACTTCATTCATTTCACTGTACAGCAGCGTAATGTGTAGTGCACTTTTTTGCATTTTATTGCAGCTTGCTGCATTGCAGTTCTGGCCTGTGTTTTAGTGTGAATAGGACACACACCCTGGTTAGTGCACATAGTGTAAATACAGCTATATGCTTCACATTTGCAATTCCACTGAGACTTTTAGAAATTATGATTATTTATAAACAGGACTCTTGTGTCTTTCCATTAAGAAATTTCAAACAGCAAGAACATTTTGAAATATATTTTTATTTATTGTTATTGTTAGAGTTATCCCCTTTTTAGTATGAAAAAGTAGCATGAACTAGTTATTTGATTTTAGGCTAAAATGCTAAATGATTTTGAAAATTTAATTTGACACCAAAAAAATGTACATATTATAAATAATATATAAATAAATTAATACGAAGTATAATAGATACTTTATCTCCATCTAGTGGTATGATATACATTTTACTGAAATCCAACAAATCCACTATGCAGTGATCAGTGTGAAAAGATGGTCCACAACTCCTTGGTTTTCTCTTTAAAATCTTCAAAATTCATTTATTCTCCAAAAAGACACAGGCCCGGATTCACAAAGCACTTACGCCAACATAACTCACCTTTTCCCAGCGTAGCGTAAATATGCGCCCGGCGTATGTGTGCGCCACAGTCACAAACCAAGATATGCCTAAAAATAGGCCATCCTACCCCAATGTATCTTACTTACGCCGGCGTGGCGTGGGCACAAATATGGTCTGGACGTATATTTGCTTCTCCCATTGATTAGGCATTCAAATATGCAAATGAGGGAAATAGAGCGATTCACAAACATCGGCGTAGCGTAAAAATGAGAAATGTGCACCGATGTCTGTGAATCCGGGCCACAGACAGCAAATATAAACATGTTTCAGCCTTGCAGGCCTTGTTTACTATTACTATAATAGTGAACAAGGTCCGCAAGGCTGAAACACGTTTACATCTTCTGTCTGTGTCTTTTATGGAGAAGCAATCAATTTTGAAGATTTTAGCCACTTCCCGATGGCCGTACAAATATGTGTGGCCGCAGGGTGGCTCTGAATCTCTAACAGGATGCATATATGTGTCCTGCTCTTTCCTTGTTCCCCGTGCGCGCTCCCGAGCGCGCAGCGGAGAACTTCTGTACTGGCCGTGTCCCCTGGACACAGCCAATCACAGATCGCGGTAAATAGTCAATCACAGTAAATAGTTACAGCGCGATCTGTGTGGCCAATGGGAGATGATCATAAATGTAAACATATGAGATCATCTCTCATTGCCGTCTCTCTCTCCTCACACAGACAGTGCGCGTGTGAGGAGAGAAAGAATCTGTGAGTGATACAAAGTATCTTCCAATCTGTGAAAACCGTTACAAAGTGCCCAGCGCCCAATCAGTGCCCAGTGATACCTGTGCCACCAGTACCACTTGTACTACCAGTGTCCACCTGTGCCACCAGTTCCCACCTGTGCCACCAGTGCCCACCTGTGACCTGTGATCAGTGCCCACCTGTAAACAGTGCCCACCTGTGATCAGTGCCCATCTGCCGCCTCAGTGCGTATCGGTACCCACCTGTGCCACCTCATCAGTGCCCACCTGTGCCACCTCATCAGTGCCCACCTGTGCCGCAGTTAATCAGTGCACATCTGTGCCGCCTCATCGGTACACATCAGTACCAATCTCATCAGTACCCATCTCAGTGCCATTTGTACCGCTTCATTAGTGCCATCTGTGCCGCCTCATCAGTGCAATCTGTGCTGCCTCATCAGTGCACATCTGTGCAATCAATCAGTGCACATCTGTGCCGCCTCATCAGTACCCATCTGTTCCACCTCATCAGTACCCATCTGTTCCACCTCATCAGTACCCATCTGTGCCACCTCATTAGTACCCATCTGTGCCACCTCATTAGTGCCCATCTGTAACGCCTCATCAGTGCCCATCTGTGCCGCCTCAACGCACATCTGTGCTGCCTCATTAGCGCTGTCTATGCCGCCTCATTAGTGCCACTTGTGCCGCCTCATCAGTGCCACCTGTGCCGCCTCATCAGTGCACATCTGTGCAATCAGTACACATCGGTGCTGCCTCATCCGTGTACATCTGTTCCGCCACCTCAGTACCCATCTCTGCCACCTCAGTACCCATCTCTGCCACCTCAGTACCCATCTCTGCCCATCTGTGCCGCCTCAGTGCACATCTGTTCCACACACCTGTCAAGTCGCCAGCAACCATGTCAAAACGTCTCTTTTCCGTCGAGCAGGCATATCAAATTATTTCCGCGGCTGACGAGAGCAACGGGGAGCTCTCTTCTTCCGATTCCTATTCTGATTTGGACGTAGACTATGAGCCAGTCTACAGTAGTGGAACAGAGACAGGCTCAGAGGGGGAAGATAGTCAGCCCGCCAAAAGAAGGCGCTCTGGTGAGGAGGCAGTGGCATCCACCAGCACCGTCATGCCATCCACCAGCACTGTCATGCCATCCACCAGCACCGTCATGCCATCCACCAGTACCGTCATCCCATCCACCAGCACCAAAGTGCCATCCACCAGCACAGCAGTACCTCGGCAACAAAGGCCAAGGACCCATGCAAGCGTTCCCTATGCCCTTCAGTACCCCTTGTGGCTTCCTCCAAATTCCGGAGAAGCCAACATTCCCCCTTTCACTGCCCAACCAGGAGTCCAGGTGGACACGGACAATTTTTTCGCAATTAATTTTTTTGATTTATTTTTTACTGAGGAACTGCTATCTAGCATTGTGGCCCAGTGCAACTTATATGCCCAACAATTTATTACCAACAATCCAACATCAACATCGTCTTATGCCCGTCCCTTCCAATGGAGAGACCTTACGGTGGAGGAGTTTAGTTTTTTTTAGGCCTCACATTTTGCATGGGATTCAACCCAAAAAATGAAAAGTATTCCTTTTGGTCAAAACGCCCCTATTTACCACATGCTAATTTTCTCTGCAACAATGCCCAGATCCCAATATTTTATAATCATGAGGTTCCTCCACTTCAATGATAATACCCAGTGCCTTCCCCGAAATCACCCAAATTTTGACATGCTTTTCAAAATTCGCCCCTTATTAAATTATTTTTCGGAATTATTCCCCCAATTATATACCCCGGAACATATGTGTCGATGAGTCCCTTGTTAAATTTTGTGGCTGACTTAAAATCAAACAGTTTTTCCCCAGCAAAAGGGCCCGCTATGGGGTGAAGGTTTACAAACTTTTGTGAACGAGCCACAGGGTACCTATATTCCTTCTTGGTCTACAAAGGGAAGGACACCCAGCTGAATCCCCCCAATTGCCCAGACTACTTGGGATCAAGAGAAAAGTTGTCTGGCAACTCATCAACCCCCTACTGGATAAAGGATACCACTTGTACGTGGACAACTTTTATACCTCTCTTCCCCTGTTCCACAACCTTCATCCAAAAGCCCAGCTGCATCCGGGACTACAATTCGTTCATGGGGGGAGTCGACTTAAATGACCAAATGTTGGAACCATACCTTGCCACAAGGCGCACGTACCATTGGTACAAAAAAGTAGCAATTTTTTTATTTTATTTGGCCGTCTACAATTCTTATATCATTTATCGTAAGACCACCCAAAACCCCTTAACCTTCCTTGGCTACCAGGAGGAAATCACCACTACCCTGATATTCCAGAACGACCTACCCCGAAACATCCAATCAGATGTTCTAAGTCGACTCTCCGAATGTCACTTCCTAGCTAAAGTCCCTCCCACAGCATCAGGCGGAATAGGTAAAAAAAAATGTAAAGTGTGTGCCAGTGATGGAGTCAGATGAGAGACAGTTTATTATTGTGCCAAATGTCCTTCGCAACCAGGCCTCTGTGTAACTGGCTGTTTTCGCCGTTACCATACTAAACTAAATTATTAGTTTAGTATGGTAAACAAAATCCTCCGTTCCTGCCTTCACACACCTTCACACCCCTTATGCCACTGCCTGCTTTGTAACTGACCCCGGCTTGTTATTGGACCACGCTTCTGCCTAACGATTTTGTAATACCTCTGCCTGATCTGGAATTGACCCTGGACTGTTTTTAGACCATTCTTCTGCCTAACGATTCTGTAATGCCTCTGCCTGATCTGGAATTGACCCTGGACTGTTTTTCGACCACTCTTCTGCCTAACGATTCTGTAATGCCTCTGCCTGATCTGGAACTGACCTTGGACTGTTTGACCATGCCTTTTGTCTGCCTCTTAGACTGATCTTGTACCCTGCTACTGGACTAGTGGGATTCAACACAGGGGTATTACATATGTGAGGGGCTCCAGAAAAGTTTTTCTGGATGAAGAAAACTATTTTTTTTGTTTTCTCATGCTAGATTAGGGTCTGGTTGCCCGGAGGCTTCAAAGAGATTTGGGTGGGAGAAGCCTCTACTCCTGTCCCCATTCTGTCCTGAACGAGGCCCTACTTCTGCCTGCTGCCTGTAGGACCTATGCCATCATGCCTCTGCCTGTTGCATGAACTGACCACCTGCACTAACCCTGACAGGACAGTATCCCTGCCTGGACAATTGTGTATGCCGTTGCTGACCAAGTCCCTGCCTGCTGTCTGGACCAGTGCTATCCTGCTGTGTAGAACTGCACTACTATTACCACAGGTAATCTTTTGTTTATGCTTTGCTCAGCATAATGTATTTTGGGGTGTAATTCTTGGTATGTGCATGCTATGTGTCTCTGGAACACCTGACGGTGTTCCTTGCATGTTGGATTTCTGTATGTGGTCAGGCTGTGTAGAAGTCTCACACATGGGGTATCGTTTTACTCAGGAGGAGTAGCAGAATGTATTTCAGGGTGTTATTTTTGCTATGTACATGCTATGTGTTGGAAATATCTTATCAATGGACAACTTTGTGTAAAAAAAATGTGTTTTCATTTTTTTTCCACATATTCCAAAAACTTCTGGAAAAAAATGAACAGTTCAAAAGACTCATTATGCCTCATGGATTAAACGTTGGGGTGTTAGCTTTCCAAAATGGGGTCATTTTGTGGGTAATTCTATTGTCCTGGTGTTCCAGGGCCTTCAAAATTGTAATAGTAGTCAACTAGTTAGATGTGCAATTTATGCTCCTAAAACCCCTGATGGCGCTCCCTGCATGTTGGGCCTCTGTATGTGGCCAGTCAGTGAAAAAGTCTCACACATGGGCTATTGTTTTACTCAGGAGTAGTAGCAGAATGTATTTTGGGGTGTCATTTTTGCTATGTACATGCTATGTGTTGGAAATATCTTATCAATTGACAACTTTGTGTAAAAAAAATGCGTTTTCGTTTTTTTTCCACATATTCCAAAAACTTCTGGAAAAAAATGAACCGTTCAAAAGACTCATTATGCCTCATAGATTGTACGTTGGGGTGTTAACTTTCCAAAATGGTGTCACTTTGTGGGTAATTCTATTGTCCTGGTGTTTCAGGGCCTTCAAAAGTGTAATAGGTAGTCAACTAGTTAGATGTGCAATTTATGCTCCTAAAACCCCTGATGGCGCTCCCTGCATGTTGGACCTCTGTATGTGGCCAAGCAGTGAAAAAGTCTCACACATGGGGTATTGTTTTACTCAGGAGGAGAATGTATTTTGGGGTGTCATTTGTGGTATGCACATGCCATGTGAGAGAAATAAGCTATTACAATGATAATTTTGAGAATTTTTTTTAAATAAAAAATAAAAATCTTAATTTTGAAAAGTATTGTGGGGAAAAAACTTCAAATAACTCACCATGCCTCTTACTAAATACCTTGGAATGTCTACTTTCCAAAAAGGGGTTATGTGGGGGGCATTTGTACTTTCCTGGCTTGTTAGGGTCTCAAGAAATGAGATAGTCCTTCAGTACATCAGGTGTGATCATATGTGATCATATGTGATAATTTTAGCAAATTAAGCAAGCAAGGAGTTGCAGACCATCTTTTCTCATGATTGCTACTGCAGCTGTGCGACTGCCTTTCCGCACCCAGTTAGCTCGAAACAATCTTCTGATCATATTGGGTAGTAGCACCCTACTTCTGCTCTAATTTATGCAGTGATTAGTGTAGTTTGTGCTAGTCAAGAATGATATAAAAGAAGATTAAATAACATAAAACAAGTGTTGGCGTATGAATAAACTATGGTGAAAAAATATACTTTAGTCAATGGAAAATATCAGCTTATGGCTGTGTGAAAGACTAGAAAAAAGGTTTCAAGTGTTCCAGCAGAAGTTGACTACCAATATGTATCATGAGCCAATTTCTACTTTGTGGGTCACCTTGTCAATCATATATCAGCTTACTGTGAAGTACATTTGGGAGAGAGATTAAATAGAGATCCCCATGGTTGCTGGAGGGTTAACTGATGACTTGCAGATCAGAGAAGCAATAAAAAGTGCTCTGCCTGTCATTGTGTTTGCAAGGTTGTTACTGCTGTAGAGGGGAACTCAGGACTGTTTAAAGTGTAATTATTGTGAGAATAAAACATGACATGTGTAATGCATTCTGTCACTGTCAATGACACAGCAATTTTTGTTTTGCTGTAACATAACTGCAGGCAGATTGAAATAATTCTAACAGATTCCTCCATCCATACTAAATAGAACAGATGGACGAATCGCCTGATGCTGGTATTTTATTCTCACAGAGTCTGTATCTGATTGAATTTTTCAATCGAAGGAGATCAGGCAGAGTGGGGTAGACAGAGTCACTTTCTGATCCATTTTCGGCTGGTTCACTTTAAATAGGTATGAAATTTAAAAGTAAGAAACAAACAAATGAACACATTTTAAACAGTAACAGCAACAGTTTTTTTGCAAAAATTGTAAACCATGTTACAATGAAGACAGTCAAAACAGCCAAAGAAAATATATATAAAGGAAGGACTGATGCGCTACTGGGAGTAAGCAGAGGTGAATTGAAGTCACATGAACTGGTCTGTAGCGGCTCAATCTGGAGTGCCCACAAAACACTGGTGAAAAATGTATATAACAATGAAATAGTGATAAGCGCTTCAGAAAATGAAAATGTGCAAACACTAAATAATAAACCACTGAAAATAAATCATACAATGTGCAAACACCATATATGAACAAACTGGTAGTGGACCATAAAGAGCACTAATAGACTGACAGAATCAAGTCCACAACGTGCGTGGTGTATAATGGTCAAACAAACAGTGCCTTATGTCTGATGCATCTGTGTGTCAATATGTGACCTTTGGATTAACCAATCAGGTGGCGCTGAGTGTCAGGTGAGACACTAATTGACAGTCTATGTGAAATAATACAGGAATGGACTGGGTGAGATGTAATCGGAGTCCTCCTTGCAGTGATGTATAGAATCTATTCAATCCTTAAGGAGTGTTGTAGTCCCCTTACCTTAGGGTGGCTATATATAGGCATATAGTGTAGAATCCTGCTATATACGTGGCCGCGATCTCTCAATATAGTACCCTCTTCCTGTTATCCTCTGTTCCAGATGGTCCGGATTCAGTGCTCCATAGATGGAGTATGGGGAAGTTTAGGTGAAAGAGAGAAAAAAATAGCCTCCCATGGTGAAATAGGTCAATGCCAAAGCAGGGGGTATTTATTAAAAATCGATAAATGAACAATAAACAGTCCAAACTAAGTTGGGCTGAATATGCTAAAAGTTCAGCATGAAATAAAAAATAGGCAATAAAATTAAAATAAAATAAACAGCGGAGACGGAGCGGAGCGATAGTAGTACCACTATCGCTGGATCTGATAGCCTCCGGCTTGTGCGGGTGTCACGTGATCTCAGTGTCCCTACGTCGTTACGTCACGTGCCTCGTGACTTCATCAGGGGATTCCCATTGGTTACCGGATCACGGCTTTTATTTACTACTGGCCGGAAGTAAACAGACCGCCATTTTCTTGAAGTCCCGTTTATGGGACGGATGCGGGCTATGTTCGCGCCATACTTGAATTTGTGGAAGAACAAAAATAGAGATGTGGGAGTGTGTATACACAGCGAGCTGGTATGCTCACTATTGGGTCATTACAGGACTTCCAGACCATCACTGTTAATAATGGTAAATAAAATAATAATATGATATCACACATATTTTGGGTATTCCCTTGGATAAATAAAAAAGGTCGGATAGTTACAATCAAAAACTACATGCAGACAGATAGTGGATGCGGGGTATGTTGCTGGTATGTCCCATACTCAAAGATGGCAGAGTTGCCTTCCTTTGCTGGGTTCACTAGTGTTGCTCACGAATATTCGAATTGCGAATATTCGGATCGAATATTGCATATTCGAGAAATCGCGCAATATCTCGAATATTGCGCCGAATATTCGCAATGTCGAATATTCGGATTTTTCTCAAATTTTTTTTAACACAGATCACATGCTAGTGATCTCCATCGACGTGTAAAAGCAATGGTGGTATGATTAGAGGGACCCTGGGCCGAGTAGCGCATGTGATCCTTTTATGCTGCCGAATATTCGCAATGCGAATATTCGGCAGTAGCAATATCGCGCGATTTTTTCCCCGCCCTTCATTCACATCAGAGCCAATCAGAGTTCCATTTCCACAGGTGTCAGAGGTTAGCAACCTCCACATCAACCAATAGGAATCTGCCTCACGACCATTATATAAACTAAGTGCCAGCATGTGCTCATTGCAGATTCACAAGGTGGATATAGAGGGAGAAGTGTTTCTGTGCTCTGTGTTATATTGCATCAGCATTGCAGTGCCTTTCAGTTCTGTGCTCCTGTTCAGTGTTCTGTTCATTTCAGTATTAGCAGCTGCTAGTGCTTATATTTCTAAACTGCTTTTTTAAAAGCAAGAAGATACCAAACAGCTTTTTTTAAAGCTACTATTTGTGTGTTTGTGTTCCAGTTTCATTTAGTGTTAGATAGATAGGTTTGAGTGTACTTGTACACCTCTGTAAGCTAGCTAGCTTAGTTTAGTGTGTTTATTTAGTTAGTTATCTGTTTTATAAAAAAAAAAAAAAAAAAAAAAAAGTTATTTTTAGTTTATTCAGATCTCTGGCTCTGCTGTGTTAGCAGAGTCACTGTTCTATCTATATTAGTTTCTTTATTGCTCTTATTCGTTGCCCAGTCAGTTTTTGTCTGTTGTCTGTCAGTCAGTTAGTTAGTTTAAAAAAAAAAAAAAAAATTTAAAAAAATTTACCTTTCGTTTAATTGTTGTTTAGTGGCATAGCTACTAGTTGTTTGTCTGCGCGCCTGTTTTTTCTATTATCACATTTACCCCCCCCCCAATAAAGTTTACCCACCCCCCCATATCAGCATGAGCAGCATCCGTGGTCGTGGCAGCAGGGGTAGGGGAGTTACTCCCAGTGCTGGGTCGCTGCCAGCACGGGGTACCTCTCGCGCCCCTACTACTGGTAGAGGATCGGGTGGAAGGGGAGTCCGCCTCATCCGGGAGTTTTTCACTTCGGGCAGCCGCCCGATATTGCCTTCCCAGGCTCCAGCAGTGGTGGAGTACATGGGGCACAGCAGTGCCACTCAGTCATCACCAAGTAGCATCACCACCATCAGTACACCGGTGCCTTTAGTACCCAGCCCCAGCGAGTCCAGCCTCATGCTGTTTGATGGTGAAAGTGACATGGATATCTTGGGGGAGGCCCTCGATCATGCAGACATTGATTTATGTGCTGATGGTCAGGACCTTTTTGAAGGGTTAATGGAGGAGGAGGAGGATGGGGTACTGGCTGTCAGTAGCCCAGAGACCTCCCTTCATGGTGGTGCTGGTGGTTTTCTGCAGGAAACACCAGCACCTAGTCAGACCCATGCGTCTGTGAGGGGACATCGGAGCCAGGCTAGCGGCTCCATGTCAGATGTCTCCTTCAGACCACCACATGTCAGCCCTGGGTCTGACATATCTGGGGGCGAAGAGGAGGGTGACCCAACATGGGTGCCACCTGCCTCGTCGGTTCACAGCATCAGTGACGACGAGGAAGGTAGGCACCCTGGGGAAACGGTGCGCCAGGTCACCAGGGAGACCAACGTCAGGGTCTCCACTGGTGATGGCAGCAGGAGGTGTCAGCAGCAGCAGCAGCAGCAGCAGGCAGCTCCACCTGTGCGCACCGAGTCCCAGCAGGTGGAAGTCAGCGTCACCCCATCTGACAGGAGGGCGACGCTGAAGTCACCTCTCTGGGCCTACTTCACCTTGGTAGCAGATAACCCGACAGTAGCCATCTGCCAGCTCTGTCGTGCCAAGGTGAAGAGAGGGAAGTGTTTGGCTCGGGTGGGTACCACGGCACTCAACCAGCACCTGCGGATTAATCACTGGCAGGAGCATGACCAGATGAAGCGTGCTGGTGGTAGCAGCGCCACCACCACAAGTGTGCAGGGTACAGCAGCCCCTGCCACAGCTTCATCGGCTACCAGCAGGTCATGCCCCCCCGCTCCCTCTAGTAGAGGTACTGCTACCGACAGCCAGACCTCCACATCATCACCCTCCTCTTCGGTGTCCCGCACTGCCGTCCGGCGCCAGGCGTCTCTTTCTGACGCCTTTGAACGCAACACTCCCTTCCCCCCTTCAGACCGACGTGTGCGTTCCCTCAATGGGCTCCTGGCAAGGGTTATTGCCCAACATCTGCTTCCCTTTAACATAGTGGACTGCAACCCCTTCAGGCAGATGTTGGAGCAGGCCCAACCCCAATGGCGTGTCCCCAGCCGCCATTTCTTTGCCAGGACTGGTGTCCCTGCCCTACACCAGCACATTGTGCAGAATGTAACCCTGTCGCTGGATCATGCTGTCAGCAACAGGGTGCATCTGACAATGGATGGCTGGACCAGCAGGCATGGGCAGGGGCGCTACATAAGCTTCACGGCCCATTGGGTTTCCCTCCGAGGCGCCGGGAGGGATTGGCGGCATCTGATTTTGTGGTGCCGCCCCGGGGTGTCCAGGGGAGAAGTGCTGGTCTCCCTCATGCCACTGTCTCCGCAGCTGCTGAGCCTCCCAGCAAGCGCCCCCGTAGCTATTCAAGTGTGGGGCACGTGCGCTGTCAGGCCGTGCTCCAGCTTGTTAGTTTAGGGGAACGGAGACACACTGGACGAGAAGTGCTGAGCGCACTTCAGGCTCAGGTCCAGAAGTGGCTGACACCCCGAAGGCTCCAAGCAGGTCTGGTTGTCTGTGACAATGGCAGCAACCTCCTCTCCGCCCTCCAGGCTGGCAGTCTGACACACGTGCCCTGTCTGGCACATGTCCTCAACCTAGTGGTGCAGAAGTTCCTGCGCACCTATCCCGGGTTGAGTGACATTGTGCTAAGGGTACGCAGGATTGCCAGCCACTTCAGGCGCTCCCCAACCGCTACCGCGTCCCTGTCAAAGTTGCAGCGGGACAACAGCCTGCCCCTTCACAGGCTGATTGTGGACAGTGTGACGCGGTGGAACTCCAGCCTCTACATGCTGGAGAGGTTGTGGGAGCAGCGAAGGGCGGTGAAGGAGTACCTGCTGGAGCAAGGCACTGGCGGGCCATCACAACACACACTCCCGTACATCACCAGTCTGGAGTGGGGGCAGATACACCAGGTCTGCCATGTGTTGGCCCCTTTTGAGCAGGCGACCAAGATGGTGAGCAGGGAGCATGTCGGCCTCAACGACGTGCTCCCTATAGTGTTCCTGCTGGACAGGGCACTAGATCGCCTGCTCGGAGCTGGGGAGAGTGCCTTGGTGGAGCAGGAGGAGGCAACACTGCTCCACCAAGACCAGGCCCAGGACGAGGAGGAGGAGGAGGATCATGATGATGATCAGGAGGTGACTGGTGGCGTCCTGGAGTCAGGGCCTGGTCAGGAGGGAGAGCCGGTGTTGGGGGCACCGATAGTCCGGGGGTTTGGCATGACTGACCGCGAACAGCAGCGCCTCCATGACGAGGAAGCGGACGTCATGGACCCAGGCAGCCATGAGGAGTCACAGCGGGCTGTGCTCTTCCCCATGGCTGCCCACATGCTGAGATGCCTCAGGAGGGACCCCCGGGTTAAAGCCATCAAGGAGAGGGACGAGTTTTGGCTGGCCACCCTTGTAGATCCCAGATTTAAGGGGAAACTGGAGCAGTTCCTCCCAGCCAGACGGAGGCAGCCCCGGATGGAGGAACTGCAGGCATGCCTAGTCAGCCGTTTGGAGCAGGCAACTCCCCGGCCTCCAGTTGTCCCCCCTCATCTCACCCAGCAGGTGGCTGCACCCAGCAGCAACATCAGCAGCCGAGCAGGGGACCTAATGGGTGAGATGAGGATGTTCATGCAAACTGAGCGACCCAGTACCAGCAGCAGCAGCAGCAGCAGCAGCCATCACCACCAGCGGCTGGCCCACATGGTGGCAGACTACATGGGGTCCGTCAGTGCTTCTGACAGTATGAGCACCGACGACCCCATGGAGTACTGGGTTGCCAGATTGGACACCTGCCGCGAGCTCGCTCAGTATGCGCTGGAGTTATTGTCTTGCCCCCCCTCCAGCGTACTATCTGAGCGGACATTCAGCGCGGCAGGTGGGGTGGTCACGGACAAGAGGACCCGTCTGTCCACAGACTCCGTGGACAGACTCACATTCATCAAAATGAATGAGTCCTGGATCGGCGGTGACTTTCTGGCACCCGCCGTCGGTTCAGGGCGCTGAATGGTCCCTTGTCAGTTACCAATACCTCTCCTATCTCTTTATACCAGGGGTGTCAAACTCAATTTCATCGTGGTCCGCATCAGCATTATGGTTGCCCTCAAAAGGGCCGGTTATATCTGTAATATTATATGTCCAGCGCATCCCCTCCCCTTACATTCGATGTCAAAGGCCACCCCACCATCCTACCCCACCATCAGAAGTGGAGTTCCCCCTCTCCCTTACATCACAGTGCATCTCCCTTTCCTTATGCTGCTGCTGGGAAGAAGGTGGATATTTTTTTGTTTTTTTGAAAAGCCTGTGGCGTGCAAAACACAACCCAAAAACTACACCCGGTGCCACAGCTACTTAAGGCCTGTGTCATTCTGCTTTTCAAATGTAATCACCATGCTAATGCAATTTCAAGCTTTTGTAATTTTGGCACTATATGGGCTCCTACTGCTAATGCCAAAAGGCTGAGTGATTATGTACCGATATATTACTCATACTGGTGCTGTCACCTTTTGTCTGTGAGATTTGCCACTTTCTTACTACTGCTGGTGCTGCTGCCACCTCTTCCACGACCACGAGTGAAAAAAACACTTAATTGTGTACTGGTACTACTATGCTGCTGCTGCTGCCAGTGCTCAGATACTTATGTGTCAAGTTCTTCGGCACTATATGCTACAATTATCAATGCTGCTGCCCCTATGCTGCTGCCACCTCTTCCACGACCACGAGTGAAAAAAACACTTAGTTGTGTACTGGTACTACTATGCTGCTGCTTCTGCCACTGCTCAGATACTTATGTGTCAAGTTCTTTGGCACTATATGCTACAATTATCAATGCTGCTGCTCCTATGCTGCTGCCACCTCTTCCACGACCACGACTGAAAAAAACACTTAGTTGTGTACTGGTACTACTATGCTGCTGCTTCTGCCAGTGCTCAGATACTTATGTGTCAAGTTCTTTGGCACTATATGCTACAATTATCAATGCTGCTGCTCCTATGCTGCTGCCACCTCTTCCACGACCACGAGTGAAAAAAACACTTTATTGTGTACTGTTACTACTACTATACTGCTGATGCTGCCATTGCTCACTTACCTATGTGACAAGTTCTTTGGCACTATATGCTACAATTATCAATGCTGCTGCTGTCCTGCTGCCACCTCTTCCACGACCACGAGTGAAAAAAACACTTTATTGTGTACTGTTACTACTACTATACTGCTGATGCTGCCATAGCTCACTTACCTATGTGACAAGTTCTTTGGCACTATATGCTACAATTATCAACGCTGCTGCTATCCTGCTGCCACCTCTTCCACGACCACGAGTGAAAAAAAAACACTTTATTGTGTACTGTTACTACTACTATACTGCTGATGCTGCCATAGCTCACTTACCTATGTGACAAGTTCTTTGGCACTATATGCTACAATTATCAATGCTGCTGCTGTCCTGCTGCCACCTCTTCCACGACCACGAGTGAAAAAAACACTTTATTGTGTACTGTTACTACTACTATACTGCTGATGCTGCCATTGCTCACTTACCTATGTGACAAGTTCTTTGGCACTATATGCTACAATTATCAACGCTGCTGCTCCTATGCTGCTGCCACCTCTTCCACGACCACGAGTGAAAAAAACACTTTATTGTGTACTGTTACTACTACTATACTGCTGATGCTGCCATTGCTCACTTACCTATGTGACAAGTTCTTTGGCACTATATGCTACAATTATCAATGCTGCTGCTGTCCTGCTGCCACCTCTTCCACGACCACGAGTGAAAAAAACACTTTATTGTGTACTGTTACTACTACTATACTGCTGATGCTGCCATTGCTCACTTACCTATGTGACAAGTTCTTTGGCACTATATGCTACAATTATCAATGCTGCTGCTGTCCTGCTGCCACCTCTTCCACGACCACGAGTGAAAAAAACACTTTATTGTGTACTGTTACTACTACTATACTGCTGATGCTGCCAGTGCTCACTTACCTATGTGACAAGTTCTTTGGCACTATATGCTACAATTATCAACGCTGCTGCTATCCTGCTGCCACCTCTTCCACGACCACGAGTGAAAAAAACACTTTATTGTGTACTGTTACTACTACTATACTGCTGATGCTGCCATAGCTCACTTACCTATGTGACAAGTTCTTTGGCACTATATGCTACAATTATCAATGCTGCTGCTGTCCTGCTGCCACCTCTTCCACGACCACGAGTGAAAAAAACACTTTATTGTGTACTGGTACTACTATGCTGCTGCCTCTGCCAGTGCTCAGATACTTATGTGTCAACTTCTTTGGCACTATATGCTACAATTATCAATGCTGCTGCTCCTATGCTGCTGCCACCTCTTCCACGACCACGAGTGAAAAAAACACTTTATTGTGTACTGTTACTACTACTATACTGCTGATGCTGCCAGTGCTCACTTACCTATGTGACAAGTTCTTTGGCACTATATGCTACAATTATCAATGCTGCTGCTCCTATGCTGCTGCCACCTCTTCCACGACCACGAGTGAAAAAAACACTTTATTGTGTACTGTTACTACTACTATACTGCTGATGCTGCCATTGCTCACTTACCTATGTGACAAGTTCTTTGGCACTATATGCTACAATTATCAATGCTGCTGCTGTCCTGCTGCCACCTCTTCCACGACCACGAGTGAAAAAAACACTTTATTGTGTACTGGTACTACTATGCTGCTGCCTCTGCCAGTGCTCAGATACTTATGTGTCAACTTCTTTGGCACTATATGCTACAATTATCAATGCTGCTGCTCCTATGCTGCTGCCACCTCTTCCACGACCACGAGTGAAAAAAAACACTTTATTGTGTACTGTTACTACTACTATACTGCTGATGCTGCCATTGCTCACTTACCTATGTGACAAGTTCTTTGGCACTATATGCTACAATTATCAACGCTGCTGCTCCTATGCTGCTGCCACCTCTTCCACGACCACGAGTGAAAAAAACACTTTATTGTGTACTGTTACTACTACTATACTGCTGATGCTGCCAGTGCTCACTTACCTATGTGACAAGTTCTTTGGCACTATATGCTACAATTATCAACGCTGCTGCTCCTATGCTGCTGCCACCTCTTCCACGACCACGAGTGAAAAAAACACTTTATTGTGTACTGTTACTACTACTATACTGCTGATGCTGCCATTGCTCACTTACCTATGTGACAAGTTCTTTGGCACTATATGCTACAATTATCAATGCTGCTGCTCCTATGCTGCTGCCACCTCTTCCACGACCACGAGTGAAAAAAACACTTTATTGTGTACTGTTACTACTACTATACTGCTGATGCTGCCATTGCTCACTTACCTATGTGACAAGTTCTTTGGCACTATATGCTACAATTATCAATGCTGCTGCTGTCCTGCTGCCACCTCTTCCACGACCACGAGTGAAAAAAACACTTTATTGTGTACTGTTACTACTACTATACTGCTGATGCTGCCATTGCTCACTTACCTATGTGACAAGTTCTTTGGCACTATATGCTACAATTATCAATGCTGCTGCTGTCCTGCTGCCACCTCTTCCACGACCACGAGTGAAAAAAACACTTTATTGTGTACTGTTACTACTACTATACTGCTGATGCTGCCAGTGCTCACTTACCTATGTGACAAGTTCTTTGGCACTATATGCTACAATTATCAATGCTGCTGCTCCTATGCTGCTGCCACCTCTTCCACGACCACGAGTGAAAAAAACACTTTATTGTGTACTGTTACTACTACTATACTGCTGATGCTGCCATTGCTCACTTACCTATGTGACAAGTTCTTTGGCACTATATGCTACAATTATCAACGCTGCTGCTCCTATGCTGCTGCCACCTCTTCCACGACCACGAGTGAAAAAAACACTTTATTGTGTACTGTTACTACTACTATACTGCTGATGCTGCCAGTGCTCACTTACCTATGTGACAAGTTCTTTGGCACTATATGCTACAATTATCAACGCTGCTGCTCCTATGCTGCTGCCACCTCTTCCACGACCACGAGTGAAAAAAACACTTTATTGTGTACTGTTACTACTACTATACTGCTGATGCTGCCATTGCTCACTTACCTATGTGACAAGTTCTTTGGCACTATATGCTACAATTATCAATGCTGCTGCTCCTATGCTGCTGCCACCTCTTCCACGACCACGAGTGAAAAAAACACTTTATTGTGTACTGTTACTACTACTATACTGCTGATGCTGCCATTGCTCACTTACCTATGTGACAAGTTCTTTGGCACTATATGCTACAATTATCAATGCTGCTGCTGTCCTGCTGCCACCTCTTCCACGACCACGAGTGAAAAAAACACTTTATTGTGTACTGTTACTACTACTATACTGCTGATGCTGCCATTGCTCACTTACCTATGTGACAAGTTCTTTGGCACTATATGCTACAATTATCAATGCTGCTGCTGTCCTGCTGCCACCTCTTCCACGACCACGAGTGAAAAAAACACTTTATTGTGTACTGTTACTACTACTATACTGCTGATGCTGCCAGTGCTCACTTACCTATGTGACAAGTTCTTTGGCACTATATGCTACAATTATCAATGCTGCTGCTCCTATGCTGCTGCCACCTCTTCCACGACCACGAGTGAAAAAAACACTTTATTGTGTACTGTTACTACTACTATACTGCTGATGCTGCCAGTGCTCACTTACCTATGTGACAAGTTCTTTGGCACTGTATGCTACAGTTATCAATGCTGCTGCTGTGCTGCTGCCACCTCTTCCACGACCACGAGTGAAAAAAACACTTTATTGTGTACTGTTACTACTATACTGCTGCTCAGATACCTACGTGACAGGTTCTTTGCCACTATATACTACTATTACCACTACTGCTGGTGTCAAGTCTTGGCCAACTGTTTAGATACTATATATGACTATTACAACTACTGCTTGTAAATGTTGTGTGTGTGATTATTAGTTTATATTTGAATACTAATGCTGCTGCCTTCATGCTGGTTAATGCTTCATGACCTCTCTGCCACAGCGGATCCACCAACAGCCTCCGCTACAAGCTACCAGACCGGATCGTAACAGCAAGTGTGACTAAAACAATGAACTTTATGTTAAACCCTGGTTTGCGGCCTGTTGATGTTGATGTGGATGTTGATGTGTGAAGTTAGATGTGTTGAAAAACCTAACAATCTAAGTAAGAAAGGAAACATTTGACAAAAAAACTTTTTTTATTAAAATAAAACAAATAATCAAACATGATTCTTAATTTTCTTGTGGTCTTCTCCCATCAGAGCCAAAATGTCTCCTTGGCGTTGAAACAGCTGCTCATTTTGAGAAATTAAAAATTGCATCTTCCGTTCGTTTGCTAGTATTTTGGCTGCAATTTTTTCAAGTTCGGTTTTTCTGTCAACCATCTTTTTTAAAACTGTTAGGATAAAAGAAAAAAACATTTGGATTTCAAAGAGCGTTACAAAATCAATATAATATTTATGTTGCTTATTAAACAATCATTATCATGTCTATACAATTGTTATGTGTCTAGCACATATACTTGTATCATAAATACCATATTATTGTTGTGAAATCTGACGGGTAAGCTTTAAATGCTGTCCTTTTTTTTTTCTACATCTTATTAGGTGGTCTTGCATAGCAAGATCACTTACTATTCTCTCACATATATATTATTATTATTATTATTATAGCCAAATTTACCACCCTAACTTCTCCCACAGTTTTTACGCTACATAGACGAGTCATATATCAAAATGAGCAGATTGTTCCCGAATAGTGGACCATTACTTTGTGGAACGTTTCGCCAAATCGTTTGCGAAATATCGTTGTTATTATGGCAAAATTTTCCCATAGAAATGAATGGTGAAGCTTAGAGTGTGAGATTTTTAAAACTGAAAAATCATTACAAGATTTCAAAACTGCGACCACTCCCTCATTTTCAGGCCGACCTACACAAATCTTATATCAAAATGTTCAGCTGTCCCTGCTGCTACTGCACGTGTCGACGGCTAAGTGATCGGTCAAATGGTTTTCAGGATACAGACATTTGATTGCAAAACACGCCAGTCCATAGCAACCAGTCCATTGCAAACAGTTTTTGAAGGGGCTAATAGGATGTTGCAGTTTTGATGGGATAGGTTTTGATGGAGCAGTTTTTAATGGATCAATGGATAGACACATTGTTGCATCACATTTACATCTGCAGGGGCACCGTCTCCCGTCTGGAGTATTGGTGAAGGCAAGAACACGTCACGCAATTTCCTTAGAAATATTACCATTTCTAGTTTTTGAAATGTTATTAATCTTTGTGCACATATTTACCCTCCTGACCGTAGGTCACAGGAAGAGTGTCATTCTCCTGCTCCTCTTCTCCTACACCACCAGAAGTTTGGGGGGGGGCGGGTTGCAGCTCCTCATCTTCCTCCTCCACAAGAGCTGTGGCTGACGAGTTGGAGGGCCCTGGATGCTCCTCATTACTCTCCTCCTCTGCATCCTCCTCCTGCTCCTCCTCCTCTACATCCTCCTCTGCGGCCTGTCGCCTTTTGCGTTTATGGCGCACAGATGGTAGAGCAACATCTATAATAACACAATGTCCATATATGTGAAAATGTTTTATAATAACATATGCAAATTCTGTGAACTCTGCTGTATTGTATATGAATACAAATGAATTTATATAGACAGTTAACCAATGGGACAATGTTATATTAAAGGGTCTTGCGGGCACTACAGGGGACTGAGTGTGAGCTGGGCTGCCACCATGGTAAAATGAACTGTTTTTGTCTCCTTTGTTTTGTTCAGACGATCTCATGTTAAAAAAAGGGCCTGATGGATCACACGGGATTACTATGACAAGCCCACGCCTAACACAGGAATTTAGTGGGAATCTATATATATAAAACTCAACGTGTGTGTGTGTGTGTGTTTGTGTACAGTATGTATGTATGTACCAGCATCGCGTCCAAATGACTAAAGATATTTACATGAAACTTGGCACACAGGTTACTTATATGTCAGCCACAAACATAGGATAGGTGGTTTAACCCTTAGCCACCCCCATTTGCCATGGTCAGGGTTTTTCTTTAAAGTCCCATTCTACTCTATGGAAAATACATGTTACTTCATAACAGCTGTAGATATTTCGATAACACTTGGTCATATGTTACTTTTACGTCCACTTAAAGTATAGGATCGTTAATTTATCCCTTAACTATCCCCATTTGTGAGGGTTGGGGTTTTTGTTTAAAGTCCCATGCAAAGCAATGGGAAAAGTATGTTCCCACATAACTTCTGCGTTCCTGTCTGCTGTCCCATGTCTTTTTTCAACAGTACTATAAATACCTTGGCTGGTGGTGATATATGTTACCACAACATGGCGTCTGGGTTAACAACATCTGCCCTTACATTAATTACATATGACCTTACATAACTGTCACCAAAGGAGCTGCGGTGGCTCAATGCGATTGGCACTGCGCTGACAAGCCATTCACCTCTGCAGCTAGGGGTTCGGATCCCGCTCTCGGCTACATGTGAATTGAGTTTGGTGGTCTCAGCCCGGCACCCGGTGGGAGTGCTATGCGAGGTAAGCCTGCGCTTAGTACGCCCACCCCCCTCCCACAAAAACCACCACACTTACACACGCACTCGAAATTGGTTTAACATGCACGCACTCTGACCACGCGGTCTCTAAAAAGAGAGTGTGGTACAACAGCGTAAAATTAAAAAATTTCAAAGAGACGTAGCAGACTATAAAACTGATCAGGTGTTCAATCTACACGGTGCCCAAAATCCATAAATCCAAAGAGAACCCTCCTGGTAGACCCATCGTTAATGGTATTGAATCATTAACATCCAGGATGGGTCAATATATAGATTTTTTCATCCAACCAGCAGTCCAAAATACTCGAGCCTATCTAAAGGATACCAAACATATTCTCCAATTGCTAGAAACAACGATTGTACAAGAAGGATGTACTCTGCTTGCCACAGCAGATGTCACGTCCCTGTACACAATAGTAGGCCACCATGATGCTTGTCATGCCACTAAGTGGCTTTTGCGCATGCATAGCAACTTGGCATGCAAGCAGCGCAAATACCTCATCAAATGCCTCGAGTTCTGCCTTAAATTTAATTATTTCTGGCATGACCAGAGCTTCTTTAAACAAGCCATAGGCATTGCTATGGGCGCGAAGTTTGCCCCTAGTGTGGCAAACGCCTTTATGGCCCAATGGGAAGAAACGGCCATATATGCCCACAAGCCTGAGGAACTTATATTGTACAAAAGGTACATAGATGATGTCATCATTCTATGGAATGGCAACAAAGACAACCTGGAGAAGTATATGTTGGGCCTCAATGATAATGAGAAAAACATCAATCTCATTTGGAAGATCGACAACAAAACAGTTGACTTCCTTGACTTGAACATCACGCTAGAAGGAAACAAAATCATTACTAAAACCTATTTTAAGGCAGTGGACACCAATAGCTATCTTTCAGTAGAAAGCTGCCACCATAAACCGTGGCTCTACAACATACCGAAAGGTCAACTGATTAGACTAAGAAGAAATTGTACCAAAGAGGATGACTTCAAAACACAGGCCAAATTTATTGGCAAAAGGTTTGAAGAGAAAGGATATGAACCCCTTTGGATAGAAGAACAAATCCGCAAATCCGCAAAGTTGAAACGCTCGACAGAAAACCTATGCTAGAAAATAAGAAGAAAGATAAAGGGAATTTAACGGAACTAACACCTAGTCTTATATTGGACTATAATGCCCAACATAAAGACATTAATAAAGTCATCCAGCGACACTGGCATGTACTATTAGGAGATAAAGACCTAAAATCCATACTCCCTCCCAAACCCAGAATCATCTATAAAAGAGCTCCCACTCTAAGAGACCTATTAGTTAAATCGGTCATTGCTCCACCCCCGAAACCTATGTTCTCCTTTTTCAATGGGAAGGGGTTCTATCCCTGCAGGAATTGTTTTGCCTGCAGGCATGCCAAATTATTCCAAGGCAAAAGACTAGATTTTGTCAGCAGTAACACAGGCCACACCCACCCAATTAATGAATTCATTGGATGTCACACTGAAGGTGTCATATACGTACTACAGTGTGATTGCAAATTGCAATATGTGGGTAGGACAAAAAGAAAGCTCAAACTGAGAATAGAAGAGCACATACGGAATATATCCAATGGATACACTAAACACAGTGTGTCACGACATTTTTCAAAAGTACACAATGAAGATCCTTCTTCATTACAATTTTGGGGCATTGAAAAATTCAAACCATCGTGGAGAGGTAGCCATAAAATACGAGTCATCAGTCAGAAAGAATCACGTTGGATACATACCCTCAATACTTTGACCCCAGGGGGTCTGAACGTTGACTTCGATTTAAACTGCTTTCTCAATAATTACTAACCTCCAGTTTACATACATCACGTAATCACCCCATTTTGAACGTGACTTTAATGGGAATGTATAGTTATTCATTAATTATTCATTATTCCATCCCTGTACTTGGTTGATTACCCTATATATCCAGGCCATAATTAGGATCCCATAGAAACATCCTATGTAGGACGCAGACATAATAGAAGTATCATCTTATCATGTACTATTATCCATGTGTTGTAATCCATGTACTGTAAATTGGTCTGGTGGCTTCGGTCTTGTGAGGGTGTCAGGGACCATACAGGTACTGGATATTCCCTTACCCTAGGTCCACCACCTTACATACACCAATTGGAATATATCTTTACATGAGTCGGTCTTGCACACGAGTACAAGGCCTATCAGATTTGTTTACCTAACCACCTGTGTATGGTGTCTCTAGTACCATATTGGGTCAATAAGACCCTCACACATATACTATGTAGTCACTGACTGCATGCATCGGTCAGTTTATGGGTGAACCCAGCAAAGGAAGGCAACTCTGCCATCTTTGAGTATGGGACATACCAGCAACATACCCCGCATCCACTATCTGTCTGCATGTAGTTTTTGATTGTAACTATCCGACCTTTTTTATTTATCCAAGGGAATACCCAAAATATGTGTGATATCATATTATTATTTTATTTACCATTATTAACAGTGATGGTCTGGAAGTCCTGTAATGACCCAATAGTGAGCATACCAGCTCGCTGTGTATACACACTCCCACATCTCTATTTTTGTTCTTCCACAAATTCAAGTATGGCGCGAACATAGCCCGCATCAGTCCCATAAACGGGACTTCAAGAAAATGGCGGTCTGTTTACTTCCGGCCAGTAGTAAATAAAAGCCGTGATCCGGTAACCAATGGGAATCCCCTGATGAAGTCACGAGGCACGTGACGTAACGACGTAGGGACACTGAGATCACGTGACACCCGCACAAGCCGGAGGCTATCAGATACAGCGATAGTGGTACTACTATCGCTCCGCTCCGTCTCCGCTGTTTATTTTATTTTAATTTTATTGCCTATTTTTTATTTCATGCTGAACTTTTAGCATATTCAGCCCAACTTAGTTTGGACTGTTTATTGTTCATTTATCGATTTTTAATAAATACCCCCTGCTTTGGCATTGACCTATTTCACCATGGGAGGCTATTTTTTTCTCTCTTTCACCTAAACTTCCCCATACTCCATCTATGGAGCACTGAATCCGGACCATCTGGAACAGAGGATAACAGGAAGAGGGTACTATATTGAGAGATCGCGGCCACGTATATAGCAGGATTCTACACTATATGCCTATATATAGCCACCCTAAGGTAAGGGGACTACAACACTCCTTAAGGATTGAATAGATTCTATACATCACTGCAAGGAGGACTCCGATTACATCTCACCCAGTCCATTCCTGTATTATTTCACATAGACTGTCAATTAGTGTCTCACCTGACACTCAGCGCCACCTGATTGGTTAATCCAAAGGTCACATATTGACACACAGATGCATCAGACATAAGGCACTGTTTGTTTGACCATTATACACCACGCACGTTGTGGACTTGATTCTGTCAGTCTATTAGTGCTCTTTATGGTCCACTACCAGTTTGTTCATATATGGTGTTTGCACATTGTATGATTTATTTTCAGTGGTTTATTATTTAGTGTTTGCACATTTTCATTTTCTGAAGCGCTTATCACTATTTCATTGTTAAAACTGCCAAAGAGCTGTAAGCTGTGCCATAAAAAGAAGTTTATACAATCTGGTTATTATTTTATTTATAGAAGATATACTGTTGTGCTGTGAATCACCCTTATTCCCTGTGAAACTTTTTCTGTAAATCTTGGCACGTATGCGGAAGTGGAAAAATAGGATTTTTTGTACTCACCGTAAAATCCTTTTCTCTGTCGTCCATGGACGAACACAGCTTCCTTAACCACTTCTCTACCGTGGGTGTTTTTCAGATTTGGTGTTTACAAGACTAAAACATTTTTTTTTGCTAGAAAATTACTTAAAACCCCCAAACATTATATATTTTTTTTCTAACACCCTAGAGAATAAAATGGCGATCATTGCAATACTTTTTGTCACACCATATTTGCGCAGCGGTCCTACAAGCGCACTTTTTTTGGAAAAAAAATCACTTTTTTTAATTAAAAAATAAGACAGCAATAAATTTGGCCCAATTTTTTTATTTATTGTGAAAGATAATGTTACGCTGAGTAAAATGATACCCAACATGTCATGCTTACAAATTGCGCCCGCTCGTGGCATGGCGTCAAACTTTTACCCTTAAAAATCTCGATAGGCGACGTTTAAAAAATTCTACAGGTTGCATTTTTTGAGATCTAGGTCTAGAATTATTGCTCTTGCTCTAACGATCGCGGCAATACCTAACTTGTGTGGTTTGGACACCGTTTTCATATGCAGGCGCTACTCACGTATGCGTTCGCTTCTGCGCGCAAGCTCGTCAGGACGGGGCACTTTTAAAAATAAATAAATTGTTTTCTTATTTATTTTTATTTAGTTTATAATTTTTTACACTGAAATAAAAAAAAATTATCACTTTTATTCCTATTACAAGGAATGTAAACATCCCTTGTAATAGAAAAAAGCATGACAGGTCCTCTTGAATATGAGATCTGTGGTCAAAAAGACCTCAGATCTCATATTTAGACTAAAAAGAAAAAAAAAAGAACAAAAAAAAAGTCATTTTTTCAAATGACAGAAAAAAAAATGTTTCTTTAAGACGCTGGGCCGGTAAGCGGCGGAGGGCACGGGAGAGCGGCGGGAGAGGGGGGCGCTCCCCCGTGCCCTCCGCCGCGGAGACCGCCGTTATCTTTTACAGGACCGCTCACACTAAAGATGGATACCTCGGTTGTGGCAGCAGCTGCTGCCGTTACTGAGATATCCATCTTTAACATGCCGCCGTAAAAAGACGTAAGGCGGTAGGGAAGTGGTTAAATCTTAACTTGTGGGTTATGTTCCATCTATTAGGAGAGGACTAGGCAAACATGTTAGATATTTAAATACATGTAACTTTAACAGCCCCACCGAGGGGGCAGTCCCTCCAGTCATAACCCCTCACCCTGCAGCCAGCAGCTCAGTTTGTCATAAAGATTTAAAAACCTAAAAGGAGGGGTGGGTGCTGTGTTTATCCATGGATGACAGAGAAAAGGATTTTACGGTGAGTACAAAATATACTATTTTCTCTTTTCGTCCATGGACGGACACAGCTTCCATAAATCTTGACTTGTGGGACGTCCCTAAGCAGTGTCAAATAAACAAAGGGTGGGAACAGCAATCAAAACTAACTTCACCCCAAACAAACAGAGCTCCTCAACAGAGGAGTTGCAACCTCAAACAGCCGCCTGCAAAACCTTGCAGCCAAACCAAGCATCTGAAGATGCACACACATCAACCTTGTAAAATTTGGAGAAAGTGTGAACAGACGACCAGGTCGCCACTTTACATACCTGTGAGACAGACGCTTGATGTCGGAAGCCCAGGGGGCACCAATTGCCCAGGTCGAATGCGCCGTAACAGGAAAGGGAGGCGCCAGCCCCTCAAGGGCATAGGCCTGGATGACGGTCTGCCTGATCTACGAGAAATGGTGGCCGACAAGACCGCCAGGCCCTTCTGTTGACCACCCAGCAACACAAACAGTAAGTCTGACCTAGCAGACAGGTACACCCGCAGAGCATGTACCACGTCTAAAGTTTGTAGCGCAGCCTCTCTGGGATGCAATGGCCAAGGAAACAAGAATGGAAGTACAATGTCCTCATTTAGGTGAAAAGCCAAAACTACCTTGGGAAGGAAGTAAGGCAGCGGGCGTAGCACCACTTTTTTCTTATGGCGGACCAAGTATGGAGACTTGTAAGACAAGGCCGCCAATTCAGAAACCCTTCTGACCGATGTAATGGCAACTAGGAAGGCAATTTTTTTACAGCGTCAAGAGCAGTGGCGGTTTCGTCCATAGGGGGTCCTGGAGCGCTGCCCCCTCTGGCTCTCACTGCCACTGAGTCTAATAACATAGATTCATGCATTGCACAAATCTATGTTATTATCGCTGCTGCCGCTGTTCTATTCAGATGGTCGGCGCTCATATCCGGCCATCTGAATAATGGCAGCTGGTTGGCTGTACGGAAGTGCCTATCAGAGCCAGAGGCTTATCCTCAGAACGCATGGGGGTGCGTTCCTTGGATAAGACTGACAGGCGTCTCAGTCAATCAGGTTGGCTGGTTCTGGCTACCAGTAACCTGATTGACTGAGACGCCTCTCAGTCATTAAAGGGCGCCAGAAGACATCGAGGGACGTGGATGGCTGACTCCAGTAAAGGTAAATGCCGGGCGGGGGGGGGGGAGAGGGGCACTTTACAGGGCACAGTGGGGACAATTGGCACAGCGGCAAGAATGGGCACAGTGGCGACAATTAAAGGGCTCAGTGACATCAACAGTGGTGACAATAGGTACAGTGGGGACAATTGGCACAGCAGCATGAATGGGCACAGTGGCGACAATTAAAGGGCACAGTGACAGCAACAGTGGCAACAATGAGCACAGTGGGGACAATGGGCACAGTGGGGACAATTGGCACAGCGGCGACAATTAAAGGGCACAGTGGTGACAATTGATGGCACAGTGGCTGTGTTTGATGGCATGGCACAGAGGCTGCATTTGATGGCATGGCACAGTGGTGCGAATTGATGTCACAGTGGCTGCGTTTGAGGGCATGGAACAGTGGTGACAATTGATGGCACAATGATGGCATGGCACAGTGGTGACAATTGATGGCACAGTGGCTGTGTTTGATGGCATGGCACAGTGGTGACAATTGATGGCACAGTGGCTGCATTTGATGGGCACAGTGAGGCTGCAATTTTTTTTTCTTTTGCGCCCCCCCCCCCAAAAAAAATTGAGCACCAGCCGCCACTGGTCAAGAGAGGAATCTCTCTGATGTTCTCAAAGGGAGGTTGTTCTCAAAGGGACACATCTTGCGTGCCCCATCTCCGGCAAAGGAGTTGAAAGACCTCCAGGTGTAGCGACCATTCCCCTTTGGTCCATGTAATGGGATGACCCATGACACCCAGAGACTTTTGAAGGATGGGGGATACGCCTGTGCCAGCGGCACCAATGACTCTTGGGTCTAAGGTCACCCTGTGCCCCTTTTGGGCATAGGGTGGCTAATAAATCATAATTCATGTTTGCAGGATATACTGGAATATTGCAAGTGGTTTATGTTGACCTGATCAGGTCAATAGGACAGTGACTCATTCCTCTGTGTAACAGGCTGTTGAAATGCTAAGTAAGGCTGGCTCCTGAAACACCTTTCATTGTGTGATAACACTGTTTAAAGCCTATTGATGATCAGGTGTGAATACCTTTCTGTCGGAGACAGACCGTCTGTCTAAAGATGTGGATTGAGGGAAACTCCTTGTGTGATGGTGTTTTGTTTAAATTCTATTGATAAAGGAATGAAGACTTGTCAAGCTGTAGTAATTACCTCCTCTAATTTCGGAGATGGGACGTCTGGGGGGATGATTAATGATTAGCTCAACTGGTTGTCATTATCTAAAAGAAAGTGATTGAAGCCCCCCCCATGGTGTGAAGTTGGGGGGGTGGAGAGTTTGATTGTTCCTGTGATTACTGAAACATACCTTGTACTGTATATAAGAAAGCTAAGTGTACCATTAACCGCTTGGCGACCACCCGCCGTCATATTACTGCGGGACGGTGGCACTCCTGGGTGAGAGCCCATAGCTATACGTCCGCTTTAAAAAAAAATGCTGATCGCCGCCATAACTAGTAAAAAAAAAATATTAATAAAAATGCCATAAAACGACCCCCTATTTTGTAAACGCTATAACTTTTGCGCAAACCAATCAATAAACGCTTATTGCGATTTTTTAACAAAAAATATGTAGAAGAATACGTATCGGCCTAAACTGAGGAAAAAAAATGTTTTTTTATATATTTTTGGGGGATATTTATTATTGAAAAAAGTAAAAAATATTGCATTTTTTTTTTAAATTGTTGCTCTATTTTTGTTTATAGCGCAAAAAATAAAAACCGCAGAGATGATCAAATACCACCAAAAGAAAGCTCTATTTGTTGGAAAAAAAGGACGCCAATTTTGTTTGGGAGCCACGTCGCACGACCGCGCAATTGTCAGTTAAAGCGACGCAGTGCCGAATCACAAAAAGTGCTCTGGTCATTGGACAGCAATATGGTCCGGGGCTAAAGTGGTTAAAGCGTTCATACATTTTGGAACAAGAACAGAGCTGCGTGTCTCGTCCTTGTTCTGGGGAATTGATATGGATCGTGTCTGCTGGTTTGTCAGTGTGTCGGATAAGCTGTCATGGGTTGATGGAAGGTTGTAAACGGTGGTGACCGTTACAGTCCAGCATCTCGTGACTTAGATAGTCCTCCTGCCAGTTTTCTACGCCCGGAATGTAAACAGCTGACAGAGCCGGCACGCTCCTTTCGGCCCACCTTAGGATGTGAATGACCCCCGACGCTGCAGCCGAGCTCCTTGTTCCTCCTTAATGGTTAACATACGCCACCGATGTGGCGTTGTCCGACTGGATCCTGACTGAATGCCCTCGTAGCCTCTGTGACCACGTGAAGAGGCACATCCTGATCACCCAAAGTTCGAGGACATTGATCATTAGGAAGGATTCTTCCAGAAACCAGCGACCTTGGGCCGACTGAACCTCCCAGACTCCCCCCTAACCAGTCAGGCTGGCGTTCGCCATAATCACAGTCCAGTGGAAAGGAAGGAACGACTTCCCGGACTGAAGGGCAGGGGATCACAGCCACCAACTCAGAGAGGCCCTAATTAGGTGACTTGCCCAAATCTGATGATCCAGAGACAATGGAGATTTGTTCCATTTGGACAGAATCTCCTTCTGCAAGACTCAAGTGTGGAATTGGGCATACGGTACTGCCTCAAAGTGAACAACCTCGCCGCAGTCAGGAGCATCTGCAACTTCTCCTGAGGAAGAAAAACTCTCGCCTCCGAGGAGTCCAGAAACAACCCCAGGTATTCCAGGCACTGAGTCGGTACTAACACCGACTTCTGGAGGTTCAGCACCCAACCAAGCTTGAAGCAGCTCTCAGAAGATTGTCTAAGTAGCCCACGATAGCAATGCTTCGAAGTCTCAGCAAAGCCAGAATCGGGGCTTGCACCTTGGTAAAAACTCTTGGTGCCAACGCTAGGTCAAAAGGGAGAGCCACAAATTGATAGTGGTATTCGCAGGAACCGTTGATGTCTGACGCAGATGGGGATATACAAGTATGCGTCTTTGATGTCCAAGGACGCCAAAAAGTCCACCGGATGGAGTGCAGCGACCACCGAGCGAACCCATTCCATCCTAAATTTCCGAACCTTCACAAGGCATTGAGGGCCTTGAGGTCTAGGATAGGACGAACTCCGTCGTCCTTTTGGACCACGAACAGATTTGAGTAGAATCCCTAAAACCTTTCCAGCAGCGGTACAGGTATGATTGCCCCGCACCACAGTAAGTCCTGTACTGCCCCCATTAGGGCATTCAGACGAGCCGGAAGGAGAGGAAGATTTGAGGGAAAGAATCTGTTTGGTGGACAAGAAACTCGATCTTGTACTCTGAAGTAACCAAATTGGTTAAGTTTAGGCTGCTGTCAGTTTAGAACTGCTTTCTAGGCCAGTCTGCATGCTAGGCGCGATGTTATACGCAGGGCCCGCGTTCCAGGTGCGGTGTGACGATAGTAGAACATATCCCCGTCAAGCATTCCCTTCTTCTCTAATAAAAGAAATCACCCAATATTCCATGAGTAGGAATATCCCTGGAATCGCCGAATAATCCATACATGAGCCAAGGCTTAATGTTGGATGTAAACAGGACACACTTTAATGGCAAAACTCTGCAGATTTATATACACAGTTTACAAGCTTGTCATCAATCAAAGAACAATGAAATCTCCACCCCCTTTTCCACACACTGGGGGTTTCCATACAGAGGCATTTCGGCACAGCAAAGCTTGACACATCACATTCTTTTCAATTGAATTCAATTAACCTTTAGAATACACAATCACAGATCTAAAAGACATTTAGTAATTATCTCCCAGAGACAGAAGCCCCTGGGGGGTAATCAATGTACACAATAGCCACCCACAGAACAATGGGACAGTCTGGATAGTTGAGTTAGCCTTAAGGACAAAGAGCTGGCCGGTGGTGGACATTAGCATTTACATTCCTTTAGACAATGACATTCTAATTGAATTCACACAATAAGGTCTTTCAAAAGCCTGTCCCACTTAGCATATCAACAGCTTATTGCACAGAGGAATGAGCCCTCTTATTGACCGGTTGTGGTTTAGAATAAACCAACAACTTTTAATATTTCAAGATATCCTGCCATACATGATTTATCAGTAATGTCCCATCTCATAGAATTTATGATATAATTTCTTAGTCACCCTATGGCCCTATTGGACATAAGGTGACCCTAGACATAGGAGAATATCAGTCTGTCACATTTCTCCCCCATCAGAAGATGACTAACAGGGTCCCAGACCTCCTCCTGGCCTGGACATGCGTTAGTCGGACAAAGTGAATTCACATAGTCTGTCCGCATGACCTCCAATCTTAGCTGCAAGGTGTAGTTGATACCAGTAGAGGGAACCCCAAACGGGTTGACTCCGAAGTCAGTCAGTAGTTCCAGTCCTCCAATGCTGGTATCCATACCGTACCCCAAATAAATTGCTTCAAACATAGCATTACTCACCCGCCAACCTCTGCCTCTCTCAGAGAACACGCCTGCTGCTGGGGAGAGGCCTGGACTGGCCCTTCTCCCTGGACTCCTTTCAGCCGCTGGAGAGAAGGCAGGGTGGCTGGGCTCAGTCCATCATGCTGTTGGGGGTCTGGGCCAACTGCCCCCCCTTCCTGGGGTATACCAGTGTAGACTGCAGTCCCATCCACTGGTGCCAGGTGAAAAACCCCCGGTGCTTGCAAAGCAAAGCCGACATCCTCCTGTTTCAGTCCTGTACCATTTTCTGGGGTTGTGCCAGTGGAGACTGAAGTCCCATCCACTACCCCAGGAACCCCTTCTTCTGTTAGTGGGGAGCAGAGGTCTGTGATCCTCTGTTCTGTTGCCAGCTCTTCTGCTGGGTTGCTGTGAGTGGAGACCACAGTCCCATCCACCGATATCCGCTCAAGCTGTAGTGGGGTGCAGCCGCCAGTAGCATCCTGTCCTGCTGCCAGTGATTGAGCTGGGAGTAAGAGCTTTACCACCTCAGCTGGTTGCTGGGGAGGGGGGCCAACTGCCCCGGCTCCCTGGAACTCCACAGTTGGTCCCGGTGCTGGGCAGAAATGGCTGGCACTCTGCCCTGTTGCCAGCACTTCTGCTGGGGGTGCATAATCCATAACATCCTCTGAACAGTGCCTACATTCTGTAATCTGTGGCTGGGGAGTGATTGCCATCTTCTCACCCTGAGCCTCCCGAACTGCCACAGGGGTGGGGCAGAGGTCTTCATCCCTCTGTCCGGTGACCAGCGCCTCAGCTGGGGAAGTTCCTTGTAACTCCACAAATACTGCTCTTGGTGCTGGGCAGAGCACAATGAAGTTTGGCCCTGATCCCAGCTCTTCTGCTGGAGGCCCATCAGGTTGTTTTTCCTCAGCAGAAAAATGTATTAAATGCCCTGTCTCTGCAACTGGTGTCTGGGGATAGAGGTTCACCATCTCCTGTCCATGTAACCCAGAAGATGCTATAGGTACTGAGCAGAGGTTAGCAGGCTCTGTAGCTCTCATCCAGCTGCATCTCTGCCCGGTTCAGCCTGCTTAATTCCGCTATCCACTCCTGCTTCGGTTGTTCCCCCAACAACGGCATTCGTACATCATACTGCGGCCAGTACCTTGCATAGATGTAGGGCAGGACCTCTCCTTGGTGTTGCTGCTCCAGAGCTAGCGCTTCCTTCCAGAGTTGGCACCGAATCACATCCCAGCAGGACCTCCTCTGATACGGGTCCTCTGTGCTGTATCCACATCTCTTGTAACCTTCTTTGGAATTCCTCTTCCATGGAGACTGGTGTCTGCACCTCTCCTATCACTTTAGTTGGTGCTGCTGTGCTGTACTCACTGTTTGGAGAATGTGCAGCTGCTTGTTGGACTGCTGCCTCCGCTAACAGGTTCATCACTTTCAGCACCACATCCGCCGTTGGGTTCGGACCGAACCATGCTAGTTTCTCTCTTATTGCCTTGTTGGCTGGTGATTCCTCCTCCTGAATCACTGGTGTCTCCATCTCTTGTACTGCTGGCGTTGCTGCAACCGAGTTCTCCTGGTCTAGCTCCATTAATTCTGCTATGATGACACGCTCGGTTTTGTTGCTAGCAATCCTTCCACAAACTTCCAGTAGTTCTTTCAGTGTATTTCTTTTAAGCCGGGTGTACCAGCCTTCCATTCACTGTTCCCAGTGTCTGCTTGGAATCCTGGTGTAAAGGAAAGTAGAAGGGAAAATCCCGCTGCTGCCAACCAGTTGTGACGGTAGTAGAACATATCCCCGTCAAGCATTGCCTTCTTCTCTAATAAAATAAATCACCCAATATTCCATGAGTAGGAATATCCCTGGAATCGCCGAATAATCCATACATGAGCCAAGGCTTAATGCTGGATGTAAACAGGACACACTTTAATGGCAAAACTCTGCAGATTTATATACACAGTTTACAAGCTTGTCATCAATCAAAGAACAATGAAATCTCCACCCCCTTTTCCACACACTGGGGGTTTCCATACAGAGGCATTTCGGCACCGCAAAGCTTGACACATCACATTCTTTTCAATTGAATTCAATTAACCTTTAGAATACACAATCACAGATCTAAAAGACATTTAGTAATTATCTCCCAGATACAGTGTCAGAAGCACGAGTACTTACCGAGGCCGAGATGCTGAGGACGGCTCACCTTTACGACCAAGCGCACCTGCCCCCTGGAGTTTGAGACAGGAGGCAGAGGCACAAGGAGGTTCCGGTACCAGTGGAGTAGTAGGTGGTATGCAGGTTGCTGAAGATCAGCGGCTGAGACGGGATGCAGGAGCTGGATGGTCACCAAGGCGGGTGAGAGTGGTATAGTCCCAGTGCACAGCTCAGAAGCCAACAGACTGATGGTAGCAGATCCGGGGTACAGGTTAAAGTCCGGGTTCAGGGTAAAGCTTAAGACAAGTCCAGATGTGTAAGCCAAAGTTCAAGGGCAGGAGACAGAGGCAAATCCAGGTCACGGTCTGAGGTCAGAGGGTTAAGGAAGGCAGCAAAGTCCACAAAACAGGCCGAGGTCAGGTTTCTAGGCGAGAGCTGAGTCGGGAAGCAAATCCGTGTCAAAGGGCACAAGTCAAAGTGTCAAAACTTTACTCAGAGCTGACGATAAACCAGCAACCTGTGCAAAGACAGGGGCTGGTTTAAATAGGGCTGTCAGGCCTGTGATTGGTCCCGGGAGGAGGTGCGCACGTCCGCGCGCTCATGCACGCGCTGCGCTGCCGCGCCACACACGCGCGCGCCCCAGATGCGCGGGCACGCGCCGTGACGCGATTCTAACGTGCCTGTGCACAGATTGAGCGCTGTGAGCGCTGGGACCCTGACAGTGCCCCCCCCCAAGGGGCGGACTGCGGACGCCCAAGCTGGACATCAATTCTGGGTGTTCCTGATGAAAAGCTCGGATTAGACGTGGAGCATGCAGATTTCTTGCAGGTTCCCAGGAGTTATCTTCCGGGGGATAGCCCTTCCATTTAATCAAATACTGGAGTTGTCTATCTCTTTTCCTACAGCTGATGATGGACTCAACTTCAAATTCTTCTTCTCCCTCAACTTCTACTGGTGGAGGCGGAGGTCCTTCTCTTCCTTGGAAAGGATCAGGGGTAACAGGCTTCAGGAGAGAGGCATGGAAAACTGGATGGATCCTGTAGGAATCCAGCAAAGAGAGTTCGAAGGCCACCTCGTTGATCTTGCGCTTGACCCTGAAAGGGCCAATGAATCTTGGGCCCAACTTTCGAGAGGGGACCGGTAATTTTAGATTAGTAGCAGACAGCCAAACCTCTTCTCCGACTTCAAAAGTAGGGCAATCCTTCCTTCCCTTGTCGTAGAATCTTTTGTAGTTCTCCTGGGCCCGTTGCATCACTCTTTGTAACTGTAGAAAGTTTAATTGGATAGCCGTTAAGTGCTCTTGGGCCGCCGGAACAGGTGTTTCTGGGAGGGCATCAGGAAGAAAGGGCGAGTGAAAGCCAAAGTTGGCCCAAAAGGGCGTTTGATTCGTGGTGGCATGGACGGAATTATTATAAGCGAATTCAGCGGAAGGTAAGAGGGATGACCAGTCATCTTGAGAGGTGGGAGAAACATCGGAGGTACTGCTCCAGCGTTTGGTTAGTCCTTTCCGTTTGGCCATTACTCTGGGGGTGGTAGGCAGAGGAAAGGCAGGTCTTGACTTCCAAATATTTACAGAGTTCCCTCCAAAATTTTGAGGTGAATTGAGAACCCCTATCTAAAACAATGCTCCTGGGCACCCCATGGAGCCTGACGATTTCCCTGAAGAAGACTTTGGCTGTCTCTAGGGCTGAAGGAGTACCGATCATGGGCACAAAATGTGCCATTTTGGAGAGGCGATCTACTACGACTAGGATTGTGGTGAAGCCTTCAGAAGGTGGTAAATCGACAATAAAATCCATAGAGATTTCAGACCATGGCCGTTCCGGGACTGGTAGAGGCTTCAGTAACCCCTAGGTCTTGGTTTTAGGACCCTTATTACGTTGGCAAGTGGTACAGGATGCAACGTAGGCTTTACAATCTTGTCTGCAGCTTGGCCACCAGAAGTATCGTAGAACCATTTCCGTGGTCTTTCGTGCTCCAAAATTAGCTGCTAGTTTACGGTCGTGAAAGGTGCTCAAGACCAGTTGTCTAGATTCTGATGAAACGAAAACTTTCCCTCGGGACAAAAAGATATTGTTGTGTTTTACCAATGAAGACACCTCTGGATCAGAACATTGTCTGGATGCAGCCTTAATGGAATTCAACAGGTCAATTTGAGAGACTAATAGAAAATTCCGAGATGACAAAATGGTGCTTGGTTCAGTTGTGGATGGAGTTTCAGGGAACATTCTGGAGAGAGCGTCTGCTTTTCCATTTTTTGAACCAGGCCTGTAAGTGAGATGAAAATTAAACCGAGAAAAGAAAAGAGCCCAACGGGCTTGCCTGGGTTTTAAGCGTTTTGCTGTCCGCAGATATTCGAGGTTTTTATGGTCGGTAAAGATCATTATAGGATGAGCCGATCCTTCTAGCAGATACCTCCATTCCTTTAGAGCAAATTTGATAGCAAGCAGTTCCCTGTCCCCAACGTCATAATTCTTTTCGGGCGGAGTTAATCTCCGAGAGGCATAGGCCACAGGGTGTAGTAGGGACTTTGGCCCTTGTCTCTGAGATAGCACGGCTCCTGTAGCAGTCTCAGAAGCGTCTACTTCCAAGGTAAAAGGCAGCATTGGATCGGGGTGTCGCAGAACAGGAGCGGAAGAAAAAACTGATTTTAGTTTCCTGAATGCTTCTTGGGCCTCTGGTGACCAGCAAAAAGGATGACCCTGGCGGGTAAGCTGAGTGATAGGGCTCACGATGGAGGAGAACCCAACGATGAACCGTCGATAAAAATTGGCAAAGCCGATGAACCGTTGCATCCCTTTCTTGTCCACCGGGGCTGGCCATTCTTGAATAGCTTTAACTTTTTGAGGGTCCATGGCGACCCCACTGGTGGATATAATGAATCCCAAAAATTGCACGGAAGATTTCTCAAATTCACATTTCTCAGCTTTTGCAAAGACAGGGGCTGGTTTAAATAGGGCTGTCAGGCCTGTGATTGGTCCCGGGAGGAGGCGCGCATGTCCGCGCGCTCGTGCACGCGCCACGCTGCCGCGCCACGCACGCGCGCGCGCCCCAGATGCGTGGGCACACACTTTGACGCGATTCTAACGTGCCTGTGCACAGATTGAGCGCTGTGAGCGCTGGGACCCTGACAGACAGAAGCCCCAGGGGGTAATCAATGTACACAATAGCCACCCACAGAACAATGGGACAGTCTGGATAGTTGAGTTAGCCTTAAGGACAGAGAGCTGGCCGGTGGTGGACATTAGCATTCACATTCCTTTAGACAATGACATTCTAATTGAATTCACACAATAAGGTCTTTCAAAAGCCTGTCCCACTTAGCATATCAACAGCTTATTACACAGAGGAATGAGCCCTCTTATTGACCGGTTGTGGTTTAGAATAAACCAACAACTTTTAATATTTCAAGATGTCCTGCCATACATGATATATCAGTAATGTCCCATCTCATAGAATTTATGATATAATTTCTTAGTCACCCTATGGCCCTATTGGACATAAGGTGACCCTAGACATAGGAGAATCTAAGTCTGTCACATGCGGCATCCACCTTCAGGGTGCACGCATCCATGGGCCCCGCCACCGAGGCCTGCCTGGCCGAAGCTACGCACCAAGTGGAGCTTCACCCTGTCCTCGAAAGGGGCCCCAGCGGCTTGCTGGGTCCCAGATCCTAAGCTGGGAGCTGTACTGTGGTGGATTGGCTCGGGAGACCCAAAGGCAGAGGTTGTCTGCGAGGCCTAGGCGAACCACCAGGGATCCGGTCATCACTACATGACAGGTACACTTCAACTGTCCTCTGATGACTCTAGAGAAGTGACTTACTGGGAGGATCCATTAGTTCTACCCCTTTGAAAAGTATGGAAATTTCTCAGGCCTGTGGCAGAGGCCCTAATTCCTCCCAGTGACTATTGCAAGTGACCTTTCGGCTGCCAGGCCCAAGTTAAACGCCTGTCCGGGGCACTTTACCCACTCCGGCGGGAGTGGCAACAATTAAGTGTGACTGTACTGAGAGCAAGCTACTCTTTACAATATCCAAGGCCTGATACTGCAGTTTTCTTCCGCTCATCAACCTTTCTCTATAGTGTGCCATGTTGATGTTGGCCATGTTGGGCCTTGGAATAAAACTTTGAATATGCACTCTGATGTCTGGACATTCGCTTTATTCACTTTCCACAAGTATTCACCCCTAGACAAGTATAATTGGTAACTTAACACGCCGACCCCAAAATCAACCAGCGTCTCCTTCGGGGGTAGCGATACACTAACATAGTTCTCCATGAGTGCCATTCACATCAATGATAAATAAAAAAGGGTCCTGTGCGAGTTTGATCCATGTGCAATGGATTAAATTCGCAATAGAATTCGCAGCAATGTGAACCGGCCCTTACTCCTGTTTTTATTTTCAAAACTGTCATTGGTGGAATATTGGGGAATTCAGCTCAGTAGAAGCATTTGTTGTCCACTCCAGTCTGAACTGCAATTTTAAGACTTGCCAGCCCACTTAAGAGGAATTTTGGAAAAAAGTCAGCAAAGTGAGAAATTAGGAGTCTATCATCTCATATGTATGGTAAGGTTACCAGATTTTTAAAATGAAATCCAGGGACATATTTTTTTTTACGAGTAATGGCGGCAATCAGCGACTCTCTGCCTGTCGCCGCCCGCCTCACAGCCTGTCAAGTTTCACTCTCCCGGCCTTGGCTACTACTGGATGGGGTGCGGAGGAAGATCCATCCACCAGGGAAGGCAAGGAGATAAACAGGCAGGCGGCTGGCTGGGACTTGAACCAAGGCAGAAGAACTTGCCAGTGGAGCTGAATGGGCATGCGTCCGAAACTGAAGAAATATTCCCTCCGCTCCAACCAGCACATGATCATCAGAAAGGGGCATAGATAATGGAAAAAAAATACACCTCCACCTAAGCTAGGTGTGTAATTCAGATTTTTTTTTTATTCTGCTCTCAATGTCTTTGAAATTACCCCAAAAAAGGAAGATGAATACCCCGCGCTGCCAATTTTGGTTAAATGGTAGCTGCTAACACGGCTCATATGAGAGAAGCAAAAAGAATTGGATGTGTGGAAAATGTGTAGCGCTTAAAGTGACTGTCTGTTGATGACAGTCAAAAGCACAAAAAAAAGGAATAAACGAATTTTGTGTAAAGTAAAACAAATAAGAGACCCTGGGGAAACCAGGGACAAGCACTGTATATCTTGTGCGTGATGGACAGTGTAAAGATAATCTATTAGTGAGATGACACCCGTTGATGAATGCAATTAATCACATATGGAAACACATATACATTGAAAAAAACAAAAGTGATTGTTCATTTCTTTGGAAAGACATGAATAAATTATTGGCCACTGACTGCCAGGTGCAATAATGTCCCGTAAAAAAAAAATATAAACAAATCCTGATGTAAATAGGTAATAGTCAATCTGATGATTGGTGAATAACAAATAATGAATAACTTCTCCACTGTGTTGTTCCCACCACCGAAAGCAATGCAGGCTTACCAGAACCAGTTGACTTCAGATGGCTTACGCCACTGAAAGTCAAATTGGGCTTGTAGTGGCTGATGTCACAATGGGCTCCTTGGCAGGGCAATACTTTGAATGGTCAGCAGAACCTCCGTGGGATGGATGGATGAAGCCCAGCTGGGAGTGCGATCCCCAAGTGGATATTCAGAAAAGCCTGTGGCTGCTTGTTCCTGCCAGGAGAAGGCGATCAGAAGAGAAGAGCACATGTAGAAGGACAGGCGCAGTGTCAATGGCAGGCTGATAGCTAGAATGAGTGCTATTGGCCCTGAGCGTTCAGGGTTGAAATTACCCCAGCCCCTGTTCAAATCCAATTCGGGGACAAAACTGGGGACAGACTTGGTCCGGGGACAGTGTCCTCAATCTGGGGACTGTCCACTGAAACCGGGGATGTCTGGTCACCCTAATGTATGGGCTGCTTTACTTATCTGCCTGTATGTGTAACAATTGACAAATCACATCTGTCCCGAAACAAAAATGAATTAAACAGAAAAATAAATAAATAAGTAACACCTTGTACAGTAAAACACGGCTAAACATTGTAGTGTGCATTTTAAATAAAAATGAGAAGGCTCTGAAAAACATTGTAGCACTGAAATGTGCCCACCCAGAAAATTGTAACAATGTCCTTCAGGGATATTTTCAACTGGGGGTTTTATCTAAAACAGTACTTCCTCATTGGCTATGAGAAAGGGATGCGACTAAAGCTCATATGCGCACAGGGCCGACATCAGGGGAGTACAGCTGGTACACGTGTAAGGGGCCCACACATCCAAGGGGCCTGGACCATGGCAGTGGCCGTCAGAGTGGATCAGCTGACAGGGTTCAGGGGATGGTAGAGAGGTGGGCAGATCCCACTTTTGTGCAGGTCGGGACCCACTGTCAGGCGCTGTGCTTGGTAGGGTGAGGTCAGGTGCCAGGTCAGAGGACCCCAATGAAGGAGGCCATCAGGGGGAGGAGCCATTCCCCACTCTTTTGTGTGTGTAGGTTGGAGGGCCCTATGGAGAAGGAGATCAGGTGGAGGAGCCTTCCCCCCACTTTTGTGCATGCAGGTCGAGGCCCACTGTCACAGTCAGAGGCTTTGCTCCAGTCAGGTAGCAGTGTGCGCCAGGCTGTGCAGAGTGGGTGAGGCCAGTTGTTGCCAGTGGAGGGCCTCATTGTCATGGTCTTACCTCTTTGCAGGCTTCTCATTACTGACATGTGCTGGCAGCCATCTTGCTTCATGGGGTTCTTGTAACCTGCCACACCCTGCGGCTCCTCCTTCCCACTGGAAGGAGCTGGCTGCTCAGCATACATATAGACAGCAGCTGCAGCATTTCCTCGCTTGGGCCTCTCGTCTGATACCCCTTCTGTGATCGTGCTGCTTGCTCTTGGTCACCTACCCGGCTCTTACGGACGTTCCTTCTGGTTCCTGATTCCCGGCTTTGTTTCACGACTTCTCTGGCTACAGACTCCGGCTTGGCTGACTCTCATCCTTGGCTATCGACCCTGGCACTGGTGGACGACTCTTCTGGCTGTTTGATCGTCAGTTTGGACTTTGACCTTGCTGTTTTGAATAAAACCTTCATATTCATTTATCTGTTTATGTACGTCTGATTCATGCTTCCATGACATTAGGCCCAAGCCATGAATCCTGATGGTACAGGGCCACCCTCACTACCCATGCTGGTTGCCACACTTGATCAGCAGGATCACCTGCTGGGTCAGTTCGCTCAGGCGTTGCAAACCCTGCTTGCACGCACTGCTCATCTCGCTCCTGTTGCTGATAGGCTGGTTGTCGCTCCTGGGATCGCCCCTGTTACCGCTCCTACTGCCACTCCGGTTGTTGCGCCAGAGTCTACCCCGGCACCCGTCGTTGTATGACCGGTTCTGCCCCCCTCCCACAGCGCTTTGGGGGTGAGCCAACTCAGTGCCGAGGCTTCCTTAACCAAGTGGGCATTTATTTCAAGTTGCTGCCACATGCCTTCCCTACTGAGAGATCGAAGGTGGGCTTCCTGATCTCGCTGCTCCCTTATGGGAGAACAATAATCCGGTGGTTGCCGAGTTTTCCAGTTTTGTTGCTTCCCTTCGGAGGGCTTTCTATGTGCCGGCTCGCTCTGCTGCTGCTGCGAAGCTCCTCATGTCCATCAGACAGGGTTCACGATCGGTAGCCGAATACGCCATTGAGTTTCGTACCCTGGCAGCAGAGGTGGGCTGGAATAATGAGGCTCTGGTGGCTACTTTCTCCCATGGTCTCTCTGATACCTTTGAAAGATGAGATTGCGGCTAAGGACCCACCTGTGGAGCTCGAGGCTCTCATTTCTTTCCTGATATTGATTGACACCAGACTCAGGGAGAGACCTTCCTTTAAGGAGAGCCTGCGGAGGCCTCCCAACAGATTGGCGCCTACGTTTGCTGTCCCACCCGTGCCTCCCTCTCGTCCCACGCCTCCTGGGGTTGACTTGCCTGGGGGTGAACCCATGCAGCTGGGGTTTGCTTGCCTGTCTGAGGGGGAGAGGGCACATCAGAGACGTGAGGGCCGATGCATGTACTGTGGTCTCAGTGGGCATTTTCGGTTGTCATGTCCGAACCGTCCGAGAAACGTTTGCACTGTAGATCCTGTCGGGGACAGATCTTGGGTGGAGTTTCTTTGTCCCCGGTTTCCCGTGCTGATAAACCACTGATCACCGTTGTCCTCTCCTGGGCCGGGGGCTCGGTGATGGCCCAGGCATTGGTGGACTCTGGTGCTGGTGGATTTTTCATTGACAGTAAATTTGCTGCCGCAAACTCCATTCCTCTGCAGGCTCAAGTTTCTCCGCTGGTTCTTGAGGCAATAGACGGCAGACCCCTTCAGCCGTCGCAGGTGACTCATGAGACCCTTCCAGTGGAGATAGCCATTGGGGCCGTTCACAGGGAGTCGGTCTGCCTTCAAGTCATTTCGTCTCCACACTACTCGGTGGTCTTGGGGTATCCCTGGCTCCAGAAGCATATCCCGACTTTCGATTGGAGATCGGCTGAGATCCTCTCGTGGTCCCCACAGTGTGGGGCTAGTTGCATCCATTGGCCCGTCAAGGTGTTGTGTGCCTCCTCAGACTCTGTGTTGCCCTCTGAATACAAGGAGTACCTGGATGGATTCGATAAGGTGCGCGCTGGTGCCCTGCCTCCGCACCGCCCATACGATTGTGCCATAGATTTACAACCTGGTGCCATTCCTCCTTGTGGCAGGGTATATCCACTGTCGGTTGCGGAGAATGAAGCCATGGAGGAGTACGTGAAGGAGGCGCTTTCTCGGGGGCACATTCGCAAAACCTCTTCCCCAGCGGGGGCTGGATTTTTCTTTGTAAAAAAGAAAGGCGGAGAATTGAGGCCTTGCATCGACTATAGGGGCCTAAATCGCATCACGATTAAGAATGCATACCCGACATTGTAAATGCTATGTCTGTTTAGTGGCTAGTGTCCTGTTCTTGCTATGTGCCGGGCTAGTGTGCTGACACACTGGGGTTATGGCTTGTTTATGTTTGGGTGCACCCCTGCCCCCCCCCCATTCCTGCATAGCTGCCGATGGAGGCGCACTGTTGCAATATAACTGTACCTTGAGTTCTTATCTCTACAATGTATGCATTTGAGCTGTGTTCTTATGTTTTGTCTTGTGTATTCTTCTTTGTGTATTGTTTGGAAACCTTAATAAAAAACAATTTGAAAAAAAAAAAGAATGCATACCCGATTCTGTTGATTTCCGAGTTGTTCGACCGCCTCAAGGGGGCAACGGTCTTTACCAAACTCGACCTGAGGGTGGCGTATAACCTTGTAAGGATCAAGGAGGGTGACGAGTGGAAGATCGCGTTCAACACCAGGACCGGTCATTACGAATCCCTGGTTATGCCCTTTGGGTTGTGCAATGCGCCCGCAGTCTTTCAGGAATTTATCAATGATGTTTTTCGTGACCTGTTGCAGCAGTGTGTAGTGGTCTATTTGGATGATATCTTGGTATACTCTGAATCCATGGAGGTCCACATTCTGGACGTCAAGCGAGTGTTGCAACGGTTACGAGGGAACAAGCTTTTCTGTAAGCTTGAGAAATGCGAATTTCACGGGTCCCAGGTAACCTTCTTAGGTTACATCATTTCCGCGGAGGGTTTCTCTATGGACCCTGAGAAGGTTTCGGCAGTCCTACAGTGGCCACAGCCCAGTGGTCTTCGTTCCCTGCAGCGCTTTTTGGGCTTCGCCAATTATTATCGGAAGTTCATCAGGGACTTCTCCATGCTGGCCAAGCCTCTCACGGATCTGACCAGGAAGGGCAGTAATTCCCATGATTGGCCGGCTGAGGCCATCCTGGCTTTTGAGGCTCTAAAATCAGCCTTTGCTTCGGCTCCAATACTGTCTCATCACAATCCTGGGTTGCCTTTTGTCCTTGAGGTGGATGCGTCTGAGACGGGATTAGGCGCCCTTCTGTCTCAGCGTCGGACACCAGAGGGACCCCTGCTTCCCTGTGGGTTCTACTCCAGGAAACTATCTCCCGTGGAATGTAACTACCAGATTGGTGACAGAGAGCTATTAGCCATCGTGCAGGCTCTCAAAGAATGGAGGCACTTGCTCGAGGGTTCTGTGGTTTCCGGTTCTCATCCTGACGGACCACAAGAATCTGACGTACCTTTCGGAGGCCAAGAGATTGACACCCCGTCAGGCCAGATGGGCTCTGTTCCTACTTACCCGGTTCCAAGAATGTCAGGGCGGATGCCTTATCATGTCAATACTCCGAGCTGTCCAAGGAGGAATCGATACCGACTTCAGTCATACCTCCAAATCAGATCCTGGCCACCATCCGCACCAGCTTGACCTCTCCCCTTGGAGAGCAGATACTGGCGGCTCAATCTGGTGCTCCCTCTGGGAGACCCAATGGTAGATGCTTCGTGCCTGAGGAGTTGCGCACCCGGCTGTTGCGAACCTACCACAACTCCAAGACCACGGGCATCCTGGAAAAAATCAGCTGTCCTGGGCTGTCTTACGTTTGTTCTGGTGGCCTTCCTTACGGTTCGACATTGCCGCATATGTAGCGGCATGCTCTGTTTGTGCCCAGAATAAATCCCCTTGGCATCTTCCGTTGGGACTTCTACAACCCATTACCAATGGTCACACCTGGGGATGGACTTCATTGTGGACCTTCCTGTGTCCCGAGGCCATACGGTCATTCTCATGATTGTGGATCGGTTCTCCAAAATGTGCCACTGTGTTCCATTCAAGAAGTTACCCACTGCACAGGAGTTGGGCACGGTTTTCGCCAGGGAGGTCTTCCGGTTGCACGGTTTGCCTAAAGAGATAGTTTCGGATCGAGGAAGTGAGTTTGTGTCCGGGTTCTTTTTTTTTTTTTCTTTTCACTTCAGACTCCACCTCATAGAGTTTTCGTAAATTTTACGTAGGACGCTCCTTTTATCCCCTTGTAGCTGTCAAAAGCGTCTCTATTTTGGTTTCGCATCATCAGTGAGAGAACTATATATTTTTTTTTTTTTTAATATATTTATATATATATGTATATTTACTCATCTTTCTTTTCCCTTTTTTCTGTTTTTCTCTTTCGTCTTTTAGACATATATCCAAACAAAAGACCTATACTCTATTCCTTTTACAACTTTTTTTTTTCCCCCAAATTTACTCCCCTAGTGGATCTCCCCCCCTTCCCCCCTCTCCCCCCACGTTCTCCTCCCCTTTTCTCACGAAAATTTTGCCTCTTTTTTCCCTGTCTAACTTTCTTTTCCTTAGATCTCTTCCCTTAGGTTTTCAGCGTAGCTCCAGGTCCTCTTGAATCTCTTCCATTTATCCCATTTCTGGTTTTGGTTCTTTTTACTGTCCTCAATACTGTTTTTTAGGTCTTCCATGATGTATGTCCCTTCTACCATATCGATCCATTCCCATATCTGGGGACATTCGATCTCTTGCCATTTATTAGGGATAAGCCTTTTGGCCGCATTGAGCAAGTGCGGGACTAAAGAGTTTTTGTACCTTTTAATACTTTCTTCTCCTCCATGGAAAAGAACTATCCATGGATCCATCTTGATTTTTTTCTCTGTAATTTCCTCTATGAAACCTATGATTGTCTCCCAGTATTTTCTTATTTTGGGACATTCCCACCATAAGTGGGCCATCGTACCTATGGATCTGCACCCCCTCCAACACGCTGCTGATTGTCCTTCTTTATATTTACTTAATTTATCTGGTGCAATATACCATCCAGTCAGGCATTTGAAGTTCATTTCTGCCGTCCTGATGTCAGTCGCTGAGGTGTGTGTCAGTTTCAGTATTTTCTTTATTGTGCCCTTGTCCCGTTGTGTCCCTAGTTCCCTCTCCCATTTTTTAGTAAAAGGAGGTACCTCCTGCTCTTCCACCTTAAGTAAGATCTTATATAACTTTGAGATCATTCCTTTAGAATTTTCTATAGAACATAATTTTTCCAGATCTGTTAACTGTTCTCCTGTCCTTAAGGGCTGTGGTAATTTTAAGATAAAGTGTCTGAGCTGTTGGTACCTCCAGTTATTTATTTTCATAAAATAATTTTTTTTTTCCATTTCGTGCAGTGATATTAAGTGACCATCCTTTATAACATCTATTAATTGTGCCGTGTCTTTTTTTATCCAATTTCCTCCCACTGAGACTTTACCTGGGGGGGCGCATGCGCGGCGCGACGCTGATGGGAAGTGCCTAGTCACATCTCCTCCACACCCGGACACATTGCGGCCGTTTCCCCGGGGCTATAACGCTCGTTTTTCGCCCAAAATTATCAGCACCCCTGCGGGAATACGGGGTGCATGCCTGGCACCAACAAGAAGAAAAAACGGAGCCAGCATCGCTCACTGACAAACTTTCTTCTTACAATGGAGCAGAGGACAGGGAAGATACAAAATGGCGCCTGCAGCAGCATGTGGGGAGAGGATGCAATCATCTCACACCCTCCCAAAGATCTGGAAAACTGTGAGTACAACTCCCCCCTCTCCAAGGCTGACCTAGATGAAAGTCTCACAGCAGTCTTTAACAAACTTGTGGACAAAATAGAAAAAGAAGTGCATAAATCTACTGCTGCACTGTCCCAGGAAATTGCTAGCATAGGAGGACGCACTGACCTCCTAGAGACAAAGCATGATGAACTCTCCCTAGCACACAATGACTTGAGGAAAGACTATGAGAACCTGGCCGATAATTTTGCTTTCATGCAAGCCCAATTAGAAGATTTGGACAACAGAAATCGCCGCCAAAATATTAGATTGGGCGGTATACCGGAATCTACTACTGATCTACTACCAGCTGTGTCCCAGATTTTCCATGGTCTCCTGCCAGAGAAACCATTATCCGCCTTTGCCTGTGACAGAATCCACAGGGCCCTCCGCCCCAAACCCCCCCCTGAAAACCCCCCCAGGGACATCATCATGTGCATGAAGGATTTTCTGGTGAAGGAGGACATCATGCGTGCTTCCAGAAACAGCCCCAACATCTACTTTGAGGGAAAACGCATACAAATCTTCCCTGACATCTCCCCAGCCACATTAGACAGAAGACGCAGGATGAAAGAGGTCACCACTGTCCTACAATCAGCCAGAATAAGATACAAATGGGGATTTCCCTTTAAGCTGACCATACCTCACAACGGATCCACCTATACGGTCTACAATGTGATCGAAGGTAAAGAGCTGCTAATTAAGTAGGGTCTATTGCCTAACGAACCTCACCCACGGCTCCCAGCTACCCCAAGACCCTCACCTATTTGGTCTACTCCTTCCAACAGGCGCAGCCAGAGAGACCAGAGGAGATTATTCAACCATCAGTGAAATCATCCCATGTAAACTTTCAAATGGTTCTCTAAGCTACTGCACTATCCCTCCTGAAGATTGCTGCATTCCAGAAACTTAATCCCTTGCTTCGAGAATGCCCAACACTACAGGATCCAGAGTGTTCCAATACAACTAAATCATTCAGATTCTGCAGGAAAAGCAAGAAGCTCTTTTGAACTTACTATTTCTATCCACATTTATTACACGGGATTCACACTTCCTCCACTAGAGGTCCCCCCTCCCCTGCTGGAAAGTCTCTAACACATTTAATTGTTCCACACATCTAGCTCATGGGCTCCTGTGGCAAACAAATTTAATACACAGTGCTCTCTGCACTGAACAAGCCACTATAGCAGATTTCTTTTCTATCATCTCATTCTGCCATATGCTATACTACTTAGAGCAATCTCATGTTACAGCTCTGTTTATCCCCTGCACCAAAAGAGAACTATCCTGAACTTCCTACATTTTAATCCCTGGATGCTGCACAGGACTGCCTCAAGTTTCTCTGGATCTACCTCCTCCTTATTGAGGTGATTGTGACTTAAATCACAGTATCACATCCCTCTCTTGCTTCCAATCCATTCAATACAAGGTTGTGGTCGGTTTTGCTGGCCCTGTTCTCTAATTTCTGAATGTTATATATTATTACATTATTGTTTTAAGCTGCCATGCACTTATATGATGCTTTTATACAGTTTAGCATGTCCTTTTGTCCGGGTGTGTCCGCCGCAGTTAGTTTGACCCCACTCCTGCCTCAATCTATATCTAGACCACCACTATGATGGTCTGGCTAGATCTGACGCAGGATAAGGATAATTTTTCTTTATCCTATATGTTCTTTTTTCTTTCTCTTTTATTCTTTATGTTTGATCGGTTTAATACCAGAACAAATGGGTTATTACCCTTTTTGCAAAGTCTGGTTTGTATCAGGAGTACCATCTCCTGCGTTTTTGCAGGGAAAAAATTATATTTGTTTTGCACAGGCATAGTGTATATGTATTCTTGTTATTTTTCACTCATAGATATACATAACCAATATATCTTATATTTCTACCCTACTTGTAGACTGCCATATATGGCGGAGATACTGACTCCATGCAGTTACTTTGCGTGGCTTCGGTGTTTCCTGCTCTGTAAAGGTAAACCACACACAGGCGACATCTTTATGGTTCGATATATTACCCCTCTAGGTTATCAGCTTTTATATATTTCTGCTGTTCAGTTGATAGACTGTTATGATTCTAGCCATGGGTCTTAAAATCATATCTCACAACACTAATGGGTTTAACTCACCCAATAAACGTAAAAAAGCCTTTCAGCAATACAAAAAACTGGGCGCAGACATTATCCTGCTCCAGGAGACTCACTTTGCATCCGCTAACCACCCTAAATTCCTCCACAAATCCTATAACCAAATGTACTATACCACCTTTGACAATAAAACTAAGGGGGTCGCCATTCTTATTCGTAACACGATCATCTTTGATGTTCATCATATATTTAAGGACCCAGAGAGCAGATATATCATTCTCAAGGGTATCATCAACAATAGGGAAATCACCATAGCCTCGGTTTACGCCCCGAATGACACCCACACTTCCTTTTTTCTTAAATTCTTTGAAACATTGGACAAATACCACTCACCCCACATATTGATCGGTGGGGATTTTAACTTAGCTGCCCACCCAATCCTTGATAGAAGCTCCATATCCCCCCATACAAAATCCTTTTCTAAGACCATAAACCGTCTAATCAATAAGGCACAATTAGATACATGGAGAGCTCATAACACGGGTATTAAAGCCTATACCCACTACTCCCACCCACATGACTGCTATGCTAGACTTGACTATGTGCTGTCTACCCCTATCCTACTTGCCAACTCCACTCAGGCACAGATTCACCCCTGCCCATGGTCGGACCATGATATCTGCACATTCACCACATCTTACATAGGACTAACCCCCTCTCCTCATAACTGGCGTCTCAATGACTCCTTACTAACAAACCCTGCTAGCAACTCTACTATTTCCTCACACATAGAAAACTATTTCACAGACAATATTAATGAAGAAACTCCACCCACCTCCATATGGGTCGCCCACAAAGCAGTTTTAAGAGGTCACATCATTAGCTTAGCTGCATCCAAAAATAGAGAACGACAGGCTGACATCAGACGCCTCACCAATGAACTCCACCATCTATACATTAAACTACATCATGCAGTTGATCCTGCCATTACCCAACAAATACAAGAAAAACGCAAATCCCTAGATACCCTCCTCTCCGCTAATGTCGAGAAGTCCCTCAGGTTCTCTAAAGCCAAATATATGCTACACTGCAACTCCCACTCAGCAATGTTTGCAAGGAAACTTAAGCAAGACAGTAACCCTACGCATACGTACAAACTTAGAAATAATAAGGGCAACCTAGTTTCCCACCCACAGGAAGTTATGGAAATTTTTACCTCCTTTTATCAAAACCTCATGTCAAATCCCAACACCCCCCCAAATGAAGCTGCTAAATCTTGGCTGGACAGCCTCAATCTCCCCTCCCTCAATCACGAACATTTAGACTCTCTTAACGCACCTTGTACAATTGAGGAAATCACACACATTATCAAATCACTCAAAACCTCCACTGCTCCTGGCCCTGATGGGTACTCATCCTTATACTACAAAAAATATGCCCCCCTCCTTGCCCCCCATTTGAAGAACCTCTTTAATCATATCCTAGAAGGCAATTCCTTTCCAAGAGAAATGCTATTAGCTAATCTCTCCTTAATCCCCAAACCCAACAAAGACCATTTACTCCCCCAGAATTTCCGCCCCATTTCGATCCTGAACAACGACCTTAAGATCTTTGGCAGGATTCTTGCAGACAGACTCGCCAAAGTCATCTCCCCACTAGTTCACATTGACCAATCTGGTTTCATACCCAACAGACAGATCACAGACAACATCAGGCTTGTCACCAATATTATCCAGGATGCTAATCTCCACTCACGCCAAACCTGTCTTCTCAGCCTTGACATTCACAAGGCGTTTGACAGTGTCAGCTGGTCGTACTTGAATTACTTGCTCCCCAAATTTGGAGTCTCTGGAGCATTTTTGCAGGGATTCAATGCTCTATACAATTCTCCACAGACTCGCATCCGCTTACCTGGTGTCAACTCTGATTTTTTTACACTAGGTAGAGGTACCAGACAGGGCTGCCCCCTGTCTCCACCCCTCTTCGCTTTAGCCATAGAACCCTTAGCCCAGGCTATCAGAGCCAACCCAGATATAAGAGGATATACCAAGAATCATCAGGAATACAAGATTAGCTTATATGCTGACGATGCACTACTATACATTACCAACCCCCATACCTCCCTTCCCGTACTTCTCAAACAACTAGAACTTCTCCATAGGGTCTCAGGACTTAAAATTAACTTAAACAAATGCTCCGCACTACCCATTAACATCCCTTCAGCGGAACTTAGCCTTCTTCAGTCCAACTTCCCCTTCACGTGGATCTCCTCCTCATTTACATACCTTGGTGTTAATATCACTCCTCTTTACAACGGCTTATATAAGGCTAACTACATTCCATTACTAGCCCGCATTACCTCTCTCCTGAAATCTTGGTCCTCCTATCACATTTCCTTTTTGGGCAAAGTTTGTGCAATCAAGATGAACATCCTCCCCAAACTCTTATATTGCTTTCGCTCCACTCCAATCAACATCCCTAAAACCAAACTCGAGGCTCTTCAAAGACAAATTAATAAATTCATTTGGGCTGACAAAAGACCACGATATAGTTACACCCTACAATATAAATCACAATCTAAGGGCGGTCTGGGACTCCCCAACTTATGGAAATATTTTTTAGCCGCACGCCTATCACAAATCTCCCAATGGTTTTCCCCAAATAAAAACATTCCCTGGATGAGCTTTGAGACCTCATCTATATATCCACTGCACCTACAAGGGATACTTTGGTCTAAATACATCCTTTATAAAGACCTCATCAAACGTAACATTATAGTGGCTCATGCATTCAAGCTCTGGCAAAATACTAACGACACTTTCTCACTAGCTTCAGCAACCTCCTCACTCACATCATTCCTAGGCGATCCCAGACTACCTCTTGCATACAAAGATAGACATCCTGTCTCTGCCTGGATAGACCTTGGACTGACTTCCTTGGGCTCACTACAAAATGGAACTTTAGAAGCTTTGAATCCCTTCAAAGGGACTTTAATCTCCCCTCCTCAGAGATTGAGAGATTCCATTTAATCAAATCATTTTTTCAGACACATTTCTCACTCTCCACGAGTCCATCTATGACAGTCTTTGAGAGAATATGCAAATCCTCATCCAGGGACAGAGGAATGATATCTAGGCTATACAACAACCTCAATGATTTCTCGGCCTCTGAAAAAACCCAACCCATGCTACGCTGGGAATCAGACTTAGGTATTGACCTCCCCCCAGATACATGGTATACCATGTCCGAAAACCTCAGGAAAAGTAACAAAGCAGTCTCCTTTAGGGAAACCCCAACAAAATTATTCACAAGATGGTACCTAACCCCATCCAAAATCCATACCTTTTATCCAACAGTTTCTCCTAACTGCTTCAGAGGCTGCCAAGCTGAAGGTACGCTACTTCACATTTTCTGGAGCTGCCCACATCTATCACAGATCTGGCTAGAGGTAGCTCGTAGATTCGAGGACTCCTCTAAACATAAGGTCTCCCTCACCCCATTAATCTGTCTACTCTATGGAGATGTCCCAGACATCCCTCCCCCATGCTCCAAACTCCTCCATTCACTATGTAGCTCGGTGCAATGGATGATCGCACTTAACTGGAGATCTGGGGAGGTAATATGGTCACAGGTGCTTGACAGGATGGAACTGTTGAAACTATCAGAAAGAATATATCACACAATTAATGACAGCCTACATGTTTTTGATGCCAAATGGTCATATTGGTAGTTCACTAATTGATGTTCCCATTTGCTTTTATACGCATTGAATTATAGTGATGTATTACTGACATTATCCTCTACCCACTCAGGGACCACTCATCATGACCTGCCTTACGTGTCACTAATTCACTGTTATGCCTATGAAAAGTGTTATGTTTTTTATACCTATGCTTGTATTCCAATTTATACTTCTTAATAAACTTTTGTAAACAAAGAGACTTTACCTGGTTCAAAATAATCGTTGTCCTTTAATGCTATAAAAGGTGAATTATATTCTTTATCAATTCTTTTATGAATAGTGTCCCAAATATTGAGTGCGTTCCTAGTGATCTCATGTGTGTTTATGCCCAAAACCCTACTTTGAGGGGGGTTCCATATTATTTTTTCTAATTTTGCCTCAGTTTTGCATTTTCTATACTGATCCACCGTTTTTCTTTATTTCCTCTAGCCCATTCCACTACTCTCGATAACACTACAGCGTCATAATATTTTTTGATATCGGGTACTGCCAGCCCCCCCTTTTATTTTGGTTGTTTTAAAACCTGGAGCGATATTCTATGCTTCTTATTCCTCCAGATATATTTCATGATCAGATTTTTAAGGGTTTGAAGCATTACATTTGGTAGGATGATAGGGAGCATCTGGAATTTATATAAAATTTTAGGTATGAGTACCATCTTACAAAAATTAATTCTGCCAATCCATGATATTGGCCTACTCTTTACCCTTGTTATTTCTGCTTTAATTTCATCCAGAAGAGGGATATAATTGATCTCATAGATTTTTTTAATTGAGTTTGTTAACTTAACCCCTAGGTACTTAAGTTTTTCTACCCACGGAAATTGATACTTCGCTCTAAGTTCTTGTTCCTCTGCTTTAGATGTATTTACGTTCAGAACTTCTGTTTTAGTAATGTTTAATTTAAAATTTGAGATTTCTCCATATTGGCTACATATTTCAAGTAATTTTGGGATTGATGTCTTAGGATTGACTAAGTAGAAGAGGACATCGTCCGCAAAAGCAGAAAGCTTATGTTCCTCTTCTTTTATTTTCACTCCTTCGATTTCTGGGCACCTGCGTATCCTGGCCAGCAGGGGTTCAATTGATAGAACAAATAACATTGGTGACAGGGGGCATCCCTGTCTTGTTCCATTTTTCATATTAAACGCTTGGGAAAGACTTCCATTTATTTTTATCCTTGCTGTCGGGGCTTGATATAAAGTTCTAATCCATCTCATTATCGTCCGCCCAAAGCCCATTTCTTCTAGTGTGTTTAGCATGAGTCCCCAGTCTACCCTGTCAAACGCTTTTTCATCGTCTATCGACAGGAGTAGACTGGGGAGCCCGCTTTCTTTCATTTTCTGAAGGACAAGAAGAGCCCTTACCCCATTGTCTCTTCCCTCTCTCCCCTGGATGAACCCCGTCTGGTCAGGATGAACAAGTTTTGTCATCTCCTGTTTCACTCTTCCGGCTAGTATCTTTGCGAATAATTTGGTATCTATATTCAACAAAGATATCGGCCTATACCCTGCGCAGGTTTTGCCATCTTTTCCTTCCTTTGGAATGACTGTAATAGTCGCCTCTGCTGCTTCTCTACTTAGCGGATAATCTTTCCCCAGCCCGTTAAAATACTGGCATAGTCTAGGGATGAGTATCTCCTTACATTTTTTATAGTATAGGACGGTAAAGCCATCCGGCCCTGGGCTTTTTCCTAGCGCTGAGTCTGCAAGAGCTATCTTAATTTCGATTTCTGTGATGGGTCTGTCCATCATTAATGCGTCGTTTTGACTACATTTTGAGACACCAGCTCCTTTTAGAAAATCTGTTATTTTGTTCTCCTTCTCTCCCTGTTTCCACTTCCTCTGTTCCACTGCGTACAACTTCTCATAGTAAGCTCTAAAAGTTTCTGCTATTTCTTTTGTTGTGTGTACTGACTCCCCTTTCTCATTTTAATTTTTTTCTATATAATTTCTTGTTTTTTTTCCGAACCATCCTGGCCAGATGTTTTGTTTGTTTTATTTCCCCACAAATACCTTTCCTTAGCTATTAAATTAAATTCCCTTTTTGTTTCTTGGTCTATTAGCTCTTTTAGTTTGTTTCGTTTGTTAACTAGGGCCTGATATATCTCTTGTTGTTTTACCGATTTTTTATGTTTTTGCTCCAAATTTGATATCTCTTCTATTATTTTTTCTCTTTTGCAGCTTCTTTCTTTTTTTTTCCTTGTCCCTTCTGAGATCAGGATCCCTCTTATCACCGTTTTGTGTGCATTCCACAGTGTTGCTCCCGATATTTCGTTTGTGTCATTAATCCTGAAATAGTCCTCCAACTCCTTTTTAACCCTCACTAGACTACTCTCGTCCATCATTAGTTCCTCATTAAGCCTCCAATTCTGGAATGATTTCTGGTTTCCTAGTATATTTAAGGAGACACTTATTGAGGCATGGTATGAAAGTGTCATGGCCCCTATCTCCGCCCCCGCCACCATCTCCAAACTACTATGGTCTACAAAAATGTGGTCAATGCGGGAGTAGCTACCATGAACTGAGGAGTAGAACGTATAATCCCGCTGTCCATACATCTATCAATTGACTGACTCTCCATACATCTATCAATTGACTTCTGTATAGACTATTTTTTATCTTTTTTAAGAGCGTTTTTTTTTCCCCTTGTAACTGGGAGGTCTTGTCAACCCTCGGGTCGAAACAAAAGTTTAGGTCTCCGGCAATAATTACCTTCCCTTGCTTAAAATCTTTCAATTTTTCTAATGTTTCCACAAAATATTTTATCGGATGGACATTTGGAGCGTAAATCTTCACCAATGTGCATTCCATCCCTTCCAGTACCCCTTTTAAGAAGAGGAATCTCCCGTCAGGATCTACCAAACCGGTCTGCTAATGTGAACCAAACTCCTTTGGCTAAGCCTATGGCTACTCCCCTTGCTCGTTTGGAGATGGTATCTCCATAATACCAAACAGGGAAATCTGGGGAATATAGCTTAATGTTGGATTCTATTGAAAGGTGTGTTTCCTGCAGGAAGGCCACATTTGTTCTAAAACTTTTCAATTCCTTTAGGATCTTGTGTCTTTTTGTTGGACTATTAAGGCCTTTCACATTATATGACAGAAGTTTAATTATCGGCATCTTTTTCTCTTTTTTTTTCCCCTGCCCTTTCTCTTTTCTCGGGAGACTCGTCTATCCTTCTTTAGACTGTTCTTTTTTCTTGGCTCATTTGGTGAGATAGTACCTCCACCCACCCTCCCTCCCTCCCCCCTCCCTCTTGATCCCTCCCCTCCTTCCCTCCTCCCCTTGTCCCTCCTCCCCTCCCTCCCCAACCCCCCCCTCCCTTACCCACCTCTTTCCCCCCCCCCTGTTGGCCTTCTATCGGCCTCTGAGCCAACCTCAAAATTGGGTTTGGCTCAAGTCTCTCTAGGTGGGGCCTGGGATTAAACCCCCCCACCATTTCAGGGGGGGAGAGAGATGCCAGTCGTCGCCTCGTCAATCAGTGGCATCACCTAGCCCCTCTCCCTCTCATCTTCCTCCCCCTACTCCCAGCCAGGGAGATCTGGAATTTGAATATCCAATCTGCTGCAGAATAGTTACATAGTTACATAGTTAGTCAGGTTGAAAAAAGACACAAGTCCATCCAGTTCAACCATAAAAAAATAAAAATAAACAAACAAAATAAAACACAGTACATCCCATACACCCAACTCCATACCCACAGTTGATCCAGAGGAAGGCAAAAAACCCCAGCAGAGCGATGATCCAATTTGCTACCGGAGGGGAAAAAATTCCTTCCTGATCCCCCAAGAGGCAATCGGATTTACCCCGGATCAACTTTACCTACAGAACTTAGTACTCGGTTATATTATGTGTATTTAGGAAAGAATCCAGGCCCTTCTTAAAGCAATCTACTGAGCTGGCCAGAACCACCTCTGGAGGGAGTCTGTTCCACATTTTCACAGCTCTTACTGTGAAGAAACCTTTCCGTATTTGGAGGTGAAATCTCTTTTCCTCCAGACGTAAAGAGTGCCCCCTTGTCCTCAGCGTTGACCTTAAAGTGAATAACTCAACACCAAGTTCACTATATGGACCTCTTATATATTTGTACATGTTGATCATATCCCCCCTTATTCTCCTCTTCTCAAGAGTGAATAAATTCAGTTTTTCTAATCTTTCCTCATAGCTGAGCTCCTTCATGCCTCTTATCAGTTTAGTTGCCCTTTTCTGCACTTTCTCCAGTTCTCCGATATCTTTTTTGAGAACTGGTGCCCAAAACTGGACTGCATATTCCAGATGAGGTCTTACTAATGATTTGTACAGGGGCAAAATTATATCTCTCTCTCTGGAGTCCATACCTCTCTTAATACAAGAAAGGACTTTGCTTGCTTTGGAAACCGCAGCTTGGCATTGCATGCCATTATTGAGCTTATGATCAACTAAAACCCCCAGATCCTTCTCCACTACAGATCCCCCCAGTTGAACTCCCCCTAGCATGTATGATGCATGCATATTCTTAGCCCCCAAGTGCATAACTTTACATTTATCAACATTAAACCTCATCTGCCACATAGTCGCCCAATTAGACAGAGCATTGAGGTCGGCTTGTAAATTGGAGACATCATGCAAGGACGTTCTTCCGCTGCATAGCTTGGTGTCATCTGCAAAAACAGAAATGTTACTTTGGATCTCAGACCCAATATCATTTATAAATATATTGAAAAGTAAGGGACCCAACACTGAACCTTGGGGTACACCACTGATAACCTTGGACCATTCAGAGTAAGAATCATTAACCACAACTCTCTGAATTCTGTCTTTCAGCCAGTTTTCTATCCATTTACAAACTGATATATCTAATCCTGTAGACCTTACCTTACACATGAGCCGTGTGTTTTAATGTTTAATGTTTTAAGATCCTCAGGGAATCTAAGAATAGCAGACTTTCATTCTTTGATTCCTATTAGGCAGGCTGGGAAACCCCAATTGTATTTTATTTTCTGAGTTGTCAGCTGGATCAGCAGAGGTTTTTAATAGTCGCCGTCTAGCCAGTGTTTCTGGCGCTAGGTCTGAGAAGATCTGGAGTTCTGATCCTCTATACACCAGAGGTGGTTTTCCTCTTAAATTTTTCCAGATCCTTTCCTTTTCTTCAAACCCCCTGAATCTAACTATAACGTCTCTTGACCTTTCAGTGTCCATTCTTCGGGGGTTACCAACGCGATGTACTCTATCTATCCTAATTGGATCCTCTGGGGATCTTTCCAATAATGGATTGAATATTTCCTGCATCTTCTTCCTCAGCTACTCTCCTTGCTCCTCCGGTATTGATTTAATTCTTAAATTTTTTCTTCGGTTTCTATTTTCCTGATCTTCCAATTTATATAAGATCTGCCTCTGCTGTAGTTTTATCTGATCTATTTGATCTTTTAGATGCATTGATTCTTGTTCTTGCTTTTCCGTTTTTCTTCCACTGACTCTATTCTGGACAGTAGATGTCCTAGGTCTGTCCGTAATGATTGTATGTCTCCCTTGATGAGATTTTCCAGACTCAGCAGCATTTCTGCCATTTCTCTCTTTGATGGGCCTAGTTCATCTGGTCTTTGTTCATCTGTCCAGCTATGCTCTAGATCTTTATCCAGTAATCCTTCTTCCCTTAATTCCAAAGGTTTTTCCTTCGAGGTCTTATTTTGGGGGTTCTTGTTGTCCGTCTTTTTGTCTTTAAATACTTGTTGTCGTTGTTGTTTTTTTGTATCCTGGGTTCGTGGGCTATCGTCTTTTGTCATATATTGTCTGATAGAACTTGTTGCTGTTGAATTGCTTGAAACATTTGGAGGTGTTTTTGGGGGCCCCCCCTTTGTAGATCTGCTCGTCATCCTTTGCATGGTATAGACTCTTCTTCGAATTCTCTTCCCCAGTTTGATCTCTTGGATCTTTCCCCCGTATTTCCTTCCAATCGGTTCTAAAGGTCTTAAGAGTCTCTTTTTAGCCCCTTTTCACCGTATGCTCTCTATAGACCAGCAGATGGCGGGCCCCTCTGATCGTCCTAAGGAAGCAGGGGTACGGGGAGGAATTTTGGGGGTATCACGAGTATCCCCTCTCGTTATCCCTTTTAGATTTGACTCCAGCCCCCCCCCTTTTTTTTATTTTTATATTACACTTTACGCTTCCCCTAAGACTCTCTACTTTCCCCTACTTGCTGTCTCCTCTGAATCAGATTGTCAATGATGTTTCTCCAGACTACTACTACGACAGGTTTTTCTTGATTTTTCTTGGCCTCTCCTTCCTTTGGACTTAGTACTTTCGTTATATATCCAATAGGTAAGTATAGGTAGGTGTTATGCATCCAGTACAGACTACATATCATATGACATTTATGTGGCAGTACAGTTCGAGAAGTTCATAAAGTTCAGAAAGAGACTATAGGGTTAGATATTTCATTCAAAAACCTTTGAGAAAAACCTTTAAGAGAATCCTGAAAGCATTTAATATAGAAATATTTATATTTCTCCTTATGGTTCCAAATGTGCAACAAGGAGTTATTTCTATATTTTTTCTCTCCTTCTAACCCCTTTTCATTTATTGGATCTCCACATTCGTATTTATTTGTTCATTAGGTTATAGGAAAATAAGGGGCATATGACGTACCTTCTGGGCTGATCATCCGCTTTTAATAGCCCATGTTGTTCTCTCCTAGGAATCAAAAAAACTTACCTTTCCAATATCCCACTTCCCTGCAAGTCCTTCGATCTTTACCTCAGAAGAGAAAGGGCAGTGAGAAGGAAGGGGTTAAGGAAGCATCCTGCTCGGTTCACCCTGCAGCCTGCTGCTACTGCTGCTGCCCGTTTACGGCGGTCTCATCAATCTCGGGATGGAGTTACAGAGAGGGGCGAGGCGGCTCTTATTTTCTGGGGAATCCCCTGGTTTGAACTCTGGGAATCTAGAGGGGAGGAGGAGTGGAGGAGAGTGAATAGGCGTTCGTCACATCAGCGTGAGGCTCAGCATGTTACTCTGCATGCCGAGCGTCTTACTGGGGCGGCTGCTCGGAGGTGTCGGCGCGCGGCTGGGCTGCACGGGAGCTACGAGTGAGGTGATCTCTTCCGCCTTGCGTTGTCCACATCTCTCCCGGCCTCCCTCAGCTCCTCAGCCTGGTCCTTCCCCTCCTCTGGATGGTCTCCGACCCGGCAATCCCGTGGCTCCTCCCACCTACAGGTGCGTCACGTCCTCACGTGCACGCCATTCCCCCGTCTGTCTGTGTCCAGGTTCTAGCGTACTTTTTGCTCCCAGTTGGGTATTCGACTCTCCTTCTCTTCGGCTTACCACCCTCAGTCCAATGGGGCCGCAGAGCGATCCAATCAAGCCCTGGAGCAATTTCTTCGTTGCTATGTCTCCGATCATCAGGACAATTGGGTTGACCTTCTGCCATGGGCTGAGTTTGCCAGGAACACGGCGGTAAACTCTTCCTCTGGGATGTCTCCCTTCATGGCCAATTATGGGTTCCAACCTGCCGTGTTACCGGAGTCATTCTCTCCCCAAGATATTCCGGCTGTGGAGAACCACCTTTCTGCTCTACGTGCTTCATGGGTACAGATCCAGAGGTCCCCAAGGTCTCTGCGCAGCTCCAGAAGCTCCAGGCTGATCGCAGACGGTTGCCTGCTCCTTCCTACCAGGTCGGAGATCGTGTATGGTTGTCCACTCGCAATCTCAACCTCCGAGTTCCCACTCCTAAGCTGGCTCCTTGCTTTGTTGGTCCCTTCCGTGTGCTCAGTAGGGTGAACCCGGTTGCCTATGCTCTTGCGCTCCCACCTGGTATGCGGGTTTCTAATGTGTTTCACATTTCCCTGTTGAAACCACTAATATGCAATCGCTTCACCTCCTCGGTTCCTCGGCCTCGTCCTATCCAGGTGGGCAATCATGAAGAATACGAGGTGAAGCGATATCCTGGTCCGCAGCCGGTTGCAGTTCTTGGTCCACTGGCGTGGCTATGGTCCCAAAAAGCGTTCCTGGGTTCCTTCCGCAGATGTCCATGCCCTGTCCTCCGAGCCTTCCACGCGCGCTTTCCCCGGAAGCCGTATTTTGCGCCGCGGAGGAGGGGCCCTTGAGGGGGATGTACTGTCATGGTCTTACCTCTTTGCAGGCTTCTCATTACTGACATGTGCTGGCAGCCATCTTGCTTCATGGGGTTCTATTAACCTGCCACACCCTGCGGCTCCTCCTTTCCACTGGGAGGAGCTGGCTGCTCAGCATATATATAGACGGCAGCTGCAGCATTTCCTCGCTTGAGCCTTTCGTCTGATACCCCTTCTGTGATCGTGCTGCTTGCTCTTGGTCACCTACCCGGCTCTTACGGACGTTCCTTCTGGTTCCTGATTCCCGGCTTCGTTTCACGACTTCTCTGGCTACAGACTCCGGCTTGGCTGACTCTCATCCTTGGCTATCGACCCTGGCACTGGTGGATGACTCTTCTGGCTGTTTGATCGTCAGTTTGGACTTTGACCTTGCTGTTTGGTTTTCAATAAAACCTTCATATTCATTTATCTGTTCATGTACGTCTGATTCATGCTTCCATGACACTCATGGAGGAGGAGGTTAGGGTGGAAAAGCTTGCAGCTGACGCCGGAGATCCTAATGGAGATGGCTTGGCGACCCTTTCTGGCACTGCTGGACTGGTGAGAGCTGAGAGGACTGGTGCTTCCTTAGGTTTGTGTGACACTGCCTTCCATCTGTTCCCACTGCCCCCCACTTGTGACACTGCCTCCCACCTGTCCCGCTGCCCCCCACTTGTGACACTGCTTCTCATCTCACCTGTCCCACTGTCCCCCATCTTTGACACTGCCACTAATGTGTGTTGCTGCCCCCCCCCCCACATTCCCTGATGCCCCCCACCTTTCCCGCTGCCTCTTTCAATGACACTTCTCCCTCCTGTCCTGCTGACCTACTCCCATGACACTCCCCCTCCTGTTCCACTGCCCCTTTCATCCAACTGCCCCCATCACACTGCTCTTCTCCTGTGACACTCCCCACCTGTCCTCCTGCTCCCTTGCTGTCCCACTACCCCCCAAGAGGACATGGGATAGAGAATATAGGATGGAGAAGGAGGAGGACGTGGGATGGCCAGTGGGTGGATTGGATGGGGCAGCCAGTGGGTGGGACCTGGGGAATGTTGGCAGTCAGGCCCGGGGGGGGGCCTAAAGCTGTGAAAGAGGCCCCACAATTTCTGATGGCTGCCCTGTATGCACAATCCCCAAGTGTGTTATAAGCAGCATAATGGAGTAGTGGATATGTGCACCTAATTTAGATTGTATCTAAACCCAAAAACAAGAAAAGAAAACAAAAAAACAACCGATTAGTTGGCTTCCATAGAATTATTTTTTTAGTTTATTTTTACATATGATGTACAGTCAGGATAACTTAAAGGGTAAGATCACCTTTACAGAAAAATCTGTAAGTTGATCTTACACAGGACCCCCACCTCGCCCCCCAGTCCCGCTGACCTGAATGGCCGTGATCGCCCATTCTAACCCCCGGTATAGCCGACTCATGGCTTAGAAATCCTCGGAGCTTAATCTCCTAAACGTATCACATCAGGAGGTACGTTTAGGAGCATTCTAATTGGTCGGCGCCGTCACATAGGAGACCCGGACCAATCAGAAGCCAAGTAGCCCATCCTCTAGAGAGAAAGCTGAGAGGATTTCTAAGTGCCGAAGCTGTGGGGTGGCTATACCGGGGCTTAGAGTGGGTGTTAGATTTTGAAATTATTATTATTTTTATGTGATAAGGTTTCTGAGAATTAATATTTAAACATGGTATTTTTGAGGGTTGTTGAGGACAGACAAGGTCAGCTACAGGAAACTACATCTATTCTTGAAGTTCTACGTCAAGACAATGGGTGGAGATATGTTACTTAAATATACTCAAGAGGGTGTTACGTTTATAACCACCTTTCTTGGAGCTAGTCTAAATGTAAATATGCTTAGCTTGGCTTTTAAAACAGTAAAAGTATCCATGTGGTTTGGGTAGCTAGGAAGGACCTCAGGGGTCATCTGACCCTGCAGAGAGATGGGGGTAGGAGACGCGACCCTGCTGGAAGGGACCTCTCCCAGTAGACAGATGTACCAGCATATCTTTCCTCTGTCTGAAAGCTTACCATCTAGCAATGTATTACCAGCTGTAACTATGCAAGCATTGTCGTTTTGCCTGTCATTCTTAAAGAATAAAGGTTGTACTATTTGGAAGAAAACCTGAGTTTTGAATATTGGGAACAAAGAGAGGCTAGGAAGAAGACTACTGTATTGACATATCACATGACACGTGATAGACCCACCTCTTCTAAGGATCAGGACAACACTAGATGCAAAGCACCTTGAGGCAATTTAGTTTGCATTTGTTGCGCTATACAAGTTACTCACTCACGTGTTAAAAATGTCCCCTTTTTCCACATTCAACAGTGGGCGATCCCTGCCATTCATCTCTCTGCTGATCTCCTCTGAGCCGGAGGATGACAAGTCCCTTGTGCAGCGCCACTGTATCCTATGGGGAGATCTGATGAAAATGAACAACATGTCCGTTTTCATCAGATCTCACCTGATCCAATCCCCCATGGATGGATGGGGACGTATTGCCAGCCATCCGATTTTGGCGGATCGGGTCAGATGTCAGCGGACATGTCTCTGTTGACATCCAACGATCCATAGGACTGCATGGAGCAGCCATTCAGGTCCGCCGTCAAAACTGACAGGTGGACCTGAACAGTCCGATCGTGTGAAAGGGGCCTTATCCTGACTGGACATCGTATATAAACATAAACCAAAAAAGCATTCTATGCAAGCCAACTAATCAGTTGTTTTTTTGTTTTGTTTTTTTACACTTTAACCACTTTGTGCACATCATTTTGTTATATGGTGGGCAGGAAGTGGTTAAAATTCTTGTAATGTGCATAGATTGCCTGGGGGGTGGGGGGTAGGGATAAGCCAAACACCCCCCCCCCCCCGTTCGGTTCGCACCAGAACCTTCGAACGGAACGAACGTTCGCACGAACATTTAGAACCCCATTGATGTCTATGGGACTCGAACGTTCGAATTCAAAAGTGCTCATTTTAACCACTTGCTTACTGGGCACATACACCCCCCTCCTGCCCAGGTGAAATTTCACCTTGCGGAACTGCGTCGCTTTAACTGACAATTGCGCGGTCGTGCGACGTGGCTCCCAAACAAAATTGACATCCTTTTTTCCCCACAAGTAGAGCTTTCTTTTGGTGGTATTTGATCACCTGTGTGGTTTTTATCTTTTGTGCTATAAACAAAAAAGAGCGACAATTTTGAAGAAAAATACAATGGGCCAGATTCAGGTTCCAGAGCATTTTGCTCTGGAGTAACGCTTCTCATTTGCGTTGCGCTGCCGATAATGCTGTCAAATATCCCAATTGCGGCAGCGCATAAAAAGCCGGCGGAAAAAACACAATTTTTTCTCAGTTTAGGGCGATACGTATTCTTCTACCGTTTTACGCAAGCGACGTTTTTTTTTTTTTTTTCCCGACGCGATGACGACGCCTTTAACATAGGTAAAAAAAATGCGCCGCGTATCCCGTCCGGAAACGTCGTAACGCATTGCGTCGCGCCGGATTTCGATCGTGAGCGACTCATTAACATATTTTTTGGTTTGCGCAATAAGTTATAGCGCTTACAAAATAGGGGAGATAATTATTATTTTTTATTATATTTTTTTTTTTTCTCAGTTTAGGGCTAGATTCTTCTAATATTTTTGGTAAAAAAAAAAAAACGCAATAAGCACTGGTTTGCGCATAAGTTATAGCTTACAAAATAGGGGAGAGAATTATTATTTTTTATTATATTTTTTTACGATGGCGGCAATTTTTTTATTGGTACTGCGATGTTATGGTGGACACATCGGACACTTTTGACACATTTTTGGGGCCATTCACATTTATACTGTATACTATAAATATGCACTAATTACTGTATAAATGTGACTGGTATTGAAGGGGTTAACACTAGGGGGTGAGGAAGGGGTTAAATGTGTATCCTAGGTGTGTTCTAACTGTGGGGGGAGGGGGGGGTGACTGAGGGGGTGACCGATCTGTGTCCCTATGTACAAGAGACACAGATCGGTCTCCTCCTCTCCAGAGACAGGACACTGTCTCTGTGTAAAAACGGCAATGAGAGATGATCTATGAGATCATCTCTCATTCGCCGCACAGATCGCATCGCAAACGGCCACTCTGACTGGCCGTTCGCCGCGATCTGTGATTGGCCGTGTCCAAGGGACACGGACAACACAGGGCTTCCCCGCAGCGCGCTCTACAGCGCGCGCTGGGAATGCCCAAAGGGGCGGCCATGAAAAGACGGCATGTTGGATATTCAGACCCTCGCTGTTGCCGTCATTCGACGATAGCGTGGGTCTGAAGTAGTTAAAGCTCAATATACAAGTTATTGTCGGAAAACGTGTTTGGGGACCCGGGTCTTGCCCCAGGGAACTTGTATCAATTGATTATTTTTTTTTTTTAACTTTTGTTTTTTCTGGAGCAGCGATTTTAATGATGCTTAAAGTGAAAAAAAATGAAAAATTCCTTTAAATATTGTACGTGCTGGGTGTCTATAGTAGTGGCACAAAATGAGATTACTATAAGAAAAAAGTAATTTAAGACTGCTTGCAGCTTTAATTTAATGTTTGGTCCCTGCAATATGGATAAAAATCACTGAGGAAAATAGCATGGGTTTCCCCGTCCCCCTCCTCCCAGGTCATTACAAGCCCCTTTGGCCCTATATACTTTGAACAGCAGTATACAGGCGGTGCAAACAAGACAGGGACTATAGGTTCGTTGTTAAGTAGAATCTGAACCATGTCATACTTTGCTGCTTCATATTGCACAATTTCCTAAAGAGACACTCAACAAACTACAAGACACTTGTGCCTGATGAGGCCATTGATGTTCCAGTGGCGGCCCGTGAGGCTGGCCATACAGGCTTGGCCCCCCAAAGCACACGTGCTGTGCGGCAACAATATTATTTTAGGGGTAGGGGTTCCAATGCCAGATCTTGGCTGAATATATATATATTTTTTTAAAGAAAAAATCTAGTATTTTTCTTTGTTTGATTATTTTCTAATTTGGGTTTATTGTAGCTTTCTCCTAGGTTATCATAGTGCCCTGTTTATTTTCCTGTACTAAATACTCATCATTGTCAATGTAAACACCACAAATTTAGATTTGTTCTTTTAGGCAGCATTGCTATAATAATAAGCCACACATTGTTGAGTATCCAAAAATATTTATTGGTTCACATTTAAAATGTGTCATTATTTTTATTATTTTTTTTTATCCAAAAATATCTTATTAGAATTTTTTTTATTATCAAGAAATATATTTTTGGCTAGAAATATTTGTCAACATAAATATTTTTTTTAATAATTGTTTTGTTATTTTCTTAGAGATATCTTTTTTTTTTTTCTAAGGGCCCTTTCACACGTCCGTTGCGTTCGTCCGTTTTTTGGACGTCCGGTAACTGACCTCAATGCTTCCCTATGGGAGCGGATCCGTTAGCGATGATGCATCCGCTAACGTCTGCCAGATCCGCATCCGTTTTTTCGGACGGAAGAATGTCCTATTTTTCTTCCGTCCGGCCAAACGGATCGGATGCAAACGGACCGACGGTCCGTTTCCATCCGATTCCCCATAGGGGATAGCGGAGGAGAGACAGGGCGGTCCCTGCACAGTGTGCGGGGACCGCCCTGTCCGCCTGACAGCTCAGCGGAGACCCCCCCGCTGAGCTGACGGACACACGGAGCGGACTGAAAAACGGACCGCACGTGTGAAAGGACCCTTAGATATCTTTTTTTTTGTGTGTTTTGTTTGAGAATCCCAAAATTTAAAAAAATTCTGGTTAAAACGCATGAACAATGACCAACTTTTTAGCATTTGTCATTGCTCATGCATTTTAGCCAGAAAACTAGAGATCCCACTTAAAAAATTTTTTAAAACCAAACATACATATAAAAACAAAGAAAACATTCAATATTTTTTTTTAAACCCTCCCCAGAACATCCATTACATTTTTTAGTTTTCGCTCCACTGTTCTTGTTTTTTCTCTCATCTGCCCCAAACATATGTGGATGTCCTCGATTTCAGCCCTGCAGGCCAACACCTCTCCAATTAACAGCTGGGCGCTGTATGTGTCCAAGCCACCATCACCAGCACGAAAACCTCCTGAAATTTGCAAACAAACCATGTATTAAAATTATGCAGGCCTACCTGAAGCTGTGGTGTATGACACTGATCTGATGTGGTGGCAGTTTCCACTTCCAGCACATCCCGCGGGGGTGGGGTTTGTGTCGGATGTGTGGGGTTTCTCTGCTCCTGTCTGGAATCTTGATTGTGCCCTATGAGATTGTAAAAAAGGGAAACATGATTTAAAAAGACTAGAAGCCTGAAAGAGGAATATGAATCATTTTTTTTATAAAGTGTGGTACAATTGTCTATTTTAACAATCCTTCTAAGCTTAACACAGGATTGTATCCATTACCAATGCTGCTACATTTCTCTATCTTTTTTCAAGTTTCCTACATGGAAATTTTGTCGATACAGTGTAAACTCCTATTTGTCCATGCCTAAATAGGCATGATGACATTTCCTAAACACTGTGTCAGACAAAAAGATTGTATTTTATCATTAGTGAGCGAATGAATGTCGACGACCAATTAATTATTGTGCCCACAAACATGAAACTTGAGACATCTATTCTTGATTAAACTGCATATATACAACCTGAAAGAAAAAGCACATGCCGCACAATAATAAAAAAAACTATTCAGAGTACACATGAAAATTACTTACTTACTTATAAATGACTTTTTTTAATCTTCTCCTTAGGCCAAGTACAGACGACCAAATAAATCCGATCAAATCGGTCTGACCGATTTGATCGGATTTGTCTGCTGGGATATATTGGTTTGATCGTGTACACACGATCAAACCAAAATCCCCGCCGGCAGACAGCGCAGTGACGTGGCGGTGACGTTGACGCCGCCACGTCACCAGGAAGTAAAACACTTCCACGCATGCGTCGATTCCATTCGACGCATATGCGAACAGATATGTCTGCTGGTTAGTGTACTAACCAGCAGACATGTCAGACGGACGGGTTCCCAGCAGACAGATTTTAAAGCATGCTTTAAAATTTGTCTGCTGGAAAAACCCGTCTGTCCGCCCGTACACACGATCGAATTTGTCTGCTGAAACGGTCCGTTGGACCATTTCCAGCAGATAGATTTGATCATGTGTACGCGGCCTTATGCTCCTGCTCTCTTGATTTTAGGTCAGACCACCTTTTGCGGAGCTGTTCCTTTGACCTGTGCACCACAAATTTATGGTGGAGACTCTGCAGCACTTTGTCCATGATTTGGGCCTTCATCTTGTTAGGGTTCTTGTAAGGGCCATGTTTTCCATCATAATCCTCCCTCCTTAATATTGCCACCATTTCCACCATCTCCTCAAACTCCATATTTGTGGCCTTGTACCTCCTGCTTCTGTATCTGGTGTGTGCTACCGCCTGGCTTCGCACCTGGCTTAAGGGTTGCAACTTGCTGAGTGTCCTCCATGTTGTATTGCATTAAACGACCGAGAAGGGGCGGGGAAAGTACTAGAACGATAGTCAGGGGCGGGGAAACACGTGGAGCTTCACGCATTCGCAGTGTATAAAGGGATACCGCGTGAGTGAAAATGACGTTCACAGTCTGTGGAAGAAGGCGGAATAAGCGACCGTGTACTACAACGGTACCTAACTTGATTTTGGACTTTATGATCAGTGGATGAGTTTGTGGGCTAGATATGGGGAGAAAGCTTAGTAGTAGAGGCTTGACTGACATTAGCTTTTTTTGCTTAATTTTGACTTGCAGAAATAATGGAGGCCTTCAGAGAACAGGAGTTGTTCACAGAATTTGTTCAAAGGGGGCCCTGCATGGCAACTCCCCTTTTTTGTAAGAATTATATATATATATATATATGTGTATATCTTTTTTTCCCTAATTTTCTGTTTTGAGTAAAGGCCCCCCCGCTTCTCAATTTCAGGTGGCAGCACCCCCCCTGCTCCAGGGGGCCCATGCCTGAAGCTGTGTAAGGGGCCCCATAATTCATGATGGCGGCCCTGTCTGTAATATATATTAGCATTCAATTTGCATCTGTCATGATTTGAAAAATGTGTGTGATTTATGAAGACAACAAATAAACGATATACCTTTTTTTATACACAGACAGAGCAAAGCCAGGAGGAGGCAGAGCCCACAGGGAGCTAGGGGGAGGCAGGTCAAACTGCAAGACAGGAGGTGGCAGAGCCCATTGGGAGCCAGGGAGAGGCAGGCCCCACTGGGATACAGGAGGCACGGCGTGATACCATCTCACGTTTTCCTTCTCTCCTCACTCCCCCGAAAAGGGCCAGGAGGCTTATTCAAATGGAGGAGGAGACCCAGGCCCTGATTCGCAAGGCAACTGCGGCCCTCCGAGAACAACCCAGTGAAGAAGAGGGTTTTGCAGCGATGTGATGCCCCAGCCCCCTAATGATCAAAATGTTTGTGGTCACATCCTTATTTGTTTGCTTTGGGGATATGCGTCTTTACAAATGCAAGCAGGCTCTCCAGTACTGCCTTCCTGGCTTCTTTGTTTTTATTAAGTTTGCCTTTAGTTTGCCATCAGTCTTTAATTTCTATTACTTTTATTATACCAGAATAAATGTTTTTATTGTTTACTGACAAAATTTGACATTGTGTTTTTATTTAAAATAGAGAGATTGGTAGTTGGAGCTAGTTGAAGCGCAGCAAAGAGCCTGCTGTAAAGAATTGCATCAAAAATTTTAATTACACGCCTCTGTTAAACAGGGGCAGAAAAATTGGGCCTTAGGCACTGGTGCTGGTGCCACAACACTGCAACCCCCTCACAGATACTGTATTCGGAGCACAGCAATGAGCCCGCTATAAAACATTGCATCAAAAATTGTAATTACATGCCCCTGTTAAACAGGGGCAGAAAAATTGGGCATTAGGCACTGGTGCTGGTGCCACAACACTGCAACCCCCTCACAGATACTGTAGTTGGAGCACAGCAATGAGCCTGCTGCAAAACATTGCATCAAAAATTGTTATTACACGCCCCTGTAAAACAGGGGCAGAAAAATTGGGCCTTAGGCACTGGTGCTGGTGCCACAACACAGCAACCCCCTCACAGATACTGTATTTGGAGCGCAGAAAAGAGCCTAATGTAAAGAATTGTATCAAAAATTTTAATTACACGCCCCTCTTAAACAGGGGCTGAAAAATTGGGCCTTAGGCACTGGTGCTGGTGCCACAACACTGCACCCCCCCCCCCTGGGCCTTAGGCACTGGTGGCGGTGCCCAGAACCAACAATGTTCTTACAAGCTATCAGCAAGATCATTGAGGAGAAAAAGGATATTCAGTCAGCATAACAGGATAGTCATAAAGAAAATATCAGAAAATATCCTAGGACAGATCTGATCCAAGCGCTCTGTGGATATAGTGAGATATATAAAATATATTAAGATATTTTGCCGAAAAGCAGCTATTATAAAAGAGGTGCAGTAAATGAAAAAAATGTCTCTAGAAAGAAACACTAACAGCGCTAGAAGTAACTGATTCTGGTGAATCTGTGATTACCCCTCTGCTAAGATTGATTAATAATCACACTAAATAGTACTATGTGTGATCTGCATCAATGGAAGATGTCATGAGGTCATGGGAAACACACACATAACCACACTAATTAGTGATGAATGAAAATAAGATGAATGAAAATAAAATAAAATTAATGTCCATTCAAAATCTCATTAATGTAGGTAGTCTCTTAAATGATTGTAGTTAATAAATGCTGGTATGTTCTTTAAAGGGGTTGTAAAGACAAAAATATTTTCCTCTTAAATTAAAGTCTGACAGTAGCTGATAAAGTAAAAAGTTATGTTTTGCATTATAACTAGTTTGATACCTGTTGAAATCGAGCTGTTTTATTCACCTCCGTCACTCCTGAATCGTTATTCTCACTGACTTCCTGGTTTGCGGTGCGCATTCATTCGTGCTACATCACAGCCTAATGGGAACTACAGTTCCCATTAGGCTTAGCCTCCATGCCTGTGAGGGATAAGAGAGCATCTTCACGCAGGGCTGTAGTCATAGGGAGCGGGTGAGCACATTCTGCTTTCCACCATGCAGATGCTGGTGGAAAGCAAGAAGAGGAGAGACAGGAAATGGCATTTTCAAACCTGGATTACTGTATTTTGGAGGTCAAAAGGAAAAACAAGGTAAGTGATATTTAAATGCCCTAGCTTACAGCAATCAATTGATCTAATATAAAACAAACCTTTAGTGTTCATTTAAGTATCCAAAAAATCTTCACATAACATCTCCCTTAGGAGTTCTACTCACTAGATGCCCTTGGTGTGATAAACCTTGAGAACTCCTTAATCCAGCTGAGATCCTTTGGATGGATCTCCTTTTCAGCCCAGATAATCTCTCTCCTCCTATAGTCAGCATGGCTTCCAATATTCCTCCCCGGATCAATTGGATCAGTGTGACGGATGGATGAGTGTGAGCATGAGTTATTCATGAAAAGCAAGCAAAGGGACAGAACATAGTGTGATACTGTATTTTTATTGAGAACAAAGCCCCACACCAATGAAAATGCATACAATGTTAAAATTAAAAGAGAGCACATCAGAAGTTTAACTGTAGCTCACGTATGCTAGGTAGCTTGTCAGCTCAGCTCCAGCTGACAAGCGCCATGTTCAGTGCAACCGCTGTGTGTGGATGACAAACTCGTCGTGTAGCCACGCCATGACGCATTTCGTGATTGGCTCATGTCTTTAGAGGGCTGTTAGTGTTTCTTTCTAGAGACATTTTTTTCGTTTATAACAGGATAGTCACTCAGCAACAGCATAGGCAGTCTCCAAGGGATCTGACATATAAAAAAAATGATTCAGTTACATCAGCATCAGGTGCTTGGTAGCTGGTGGTGATCCAAGCCTGATTCATTTTTATAAAGGTCAGTCGATCGATGAAGTCGGTGGAGAGGCGCACAATGTAATCGGTCACAAAGCCTCCAGCAGCACTGAATGTGCGTTCTGAAAGAACGCTGGATGCAGGACAAGCCAGTAGCTCAATTGCGTACTGTGAAAGCTCTGGCCAGTGATCCATCCTCAGTAAGCCAGAGGATTTTTGGTGGGAAAGGTGTCCAAGTCTGATCTTGCCCCTAGGTATTCCCTCACCATGTAAAACAGACGCTGGTGGTGGTGGTGATGGTGATGGTTGCTGGAACCATCCATACCTTGGGGCTGCGGACTAAAAAATTGTCTGAACGAATCGGTCAGACGGCCACCTTCTCCACCGCTCCTTCTGTGACTGACCGAAGCCTCAGCAACTCCTTGTCCAGGACCAGGATTTGGTAACCCCCCAGTCTCTGGGAACGCATTGCACAGACCTTTCTGCAAGGCCTCTCCAAGATGTTTTATCTTCTGCTCCCTCTGCGACGGCAAGATAAGGTCCGCAACCTTACTCTTGTAACGTGGATCTAGGATAGTTGCCAGCCAGTAATGATCCCTCTCCTTGATACCACGAATACGAGGATCCTTACGCAGGCTTTGCAGGATCAGGGAGGCCATGCAGCGTAGGTTTGCTGAGGCATTCGGTGCAGAGTCCTCTGGGTCGCTGAGGATGACAGGATCCGCAGCCACCTCATCCCAGCCACGTACAAGTCCATGGGTTCCTTGGGACAGTAATTGATCCCTTGAAGACTGCTGCTGATGCTGAGTGCTAGGCTCCACCTCCATGCTGTTACAATCCTCCTCCTCCTCGTCCTATTCCTGTGTGATAGGCGGGCAAGCAGGACCACTGTCTGGATAAATGGGGGCCTTGAGAGATAAGGAAGTCCTCCTCTTCCTCCCTCTGTTCTGCCTCAAGGGCCCTGTCCATTATTTCACGTAGTGTGTGCTCCAAAATGTGAATAAGAGGGACAGTCTCACAAGCTCCCCTAACCCAGTTCTGCTGCCATATTGGCACAGATACTCATTGATGGCCCTCTGCTGCGTGTGCAGCCGCTGCAGCATGGTCAACGTAGAGTTCCACCTGGTGGGCATGTCACAGATTAGGAGGTTCTTGGGCAGGTTGTATTCTCTTTGGAGGTCTGTCAGCCGAGCACTGGAATTTTATGACCTTCGGAAATGCACACAGACTTTCCTGGCCTGCTTCAGGACATCATGTAAGCCCGGGTACCTGTCCAAGAACCGCTGCACCACCAAATTAAGGACATGAGCAAAACAGGGCACATGGGTCAGTTGTCCCTGTCGCAGGGCAGAGAGGAGGTTGGTGCCATTATCGCAAACCACCATTCCTGGATTAAGCTGGCATGGCATCAACCATCTCTGAGCCTGCCCCTGCAGAGCTGATAGAACCTCTGCCCCAGTGTGGAAGAAGGAAGAAGAAGATGGGGTGGTGGAGAGATGTGTGTCACAACCAGTAGTAGTATTTTGGAGGCATGGTGGCGGAACAACCTCCAACACTACTGTTGCCAGCAGAGTCACCCAATGCACCGTGAAAGAGAGGTAATGTCTCTGTCCATGCCTGCTGGACCATGAGTCAGCGGTAATATGCACCTTACCACTGTCCGCCCACTCGGGCGAGGCATGGACATTGCCTTCCACATGCCAGTAGAGAGCCAGAATCACCTTCCGTGAGAAAAAGTGGCATTTGGGAACTTGCCACTGAGGTACCGTACATTCCACAAACTTACGGAAGGGGGCAGAATTTACCAACTGAAAAGACAGCAGTTGAAGTGCTAGCAATTTAGCTAAGCTAGTATTCAACTGCTGGGCATGTGGATGGCTGGGAGAGAACTTCTTTCGGTGCTGCAGCAGCTGGGGCAGGGAAATTTGCCTGGTACAATCTGCCATCAGTAGTAGGTATCTGCCACCGATAGTAGATTGCCCGCATGAACTAGGCTGTGACACACCTAATTCTACACCTTCAGTCCTATCAGTGCAGGCTTCAGAGAGGACTGAGGGTATAGTAGATATGTGCATTCCTATTCGTACGAATGTTATTTTCGTACGAAAATTTTCATTTTCGTACCCGCAGGATAATGTGTAGTGTTGCTCACGAATATTCGTATTGCGAATATTCGGCTCGAATATGGCATATTCGAGTATTCGCGATATATTCCGAATTTCGCAGGTGAATATTCGCTATTTCGAATATTCGTATTTTTTCAATTTTTTTTTAGAACAGATCACATCCTAGAGATCCCCATCGACGTCTAAAAGCATTGCTGGTATGAGTAGAGACCTTGGGCCGAGTAGCTGCAGCGATCATTTTATATTGCCGAAAAATCGCAATGCGATTATTCGGCAATAGCGATATCGCGCGATTATTTTCAAGAAATTCGCAATATTGTTTTTAGCTAAAATAACACATATATTCGATTTCAGAGTGTTACTGTCGAAATTCCGCAATCAATTTCTCATTCGCATTTTTGCGAAATTACGATAAAATATCAAGAATATTCTGAGCCAATCAGAGTGCTCCTTCCGCATTTGCCGAATATTCGCAATTATTTTGTATTGTAATATATCACGAATATTCTGAGCCAATCAGAGTGCTCCATTCCGCATTTCTGGAAATTTCGCAATTATTTTGTATTATAAAATATCACGAATATTCTGAGCCAATCAGAGTGCTCCATTCCGCATTTCTCTAAATTTCGCAATTATTTTGTATTATAAAATATCACGAATATTCTGAGCCAATCAGAGTGCTCCATTCCGCAGTTCTCGAAATTTCGCAATTATTTTGTATTATAAAATATCACAAATATTCTGAGCCAATCAGAGTGCTCCTTCCGCATTTGCCGAATATTCGCAATTATTTTGTATTGTAATATATCACGAATATTCTGAGCCAATCAGAGTGCTCCATTCCGCATTTCTCGAAATTTCGCAATTATTTTGTATTATAAAATATCACAAATATTCTGAGCCAATCAGAGTGCTCCATTCCGCATTTCTCGAAATTTCGCAATTATTTTGTATTATAAAATATCACGAATATTCTGAGCCAATCAGAGTGCTCCTTCCGCATTTCTCGAAATTTCATTCGCATTCGCAATTCGCATTCGCATTCGCAATAGCGAAATTTCGCAATCATTTCATTTACAAAAAATATCGCGAATATTCGCATTTAACGAATATATCTCGAATATTCGACTATATATTCGAGATATATCGCGAAATCGAATATGGCATATTCTGCTCAACACTAATAATGTGTACATACGAAAAAATTAAAGCACCAAAATACGAAAACTACGAGATTACGAATGAGCCGCATAACGAACAACCGCAAATACGAACAAATGATCCGACGAAAAAAAACGACAAAACGAAAACGGCAAAAGAACAAAAATGACATCTATAACAAAAGATTTACATTCTGTATTTTGTTTGAATCCTTTTTCTGCTGGTTTTAAGTCCTATGTTCATTGTTCATATGACATCTATAACAAAAGATTTGCATGCTGTATTTTGTTTCAATCCTTTTTCTGTTTGTTTTCAGTCCTATGTTCATTGTTCATATGACATCTATAACAAAAGATTTGCATGCTGTATTTTGAATCCAAAATACAAACAGAAAAAAAGAAATTTAAAATACAGAATGCAAATCTTTTGTTATAGATGTCATATGAACATACGACTGAAAATAGCAAAAGAAAAGGGTTTCAAGATACTGCAAATCATTGACGAAAATTCACGAAAATTATTGTCTAACAAGTAACGAACATGAATTAAACAGAATAACGAACCATCCCGCATGTACGAAAATAAAACAGAAAATACGAAACGATCGGAATACGAAAAAATCGCGTCATACGAAAAACGAACGGGAACAAACAGGAAAACGGGCGTCTTACGAAAAACGAACGAAAACGAAAAAACGGAACGATGCGAAACAGAACAAAAAAAACGTTTTTTTTTTCTGTGCACATGTCTAGGGTATAGTTAGGTTGGAGATCCCAGCTGATGAGGGGCAAGGGGAGGTCCGCTTCGTGCTTTGATGTGGGTCTTTGAGGTATGCTTGCCAACGAACTGCATGGCAGGTCGACATATGTCTGGTCAAGCATGTGGTGCCCAAGCGGGTGATGTTTTGGCCATGCGAGATACGCTTGAGACATATGTTGCAAATAGTAACGGTGGGATCTGATGCACATGTCTCAAAAAGTCCCACCCCAAAGAACTTTTGCAATAACGCTGAGACACAGCAGCGCCCTGCACAGGCGTAGCTCTGCTTTGTAATGCAGTCGGTGTGCTGCCCTTAAGCTGGCCCCTGGAGGGCATCCTGTCTCGTTGGAGATGTGCCTGTGCCTCCCCCCTCCTCCTCCTCCTCCTCTCTTCTATCAGGCACCCACATAGAGTCAGTGACCTCATCATCCCCTCCCTCCTCATCACTGTCGAAAACCTGGCAGTATGCTGCAGCTTAGGGAATATGACTGCCAGATTGCTGTCCTTCTTGGGCACCCCCTCTCTCTGGGCTCACGTTACTGCCTTCCTCTATCTGTGTACCATCATCGGAGCCTTCAAAATGCTGCGCATCCTCATGCAGCATGTACCCAACACTGTGTTCAAACACTTCGGAGGACTCCTCAGGAGGACATGGTGGGACTAGGGAAGGAGTTAGTGATGCCATTGAGCAGAGGGAAGAGGACGCCTTGGCAGCTACTTTGCCAGACAAAGTAACCTCAGCCTGGGTGAGAGAGGATGAGGAGGATGAGGACGGCTTGGTCATCCACTCTACCAAGTCTTCTGCATGTTGAGGCTCAACACGGCCAGCTCCCGAAAACAAGGACGAGCATGTCCAGTGGCCACTTGCTGAAGAGGATGCACCGTGTCCACGACCAGCACTGTTGCCTCTAGACGCAGAGCCTGCTTGCCCTTGTGACTCTCTGCCTCTCCTTGATGTCCTTCCAGACATTATAATGGCCTGCAGAGGACAAAGTCAGTACACACACCTCGTAGCTTTAGGTGCAAACTGCTGAGGACACGGGCAGTACACACCAAGTAGCTTTATGTGCAAACTACAGAGCACACGTGCAGTACACACCAAGGAACTTTATGTACAAAGTACAGAGCACAATCGCAGTACACACTAAGTATGTTTAGGTGATGTAACGGATTGACCCGTGACAACCAAAGACTTTGGAAGGATGAGAGATACTCCTGTGCCGGAGGCACTAATAACTCCTGGGTCTAAGTCCACCATGTGTCCTTTTGGGTGTAGGGTGGCTAATAGGATCATAATTCATGTATTACATGAAATGGGACATTAATAATAATTCATATGGCAGGATACTGAGATATTAAGGTGTTCCTACTGGACATCTGCTTTTAAAATGCTAAGTGACCCGGCTTGTGAAAGACATTTCATTCTGTTGAAAGGTGTTCAATTACACTGTCTCCTGAAAGACCTATTAATTGTGTTTAAAGCCCTGTGTTAACGTCTCTCTTCAGATGTATCGAATTAGCATGCCAATTATGTTTAGCAAAGGAATGTATTGCTGCTCAGGTGTGGGTCCCTTTGTGGATTGAGGTCAAGACATTGTGTGATTGTATTTTATTTGAATTCTATGGATAAAGGAATGTGATAGATCTCGTCAGTATCGGTGCCGAAATGTCTGCTAGAGAATTAGCCCCAATGTGAATAGGGGGGTTGAGATTGCATTGTCCTGTGATTAACTGTAACATCTTGTACTGTATAAAAAGCTGAGAAGAAACCATTAAAGTGTTCATACATTTTGGAAACAAGTACAGAGCGGAGTCTCGTCTTGATTATGGGAAATGAGATGGATCGTGTATGCAAGATTGTCGCAGTGTGTCGGATAAGCTTGTCGTGGGTGGATGGAAGGTCGTAAACGGTGGTGACCATTACAGGTGCAAACTACTGAGCACACTTGCAGTATACACTAAGTAGGTTTAGGTGCAAACTACTGAGCACACTTGCAGTACACACCAAGTAGGTTTAGGTGCAAACTAATAATCACACTTACAGAATACACCAAGTAGGTTTAGGTGCAAACTACTGAGCACACTTGCAGTATACACTAAGTAGGTTTAGGTGCAAACTAATAAGCACACTTGCAGTATACACCAAGTAGGTTTAGGTGCAAACTAATAAGCACACTTGCAGTATACACCAAGTATGTTTAGGTGCAAACTACTGAGCACACTTGCAGTATACACTAAGTAGGTTTAGGTGCAAACTAATAAGCACACTTGCAGTATACACCAAGTAGGTTTAGGTGCAAATTACTGCGCACACTTGCAGTACACACCAAGTAGGTTTAGGTGCAAACTAATAAGCACACTTGCAGTATACACCAAGTAGGTTTAGGTGCAAACTACTGAGCACACTGCAGTACAGTAGGTTTAGGTGCAAACTAATAAGCACACTTGCAGTATACACCAAGTAGGTTTAGGTGCAAACTACTGAGCACACTTGCAGTATACACTAAGTAGGTTTAGGTGCAAACTACTGAAGCACACTTGCAGTATACACCAAGTAGGTTTAGGTGCAAACTAATGAACACACTTGCAGTATACACTAAGTAGGTTTAGGTGCAAACTACTGAGCACATTTGCAGTACACACCAAGTAGGTTTAGGTGCAAACTACTGAGCACACTTGCAGTATATACTAAGAAGGTTTAGGTGCACTGAGCACACCATGTGAGAATACTGCAGCTAGCACAATCAACTGTCTGACAAATTAGGAAGAACTGATCTAACTAAACTATACAGTGAATAAATATATGTACAACACCTGGGATGTATATATATCCTTTACACACTGTGGGGTAGATTCATATAGATCAGCGGATCTTTAAATCTGCGTAATCTATCTTATTTACGATTCGCCAATGCCAGTTTTTGAGGCAAGTGGTGTATTCACAAAGCACTTGCCTCTAAAGTGGCGCCGGCGGCTCGTAAATCCCCCGGCGGAATTCAAATTCCGCAGCTAGGGGGAGTGTATTATTTAAATCAGGCGCATCCCTGCGCCGATTTAAGGGCGCATGCGCCGCCGGCTAAATTTCCCCAGCGTGCATTGCTCCAAATTACGTCGCAAAGGACGTCATTGGTTTTGATGTTAACGCAAATTACGTATGGCCGTATTCGCTAACGACTTACGTAAACGACGTAAGAAATTCAAAACTCGATGCGGGAACGATGGCCATACTTAACATAGGATAATGAGTCCTATGCGGCGTAATTTTGATCATGCGCACTGCGATACGTCTACGGACGGCGCATGCGGCGTTCGGAAAAAGCGTCAATTACGTGGGGTCACGATTCATTTACATGGATCACGCCCCTACCTGCCTACTTTGATTTAGGCACGGTTACGCCGGCCAATTTACGATACGCCGCCGTAACTTTGGGCGCAACTTCTTTGTGAATACGGCACCTGCCTCTCAAAGTTGCGGTGGCGTAGCGTAAATCAGATACGCTACGCCCGCAAGCATATCTGATTTACGCTACGCCACCGCAACTTTGAGAGGCAGGTGCCGTATTCACAAAGAAGTTGTGCCCAAAGTTACGGCGGCGTATCGTAAATTGGGCGGCGTAACCGTGCCTAAATCAAAGTAGGCAGGTAGGGGCGTGATCCATGTAAATGAATCGTGACCCCACGTAATTGACGCTTTTTCCAAACGGCGCATGCGCCGTCCGTAGACGTATCGCAGTGCGCATGATCAAAATTACGCCGCAAGTACTCATTGGTTTCGACGTGAACACAACTTACGCAAAGCCCTATTCGCGAACGATTTACGCAAACGACGTAAACGACAGAAAATTTGACGCTGTCCCGACGTCCATATTTAACATTGCGTACGCCTCACCTACGCCTCATATAGCAGAGGTAACTTTACGCCGGACTTACGCTTATGCAAACGACGTAAAATACGACGACCGGGCGCAAGTAAGTTCGTGAATCGGCGTATCTAGCTCATTTGCATATTTGACATGTAAATCGATGGAAGCGCCACCTAGCGGCCAGCGTAAATATGCAACTAAGATACGACGGTGTAAGAGATTTACGCCGCTCGTATCTAAGCAAAATTCCAGCGTATCTTGTTTTCTGAATACAGAAAATAAATAAGCCGGCGCATCTTTGAAGTTACGCGGCGTATCTCGATATACGCCAACGTAACTGCTACGAGAATCTGGCCCAATCTCTCTCTCTCTGACTGACGGTGCTGTGATTGGCAGAGCATGCTTGGCCAATCATAAGCCAGCAATGCCGCAGTGAATTATGGGCCGTGGCGCGTCACTCGAATTTGGCGCGAACGACCCGTTTTGTTCGTATTTCGACCAACGTTCGAACATACGATGTTTGAGTCGAACATACGTTCGACTCGAACTCGAAGCTCATCCCTAGTGGGGGGATGTTTTCTTCTCAACAAAAGTGGAGTTACTATTTAATTTTTACTTTAAAAAAATATTAATATTTTGATCTCTGAGTCTGCTGATACAGTATGTACCAGATTCAACATACACCCCTCACATTTTTGTAAATATTTTATTATATCTTACTTTGCTAAAAATAGTGTACATTTGCTGTCCCCTCAAAATAACTCAACACACAGCCATTAATGTCTAAACCACTGGCAACAAAAGTGAGTACACCTTTAAGTGAAAATGTCAAAATTGGGCCCAATAAGTAATTTTCCCTCTCTGGTGTCATGTGACTCATTAGTGTTACAAGGTCTCAGGTGTGAATGGGGAGCAGGTTTGTTAAATTTGGTGTTATCGCTGTCACTCTCTCATACTGGTCACTGGAAGTTCAACATGGCACCTCATGGCAAAGAACTCTCTGAGGATCTGAAAAAAAGAATTGTTGCTCTACATAAAGATGGCCTAGGCTATAATAAGATTACCAAGATCCTAAAACTGAGCTGCAGCATGATGGCCAAGACCATACAGCTGTTTAATAGGACGGGTTTCACTCAGAACAGGCCTCGCCATGGACGACCAAAGAAGTTGAGTGCACATGCTCAGCTTCATATACAGAAATTGTCTTTGGGAAATAGACGTATGAGTGATGCCAGCATTGCTGCAGAGGTTGAAGGGGTGGGGGGTCAGCCTGTCAGTGCTCAGACCATACGCCGCACACTGCATCAAAATTGGTCGGCATTGGCTGTCGTCCCAGAAGAAAACCTCTTCTAAAGATGATACACAAGAAAGCCCGCAAACAGTTTGCTGAAGACAAGCAGACTAAGGACATAGATTACTGTAACCATGTCCTATGGTCTGATGAAACCAAGATACACTTATTTGGTTCAGATGGTGTCAAGCGTGTGTCGCAGCAACTAGGTGAGGAGTACAAAGACAAGTGTGTCTTGCCTACAGTCAAGCATGGTGGTGGGAGTGTCATCTTCTTGGGCTGCATAAGTGCTGCAGGCACTGGGGTGCTACAGTTCATTGAGAGAACCATGAATGCCAACATCTACTGTGACATACTGAAGCATAGTATGATATCCTCCCTTCGGAGCCTGGGCCGCAGGGCAGTATTTCAACATGATTACAAAGCTGAGGGTAAAGGTGATGGACTGACCAAGCATTTTTTCCAGACCTAGACCCTATTGAGCACCTGTGGGGCATCCTCAAAAGAAAGGTAGAGGAGCGCAAGGTCTCTAACATCCACCAGCTCTGTGGTGTCGTCATGGAAGAGTGGAAGAGGACTCCAGTAGAGAGTTTAAATAAATCTGTCTTCGCTGATCTTCATCATATGTGGGGATTTTAAACAATACATCTAAGAACTTCTAAAATCATTAAATATAACCACGTTTAATCCTATCCTAGTACACAAAGAACGATTGTCCCCCGGCATCGTCTGGTTCAATAGAAACCGCCCAATAATCAGCTTGTGTGTTTAGTAGCTGGTCTGACAGAAGACGGCTGTTCGAAGGCTAATTTTTTAAGGAAGATCTGCTCATATACAAATACAGTACTAATCAGGGGTGGATCCAGAGCCTATTCTTGGGAGGGGCACTGACAGAAAATAAGGTGTTGCTTACGGAACTGAATTTAATGTATAATACAGTGTACAGAGGTCAGTAGTATGTAGGACAGTGTACAGCTGTCAGTAGTATGTAGGGCAGTATACAGAGGTCAATAGTATGTAGGGTAGTGTTCAGAGGTCAGTAGTAGGTAGGGTAGTGTACAGAGGTCAGTAGGATGTAGGGCAGTGTACAGGGAACAGTAGGGTAGAAAACAGGGGGTCAGCAGGGCAGAAGACAGGAGGATAAGGGGTAAGTAGGGTGAAAGACAGAGGCCAACAGGGCAATGTACAGAGGTCAGTAGGATGAAGAGCAGTGTACAGGAGAGAGGCTGAAAAACTGCTGGTGGAGGTACAGGGGTGGAGAGTGCAGTCCCAAGGTTTCTGAGCAGTAATTCATGCTTAGAATGGCTGTGAGCTACCTGGGGCGTGCTCAGCCTCGGAGTCTGTAATATTTTCTCGGGGGGAGAAATTGCCCCATTGCCCCCCCGGATCCGCCCCTGGTGCTAATGACCCCTCCCCATCCTTCAACAATGTCATGTGAAAATGTAGGTGGGCCCCATTGAAACTATTGACCTTTTCAACATATTTTTAAAGGGCAAGTAGATATTTAATTATATACTGCCAACAGATAAAATTGATATTCCTAAACAAAGGGCACAAACCATTGACTAATTGGGTCCCAGGATTAGAACCTTCTTATGAGAATAGCCCTTTCACGCTATCCGTCTAGCTGATCAGATGACAATCGCATGGAAACAGACATGCAGTCTGTTTCCAACTGACCGCCCCATAGAGGAGAGTCCTTTTCGGCTCTGCATAGCGCAGCGGACAAGGACCTGTCATCCACCTGCATTGGGGATCAACAGAGAGATTCCTCGCTGAGCAGGCGGATTCTGTTCGGTCGGATCCCTCCCATGTGAAAGGGGCCTATGAAGTAAGGAGAAAGAACATCAATAGCTCTCACGATATTATACCTTAAAACTTGTTTTGTTCTAATTTGGACCTCCTCTACCATTAGGGTTTAGGAAAAATAGTCATAAACTGTTCCTAAAAGTCAATTGTGTTCCCACGTAGGTGACACTGAGGTTCAAGAGGACAACTCAAACTGTACCATTTCCATAGCTCCCAACTGTCCCTTATTTAGAGCAATGGCCCTCTGTCCCTCATTTTCCCTCATTTGTCCCTCATTTTGGTCTGATCTATATAGTTGTATATAAAATGCACTTTTTAGCTTTCAAAAAGGGTTTTCCTAGTGCTAAACCACTCATCCAATTGCGAAATTGCTGCATTTGTAAATTTCAAAACCCAATGTAAAGGAATAGTAATGGTAAATAAAAACACTTGTGGATATAATTTACTTTTTTTTGGTTAATTCTCCTTTAAGGGGGTGTGGCAGGAGGCTTGCCTTATGCCTACATACGTTTGCTAGTAGGTGTCCCTTATTCCCATCTCAAAAAGTTGGGAGGTAAGCATTTCTTTGTTTTTACAGAAATGTAACTGGGGCCATGTTGGGCTGTCAAGATAGGCATAATTTATAAGTGTTGAAGACCTTTTATCAGCAGACAAAAACTGCCCTGCCATCAGCAAACTATACCATTCATTATATTGAACAGTAGGAGCAGAAAGTCTCACTGCTGCAAAACACATTATGTCAAATATCACATGCACTTTACCTGAATGAATTGAACATAAGGGTATTAAAGTAAGATTTTCAGCTGTCAGGGAACAGGGGTCATAAAATTAAGCATTACATGAGCAGTTGATAAACAAATCTGGATTGACCAGACATTTGAAAATAGTTTGCCCATTCAACATGCACACGGGATGGAAAATACATGCAAGATGATTCCAATATAGAACAGTATTGGCATATATTTAAAATTGATTATAAGATAATGGGAGGAATCCCCAGTTATTTTTTAACCCCTCAAATAAACATTGCCATGGTCAGTACCCAAATGTTGTGAGGTCTCCAATCACCACTCTATTCAAATGAAAAAAATATGTTAGTTATATGTTAAACATGTCATATTTTCATGTTAAGGGGAAAATCAAGACAGCAAACAAAGTATACAAAATGACAACAAAGAAAAGTTTGAGAAATGTGTGTACCTGCCTGTAATGAGAATGGAAGAGATTTTTTTCACTGTTTAGTGAACCTTTCCCTCTGTGTCAGCCCTTCAAACAAATTCTCTCTGTGATAAATTAGTTTGAAGGCTCTGAAGATCAGGGACCACACTGCAACATTTAAATTAAATGCAGAAGACAAGTAAAGCATTATTATGATTCAGTACATCTGACTACTTACTAGAGACATGACAGAAATAAAATCCATGATTTGACCAGGTTAATATAAAATACATAAAAATATAAAGAGTGGCACTAGTTTGGCACAGGATGAAACATACAGGTATAAGCATGCATAAAAACAAACATGACTTGGTCTGTAATTAACGTACAACTCAGATCAAAATGTGAACGATTAGGATTATCTGAATTTAATGAACAATTTGTTCAAATCCATCATAAATTCTCTTTTATATGTTTTACATTTTCCATACCTAAAGACCATGACAGTCACAGTATGTGGACATAAATATATATACCTGGATTCCTGGAACGTCCTAGGCATATGGTGCCTATGTACCTTGCTACCCTCCAGGTGGAAGATTGATGTCAGTTTTTTTTCTACCTAATTTGTTCAGCCCTTCTTCATAGCTTCATAGGAAATTTTCCTGTTTACACTATTAAATTGCTTGCATAATCCAACAGAAAGGCGTTAAAAAGTTGTCAGTATTGATGAGTAAAGCAGCAGAAATGCATTTTCTCATTGGGCATCATGACTGTATTATACAGGTAATGGTGCATCTGTGCAGCTGCCTCCTCTGGTCTCTGCCCTATTTTCATACAAATGAAAATTAACTTACAATGAGGAAATTACCTTTTCCAGATATATATGTAAGGAAATTACATTTCCAGAATGCCTAAAATGAAATATCAACTACTTTGTGCAGCAGTTTGAATATAAAGAAAACGCACATTTGCAAAGGTGGCAGGGATAACTTATTTTGTACAACAGCTCCAAGCTGGAAGGAGATGTTGGATCAGGAGGAAGAGCACTTAAAATTGAAGCATGCTTGGAATAGTATGGAGAGTCCTGGTGGATTACTACTTTATCATTGCAATAGTGAGGTTAAATCATGCTGAGAATCCTATATTTTAGCATATAGATTACGTAAGTTGATTTCATGAAGATTGGGCTTAATTATTTCTGGTCCACTTCAAATGGCTTATTGCGGATAATAATATACTGGCCTAACCTTTTGCACAGACTTTCCTAAATAAATTATTACAGTACTAAAATTGTTCGTACACTGGTAGATTTTTTAACAAATATTCATACCAAAAATCTCTTCAGTACATTTGATAATGCCAAGAGAGCCTCGATGAATGTGTTTCTAAAGTACTTTAAAATTTAATTTAACAATCGATTATGGTATAAAAAAAAATCCAGACCTAAAATAACATACACGGTTACAAATTTGTTTGTTTGGAAAAAAAATCTGTTGTGTTCATTCAAATAATCTTGCCGCTACAGTAGAAAATGATCGTCAATTTAACCACACTAACAATTGGAGAATTACCGTAAACAAACATTCTGAAAATGAAAGTTTTCGACCAAAATTCTACTAGTGTATGGCCAGCCCTAGTCCAAAACAGCCTATTTAGTAAACAGTCACAATAGTATGTCAGAAATTGTTGTTTATAGACAGAGCTGTATCTACAGTATATATGAAGGGGCCCCCACAGTAAATCCACTAAGGGGCCCTTTGTATCACCAACCTAACATTAATTCCTCTGGTGACACAAAATAATAATTATTTTCATAGCAATTGTCATAATCAAAAGACCAACAAACCACATGGTTACATGTTGTACAACAATAATACAATATCAAATGTTTATTTAAAGTTCCACAAATTTGCTCCATGTTGCTTTAACCACTTAAGCCCCGGACCATTTGGCTGGCCAAAGACCAGAGCACTTTTTGCAATTTGGCACTGCGTCGCTTTAACAGACAATTGCGCGGTCATGCGATGTGGCTCCCAAACAAAATTGACGTCCTTTTTAGTCCCACAAATAGAGCTTTCTTTTGGTGACATTTGATCACCTCTGCATTTTTATTTTTTGAGCTTTAACCTGATTCTGTCTGGAATTTTGGAATTTGGTGATATGTATTATAGGCCTGCAATTCTTAGTAATTACTTACTTAAACCTGACCAAAACAAGACTCTAGTAGACATCCCAGATGTGATAAATTTGAAACACAAACGCATGAATTATAATCTAATCAATAATATAATTTTATTCAATAATGTAATGAAAAATAATGAAATTTGTCAAAGAAAGAAATTCAATACACATCCTGAGTGTGAAACAGTTTGAAGCATGGAACTAGACAAAGTCCGACATCGCAATCAGGACAATAGTACCTTGTTTATTTTCTGGACTTTTTTTCTATTGCCATCTCTCTTGGAACAGCAAACGACACACATCCTGGTAGGCGCTAACTTTCTTGCGGTTGGTGGGATGTAGTCTACAAAATGACGACCTGTCAGGCGTTTTGGGTTGACAACGTCAACAGCGCGTCGTCCGGGTCTGTTAGCAGCTACTGATGCGGTCTGGAGGTTGATAAAAATTTGCTCAGCCACCTTCCAGATAAAGTCGGAATGAACAAGAGGTATGTTAGTGTTTGCTCTATAAAGTATATAGGCGTTCCAAAGGCAATGTTCCAGGAGATGCCTGAAAATCTTTTTGTAATACTTCTTCTGTTGTTTTCACATCGCCGGGTAAAATGTCATTGCCTGATCGGCTCAGTTTGTGTGATTATCCCATTGTGTTATTATAGTCGATCACGACTTGCGGCTTCAGCACATCTTTCCCATGTTTTGTGCGGACCATGGTAGTGGAGGTGCTGTGCACGGTGCTCATGAGACACACGTCCTTTTTGTCTCGCCATCGCATTGCCATCATTTTACCCTTTTGAAAGGCAGCCATCTCTCCTTTTTTTAGTTTTTTTTTGCCAAACATTGATGGCATGTCACGCCGGTTTGGCCTAACGGTACCATACCCATCAGTTTTGTTTAGGAGCAAACCTCATAAAGTTCCGGAGATGTGTAAAAATTGTCCGTTGTCACGCAATATCCCAGGTTCAGCAATGGGTCCAGCAGTGAAAGGACAGATGATGTGGCCATCCCATAGCGGCTGTACCTGGGATTGATCTTGGTACCTTTACCGGTATAAATGACCGCATTCCAGATATATCCGGTGGATGATTCACAGAGCATATCAAATTTGATGCCAAACCACGCTCGTTTGGGCGCAGGACCTGTGGCCTCATCAAACTCTTCGTTGTTGGCGAAGTGTAAATTCTTCATGATGAGTGAAAAACGATATTCAGACATCACAGTGCCAAAAAATGGAGTGGCCATTTTTTGGAGTATCTTATTGGTGGTCCAATACCATTTCGGGAGCGGCTTCCCTACCACCCCCTGAAGGATGATGAGTCCCAGAAACTTCCAGATGTCCTCTTTAGTGATCGGTTCCCATTTTCTGGATCTGGAAAATCTGGCACGCAGCGTAGCGGATTGCTGCTCATGTTATCGGTTGGTTTCTGTGACGATTTTTAAAATGATCTCCTCAGTAAGTAATAATTTTAGGTACGCCAGAGAGTTGTCACTCTCCACGTTTATCTTCATCCCAGGAGATCCAGTGAATCGGAATCTCGGGGGGCGCTGCCTGGTCCGCATCACTGTCTATAGGGCACCAAGTACGCACATCACTTAGGTCAGGTGCGGGATCATCGGCGTCACTTTCTGGATCAGTGTCAGAGCCAGATGACAAATCTCCCCATGACTCACTATCGCTCTGTTCTGCGAGCACCTCCATGTCACTGTCGCAGTCGCTCAGCTGATCCAAAAGCGCATTTGTAGGACAGAGCTTTTTTGATGCCATTTTCAAAGATTTTATTTGTCACAAATGACAATGGCAAGGGGCACTGAAAGGGCACTGTGTCAGATTCAAAGGTGATACAGTGTAATCCTCTCAGATTACATTGTATCACCTCCTTTTTATGTGTTTGTGTTGTGCAACATTTGAATTTCCCTCCCAGTTCCGCTCCCATGCACCATTGCTGCTGCAGGGAACGGAACCAGGAAGTCAGCAGAGCGATGGATGGCGCGGCGGGGATCTCGGCGGCGATCACAGCAATGGGAGATCATCGCTGGATCGCCAGGAGAAGGTAAGGAACCCTGCTGCAGGCTCTGCACATCTACCCCGAGCGTGACTCTGGGATACCGATCCTAGCATGAAAAAAACACCACACTCGGGGATACCGCTAAGGGATTAAGGGGGGAAAAGGTGTTGGATCTAGATATAGAAAGAGAAGCAAAGCATTTAAATAAGGCGGAGGATCCAAACTCAACATTCCATATAGCAGCAAAGAAGCATTTGACTACATGACTAAATGAAGGAGAATATCACCACATCAAATAATTATTTCCCTATAAGAAAGATTTGTAGGTTTGTATCTCATTGATTCCCAGGGGTTGTGTGGCATTAAGTCTTTCAATCCACTTAGTTTCATGTTGGAGTATTTTTTTGTCCCAATCGCCTCCCATGGGGTCCTGCTGGATCACAGCCAGGACCAGGAAGGAGACTGATGACGTGTCAAAGCGATGGTACAAGTCAAGGTGTCTGCTTATTGGTGTCAGAATTTTACCATTGAAAGAGTAGTAAATATGATCTTTGATGCGTTGGTGTACTTGGCGGATAGTCTTGCCTACATAATATGCGCCACACGAACATGTCATTAAATATTGCCTTGTATTCTGCATTGACCTGGGAAAATCTCGGTACGGATCCGGCAGATTTTTTCTATTGTTATATTTGCCAACGAATGTGTTATTCTTTTGATGTCTTATGTCTATATATTGAGATATACATGTATTATTCTGGATGTTAATAAGAGGAAAGCTTCAGCCCTCACCTGACCCCTACTCAAGGTCATTGATGAGACAAGGGTATGGATTTGTTCCAGACCGTCTAGGAATTCTGTGTTACCCACACTTCCTATTATCTACTGCAGCTGCACCCATTCTGGTGCCCCCCTCTTTGCTCTATGGCACCCCGATCCATGGCTGTGCTCATAACAATATTATCATCGTCAACAACATCTTTTTTTTTCACAACCATATATACAATTAGACACCCATTTCAGTTCATATGACATAGGGGTACCCTGCAACTAGTATTATTACACCCCTTGCCACTAACCCCACTCCACTTTATCAGGCCCGTGGAGTAGCCATTGATCAGATCACCCATACCTTATCACCTTCTCCCATTTCTTTTTCCCTTATATAACCCCTTTCCCCATTTTCACACATAGGTCAAGCACTTGCTAGTGTTTGTAGCTTTTTACTTCTGCTACATTTTTACCCTAGTCCAGGTAGGCTTGCGATGTTACACTGCTCGCCCTTTGTCACCCTCCTTATATACATCTACTCTGTTCATTCATCTACCCCCTTAATTATTATTTTTTTATTTAATTTTTTTTATTTTTTTTATTTTTTATTTTCTATTCTTATTTTTATATTTATTTTTATTTCTATATTTATTTTTATTTTTACCTTCACCGCTTATCCTGCTATTTAGTTCTATCAGTATATTTATATAACTTGGGGGAACAATACACCCCCCCCCCCCATCACCTCCTCCGTAGCCTCCCTTGAGACCTTGCAGTTGTCAATGTAATCTGCCATGCCACAAGTTACCACTAAATAGTAATCTAACTGTGGGAATCATCTTCTCACTTACTACATGATTGTAATGTACATTCTAACTATGTTAATTCAATTTTATGTTTCCTTCTTTGTAAATGTATTGCCCTCCAGTTTCACGTCGCATGCCTGCCCATGGTGCCCCCCTCCCCCCTTAGCAGCGGACGTGTGCTTCCCCTGGTGGGGATGAGCCTCAGCCCATCACCACTTGCTCGTCCAGGCTCGGGGCTCCCCGCCCCTTGGCCTGGTTCGGCCGCACATGTGCAGTATTGCGGATCCCGCATCTGCGCAGTGTGGGGAAGCTGACCGGGTGACGTCAGACGCCGCCCTTCTGACGGCGTCGAGGCGTGTCCCGGTTGGGGATGCTCATTTAATGGGCTCCGGCCCGTTGGATGAGCCAGCGCGGATCTCACACAGGCTGGCTCATGTGAGTGACCCAGCTAGGTTGCTACCGACGGCACAGCGGGGATCCGTACGGGAGATAGATTTGTCCATGCACTACCGTGCATTGCCACGTCCATGGATACCTCCATGAGTGACAGTATACTGGCCACGTACCAGTTACACTGGACCCTGTCCCCGTACCTGGCCCCGCCCATATGCCTGCACCAGCTCCTTGCCCTGTCCTCAGCCAGCCTTTGTGTTTCCCACCTACCATCGGGACCTACCCTTTGCCACCACCTTGGCCTTTGGCCCCCCATGCATCCGTGAATACGATCGGTTGTGGTGAGTCTTCATCCCCGACCCCTTCTTAGGGTCTAACCTGAACCCTCTCTCTTCTCCTTTCTCCTGCTTTTCCTCACCTTCTCCCCCCACCCCCCCCCCCCCCTTTCCCTCTACCCCTGTTCTGTTTTTTTTTTCTCTCTCCTCCCCCCCCCACCCTCTCTTCTTTTCCCTTCCTCCCCCTCTTCCCCTACCTGGCTGTACCCCCACCTCTCTTTTCCCCCCTTTTTCCCCCCCTCCTGCCTCCTTCCCCCCCCCAAGCCCCCCACCCGGCGCCCCCCCCCCCCTCCTCTTTCCCCCTACTCCACCCCCCCCCCTGCTTCTATCTTTCCTATATTTCTACTCCCCCTCTCCCCTGACCACCCCCACCATCCTATCGTCCTGGGTCTTCTCCTCCAACTTAATGGCTAATTTTTCAGAGACCCACATATCATCCCCCACGTTCGCTGCAGCACATTGGGCAACCTCCGCGCCTGCTTCGTTATTTGGTAAAACCTCTAGTCTATTCAATTTTTAACTCACTGTGAACTGTATTACTGTATTTTACATTATTTTTTATGCATTATTGTCAGCTCCTGAAAAGCACATCCCGACTAGTAGAGAATCACCAATCTTTTGTGTACACTATTGTTTTTAATGCAACAGTTTTACTTAATAAATTCATTTCTTATTTATTATATTGTTTACCCTGACTATTTTGTACCGTAGTCCACACCTCTCGGGTATGTGTTGGGTCTAGCTTCAGCAACTATTCCCCCATTCCCACCCCCCCCCCTCTTTTTCATCAATACTTGGATGATGGTACTCTATTACCCGATTAACTAGTCCTAAGTGAGGCCATACTCGCACTTTTTCATTTTCAACACCTAGGGTTTGTAATGTTCGGGGTTGTTAGCTCAAGTGGGATATGCGTTTTTAAGCGATTCACGCCATTTAGGAACTGTCTTTAAGGGCTTGTTGGCCCACTTTTATTGAAAAGGCAAAAAATATAAATCCAAACACAGGTATCCCACGCAGGGGGTTTTCACTGTCCATACAAAATGATACCTTCAGCCTCCTGGCTTATACGTGCAAAAGAAAATACAGAGCCACCTGGCTCTCCTCAGCAGTAGCACAACTGCTCAAGCTCCAGCATGGAACCTTCCTGACTCCTGTCAGCAACCTCACTCAGGTCTCCGGGGGTTTCACAGTGCAGCCTGCACTCTCCAGCTACTTAGTGAACACCTGCACTCTCAGGGTTCTCCCTTCCAAGCCTGGACTCCTCGGGAGGGTGGAGCACAGAACCATGGTCAGGTGTCTATAAATATGCCAGCAAACACCCGACCAGTCAGTGTGCTGGTAACTCTCTAAATATGGACCCAGGACTGGGGATTTCATCCCACCCAGATCTCTATGAAATCCCCGGGCTCCAGATCCCAAAGTGGACTTTATTACAAATTGAGGAACCTGAAATGCCAGTTTCCTCTGAAACCTGCAAGTTCCCTGGAGCCCCTCAACCAGTCCAGTTGAAAACCCTGGGTCACCACACCCCTGGGGTACCACACTACTACAGGTACTACAGTCTGCTCTGAATTTTGGTTGGAAAAGTTCACTATTGGGTAGTGTGAACTTAGACCCTGTGGCTATCCATCGACATCTAACATTTTACTATGGCAGAGCTCCGTGCATTTAGAGATCTCATGCTACTTTTAGAAGAAAATGAATCAGCAGGTCCGCCTTCTAACTCACAAGACCCAGATCCACCTACTTCTACTACACTGTCCGTACCCATTCATAAATTTAAACCCAAGTAGACCACATTCCCTGACCTTGCTAACAATCCTTTCATTTGGGCATTCCTAATGGCCACCATTAGTGAGTGTAACGGAATGACTTGTGACAGACTGAGATTCTCCTATGTCTAGGGTCACCTTATGTCCACTAGGGCCATAGGGTGACAAAGAAATTATATAATGTATTACAGAAGATGGGACATTAATAATCATTTATATTGCAGGACTGGGCATATTACAAGGGGTCCATTTTGACATCTGTTACACAGGAGAGGGACATTACAAGCTTATTCAATGCTTAGCTCCGGCTATTGAAATGTTAAGTGACCCGGCTTGTGAAAGACATTTCATTTTTTTGAAAGGTGTTAATTGCATCTACTCCTAGACAATACATTGTCTATGGTACAAAGGTGTCAAGCCCTTTAGAGACAGTACGTCTGTCTAGATAATGTGATTGAGGTCAAGACATTGTGTGATAAAACTATTGAAAGCCCTGTGTGTACACTTAAAAGATTGTGTATTGTACTACAAAGTAGCAGCCTCTATTCAGGTGTGATAGTGTTTGGTTTTGATGTCATTATCTCAAGGAATGTATCTCATCAGTATCGGTGCCGACATGTCTGCTAGAGAATTAGCCCCAGTGTGTGAATAGGGGGGTGGAGATGGCATTGTCCCTTTGATTACTGTCACATGCTTGTAACTGTATAAAAAGCTGGAAAGAAACCATTAAAGTGTTCATTCATTTTGAAACCAGTACCAGAGCTTGTGTCTCGGTTATTATGGGAAATGGAATGGATCGTGTATGCAGGATTGTCGCAGTGTGTCAGATAAGCTTGTCGTGGTTGGATGGAAGGTCGTAAACGGTGGTGACCGTTACATTTGGTGGCAGCAGTGGGATGATTCCATCACCAGAAGGACGGCTATAAGGGCACATGACAATGGATGGAGACGGTGTATGAACGGATGAAGCTATCTTCCCTCATGGACTTACTGAAGAGCCGGGGCAGACCGGCCAGCAACTGTAAGAAAAGGGACATTATCGCAGAACTGGTCGAAATGGATAGAACTAAAAGGCCCACCGTAACAGACAGGACACCCGAAGAAGAAGAAGTTTTGATCGAACTGTTAACATAAGACTGGCACATTATGGTCCTAACCCTCCACCGGAGATCAGGGACCGAGTTATAGCGGCTCTGAATGCCACCTTGCTACAGTGAAGAAGTGCTGCAGCAGCTGAAGTCACAGCAGCACCAACTAAAGAGAGAGGAGAGGTGCAGATACCAGTCTCCATGGAAGAGGAATTCCAAAGAAGGTTACAAGAGATGCGGATACAGCATAGAGGACCAGTATCAGAGGAGGTCCTGTTGGGATGGTCGGATGTGATTCGGTGCCAACTCTGGAAGGAAGCACTAGCTCTGGAGTAGCAACACCAAGGAAAGGTCCTGCCCTCCATCTATGCAAGGTACTGGCCCGCAGTATGACGTATGAATGCTGTTGTTGGGGGAACAACCGAAGCAGGAGTGGACAGCTGAGTTAAGCAGGCTAATCCAGGCAGAGATGCAGCTGGACGAGAGCTACAGAGCCCTTCGGTGGTATGTAGCCCAAGAGTGCCCGTGGTCAGCGGATGACAGCCCCACAGAAGGCTATGACTATGATGGCCTGGGATTGTTGTATTGGAGGATGTCCAGTGATCCCGACTTTGGGGATGATCGGGAGTGGCGCTTGGAGCACAGAGAGGAAAAATTTAATATCTCGGGAGGCCACTGGTTACAGGAAGATTTGGAATTTCTGGCCATTCAGGAATGGGATTTGGAAATCGCCTACAGACAGCTGCTGGTCTTTGCTCAGCAGCAGGGTGGGGCTCCCATTGCCTGGGACTATGAGAAAATTTCAGATGACAACTGTGAAATCCTGGCTGATGAATCGGCAGTGGAAAATATGGAGATTGCCATCCCTAAAGCCGAAGCGGATGGTGTGGAGTTTCAGAGAGCCGGGGCGGTTGGCCCCTCTCTCTAGCAACAAGCTGAGGTGGTAAAGCTTTTACCCCCAGCTGAATCACTGGCAACAGACCAGAGTGCCCCAGGCCTCTGCTTCTCACTAACAGAAGAGGGGGACCCTGTGGTAGTGGATGGGACTGTGGTCTCCACTCACAGCAACCCAGCGGAAGAGCTGGCAACAGAACAGAGGGTCACGGACCTCTGCTCTCCACTAATGGAAGAGGGGGACCCTGTGGTAGTGGATGGGACTGTGGTCTCCACTCACAGCAACCCAGCGGAAGAGCTGGCAACAGAGCAGAGTGTCATGGGCCTCTGCTCTCCACTAACGGAAGAGGGGGACCCTGTGGTAGTGGATGGGACTGTGGTCTCCACTCACAGCAACCCAGCGGAAGAGCTGGCAACAGAACAAAGGGTCAAGGACCTCTGCTCTCCACTAATAGAAGAGGGGGTTCCTGGGGTAGTGGATGGGACTTCAGTCTCCACTGGCACAACCCCAGAAAATGGTACAGGACTGGGACAGGAGGATGTCGGCTTTGCTTTGCAAGCACCGGGTGTTTTTAACCTGGCACCAGTGGATGGGACTTCAGTCTCCACTGGTATACCCCAGGAAGGGGGGGCAGTTGGCCCAGACCCCAACAGCATGATGGACTGAGCCCTGCCACCCTGCCTTCTCTCCAGCGGCTGAAAGGACTCCAGGGAGAAGGGCCAGTCCAGGCCTCTCCCCAGCGGCAGGCGTGTTTTCTGAGAGAGGCAGAGGTTGGCGGGTGAGTAATGCTCAGTTTGGAGACATTTATTTGGGGTACAGTATGGATACCAGCATTGGAGGACTGGAACTACTGACTGACTTCAGAGTCAACCCTGTTTGGGGTTCCCTCCTGTGTCAGTCTCCCACCGAAAGGGGAGAGATGTAACAGAATGACCTGTGACAGACTGAGATTCTCCTATGTCTAGGGTCACCTTATGTCCACTAGGGCCATAGGATGACAAAGAAATTATATCATGTATTACAGAAGATGGGACATTAATAATAATTCATATTGCAGGACTGGGCATATTACAAGGGGTCCATTTTGACATCTGTTACACAGGAGAGGGACATTACAAGCTTATTCAATGCTTAGCTCCGGCTATTGAAATGTTAAGTGACCCGGCTTGTGAAAGACATTTCATTATTTTGAAAGGTGTTACTTGCATCTACTCCTAGACAATACATTGTCTATGGTACAAAGGTGTCAAGCCCTTTAGAGACAGTATGTCTGTCTAGATAATGTGATTGAGGTCAAGACATTGTGTGATAAAACTATTGAAAGCCGTGTGTTTACACTTAAAAGATTGTGTATTGTACTACAAAGTAGCAGCCTCTATTCAGGTGTGATAGTGTTTGGTTTTGATGTCATTATCTCAAGGAATGTATCTCGTCAGTATTGGTGCCGACATGTCTGCTAGAGAATTAGCTCCAGTGTGTGAATAGGGGGGTGGAGATGGCATTGTCCCTTTGATTACTGTCACATGCTTGTAACTGTATAAAAAGCTGGAAAGAAACCATTAAAGTGTTCATTCATTTTGAAACCAGTATCAGAGCTTGTGTCTCGGTTATTATGGGAAATGGAATGGATCGTGTATGCAGGATTGTCGCAGTGTGTCAGATAAGCTTGTCGTGGTTGGATGGAAGGTCATAAACGGTGGTGACCGTTACAGTGAGATCAAACAACTCTCTCTAAATCCCATACAACCTAACCTTACCAACCAATAGATACAGTCGATCAGCAGAATGAGGAATCACTCCGACCTGGTCATCAAATCATCTGATAAAGGGGGGTAACATTGTACTGCTCACCAATACACAATACACTAAAATGTGCATGGACATCCTGTCGAACCCATCTTGGTACCGTAGGATTGCCACTATTTCTGTTACCCGCTATGCAGATGTATACAAGTCCCTGATAGTCGAGGCCTTTCAAAAGGGTACCATAGACCAGAAGACATATGACTACTTGAATAACAAATTTCCACAGGCACCCACGTTCTATGCACTACCTAAGGTTCACAAAAATCTACAAGTTCCCCCGGGCAGACCTATTGTATCTGGTATTGGATCAATTACCAAGAATGCAAGTAGGTTTATCGATTTCTTTCTTACACCCCATGTTACCCGATTACCATCCTTTGTGAAGGATACGTTAGATCTTTTTAAACAGATTGAGGGGATGCCGGTACCTCCCGACGCCCTGCTCGTGACTTTGGATGTGGAGGCTCTGTACTCCAGCATCCCTCACGAGCAGGGTGATGGAATGGTACGCACCTTCCTTTAGAGAGCAGGATCACCATCTATGGCCTTTCAGTGATTTTATTCTCAAATTACTATCTTTTATTCTCACGCACAATTGGTTTACGTTTAATGGCTCCCACTACCTCCAGATACAGGTCGTGGCCATGGGCACTTGTTGCGCACCGGCCTACGCTAACCTGTATCTGGGGGGGTGGGAGCGTGACATTTTCTCCAATGAACAGTTGTCTGACCATATCAACCACGCTTTGGTATGGCTCAGATATATCGACGACATTTTTATAGTCTGGACTGACACCCAACATGCCCTGACACAATTTGTCACTGCACTCAACAAAAATAACTACAACCTAATCAACAGTCATCCTCGACGTATTTCCTTTTTGGATGTGGAAATCTTGATAGACAACGACAACTGCCTAGCCTCAACACTTTACCGCAAAAAAACTGCGGGAAATACCATTCAATACTCTTCTAGTGCGCATGCCACTCCCTTAATTCGAAGCATACCTTACGCGCAATATGTGAGACTTAGAAGAAACTGCACACATGACGGAGACTTCAAGTATCATTCCAACCTTCTCATGGAACGTTTGCTATTAAGAGGATATTCCAAGTCTCTTCTTCGCAAAGCATTTAATAAGGCGTTACAACAACCCAGAGACACATTGTTGTATAAAACAAAAAACAAACAGGACCCCAATGGTACCGTTAAATTTATCACAAAATACTCTGATCAACAGGATCAAATTAGGAATGTGCTTACGAAACATTGGCTCATTCTATCAGAGGATTCCATTTTGAGGAAGTATGTGGGCGAACGACCAGAAATGGTGTTTAAACGCTCTACATCTTTACGCGACCAACTAACTTGTAGCCATTACGCTCCTAACAAACTACAGCCCAATCTAAGTAAAGGAATGTTTAAATGTGGACACTGTGGATTCTGTTGATGGATAGCCACAGGGTCTAAGTTCACACTACCCAATGGTGAACTTTTCCAACCAAAATTCAGAGCAGACTGTAGTACCCTAGGTTTTGTATATTTAATGACATGTTCGTGTGGTGCATATTATGTAGGCAAGACTATCCGCCAAGTACGCCAACGCATCAAAGTTCATATTTACTACTCTTTCAATGGTAAAATTCTGACACCAATAAGCAGACACCTTGACTTGTACCATCGCTTTGACACGTCATCATCTTTCCTGGTCATGGCTGTGATCCAGCAGGACCCCAGGGGAGGCGATTGGGGCAAAAAAATACTCCAACATGAAACTAAATGGATTGAAAGACTTAATGCCACACAACCCCCGGGAATCAATGAGATACAAACTGTCAGGAAAAGGTCCATCCGCTGGTGCTATTGATATTTTGTCTTGCAGTGCTGCGTCCCACCAGCAGGGGTCTCCTGGCAGTTCGGAGCTGTCAGGGGAACTTCCCCCTGCTGGTATATCACCTTTGGGATGCAGTACTGACCTCCACCAGCAGATGGACCCTGGCAGTGTGGAACACCTGGCCTTTGCTCCGTTCAGGTGTGACCTGAACCCAATCAGTACACCCTCTATAAATACCCGGCGAGTTCAAACAGAACTCGCCCTGGTATCTGTTTACTAACCGGACCCTGAACCTGCTCTGGACCTCTGACCTGACCTGACCTGTCCTGTCCTGTCCTGTCCTGTCCTGACCTGATCCTGATCCTGATCCTGATCCCGATCCCGATCCCGATCCCTCTCCTGGACATTTCCTTCCTGCCCCTTCCCTGTCTGCAGCCTCTTTTGATGATTTCTGGTATTTGAGCCCGGCTTGGCTCTGGCTTATGATTATTGCATTTCCCCTAAACCTGTATATAGCCTTGTGTTATTCGTGCACTGTTTTCACTTGTTTTCTCACCTTTGTAAATAAACACCTTTTTTCCACTATATACAGTGTTGGTCTCCTCTGTGTAGGCACACAGTCCTGGTCCATCTAGAATCCCTGACAGTATACCAGGGCCATTTTGACCAGACGTGCCTGCATAGGGAACCATCCTGTTGTAGTGCGTTTTTGTTGAAACATGGATTTCAATGAAATTACTTACTTTTCTCTGCTAGCAGAGGAGGATGAGGAGTATTGTCGTCAGGTGTTGGAGGGATGGACAAGGGATGAGCTGATGGAAGCCATCCGATCGGCCCATTCCATGGTGGATCTGGGTTATATGTCTTACAATGATGTTCAGCCATTGATCAAGTTATGTGTTAAACCAGCCCTGTCAGTTATTCCAGCTGGAGGTGATGACTTCTCTCCCCCCTTCAGTCCTGACCAAGTTGAATCCCTGGTATGGTTGATGGAGGATGATCCGGCTTATTTTGATGAGCATTATTCCTCCTGTCCCCAGCAAAAGTTATCTGAGTGTATTGATTCTGTGCAGGCTCTGATTAAACAAGGTGTGTGTGAACCAGCCTTTGTTCAACCTGTGCTGCAGGCATGGTCAGATCTCCTGCTTCCAGCCAAGCCACTGCATTCCAGCCCTGCCATTAACCACTTACCTTCCCAAGGTTTTAGCCGTCCATTGCCAATGACAACCTCAGCTATAGCCCAGTTAATTCCGCTTCCCACCAAGTATTACTACCCAATCTCTACTAATTGTACCTACCCTGCCTTTAATCCACCTGTCCGTTCCAGTCCTACTAGTAACCACCTGCCTTCCCAAGGATCCATCTGTCCATCACCAATGGCAACTCCAGCCCAGATAATTCCACATCCCACCAAATATTACTACCCAGTCTCTACTAATTGTACCTACCCTGCCTTTAATCCACCTGTAACTACTCCACAAAAACCTCCTCCAGTCACCATCCCTTTGTCTCTGCCATACTCCAATCCTTCCTCTTACTTATCTCCATCCTCTTCATACATCACTTCTGTTAACAAACCTGTAGTGACTAAGTCTAAAAAGAAACGGAAATATTTCCCAACTCATACCATCGTGCCAGTTACCCAGCCTGTCCCAGTGCCCTCTGTTCAACCTGTCCCGGTGCCATCTGTCCCTGTGCCAGCTGCTCTACCAGTTCCAGTGCCAGCCGCCCAGCTTGTGACATCCGACCAGCCTGCTCCGGTGCCAGCCTGCCAACCTGGTGTTCCTGTGCCAGCCTGCAACCCTGGTGTTCCTGTGCCAGCCTGCCACCCTGACGTTCCTGTGCCAGCCTGCCACCCTGACGTTCCTGTGCCAGCCTGCCACCCTGACGTTCCTGTGCCAGCCTGCCACCCTGACGTTCCTGTGCCAGCCTGCCAACCTGACGTTCCTGTGCCAGCCTGCCAACCTGACGTTCCTGTGCCAGCCTGCCACCCTGACGTTCCTGTGCCAGCCTGCCACCCTGACGTTCCTGTGCCAGCCTGCCAACCCGATGTTCCTGTGCCAGCCTGCCAACCTGATGTTGTTGTGCCAGCTTGCCAGTCCGATGACTTCCAGTCCGCTGCCCAGCTTGATGACTTCCAGTCCGCTGCCCAGCTTGATGACTTCCAGTCCGCTGCTGCCCAGCTTGATGACTTCCAGTCCGCTGCTGCCCAGCTTGATGACTTCCAGTCCGCTGCTGCCCAGCTTGATGACTTCCAGTCCGCTGCTGCCCAGCTTGATGACTTCCAGTCCGCTGCTGCCCAGCTTGATGACTTCCAGTCTGCTGCTGCCCAGCTTGATGACTTCCAGTCCGCTGCCCAGCTTGATGACTTCCAGTCCGCTGCCCAGCCTGATGACTTCCAGTCCGCTGCCCTGCTTGATGACCTCCAGTCCGCTGCCCAGCTTGATGACCTCCAGTCCGCTGCCCAGCTTGATGACCTCCAGTCCGCTGCCCAGCTTGATGACCTCCAGTCCGCTGCCCAGCTTGATGACTTCCAGTCCGCTGCCCAGCTTGATGACTTCCAGTCCGCTGCCCAGCTTGATGACTTCCAGTCCGCTGCCCAGCTTGATGACTTCCAGTCCGCTGCCCAGCTTGATGACTTCCAGTCTGCTGCCCAGGTTGATGACTTCCCGTCTGCTGCCCAGCTTGATGACTTCCAGTCTGCTGCCCAGCTTGATGACTTCCAGTCTGCTGCCCAGCTTGATGACTTCCAGTCTGCTGCCCCGGTTGATGACTTCAAGTCTACTGCCCCGGTTGATGACTTCCAGTCTGCTGCCCCGGTTGATGACTTCCAGTCTGCTGCCCCGGTTGATGACTTCCAGTCTGCTGCCCCGGTTGATGACTTCCAGTCTGCTGCCCCGGTTGATGACTTCCAGTCTGCTGCCCCGGTTGATGACGTTCAGTCTGCTGCCCCGGTTGATGACGTCCAGTCTGCTGCCCCGGTTGATGACGTCCAGTCTGCTGCCCCGGTTGATGACGTCCAGTCTGCTGCCCCGGTTGATGACTTCCAGTCTGCTGCCCCGGTTGATGACTTCCAGTCTGCTGCCCCGGTTGATGACTTCCAGTCTGCTGCCCCGGTTGATGACTTCCAGTCTGCTGCCCCGGTTGATGACTTCCAGTCTGCTGCCCCGGTTGATGACTTCCAGTCTGCTGCCCCGGTTGATGACTTCCAGTCTGCTGCCCCGGTTGATGACTTCCAGTCCGCTGCCCCGGTTGATGACTTCCAGTCCGCTGCCCCGGTTGATGACCTCCAGTCCGCTGCCCAGCCTGCTGTTCCTGTGCCAGTCTGCCAGCCTGCTGCCCAGCTCGATGACCCGGAGCCTGCTGCCCAGCTCGATGACCCGGAACCTGCTGCCCAGCTCGATGACCCGGAGCCTGCTGCCCAGTTCGCTGACCCGGAGCCTGCTGCCCAGTTCGCTGATCCGGAGCCTGCTGCCCAGTTCGCTGACCCGGAGCCTGCTGCCCAGTTCGCTGACCCGGAGCCTGCTGCCCAGTTCGCTGACCCGGAGCCTGCTGCCCAGTTCGCTGACCCGGAGCCTGCTGCCCAGCTCGACGACCCGGATGTACCCACCTCTCGGCTCAAGCCTCCCATTGCCCAGTTGGTCACTCTGGACTTTCCCCGGCAACGGATAGTTGGAGCGTCCAGAGGCCGCTCCTTTGAGGGGGGGTACTGTCAGGAAAAGGTCCATCCGCTGGTGCTATTGATATTTTGTCTTGCAGTGCTGCGTCCCACCAGCAGGGGTCTCCTGGCAGTTCGGAGCTGTCAGGGGAACTTCCCCCTGCTGGTATATCACCTTTGTGATGCAGTACTGACCTCCACCAGCGGATGGACCCTGGCAGTGTGGAACACCTGGCCTTTGCTCCGTTCAGGTGTGACCTGAACCCAATCAGTACACCCACTATAAATACCCGGCGAGTTCAAACAGAACTCGCCCTGGTATCTGTTTACTAACCGGACCCTGAACCTGCTCTGGACCTCTGACCTGACCTGACCTGACCTGACCTGTCCTGTCCTGTCCTGTCCTGTCCTGACCTGATCCTGATCCTGATCCTGATCCTGATCCCGATCCCGATCCCTCTCCTGGACATTTCCTTCCTGCCCCTTCCCTGTCTGCAGCCTCTTTTGATGATTTCTGGTATTTGACCCCGGCTTGGCTCTGGCTTATGATTATTGCATTTCCCCTAAACCTGTATATAGCCTTGTGTTATTCGTGCACTGTTTTCACTTGTTTTCTCACCTTTGTAAATAAACACCTTTTTTCCACTATATACAGTGTTAGTCTCCTCTGTGTAGGCACACAGTCCTGGTCCATCTAGAATCCATCTAGAATCCCTGATACAAACCTACAAATCTTTCTTATAGGGAAATGGTTATTTGATGTGGTGATATTCTCCTCCATTTAGTCATGTAGTCAAATGCTTCTTTGCTGCTATATGGGATGTTGAGTTTGGATCCTCTGCCTTATTTAAATGCTTTGCTTCTCTTTCTATATCTAGATCCAACACCTTCCCCCCCCCCTTTTTCTTGTTTGCTTACATTAAGAATATGCAAAGAATAGTAATGTCTCTTTTTTCTCTATGTACAAATAACCATGTTACTATTTACATTACTGATATATTTGTGCAACCTATGCATTTTATATCAATTTATCTTGGTCGTTTATATATATTTTATGTTTCTTGCATGCGGGTGGAATATGGCCTCAATTGCTACCTCGGTATTAGTGTGCACCTTCGGGTCCCTTAGTTGGTCATGTACGGCCAGGTAACCGCAGAGTGTATTTGTTCTTTAGTCTGCGGCTGAGAACGGAGATACGGATTGATCCTCTCCCTCCTTATGAGCCAGTTCCCCCACACCATCTGGCACGCCCCACTGGCTCCTCATTGGTTGGAACGATCTCCGTTCTCCCTCCCTTCCCGACGGCCTCTCTCACGCCCACCTATCACGGCGCAACGTCATCCGACGCCGCTGCCGAGGGATGGGCGTTCTGATTGGTCCACCGGGGTATTGGCCGAGTCACGTGATGCGGAAGGCCCGGAGACACATATAAATATGAGGATGTGACATCTTCTGACGATCACCAGGCTCTCGGTTCCCAAGTGGTCCTGTTGGTAGGTAAATGTCACACTTTAAACCTCTGATGCCCTAATTGGATAGCGTGACTCTTGTCCCGCTAACAGCCTTAATTTTAATCCTTTTTTTTGCCTTCTTGTTTGGCCTCTCTCCCTTCTTTTGTAGATACCTACCAACGATACAGCCAACGATTTGGCCCACACTAATTTTAGAAGCACTATCTAAATCGCATGGGATAATGGTCCCTCTTATGTTTATTGGTTCTTTTACCATCTTTATATACTAAGTTACCGGGCAAATTTGTCCTCCTCTCCCCTGGCTGTGAACTAGGTACGTACCTAAGTGTATTATACTTATATACAAACCCAGCAATATGTCATCGCACTCACTATTGCTTTTTGTATAGATTGCCTGTACACTATTACTCTAATCAGGTAGAAAGATTTGTTGTTTGAAAAAATTGACTTTCTAGGCACCAATCATTAACAAGAAATAGGTTTTTTATTGATGCAACCCCAAAACAGTTTTGGTGTTAGAATCAACATAACAGTACAAAGTCATAAAATTACATTAAAAGACATAGTCGATCACAGAGTATTAGATAAATGAACAAAAGAAAACGAATTGTTAAAACCACAATTGGTCCAATGTAGACATCAACATTAGTTGGTGGCTACTGTGGATATGGATAGCAGTGAACATAAGCTCTACATGTTTCGCAATTTATGCTTCTTCAGGAGCTATAGGTTTTCTAGGGGAGACAAAAGGAACATTGTTGGTTTACAGACATAAATTCATATGTTATCAAAACATTTAAGCGTAGCGTTAGGTTGTATTATTCGTGCATTAAAACACTACAGTAAAAGTGCTGTAGTGACCAGGTTGCCATGGCGTCATCAAGAGGTAACACAGAGGGAGACCACAGATGGGGCATGCAGGGATACACCAGGAAGGGGAATATTATAGTATGGGTATATATATATGTATTCCTGTAGGGGCACTTGTAGTGACGTGCTCGCAAAATACAGGAAATCTTATATAAGTTGGAGGTGCTAGGAATAGATCACGATAGAGGGTAACCGAGGGAGAGCAAAGTGGCCGCAGAAAGGACTATATATGGTGAGCAAGGGACGGCTATAAGGTAATATGGCTGCCTACCGTCCACAATAGTGGATATCGATAAGGTAAGGAAACCCATAACGTGTACTGGATATAGCACTGGAGTGGTTTGGATATCTGGTAGACGGTCCGAAAAAGCCCAGTAAGGATGGTAGCTCAATCTGGTAGAGAAGATGAGAATAAAGCCAAAACCTCAATGGCTGGCCAAAAAAAAATATATATAAATCCTTACACAGGGTTGGACATAGAAATAACGGATAGTTTACACATACCCATGTATATGCACCGCAGCATATAGGAGGCTGGTCAAGGTAGTATGGTAATACAATAAGACAGCTGAATGTGCAAAGAGGAGGGAGTGATCCCAAATACTAGGAACGTAGATTCCAAACAGTGTGGAAGACCAGAGGTTAATTAGAAGCTGCGGTGTCTGGGCAAGAAATGTAATGTAAATTAGACCATATGTCAGATAGCCATTACAGCACTATCTGGGTAAGTGAGTGTGGTAGAGCATAAATATACTAACCAGAGAGCCATGTCAGGGTATACCAGCCAGATCATTGGATTGGGTTTCCTGTGAGAGGAAAGGAGCCTCTATACGTTGGCTTGTCTAAACCACTATTTATGTGTATCTCCGGTCACATGTGCGGATGGGACTTCCGCATCATGTGACCCGGCCAGCATACAGACTGCCCAATCCACTCGCACCACCTCAATCAGTGTCAGATGACGTTGTGCCGATGAAAGCATGAAACACTTTACAATGGCCGAGTTTCGGGCCTTTAGAGATCTCGTATTACTATTATAAGAAAACGAATCAGAAGGCTCACCACCTAACACATCTGATTCTAATACATCTACCACTTCAACTCTTGTAATACCTCACCGGAAGTTTAGACCTAAATTAACCGAATTTCCGGACCTGACCACCAATCCCTTCATTTGGACATTCTTACTGGCCACTGTCAGTGACATCAAATCACTGGACATTAATCTGAAACTATCCAATCTTACCCAACAGCAAACTAAATCAATCAGGAAACTCAAAAATCACCCGGACCTGATAATCAAGCCTCCCGACAAAGGAGGAAATATCGTATTACTTACTAACACACAATATGTCAAAATGTGTATGGAGATTCTATCAAATGTATCATGGTAGCGTAGAATTGCTGCAATTTCAATCTCTCGATATACAAATGACTATAAAAACCTGATAGGTAGACATGTGCAATTTTTTTCGTTACGAATACGTTTTCCGTCATTATTCGTTATTTTCGTTGATTCGTTAACCTACGAATAAACAAATGGTTTAGCGCAAATAATAACGAATAACGATATTTCCAAAAATAACGAATATGGAAAACTACGAAGAAACAAAACTACTAAATGTAAAAGAACAACACAACGAAAGAAAAAAGAAACAAAAACATAGAAATAACGAAAATACCAAACACAAAAAAAAATCATAATTACGAAAAATAAACGAAAATGCAAACTTACTAATATTCGAAGAACGAAAAGAAAACAACCGAAATGCCGAACAAAGAATAATAAACGAAAAGCAAAACTAACGAAAAATAAATTACGAATCTTCGGAAAACGGAAATGAAATAACTTAAATTCACTTTCATTAGTACTGCCCCAATGAGCTTCTTTCTTATTACCTAGTGGCTCCTTGACCTTGTGTCTTTATCTGTGTTAGCCCAGGCTCACACTGGGCTGCGGGAGTGAAGCAGTGCGAGTTCAGCTGAACTCGCACGATTTCACTCCCGCGCGGCAGTCCCGATTTCAGCCGCGATTTCAGAGACATCTGTGCAGGTTTCTGCACAGATGTCAATGTAAATCGCAGGCTGAAATCGCAAAAAGTAGTACAGAGACTACTTTTTGAAATCGGTGCAATGCCGCAGATGCAGCGTCGCACCGATTAGGACGGTGCCATTGCCGTCAATTTGAGGCAAAATCTGCCGTTTTGACATGCGATTTGACATGCCAAATCGCATCTCAAAACGCACCAGTGTGAACCAGGGCTCAAACTGCAGTGCATTCCATCCAGAGTCCAGGGTGTGTAGGTTGCACCGGTTTTGTGGATCTGTCAAGTCAATCGCAGTAAATTACGATGTTTTACAAAATTACGACGAGTAGTGTGTCGAATAAACGTAAAATGTATTTTAACAGAATTACGAATGCAAAAAATCTACAAAAGAACGTTGTTACAATCAAATGAAATTAGACACGAAAATACGAATGATCATAAAGCAACGAAGATTTATTTCTTACGAAAATACAAACGCGGCATGATGGAAAATATAATGTAAATACGAATATCAAAACAACGAAAAATAAACCAACGTAAAAACGAATGAACGAATAAATTCATTGTAAAAATACGAACGAGGCAGAATACAACATTTAACGAAAATACTAATCTCGAATCAACGAAAAATAAACTAACATAAAAAAACGGAAACGGAAAAAAAAGTGTTACGAAAATACTAAAGAGTACGAATACGATAACTAACGTCTTACGAAATTACGACTCGTTACGAATCACGATAAACGAACAGAAACGAAACAGAAATAAACAAAAAATGTTGTTGTGCACATGTCTACTGGTAGGTGAGGCCTTCACCAAAGGCATAATAGATCAGGAAACATACGATTATCTCAATCTAAAATTCCCACGGGCACCTACATTTTATGCCTTACCCAAGGTACATAAAAACATCAAAACACCCCCAGGGAGACCGATTGTTTCTGGCATAGGGTCCATCACTGAAAATGCAAGCAGACTGGTTGATTTTTTTCTGACACCTCATGTCATCCGGTTGCCATCCTTTGTCAAGGACACGTTAGACCTTCTTAAACAAATCGAGGGAATGTCCGTTCCTCCCAGCGCCCTGCTCGTGACATTGGATGTGGAGGCCCTCTACTCCAGCATCCCTCACGAGCAGGGCGTCGGAATGGCGCGCACCTTTCTTATGGAACAAGACCACCATTCATGGCCTTTCAATGAATTTATTTTGAAACTATTGCAGTTTATTATAACGCACAATTGGTTTACTTTCAACGGCTCCCACTACCTCCAGGTACAGGCCGTGGCCATGGGCATCTGTTGTGCCCCGGCCTACGCCAACCTGTACCTGGGGGGGTGGGAGCGCGACATCTTCTCTGACAAACTCTTGTCGGACCATACCAACCAAGCGTTGATATGGCTCCGTTATATTGACGACATTTTCATAGTTTGGACTGGCACTCAGTCCGCCCTGACTTGTTTCGTCAATATACTAAACACTAACTGCTATAATTTGAAATTTACGGTCAGCAGCAACCCCCCGTAAAATTTCTTTCCTAGACGTTGAAATCTTCATAGACAATGACAATTGCTTAGCATCCACCCTGTATCGTAAAGAAACTTCAGGAAATACCATTTTACACTCAGCCAGTGCACATGCCATCCCGCTGAAACGCAGTATACCCTATGCACAATACCTTAGGTTGAGACACAATTGTACACACGACAGGGACTTTTAATACCATTCCAACCCTCTAAGGGGTCGTTTACTGGCAAGAGGGTATTCTAAGTGCCTCTTACGTAAGGCCTATAATAAAACTATTCAACAATCTAGAAACTCACTCCTGCACAAAGTCCAAACACAACAGGACCCTTACGGCTCGGTTAAAATTATCACAAAATATTCTGACCAACAAGGCCAACTCAGAGAAGTACTCACTAAACACTGGCACATTTTGCGGGAAGATTCTATCCTAAATAAATATGTCGGTGAACGTCCTGCAATAGTTTTCAAGCGCTCCACATCCCTACGAGACCAACTTACCTGTAGCCACTATGCCCCTGACAGAAAAGGCCCCCCCTCCAGGAAAGGCATGTTCAGATGTGGACACTGTGAATTCTGCCGATATATCACCACAGGCAGTGAATTCACTTTACCGAACGGAGAGCGGCTACAACCTAAATTCAGAGCAGATTGTGACACTATGGGTGTCGTTTACCTCATGACTTGTTCATGTGGGATCTACTATGTTGGGAAAGCCATCCGCCCACTTCGTCAGCGTATTAGAGACCACATCTACTATTCTGCCAGTGGTAAAATCCTGACTCCGGTAAGCCGACACCTGGATCTCTATCACCGATTCAATGCATCCTCTGCCTCCTTCCTGGTTCTCGCTGTTATTCAGCAGGACCCAAGAGGAGGGGACTGGGATAAAAAGATCCTGCAAAATTAGACCAAATGGATCGAAAGATTAAACGCTACTCAACCCCCAGGCATCAATGAGCTTCAGACATACAAATCTTACTTATAACATATGGCTATGTTAGCCTTATCTTATTTTTGCTACCTGTTATATTTTGATACCCCAAACAATATATGTTGAAGTATAGAAACATCTTATCCTTATGGCTCTGCTCTCCGCTCCCCGCCGTGTCCCTTCTAGTGATCATTTCATGCTCCTGCTCCCCCCTCCCCGCCGTTTCCCTGTTTAGAATAACCCCTTATATCTGCAAAAAAGTCTATACCTGTAATCATGAAATAACCACTGTGAGTTAGGATATCTACTCATGTGATTGAATTACTAACTACTGTAATACCTTGTATTTACTATAATTATATGTTAGCAGAGACTGTTTTTGTCGCTATATGCTAATAACACCACACAATATAATGCTTGCTTTTTCATATTTAATTGTTTATGACCTCTTGCCTTTGCGTCCTCTGGAGATTGACGCGCTTCCCTAGGGCTCACAGTGGGACATGTACGGCCAGGCGACCACAGTACCCTTCTTACTGTGGAAACCAGGGTTGTGAGTACATTTCCTTTCATGTCCCGGTGGCGATGGTGTTTACCACCACACCTCGCCACGGACTGGTAACACGCCCCGCTGACTCCCATTGATGGGGCGGGTGTTTGTACTCCTCCCTCCTCACCGACGCCCCCTCCCCACGCCTACGTCATTATGCGGTGTATTTGCCGTTGCGATGATACCACCATTGCAACAAGCATTGGATGAGGGACACGCCCTGCCCAGATCTCATTGGCGGTACGCGTGTCTGCTCATCCCCTATCTTGACGAGCCACCCCCACGCCCACGTCATCGGCGCAGCGTCATCTGACGCTGATTGAGGTGGTGCGAGTGGATTGGGCAGTCTGTATGCTGGCCGGGTCACATGATGCGGAAGTCCCATCCGCACATGTGACCGGAGATACACATAAATAGTGGTTTAGACAAGCCAACGTATAGAGGCTCCTTTCCTCTCACAGGAAACCCAATTCAACAGACCGCTGGTATACCCTGACATGGCTCTCTGGTTAGTATATTTATGCTCTACCACGCTCACTTACCCAGATAGTGCTGTAATGGCTATCTGACATATGGTCTAATTTACATTACATTTCTTGCCCAGACACCGCAGCTTCTAATTAACCTCTGGTCTTCCACACTGTTTGGAATCTACGTTCCTAGTATTTGGGATCACTCCCTCCTCTTTGCACATTCAGCTGTCTTATTGTATTACCATACTACCTTGACCAGCCTCCTATCTGCTGTGGTGCATATACCTGGGTATGTATAAACTATCCGTTATTTCTATGTCCAACCCTGTGTAAGGATTTATATATATATTTTTTTGGCCAGCCATTGAGGTTTTGGCTTTATTCTCATCTTCTCTACCAGATTGAGCTACCATCCTTACCGGGCTTTTTCGGACCGTCTACCAGATATCCGAACCACTCCAGTGCTATATCCAGTACAAGTTACAGGTTTCCTCACCTTATCGATATCTACTATTGTGGACGGTAGGCAGCCATTTTACCTTATAGCCGTCCCTTGCTCACCATATATAGTCCTTTTTGCGGCCACTTTGCTCTCCCTCGGTTACCCTCTATCGTGATCTATTCCCAGCACCTCCAACTTATATACCACCAACTAAGATTTCCTGTATTGAGCGAGCACGTCACTACAAGTGCCCCTACAGGAATACATATATATATACCCATACTATAATATTCCCCTTCCTGGTGTATCCCTGCATGCCCCATCTGTGATCTCCCTCTGTGTTACCTCTTGATGACGCCATGGCAACCTGGTCACTACAGCACTTTTACTGTAGTGTTTTAATGCACGAATAATACAACCTAACGCTACGCTTAAATGTTTTGATAATATATGAATTTATGTCTGTAAACCAACAATGTTCCTTTTGTCTCCCCTAGAAAACCTATAGCTCCTGAAGAAGCATAAATTGCAAAACATGTAGAGCTTATGTTCACTGCTATCCATATCCACAGTAGCCACCAACTAATGTTGATGTCTACATTGGACCAATTGTGGTTTTAACAATTCGTTTTCTTTTGTTCATTTATCTAATACTCTGTGATCAACTATGTCTTTTAATGTAATTTTATGACTTTGTACTGTTATGTTGATTCTAACACCAAAACTGTTTTGGGGTTGCATCAATAAAAAACCTATTTCTTGTTAATGATTGGTGCCTAAAAAGTCAATTATTTCAAACAACAAATCTTTCTACCCAATTTCTTAGGACGTGGCACTGCAGTATCTTAGGTCACCCATAGTCCATCCTATGGTGCGTGTACCTCAAATCTCTTTTCAAATCTATTACTCTAATCAGTTCCCATTAACAAGGTCTAATTCTGTTCATTTTTCTGTTGCTGTTTTTTCATGGATCACTTTCCATGTTAGACGCACCTCCATCTTTATTACCAACAGGACATGCCGAGAAGTTCTGAATATCCTATCTACTACCACAATTGTTTTTCTATGCATAAATCCTTACGGATTTTTAAAAGACTCTATCCAGTACCCTGGATGGTAGGCATCATTTTTAATTATTTGCCTTTACTACCGCACTTTTTCTCTGGTTATGACGTAATTTTTTCTGCCTAAATGCACATCCTTTCTTCTTGCAATGGCCCCTCACGATTATTTGGGTTGGTTACAGTACTTGAATATAGCATTCAATTAACCCATATCTCTGCATGTACCAACATACAATTATTTTTTTTTTATATATACCATCTCTTTTCTGATGTGTCCCGACATTTCCTTCCTTTGGGATCCACAGCACGCTGTCCCTTTCTTCGGTGGCGTTTTGGTGGCTATGGTCATACTCGCATGCTCTGTGATATGGTGCTTCATTGCACATGTTATATATGTTCTGTTGATTATATACAATGTATAGGTTTATATTAATATACACGCATAAACCAATAACAATCTGTTCTCTTCTTAGAAATATTATTAGCTCCCGAAGAAGCGGTATTCGCGAAACATGTCAAGCTTGGCTATGATCTACTATATATGCTAGTTATCATATCTCTTTTGAGATTTCATTGATGTCTTTCTTGGATTATTATTGGTTAATTTTGACCCTTTGTTGCTCAATACAGTTTTCTGTGTTAATTTTTCTCTGTTTTTAATGTGTTTTTTATATGCATATACTGTAATGTTGGTTCAATAACTCCTGTGGGAATTGCATCAATAAACGTACTGTAATTTTTATAATTGGTGCCTATAAAGTCCATTTTTTGTTCCTCTCCAACAACTATCCTTCTAAGATACCATGAAAGGCGATCATACATTTTGGAACAAGAACAGAGCTGCATGTCTCATCCTTGTTCTGGGGAATGAAATGGGTCCTGTCGGCTGGATTGTCGGATAAGCTGTTGTGGTTGGGGCGATGGAATGGATATCGTAAACTGTGGTGACCATTACAAGTGGTGGCACAGCAGTGGGATGATTCCATTGCCAGAGGAACAGCTTCAAGGACACAGGACGCTGTATGAATGGCTGAAGCTCTCTTCCCTTATGGACTTACTGTAGAGCCGGGGCAGGCGGGCCAGCAACCGTAAGAAAAGGGACATTATTGCAGAACTTGTCGAAATGGATAGAGCTGAAAGGCCCAGCGTAACAGACAGGACACCCGAGGAAGAAAGTTTTGATCAGGCTGTTAAACGTGGACTGAAACAATATGGTCCTAATCCTCCACCGGAGATCGTAGACCTGGTTATAGCTGCTGTGGATGCCACTTTGCTACATTAAAGAGGTGCTGCAGCAGCTGAAGTCACAGCAGCACCAACTGAAGAGAGATGAGTGGTGCAGATACCAGTCTCCATGGAAGAGGAATTCAAAAGGAGGTTACAAGAGATGCGGATACAGCACAGAGGACCAGTATCAGAGGAAGCCCTCCTGGGATGGTCGGATGTGATTCGTTGCCAACTCTGGAAGGAAGCGCTAGCTCTTGAGCAGCAACACCAGGGGAAGGTCCTGCCCTCCATCCATGTAAGGTACTGGCCACAGTATGACGTATGAATGCTGTTGTTGGGGGAACAACCGAAGCAGGAGTGGACAGCAGAGTTAACCAGGCTGATTCGGGCAGAGATGCGATTGGACGAAAGCTACAGAGCCCTCCGGTGGTATGTAGCCCAAGAGTGCCCGTGGTCAGCGGATGACAGCCCCACGGAAGGCTATGACTATGATGGCCTGGGATTGTTGTATTGGAGGATGTCCAGTGATCCAGACTTCGGAGATGATCGGGAGTGGCGTTTGGAGGACATAATGGAGCACAGAGAGGAAAAATGTATAATCTCGGAAGGGCACTGGTTACAGGAAGATTTGGAATTTCTGGCCATTTAGGAATGGGAGCTGGAGATCACCAACAGACAGCTGCTAGACTCTGCTCAGCAGCAGGGTGGGGCTCCCGTTGTCTGGGACTATGAGGAAATTTTAGATGACAACTGTGAAATCCTGGCTGGTGAATCAGCAGTGGAAAATCTGAAGATTGCCATCCCTAAAGCCGAAGCGGATGATGTGGAGTTCCAGGGAGCCAGGGCAGTTGGCCCCTCTCTCCAGCAACAAGCTGAGGTTGTAAAGCTTTTACTCCCAGCTGAATCACTGGCAGCGAGGCAGGATGCTGCTGACCACTGCACACAACTGCACACAACTGCAGCTTGAGCTGACATCGGGGGATGGGACTGTGGTCTCCCCTTACAGCAACCCAGCAGAAGTGCTGGCAACAGAGCAAAGTGCCACGAGCATCTGCTCTCAACGGAAGAGGGAGTTCCTGGGGTAGGTGATGGGACTTCAGTCTCCACTGACACAACCCCAGAAAAAGGTGCAGCACTGAGACAGGAGGATGTCAGCTTTGCTTTGCAAGCATCAGGGGATTTTTACCTACCACCAGTGGATGGGACTTCAGTCTCCACTGGTATACCCCAGGGATGGGGGGCAGTTGGCCCAGATCCCCAACAGCATGATGGACTGAGCCCAGACACTCTATCTTCTCTTCAGCGGCTGAAAGGACTCCAGGGAGAAGGGCCAGTCCAGGCCTCTCCCCAGCGGCAGGCATGTTCTCTGACAGAGGCACAGGTTGGCGGGGTGAGTAATGCTCTGTTTGGAGCAATTTATTTGGGGTACGGTATGGATACCAGCATTGGAGGACTGGAACTACTGACTAACTTCGGAGTCAACCCGTTTGGGGTTCCCTCCTGTGTCAGTCTCCCCCTTTTGTGCATAGGGTGGCTGATAAATCATAATTCATGTATTGCAGAAGATGGGACAGATTACAGGTGATTTCATGTTGATCCACAAACGGTCAATAAGAATGACTCTTTCAATGCTTAACCCAGGCTGTTGAGATGCTAAGTGAGTCGGGCTTCTGAAAGACCTTTCATTGTGTATAGATGTGTTGTGACTCTAAAGGTCAGACGTCTATTTTCAGGTGTATTGAATTAGCATGTCAATTATGTTTAGTAAAGGAATGTGTTTTGTGTAACAGGTGAAGGGAACTTGTCAAGCTGTAGTAATTACCTCCTCTAATTGCGGAGACAGGACTTCTGGGGGATGACTAATAATTACCTCAAAAAAGATATCTAAGAAATAAAAAAATACCAACAAAAAATTCTAAAAAACAAAATAAAATTGATGTTGACAAATATTTATTGCCAAAAATATATTTCTTGATAAAAAAAAAATATATATATATTTTTTTATATTTTTGGATTAAAAAAAAAACACGTTTTAAATGTGAAACAATAAATATTTTTGGATACTCAACAATGTGTGGCTTATTATTATATCAATGCTGCCTAAAAAAACCAAATCTAGATTTGTGGTGTTTACATTGACAATGATGAGTATTTAGTACAGGAAAATAAACATGACACTATGGTAATCTAATTAAAAACCCAAATTAGAAAAGAATAAAACAAAGAAAAATACTAGAACAGGGGAAGAAAAATTGGGCCTTAGGCACTTGTGTCGGTGCCACAACACTGCAACCCCTTAGGCCGCGTACACACGATCGAATTTAATCACCGACGCGTCACCGCGCTGTCTGCCGGCGGGGATTTTGGTTTGATCGTGTGTACACGATCAAACCAATATATCCCAGCAGAAAAATCCGATCAAATCGGTCTGTCAGACCGATTTGATCGGATTTATTTAGTCGTGTGTACGTGGCCTTACAGATACTCTAGTTGGAGCGCATTAATAAGCCCTGCTGCAGAGTATTGCATAAAAAATTGTTATTACACGCCCCTGTTAAACAGGGGCAGAAAAATTGGGCCTTAGACACTGGTGGCGGTGCCACAACACTTCAACCCCTTACAGATACTGTAATTGTAGCGCATTAATAAGCCCTGCTGCAAAGCATTGCATCAACAATTGTTATTACACAGGGCAGAAAAATTGGGCCTTAGGCACAACACTGCAACCTTTTACAGATACTGTAATTGGAGGGCAGCAAAAAGCCACATGCAAAGTATTGCATAAAAAATTCTTATTATACGCCCCTGTTAAACAGGGGCAGAAAAATTGGGCCTTAGGCACTGGTGGCGGTGGCCAGAACCAACAATGTTCTTACTAGCTATAAGCAAGATCATTGAGGAGGAAAAGGATATTTAGTCAGCAGCATAACAGCACAGTCACTCAGCATCAGCATAGGCAGTCTCCAAGGGATCTCACATTTCAAAAAAATGATTCAGTTACATCAGCATCAGGTGCTAGGTAGCTGTTGGTGATCCAAGCCTGATTCATTTTTATGAAGGTCAGTCGATCGACGGAGTTGGTGGAGAGGCGCACCCTGTGATCGGTCACAAAGCCTCCAGCAGCACTAAATGTGCGTTCTGAAAGAACGCTGGATGCAGGACAAGCCAGTAGCTCAATTGCGTACTGTGCAAGCTCTGGCCAGTGATCCATCCTCAAGACCCAGTAAGCCAGAGGATTTTCAGTTGGGAAGGTGTCCAGGTCTGATCTTGCCCCTAAGTATTCCCGCACCATGTAAACCAGACGCTGGCGATGGTAGCCGGAACCGGTCATACCTTGGGGCTGCGGACTAAAAAATTGTCTGAACGCACCGCTCTTTCTGTGACTCACCAAAGCCTCAGCAACACGTTGTCCAGGACCAGGATTTGGTAATCCCACAGGTTCTGGGAACGCGTTGCACCTTTCTGCAAGGCTTCCCGAAGATGTTTCATCTTCTGCTCCCTCTGCGATGGCAAGATAATCTCCGAACCCTAACTCTTGTAACGTGGATCTTGTAACGAGAGTTGCCAGCCAGTAATGATCCCTCTCCTTGATACCAGGAAAACGAGGATCCTGACGCAGGCTTTGCAGGATCAGGGAGGCCATGCAGCGTAGGTTTGCTGAGGCATTTGAAACACAGTCCTTTGGGTCACTGAGGGCGACAGGATCCGCAGCCACCTCATCCCAGCCACGTAAAAATCCATGGGTTCCTTGGGACTGTAAGTGATCCCTTGAAGACTGCTGCTGCTGATGCTGAGTGCTAGGCTCCACCTCCATGCTGCTGATACAATCCTCCTCCTCCTCCTCCTCCTCCTCCACCTCCTCCTCGTCCTCTTCCTGTGTGCTAGGCGGGCAAGCAGGACCACTGTCTGGATAAAGGGGGCCTTGAGAGTTAAGGAAGTCCTCCTCTTCCTCCCTCTGTTCTTCCTCAAGGGCCCTATCCATTATTCCACGTAGCGTGTGCTCCAACATGTGAATAAGAGGGACAGTCTCACTGATGCATGGACTGTCACTGCTCACCATCCTCGTGGCCTCCTCAAATGGTGACAGGACAGTGCATGCATCCCTGATCAAGGCCCACTGGCGTGGGGAAAAAATCCAAGCTCCCCTGACCCAGTTCTGCTGCCATATTGGCACAGGTAGTCATTGATGGCCCTCTGCTGCGTGTGCAGCCGCTGCAGCATGGCCAATGTAGAGTTCCATCTGGTGGGCATGTCACAGATAAGGCGGTTCTTGGGCAGGTTGTATGGAGGTCTGTCAGCCGAGCAGTGGCATTATATGACATTTGGAAATGCACACAGATTTTCCTGGCCTGCTTCAGGACATCCTGTACCTGCCCAAGAACCGCTGCACCACCAAATTCAGAACATGAGCAAAACAAGGCGCATGGGTCAGTTGTCCCTGTCGCAGGGCAGAGAGGAGGTTGGTGCCATCGTCGTTAACCAATATTCCTGGCTTAAGCTGGCGTGGCGTCAACCACCTCTAAGCCTGCCCCTGCAGAGCTGACAGAACCTCTGCCCCAGTGTGGCTCCTGTCTCCCAAGCACATCAGCTCTAGCACCGCATGGCATCGTTTTGCCTGCATTCCTGCGTAGCCCCTCGTACGCCTATGGAGCACGGCTTGTTCCGAGGACACATCAGCACAGAAAGAGGCCACAGAGGAAGAAGAGGAGGGGGTGGAGGAGAGAGGTGTGTCACAACCAGTAGCAGTGTTTTGGAGGCGTGGTGGTGGAAAAACCTCCAGCACTACTGTACCTTGCCCTGTGTCCTTCCCAACTGCCAGGAGAGTCACCCAATGCGCCGTGAAAGAGAGGTAACGTCCCTGTCCATGCCTGCTGGACCATGAGTCAGCGGTAATATGCACCTTACCACTGACCGCCCTGTCCAGCGAGGCATGGACATTGCCTTCCACATGCTGGTAGAGAGCCGGAATCGCCTTCCGTGGAACTTGCCACTGAGGTACCGCACATTCCACAAGCTCACGGAAGGGGGCTGTAACAGAATGGCCCGTGACACCCAGAGACGTTGGAAGGATGAGAGATACTCTTGTGCCAGCAGCACCAAAAACTCTTGGGTCGAAATCCACCCTGTGCCCTTTTGGGTATAGGGTGGCTAATAGTGAATCATAATTCATATTACATGAGATGGGACATTAATAATACTTCATATTGCAGGACTGAGATATCACAAGGAGTCATGATGACATGACCAGGTCAGCCAGTGAGTCATACCTTTTGTATAATAGGCTATTGAAATATCCTAAGGTGTTGGCTATTCAATGTAAAGACACCCACTCTCACTGCCATTGTGTGACAAAGCTGTATAGAGAACTTATTCAACTAGATGTCTGTGTTACTATTCAAGGTTAATTGAACCCTATTGATAATACGGTGCCGTCATGTCTAGCTACCAATTAAAGAATTATCCTCAATGAGTGAATAGGGGGGTGGAGATTACATTGTCCTGTGATTAACTGCATTATGTTGTACTGGATATAAGCAAGCTAAGAACCAATAAAGTTATTCATACATTTTGGAAACTAGAGAACGGAGCGCTGTCTCGTTTATTCTGGGAAATGGAATGGATCATGTCTGCCTGGTTGTTGGTGTGTCGGATAAGCTTGTCGTGGATGGATGGAAGGTTGTAAGCGGTGGTGACCGTTACATTGGTGGCAGCAGTGGGATGATTCCATCTTCAGAAGGACGGCTACAAGGACACATGACAATGGAGACGGTGTATGAACGGATGAAGCTCTCTTCCCTCATGGACTTACTGGAGAGCCGGGGCAGACCGGCCAGCAACCGTAAGAAAAGGAACATTATCGCAGAACTGGTCGAAATGGATAGAGCTAAAAGGCCCGCCGTAACGGACAGGACACCCGAGGAAGAAAGTTTTGATCGGGCTGTTAACCTAAGACTGGCACATTATGGTCCTAACCCTCCACCGGAGATCAGGGACCGAGTTATTGCGGCTCTGAATGTCACCTTGCTACAGCGAAGAAGTGCTGCAGCAGCTGAAGTCACAGCAGCACCAGCTAAATGGAAGAGGAATTCCAAAGAAGGTTACAAGAGATGCGGATACAGCATAGAGGACCAGTATCAGAGGAGGTCCTGTTGGGATGGTCGGATGTGATTCGGTGCCAACTCTGGAAGGAAGCGTTAGCTCAGGAGCAGCAACACCAAGGAAAGGTCCTGCCCTCCATCTATGCAAGGTACTGGCCGCAGTATGACGTACGAATGCTGTTGTTGGGGGAACAACCGAAGCAGGAGTGGATAGCCGAGTTAAGCAGGCTGATCCGGGCAGAGATGCAGCTGGATGAGAGCTACAGAGCCCTCCGGTGGTATGTAGCCCAAGAGTGCCCGTGTTCAGCGGATGACAGCCCCACAGAAGGCTATGACTATGATGGCCTGGGATTGTTGTATTGGAGGATGTCCAGTGATCCCGACTTTGGGGATGATCGGGAGTGGCGCTTGGAGGACATAATGGAGCACAGAGAGGAAAAATTAAATATCTCGGGAGGCCACTGGTCACAGGAAGATTTAGAATTTCTGGCCATTCGGGAATGGGAGCTGGAGGTCGCCTACAGACAGCTGCTAGACTCGGCTCAGCAGCAGCGTGGAGCTCCCATTGTCTGGGACTATGAGGAAAGTTCAGATGACAACTGTGAACTCCTGGCTGATGAATCGGCAGTGGAAAATATGGAGATTTTCATCCCTAAAGCCGAAGCGGATGGTGTGGAGTTCCAGGGAGCCGGAGCGGTTGGCCCCCCTCTCCAGCAACAAGCTGAGGTGGTAAAGCTTTTACCCCCAGCTGAATCACTGGCAACAGAGCAGGGTACCCCAAGCCTCTACTCCCTACTAGCAGAAGAGGGGGACCCTGTGGTAGTGGATGGGACTGTGGTCTCCACTCACAGCAACCCAGCGGAAGAGCTGGCAACAGAGCAGAGTGTCATAGGCCTCTGCTCCTCACTAACAGAAGAGGGGCTTCCTGGGGTAGTGGATGGGACTTCAGTCTCCACTGGCACAACCCCAGAAAATGGTACAGGACTGGGACAGGAGGATGTCGGCTTTGCTTTGCAAGCACCGGGGGGTTTTCACCAAGCACCAGTGGATGGGACTTCAGTCTCCACTGGTATACCCCAGGAAGGGGGGGCAGTTGGCCCAGACCCCCAACAGCATGATGGACTGAGCCCAGCTACCCTGCCTTCTCCCCAGCGGCAGGCGTGTTCTCTGAGAGAGGCAGAGGTTGGCGGGGGGAGTAATGCTCAGTTTGGAGCCATTTATTTGGGGTACAGTATGGATACCCGCATTGGAGGACGGCAACTACTGACGGACTTCGGAGTCAACCCGTTTGGGGTTCCCTCCTGTGTCCGTCTCCCACCGAAAGGGGAGAGATGTAACAAAATGGCCCGTGACACCCAGAGACGTTGGAAGGATGAGAGATACTCTTGTGCCAGCAGCACCAAAAACTCTTGGGTCGAAATCCACCCTGTGCCCTTTTGGGTATAGGGTGGCTAATAGTGAATCATAATTCATATTACATGAGATGGGACATTAATAATACTTCATATTGCAGGACTGAGATATCACAAGGAGTCATGATGACATGACCAGGTCAGCCAGTGAGTCATACCTTTTGTATAATAGGCTATTGAAATATCCTAAGGTGTTGGCTATTCAATGTAAAGACACCCACTCTCACTGCCATTGTGTGACAAAGCTGTATAGAGAACTTATTCAACTAGATGTCTGTGTTACTATTCCAGGTTAATTGAACCCTATTGATAATACGGTGCCGTCATGTCTAGCTACCAATTAAAGAATTATCCTCAGTGAGTGAATGGGGGGGTGGAGATTACATTGTCCTGTGATTAACTGCATTATGTTGTACTGGATATAAGCAAGCTAAGAACCAATAAAGTTATTCATACATTTTGGAAACTAGAGAACGGAGCGCTGTCTCGTTTATTCTGGGAAATGGAATGGATCATGTCTGCCTGGTTGTTGTAGTGTCGGATAAGCTTGTCGTGGATGGATGGAAGGTTGTAAGCGGTGGTGACCGTTACAGGGGCAAAATCTACCAACTTAAAAGGCAGCAGTTGAAGTGCTAGCAATTTCGCTAAGCTAGCATTCAACCGCTGGGCATGTGGATGGCTGGGAAAATACTTCTTTTGGCGCTGCAGCAGCTGGGGCAGGGAAATTTGTCTGCTACAATCTGCCATCGGTGTACCGATAGTAGATTGCCCGCATGTACTAGTAGGTTGTGACACACCTAATTCTACACCTTCAGTCCTATCAGTACAGGCTTCAGAGAGGACTGAGGGTATAGTGGGGTTGGAGATCCCAGCTGATGAGGGGCGAGGGGAGGTCTGCTTTGTTCTTTGGTGTGGGTCTTTCAGGTATGCTTGCCAACGAACTGCATGGCAGGTCGAAATATGTCTGGTCAAGCATGTGGTGCCCAAGCGGGTGATGTTTTGGCCACGCAAGATACGCTTGAGACATATGTTGCAAAAAGCAACGGTGCGATCTGATGCATATGTCTCAAAAAAGGCCCACACCAAAGAACTTTTGCAGTAACGCTGAGACACAGCAGCGTCCTGCACAGGCGTAGCTGTGCGATGTAATGCAGTTGGTGTGCTGCCCTTAACCTCCCTGGCGGTATGATTCTGTCTGGAATTACGTACCAAAAGCGGTACAATTATTTTGCATGGAAATTCTGCGTTTTATGCTGTAGGCCTGCAATTCTTAGGAATAACTCACTTAAATTTGTCCAAACAATAGTCTAGTAAACATCTCTGGTATGATAAAGTTTGAAACACAAAATCATAAAATTATAATATAATAAATAACTATAAATAATTATAACAAATAATAATGTAATTATAATAAAAATTATTCACTAATGTAATCAAATCAAAATCACTGAAATTTGCTCAGTTGCAGAATTCTTGCTGTCATTACTTTTATTTTTTTATGATGAATTTCCCCACAAATCGCTATCGCTCAATTCTGCAAATGATTATCATTTATTATCGCTGTTTTCTAGCTGCTCTAAAATCACTTTTGACAAATAAAGGGACACTTTTGGTTGCTATGGACAATCTACAGTTTGCAGGCACAAAAAAAATGTTTTTATTATGTAAAAGAACATGCAGGGCACTGGGCAGACCACTAGGGACAAGGGGGGGGTGTGTATTTTTTACATACAGTACTGTAATCTATAAGATTACAGTGTTCTGTATGTAATGTGTTTGTTTACTTTTTTGAATTTGCCGCCGGTATCCGCCCCCGTGTGCCGTTACGTCGCAGGGAATGGAGATCGGCGGCGCGCGGGCACTGTGTGAGTCGAATGGAGGACGCCACTCGCTCACACAGCGGGGATGCATCGCTGGATCCAGGGACAAGGTAAGTACAGTAACCCTGCCTGGATACAAGGTAAGCCAGCGCGCTGCAGGCTCTGCATATTCACCCCGAGCGTGACTCGGGGATACCGATTTTTGCATAAAAAATCCACCCCGAGTCACGCTCGGGGATACCGCCAGGGGGGTTAAGCTGTCCCCTGGAGGGCATCCTGCCTCTTTGGAGATAGTCATATGCTTTTGGCAAATGCGCACCCACTATGTATGCGCACGCAGACATGAAAGGACCTGGAACGCAGCTGGAAGTGCAGGGTGAAACGCAGGAGGTACCCACACTTCCTGCTTGTACGACGGCGTGCGTTCCAATAGACACACGCCTAGATCGGGGAAACCCAGCGTATCGGGACCTTGATCAAGCATGATCCCTGTCCCCATCTTAGCATCAAGGCTAGCAGGTAAGGACTTTCTAACCTGGCCACAACAGTGTCTGTTATGTTAAATCCTGGTCAGCCCCTTCATTCCCCTGTGACTCGGCTCGCTCTGCTGTGATTAGACAGTATAGGGGCCCCTTTGGTACAGTATGTGTATATGTGTATATATATATATATATATATATATATATATATATATATATACATCTTTGTTTACATCTCTGTTTATATCTCTGTGCATCACCCTTGTGCCCTGAGTTGGCTTTTTGGATGGGTGGGGCTCTGGTAAGGGGGGTGGGGCCTGTTAATTAGTGGTAATCAGCGCTGGGGGTGGTCTTTTGCACACACATATACCTATATTAAGGAGGACACACAGGAGGGAGACTTCACGGACCATTTTAGGCTTTGAAGAAGGGGGTACGCCCCAGAAACGCGTCAGCCATTCAGATGTCTGATGTCCTAATGGCAGATGGCGCAAGGTCCAGTCCAGCTGTCTGAAAAGCGTTCACTCAACTTTCTTTTGTGAGTAGGACTATTGCTTTTTATTCTATTTTAAACAATAAATTATAAGTGGTAATACACTAGGTAGGTGCGCCCTCCTTTCTTTTCTTGTTTGTTTTAGCCATACGAATACCCTTTTATTCTGTGGAGTGCTGCAAGACTTCAGACTGTGCCGCAAGACTATACTGCTTGTGAAGAAAATAGACTTTATTCTGGATTTTCTCAGACTCTGTTTGTCTTTTAAGAACCCCTGGACCGATCTGGGTGAAATTTGGATATGTTGGTCCCCCAGTTTGGGGCTATCAGGAGATATGTAATGGCAGGTATACCTTGTGTGGAAGAGGGGTGTTCTAACGTTGGGAAAATTAGGGTGCTCTCTACCTGGAGATAATTGGTTTATTCCTTAAACTGATCTCAATATCTCAATGTGTCATGTAAATCAGCATTTGGCGAGTGGATTTAAGCTGGGGGCGAGTAATGACAGGGCTGCATGACCAATCTCCCTCCAATCTGTATCTACACTTAGAGCCCCAATGCGATAATCTACGAGTGCGTGTATAGAAGCGCAATTAGGCACGGGGCAGTGTATGAATTTGGTGGGGCAACTGGTGGCGAGTAACTCTTGAGACCTGGCTAGTAGCTCAGGGGTTGAAATTTTGAGCCCTGATGTAAATGATCTTTAGTCTGTCTTTAAAGAAGTGTTCATTGTGTGAAGTTCTATTGTTTAGCAGGTGAGAAGTTCTAAAACACCTTGTCTGGGCAAAGGACCAGTAATTAACTCATGTGGATTCTACCGGAGACAGCCGTCTGTCTCCTACAATAGGTCTCTTGAAAGGGGTCTCGTTAGTAACACCATTGTATGATGATGTGGGAGGAGGATGTAATTGTATATCTGATTACATCAAGTATTTCTTTTGCTGTATATAAGTAACCTGTCTCTCAATAAAGTCATTCTATATCTGGACACCCTTCATGAAGTCTTGGCTCATGCTTGGGGATGGGGAACAATCTAACCATTCGGAAGAATCATCTTGGGAGACGGAAAGAAGGCCGCAGTACCCTAACCACTGCAGGTCTTAACACTGCTGTACCCAGTTTTGGCAGAAAACCAGAGCGCAGGAGGTTTTGTTGTTTCTTTGGAGATGTGCCTGTGCTTCCTCCTCCCCCCCCCCTCCTCCTCCTTTCTCCTATCAGGCACCCACGTAGAGTCAGTGACTTCATCATCCCCTCCCTCCTCATCACTGTCGAAAACCTGGCAGTATGCTCCAGCTGGGGGAACATGACTGCCAGATTCCTGTCCTTCTCGGGCACCCCCTCTCTCTGGGCTCACATTACTGCCTTCCTCTATCTGTGTTCCATCATCGGAGCCTTCAAAACGCTGCTCATCTTCATGCAGCATGTACCCTACACTGTGTTGAAACAAGTGCTTTAGGAGGGTTTACAACCACTTTTAGAGGAGATATGATTGCAATATAGAAATATCTCATCTGTGATTTTAGCATAGGGAGAAACCTGTTCTGTCTCGTGTTAGGCCACGTACACACGATCGGTCAAAACCGATGAAAACGGACTGAAGGACCATTTCATCGGTCCAAACCGATCGTGTGTGGGCCCCATCGGTCAGTTATCCTTCGGTCAAAAAAAAGAGAACTTGCTATAAAATTTGACCGATGGACGCCTGATTAATTGGTCAAACCCCATCGATAGTATGCAAAAGCATCGGTTAAAGGCCGCGCATGCTCAGAATCAAGTCAACTCATGCTTGGAAGTATTGAACTTTATTTTTTTCAGCACGTCGTTGTGTTAAAACACGTAAACGTCACCGCGTTCTAACACGATCGTTTTTTTAACCGATGGTGTGTAGGCACATCAGACCATCAGTCAGCTTCATCGGTTAACCGATAAAAACAGTCCTTAGGACCGTTCTCATCAGATGGACTGATCGTGTGTACACGGCCATACTCAGGAAAACATGTGGCCACTCAATGAATCTGGAGGAGAAGCAGTTTAACCTTAACCGTAGAGTTTTTTTTTACTGTTAAACCCCTACAGCGCCCCCTAGTGGCTTTTAGCCTGCTGGCTCTAAAAAACGGTACTGGCATGATGCCTGAAGCTGCGGGCATCATCCCGGTATAACCCCCCCATATATGCGTACTCTCGACGGGAAGGGGATAAATGTCACTGGCAGGGAAGGAGTTAAACACTAGGGGGCAAACAAGGTGTTAAAGGAGTTGTAAAGGAAAACATTTTTTTGCCTAAAATTAATGTCTGCAAGGTAAACAGACAGAATAGTGTAATGATTCTGTTAAAATCAAGTAAATACCTATTAAATTCCTTCATCTATATCACCTCCGGCATTCTAGTTTCTGTTCTCTCATTCACTCCCTGGTTTTCATCGCTCGTTCATATAAGAACTACATTTCCCAGTATGAATTGCGGCACGCCCAGTAATTCACACCTCCTTGAAGTCTCTGATGCCGCGTACACTTTATGTGATGGAAAAAAACAACGTTTTTAAAAATGTCAATTTAAATGACCGTGTGTGGGGGAAAACGTTGTTTTATGTCTTGTGAAAAACGACAAAAAAAAATTGAAGCATGCTTCATTTTTTTGTGCCGTTTTTCAAAACGTTGTTTTTTGTTTCACAAAAAATCACCGTGTATAGCAATAAACGATGTTTAAAACGACCCGCGCATGCCCAGTAGCTAGTTATGAAGCGAGCTTCAATGGAAAAGAGTGGTGAACGTAACCTCGCTTTGCTAGAGCATTGTAAAAAAACGATGATGTGTAGACAACGTCGTTTTTGAAAATTGAAGTTTCAAAAACATCGTTTTTTACTTCACAAAAATGTAGTTTTTTTTCATCACATAAAGTGATGGTGTGTACGCGGCATCACACGTAGAGAGCGTCCTGCCACACAGATGTAGTTCCCAGGAGGGGGCGAGCAAGTTACTGACCAACGCAGTAAAGCCTCCCTTCACGGTGGTCAGTAAAATCAGACAAGCAGGAAGTGAACAGAACAGAGAAGAAATAGAGCAACTTCTGAGCAAAAACGAACAATGAGGAAGTAAAAAGAGGAATGTCTGCAGGTAAAGGATGCTTATTAGGAAAAGCTGAAGTTAGAAGCTGATTGGTTACTATGCACAGCTGCACCAGATTCCGTGTTCACCAATTTTGTAAATCTCTCCACACTGGAGCCATGAATAAGCACTGAACCAGTGCGAAACGCGTCGGCTGTTCCTTGTTTCCACTGCTGTGACCCTATTTTTGTACATGCTGTCTATTGAATAAAAGACCACCCATCAGGTTTTGGAGTGCGGCTATCCATTTTTCTTTGTCTTCATCTCTCCACACTGGAGTTGATTAACTAAAACTGGAGATTGCAAACTCTAGTGCAGCTCTGCTTAGAAACCTATTAGCTTCCATTTTATTTTTGTCAAAGCTTAAAGTGATACTAAAGTCTATTTTTTTTAAGTTAAAAATAACAAACATGCCATACTTACCTGCTCTGTGCAGTGTTTTTTTTACAGAGCAGCCCTGTGTCTCTCTCTCTCCTCATTGGCTGACTGACTTTGATTGACAGCAGAGGGAGCCAATGGCACCACGCTGCTGTCTCAGCCAATGAGCTGGGAATCAGCCGAGACACTCCTGTAGCATCGCTGGTTCTAGATGGACCTCAGGCAAGTGTTAGGGGGGCTGAGGGGGCTGCTGCACACAGAATGTTTTTTATCTTAATGCATAGTAAGCCTTAAAGTGGAGTTCCAGGTGGAAATCCAACAAGGTTTTAAAAAATACAGCACCCCCCGCACCCTCCCCCTCCCCGTTTTAGGATATTTTTTTTTTTTTTACTTTTAGTACTTTTTCTGATTTTTTTCAGATGGACTTCCGTCCTACCTCATGCTGGCGAGGTACGTCACTTCCGCAATTTCATCGAGCCCTCCTCGGATAGTTAGTACAGTGGCTCCCAAACTTGAGCTGGCAGTTTTGTGCAACCCGCAGGGTTGGTGTGTACTAGGCTTAACAACTGTACTTCAATTTTCTCCATTCACTCCTATCTTTTGTATCACTTCACCCTTCCTCCTAGATTATAAGCTCAGCCTCTAACGAGCAGGGCCCTCTGATTCCTCCTGTATTGAATTGTATTGTAACTGCACTGTCTGCCCCCATGTTGTAAAGTTCTGCACAAACTGTTGGCGCTATTTAATTCCTGTATATTAATAATAATAAAGCATAACTATAGGCCCACATACTTACCATAGTTCCAATGGTCTGACACCCGCGAGGTCTCCTGGCGACATCTTCCCTGGGCGAAGAGCACATTTTGATATGCTGGTGCAGGATGACCTTACTCCCGTGCATGTGCAGCTCAGTGCACATTCTGCAAAGGATTGTGAAATATGTAACCAAGGCCAATCCTAAGGTCACTTGCGCCTGGGTGCAGAAATATTTCTGCAGCCCCCACATGGGCATGGTCATCTTACTAACTCCTCCCCTTTACAAATGTTTCTATGGCAATGGCTCAAACACAGAGATGCTCCCCTAAGGAATCTTCAATACCCTGGGAGCCTCCTACAATCTCTTAACAATAAACAAAATACAGTAAGAGAAGCAGAGTAGTTTTGAGACCTGGAAGGGGGGCTCTCTGATTGTCACAGAGAGGGCTTCTGTTAGAGAGTTTGATAGAAAGAGCCCCCAGACATAGTGCAGACATGATACAGGAGATGGTCAGAGACTGCAGACATGATACAGGAGATAGTCAGAGACTGCAGACATAGTACAGGAGATGGTCAGAGACTGCAGAAATGATACAAGAGATCAATGCATCAACCATAGACTCATCTGTGCCCATCAATTGCAGCCTACCAATGCCCACAAAATGCAGTCTACCAGTGCCCATCAAATGCAGCCTTTTCAGTGCACATCAAACGCAGCCTACCAGTGCCCACCAAATGCAGCCTACCAGTGCCCACCAATTGAAGCCTTCCAGTATCCCTATATCACACAAAGTGGCGACAATCTCCTGCTGTCACGGAGCTTGGATTTGAACCTCTGGGTTGGCCACTGTAACAAAGTCCCGCCTCCTAGAGCGGCTTGCGGCTCCTATAATACATATCAATTAGGGATGAGCTTTGAGTTCGAGTCAAACTCATGTTCGACTCAAAAATTGCCTGTTCGCCCGTTCGCTTATATGCAAGTTACTGTCATAAAAAGTTTTTGGGGACCTGGGTCCTGCCCCAGGGGACATGTATCAATGCAATTTTTTTTTTTCTAAAACTGACGTTTTTTCGGGAGCAGTGATTTTATTAATGCTTAAAGTGAAACAACATACTGTAAGTGAAATATTCCTTTAAATTTTGTACCTAGGGGTGTGTAAAGTATGCCTGTAAAGCAGCGCTTGTTTCCCGTGCATAGAACTGTCCCTGCACAAAGTGTAATTTCTGAAGGAAAAAAAGTCATTTAAAACCACTCGCGGTTATAATGAATTGTCGGCTACTGGCAATACAGAGAAAAGGCATTGAAAGTCATTGAGAAAAAAATAATAAATGAGTGGGGGTCCCCCAAATTCAATTACCAGGCCCTTTAGGTCTGGTATGGATATTAAGGGGACAAGGGCCTTATCCCCACAACCCTTGCCCAGTGGTTGTGGGGGTCTGCGGGCGGGGGGCTTATCGGAATCTGCAAGACCCCTTTAACAAAGGGGACCCCCAGATCCCAGCCCCCCACTATGTGAATTGGTAATGGGATACATTGTAGAAAGTGTAACAAATTGTAAAAAAAAAAACAGACACCGTTGGGCAAGTCCTTTAATAAAAATAAAAAAATAAAAGTAAAAAAAAGATTCCAACGGTGGTAATCCACTCTCTGTCTCTGCTCCAACACTGTCTGTATCCAGCGAAGGGGAATATCCTCTCCAGGGTCCAGCCATTTTTAATAAAGGACTTTCCCAACAGTGTCTGTGTTTTTTTTATAATTTGTTACACTCACTTTGTGAAATGGTAATTACCAATTCACATGGGGGGGCAGGAACTGGGGGTCCCCTTTGTTAAAGGGGTCTTCCAGATTCTGATAAGCCCCCCACAACCACTGGGCAAGAGTTGTGGGGATGAGGCCCTTGTCCCCATCAACATGGGGACATGGTGCTTTGAGGGGGTCACAGACCCCCAAAGCATCCTCCCAATGTTGAGGGCATGTGGCATGTGGCCCCCCCTCTTTTCCTGCGGCCTGCCAGGTTGCGTGCTCGGATAAAGGGTCACGCCATTTTGTTTTTAAATTTGGGGTGGAGTTCCCCTTAAAGGTCTGGTATGAATATTTGGGGGGAACCCCTCATATTTTTTTTTTTCAAATTGATGCAGGGTTCCCCTTAATATCCACACCAGACCTAAATGGCCTGGTAATTGAATTTGGGAGGACCCCCACACATTTTTCTTTTATCAATGACTTTTCTCTGTATTGTTGGGAACCGACAATTCATTATAGCCGCGAGTGGTTTTAAATTACTTTTTTTCCTTCAGAAATTACACTTTGTGCAGGGACAGTTCTAAGCACGGGAAACAAGCGCTACTTCACAGGCATACTATACACCCCCCTCAGGTATGAAATTTAAAGGAATATTTCACTTTTATTGTTTCACTTTAAGCATAATTAAAATCAATGCTCACTTCTATATTTAAAACTTTTTTTTGCATTGATACACATCTCCTGGGACAGGACTTGCATTTTAGCCTTTAAAATTTGCAAATAGATTAGATTTCAAACGTTCGAGTCCCATAGACTTTAACGGGGTTCTAAAGTTCACACTTTTGGTCTGTTCGCAGGTTCTGGTGCGAACTGAACGGGGGGGTGTTTGGCTCATCCCTAATGTCAATCAATGTTCCATCCACTATCATACAAGCCGTTCTAGGGGGCGGGACCTTGTTACAGTACCGCTGATAACACACACAGACCCAGCTCTGTGACACACGTGTGACAAACAAGGGGAGGAGGCAGGAGCCTGGAGGGGAGCGCTCCAACCTGCAGCCAAAGAACAAAGCAGCCCCAGGGCAGACGGCCTACTGGGAAATTTCCCGGTCACTGGATAGGCCAGTCTGGCCCTGCACATCAGCAGCCACTGAAAAGAAAACTAAAAGAACCCTCGTGTCAGGAAAAGGAGCGGCCCGGGAAAAAATGTCATACCAGCCCCATAGCATTATTATACCAGCCCAACAGCATAACGGCATTATTTTGTTGTTCATGAGGGGAAAACCATGCATTTTAAAGCACATTTGAAGAGTGTATTATATATATATATATATATATATATATATATATATATATATATGTAGTGCCTTGCTCCCATTGAGGGGGCACTATGTGTTAAATTATAGTTGTCTGGGGTGTTCCAGCTGTGTGTGACAAACAAGGGGAGGAGGTAGGAGCCTGAAGGGGACGCTGCAGCCTGCAGCCACAGATCAAAGGGCAGACGGCCTACCAGGAAATTTCCCGGTATACCGGTAGGCCAGTCGGACCCTGGAAGGAGGGAGGGGAGAACTCTGGCACTTTGGTGCTCAAACTTCTGCGGCACCTGGGTGTGATGCACCTAGTGCACCCACCCTGTATGTAACGGTACTTACATTACATGTCTTCACTGAAATAAAGACCTTGCTTGTTCACAATTGTTTTAGTTTTTAAATTTAGTTCCACTTAAAGGTTCACTAAAGGATTTTTTTTTTTAGCTAAATAGCTTCCTTTACCTTAATGCAGTCCTGGTTTCATGTCCTCCTTGTTCGTTTTTGCTTTGAAGTTGCTGTAATTCTGCTCTGATCTCCATACTTCCTGTTTGTCTGGCTCCTTATGAAAAATCTCATGGCAGCTTTTCACTGTGGTCCAAGCTGTCATTATTGTGTGTCTAAAACTCCTCAGAACCAATCAGATTCATTTTAAAAACAAAACACTGCCCTGGATTGGTTTGTTTTTGTTCTTTATATGATTGATTTTTATCTATTTTTAATCATTTTTAAAAGGAATCAGTTAACTCTATACACTGTAAACGGTAATTTCAGCAAACAAATGTTTTTCCTTTAGTGACCCCTTAACAGGCATAGTTAAACTTAACAAAAAAAAAAAAAATCGATAACGAGCATCGTTGGATAAAAACAAATCGAGCAACTTTAACTAAAATAATTCCCTTGCTATAGGTGTAGGCCATTTATATACCTCCTGATGCCTGACTGAAAAACTTACAGGATGTTCCTAAGTGATGCACAGCTATTACTCTCACTTTCACCATCACAGGAGTGAGCTATTCTTTTCATTCAAACCCCCTCACATGCCTTTTCTCATCCCTGATTCAGTAGCTCTGAGCACAGCATCACTCCTGTGATGATGAAGATGAGCAGTAAGATCTGGGCAACGTCCTAGTAACATCTTGAGAGTTTTCAGGAGGTCAGGTTTCATGCGGTAAGCTACACCTATAGCAAGGGCATTATTCAATCAAAGCTGCAGTTTGTTTTCATCTACAAACACCCTTTAGGCCTCATGCACACAGGGCATTTTTACAGATGCTTTTAGCAGCGTCAGGCTTTTTTTGCAGCTTAAAGATGCCTCTTCATGTTATTCTATGTATCCATGCACTCACAAGCTTTTAGGAGCTGTAAGTGACATAAGCATTTTCAAGCTGCAAAAAAAAAAACCCAGGGCCAGCGCGTTCTGGGGACCAGCATTACAGCTGTAAAAAACGTCTGAAGCTGGTAAAAGCTGCTAAATGTGGCTTAATCACTTCAGGCCCGCGCTACCGTCGGATGACGGCAACAGCGCGGGCCTGAATATCCAACATGCCGTCATTTGACGGCATGTCATTCTGGCGTTCCCAGCGCGCTCTGTAGTGGACACGGCCAATCACAGATCGCGGCGAACGGCCAATCAGAGTGGCCGTTTGCGATGCGATCTGTGGGCCAATGAGAGATGATCTCTCATAGATCATCTCTCATTGCCGTGTTACACAGAGACAGCGTCCTGTCTCTGGAGAGGAGGAGCCCGATCTGTGTTCCTTCTTACATAGGGACACAGATCGGTCACCCCCCCCAGTCACCCCCCCCCTCCCCCCACAGTTAGAACACACCTAGTATACACATTTAACCCCTTCCTCACCCCCTAGTGTTAACCCCTTCAATGCCAGTCACATTTATACTGTAATTAGTGCATATTTATAGCACTGATCGCAGTATAAATGTGAATGGCGCCAAAAATGTGTCAAAAGTGTCCGATGTGTCCGCCATAACGTCGCAGTACCAATAAAAATCGCAGATCGCCGCCATTTCTAGTAAAAAAAAAATAATAAAAAATAATAATTCTCTCCCCTATTTTGTAAGCGCTATAACTTTTGCGCAAACCAGTCGCTTATTGCGATTTTTTTTTTTTTTTTTTTACCAAAAATATGTAGAAGAATACGTATCGCCCTAAACTGAGAAAAAAAATGTGTTTTTTTTTTTTAATTGGGATATTTACTATAGCAACAAGTAAAAAATATTGTATTTTTTTTCAAAATTGACGCTCTTTTTTGTTTATAGCGCAAAAAATAAAAATCGCACAGGCGATCAAATACCACCAAAAGAAAGTAAATTTTGTTTGGGAGCCACGTCGCACGACCGCGCAATTGTCAGTTAAAGCGACACAGTGCCGCAAGCTGAAATTTCACCTGGGCAGGAGGGGGGTGTAAGTGCCCAGTATGCAAGTGGTTAAAGGGGTTGTAAAGACAAAAATATTTTCCTCTTAAATTAAAGTCTGACAGTAGCTGATAAAGTAAAAATTAATGTTTTGCATTAGAACTAGTTTGATACCTGTTGAAATCGAGCTGTTTTATTCACCTCCATTACTCCTGATTTGGACTTCCTGGTTTGCGGTGCGCATTCATTCTTGCTACATCACGGCATCACGGGGATAAGAGAGCATCTTCACGCAGGGCTGTAGTCTAGGGAGGGGGTGAGCACATTCTGCTTTCCACCATGCAGATGCTGGTGGAAAGCAAGAAGAGGAGAGACAGGAAATTGCATTTTCAAACCTGGATTACTGTATTTTGGAGATCAAAAGGAAAAACGAGGTAAGTGATATTTAAATGCTCTAGCTTACAGCAATCAATTGGTCTAATAAAAAACAAACCTTTAGTGTTCCTTTATTGCTGGATACAGCTGCTTTATGTCTCGTCAAGCGTTTTTGTTCTTGAGATGTCAAAATCAATGGTTCCCTATTAGAGCCCATTAATTTTAATAGAAGCCGCACCAGAAGTTGGACCATAAGGAGGATCTTGAAGGGGAACCATTGCCAAAATGAAAAAAAAAATGGCGTGTTATCCCTTTCAAGACCAGACCCCTCGGCACCCCGGGCGGTGACTAGTGTTGAGCAGAATACGCCATATTCGATTTCGCGATATATCTCGAATATATAGTCGAATATTCGAGATATATTCGCTAAATACGAATATTTGTGATATTTTTTGGAAATGAAATGATTGCGAATTTTCGCTATTGCGATTTTTTCGCTATTGCGATTTTTCGCTATTGCGAATATTCGAGAAATGCGGAATGGAGCACTCTGATTGGCTCAGAATATTCGTGATATTTTATAATACAAAATAATTGCGAATATTCGAGAAATGCGGAATGGAGCACTCTGATTGGCTCAGAATATTCGTGATATTTTATAATACAAAATAATTGCGAATATTCGAGAAATGCGGAATGGAGCACTCTGATTGGCTCAGAATATTTGTGATATATTACAATACAAAATAATTGCGAATATTCCAGAAATGCGGAAGGAGCACTCTGATTGGCTCAGAATATTCGTGATATATTACAATACAAAATAATTGCGAATATTCGAGAAATGCGGAATGGAGCACTCTGATTGGCTCAGAATATTCGTGATATTTTATAATACAAAATAATTGCGAATATTCGAGAAATGCGGAATGGAGCACTCTGATTGGCTCAGAATATTCGTGATATTTTATAATACAAAATAATTGCGAATATTCGAGAAATGCGGAATGGAGCACTCTGATTGGCTCAGAATATTTGTGATATATTACAATACAAAATAATTGCGAATATTCCAGAAATGCGGAAGGAGCACTCTGATTGGCTCAGAATATTCGTGATATATTACAATACAAAATAATTGCGAATATTCGAGAAATGCGGAATGGAGCACTCTGATTGGCTCAGAATATTCGTGATATTTTATAATACAAAATAATTGCGAATATTCGAGAAATGCGGAATGGAGCACTCTGATTGGCTCAGAATATTCGTGATATATTACAATACAAAATAATTGCGAATATTCCAGAAATGCGGAAGGAGCACTCTGATTGGCTCAGAATATTCGTGATATATTATAATACAAAATAATTGCGAATATTCGGCAAATGCGGAAGGAGCACTCTGATTGGCTCAGAATATTCGTGATATATTACAATACAAAATAATTGCGAATATTCGGCAAATGCGGAAGGAGCACTCTGATTGGCTCAGAATATTCTTGATATTTTATCGTAATTTCGCAAAAATGCGAATGAGAAATTGATTGCGGAATTTCGACAGTAACACTCTGAAATCGAATATATGTGTTATTTTAGCTAAAAACAATATTGCGAATTTCTCGAAAATAATCGCGCGATATCGCTATTGCCGAATAATCGCATTGCGATTTTTCGGCAATATAAATTGATCGCTGCAGCTACTCGGCCCAAGGTCTCTAATCATACCAGCAATGCTTTTAGACGTCGATGGGGATCTCTAGGATGTGATCTGTTCTAAAAAAAAATGAAAAAAATACGAATATTCGAAATAGCGAATATTCACCGCGAAATTCGCAATATATCGCGAATACTCGAATATGCCATATTCGAGCCGAATATTCGCAATACGAATATTCGTGAGCAACACTAGCGGTGACATGACCTGGTGGCCCCGCCCCATGTCTATATAAGTAATGGCACAGAACTACCCTAGCATTACAGCGGGAGAGAGCATTGAGAGAACAGAGGGAGAGGACAGTGGAGAGAGGAGAAACAACAGAGGGAGAAGACAGTGGAGAACCAGCAGCGGAAAGAAAACATCAGTGGAGGGAGAAGAGCCGGAGGATCAAGATATCGCCGGAGGGAGAAGAAATCGGAAAGGAAAAGAGAACCTGGAGCTGCTTCGAAAAATTACTTTTTTTAAAAACCTGTGTACTGTTTTCTATTTTTGACACTTTTTTGGGGTGAATGGGTAAGAGTACAGTGTACCCTATACTCATTCACATAGGGTCGGGGCCGGGATCTGGGGGCTCCCTTGTTAAAGGGGGCTTCCATATTCCAATAAGCCTCCGCGCCTGCAGACAACCCCGCAGACAACCCCGACAACCAAAGACCAGGGTTGTTGAGAAGAGGCCAAGTGCTTGGGGAAGTGCTGCCCCAAAGCATCCACCTCCCCCCCCATGTTGAGGAAATGTGACTTGGTATGGTCCAGGAGGGGGGCCCTTTCCTGACCTTTCCAGACCTGCCGGGCTGCATGCTTGGATAAGGGTCTGGTGTGGATTTTGGTGGGACCCCACGCAATTTTTTTTGTTGGGGGGAGCCTCATGCCAGTTTTTTCTTTTTTGGCAAGGGTTCTCCTTCAAGATCTGCAGTGCACAAGCTGCACCCCAAGTCGGATCATTATGATCCAGCTTCTGGTGCGACTTCTATTGAAATCAATGGGCTTTTTATAGAGAAACACTGCTCAAAGCTAGCGTGGCTAATTGTGCATTAAGCTACTAAAAGCATGTTTTTACATGTGCTTTTTTCTGGTGTTGGTAGTGGCTTTGCAGCTAGTTTTTTCTAACACATTTTTTTAGTAACGGTCAACTAACCCTTTAAGGCATTGTATAATATCATGGGGGGTAAAAGAAATGTAAAGTAATGTCTTGCACTCACGATAAGAATTTCAGACGAATGATTGTCATTTTTTTTGCATGCTACTCACTTTACTAAAGTTACAAAAATTCTCATACAACAGAATACAACTTTGGAAGTTATGTAATGTGATCCAATCATCGATCAATGTGAGGCAATTTTACAATCCTTGATATTGGTCTTTTTTTCTGGTGATGCAAAAGTACAGTTGAGTATCGTCAGCGTATGAGTGGTAGCACAGGTCCTGTTTGCTGATGATTTTGAGGAGTGGGCGGAGGTAGATGTTTAAGGTCGCGTACACACGAGGAGACATATCCGATGAAAACGGTCCGACAGACCGTTTTCATCGGACATGTCTCCTGGGATGTTTTGGTTTGATGTGTGTACACACGATCAAACCAAAATCCCCGCGGACAGACAACGCGGTGACATGGCAGGTGACGTTGATGCCGCCACGTCACCAAACCAGGAAGTAAAATACTTCCACGCATGCGTCGAATCCATTCGACGCATGCGGGAGATTTCGGTCCGCTGGTTAGGCGTACTAACCAGTGGACATATCCGACAGACAGCTTTCCAGCAGACAAGTTTTAAAGCATGATTTAAAACTTTTGTCTGCTGAAAACCTGTCTGCTAGCCCGTACACACGATCGGATATGTCCGCTGGATCTGGTCTGCGGACCAGTTTCAGCAGATATGTTTGATCGTGTGTACGCGGCCTAAGAGCACGGGTGACAGGGGTGAACCTTGAGGGACTCTGCAAGAAATTGCACGAATTTCAGAGGTGAAGGCTCCTAGTTTCACTGTCTGGGAACGATTTTCTAGGAAGGATATGAACCAGGGTAGGTCAGAATCTGCAACTCCAGCTACTTCTTTAAGGCCGCGTACACACGATTGAATATATCTGCTGAAACTGGTCCGATGGACCGTTTCAGCGGACATATCCGATCGTGTGTACGGGCTAGCGGACATGTTTTCCCAGCAGACAAATTTCAAAGCATGCTTTGAAATTTGTCCGCCGGAGACATGTCCGTCGGATATGTCCGCTGGTTAGTACACTAACCAGCTGACAGAAATCTCAGCGCATGCGTCAAATGGATTCGACGCATGCCTGGAAGTATTTTACTTCCTGGAGTGGTGACGTGGCGGCGTCAACGTCACCGCCAAGTCACCGCGTCCTCAGCCCGAGGGGATTTTCGTCCGATGGTGTGTACACGCCATCGGACCAAAATCCGATGGGACATGTCCTCTGGAAACGGTCCGTCGGACATGTTTGAGCGGACATGTCTCATCGTGTGTACGTGGCCTCAAGCGAATAAGTAGAGTTTTGTGGTCTCCTGTTTCGAACGCTGCACTGATGTCATGAATCAGATGCGATCAGAACTGTGTGAACTGCACAAGTGAACCAGACGTATATAGGTGAAGAAAGTTATAATTTATTAATGAAATGTGAATAATATGTAACACAACCACCTCCAATAATACACAGTGCACAACAAACCAATATTGGACAAGACCCCAAAATAACAATAATCAGACGAATAAATATAGACAAAAGGGAATACCGGAATCGTAGGCTAGCTAAGCCAGTGTCATAACGGGAAGTCAGCAAATGGGGGACAAGAAGCAAGGGACAGGGAGAGGGTGGAAGGGATCAGATAGCAGGGCAGGGATCCAGGACTGACAGGAACAGGTACAAATAAGTTTGGGATCAGGAACAGGATTAGAGTCAGGTTCAGGTTCAGATAACAGGTTCAGGCAACAGGTTCAGGATCAAGGTTCAAATCAGGGCACAAGAAGAAGCCAAGGCAAAGTATGTTGAACTTGCAGGGTCTTTATATCATAACCTGATATCAGGTTCAGGTAATTCCTAATTGCAGCAGGAGATATCTGCTCCATCCTGCCAGGATCCACCCGCTGGTGGACGCCAGTACTGCGGCCCAAAGATCACATAACACCAGCAGGGAAAGGCTCTCCTGACAGTTCAGTTGGACATCAGTACTACACGGCAAATATCAGATGGTATCACCAGAGAGTGGAACCTTTCCTGACAACTGAGATCCAGCAGCACCAGGAGACATGCTTCTCCATCATCTGCTGCTTCGAGGGCGTCATCCCATGATGAATGATACTGGAGCCGTTGCCCACAGCCATTGCCTCCAAGATCTGGCCTGCCGTGCTGGAGCAGTGGACACCAGAGCCGCTGCCTGCAGCCCGTCACCTAGATCGTGTCCGTCCTGCTGGAGATGAGGACACTGGAGCCACTGCCCGCAGTACGCCACCTAGATTGGGTCCGCAATGCTGGAGATAAGGACAACGGAGCCAATGTCAACAGCTCGCCACCTAGATTGAGTCCACCGTGCTGGTGATGAGGTCACCGGAGCCTCTGCCTGCAGCCCACCACCTAGATCGTGTCGGTCGTGCTGGAGATGAGGACACCGGAGCCACTGCCCACAGCCCGAAGCTTGCCACCAAGATCGGGTCTACCGTGCTGGAGATAAGGGCACCGGAGCCACAGCCCAGCACCTAGATCGGATTAGCCGTGTGCTGAAGCAGAGGACACCAGAGGTGCTGCCTGCAGCCCGCCACCTAAATCAGGTCCGCCCTGCTGGAGATGAGGACAACAGTGCCACTACCCGCAGCACGCCACCTAGATCGGGTCCGCAATGCGGGACATAAGGACAACGGAGCCACTGCCCACAGCTCGCCACCTAGATTGAGTCTGCAGTGCTGGTGATGAGGACACTAGAGCCTCTGCCTGCAGCCCACCACCTAGATCGCGCCGGCCGTGCTGGAGATGTGGACACCAGAGTCACTGCCCACAGCCCGAAGCTTGCCACCAAGATCGGGTCTACCGTACTGGAGATAAGGACACCGGAGCCACAGCCCACCCCCTAGCAACTAAGTCTCAGCATCAACAGGCAGCCGCCGCTCCATTCGCACATAGTGCCAGAGGCACAGCGGTGGTGGAAGACTGTGTGCTGGTAAGGCTGCATTGATGGGGGCTGGTGAGGCTGCATTGGTGAGTGCTGGTGAGGCTGCATTAATGGGCGCCGGTGAGGCTGCATTGATGGGCGCTAGTGAGGGTGCATTGATGGGTGCTGGTGAGGCTGCATTGATGGGGGCTGGTGAAGCTGCATTGATGGGCGCTGGTCAGGCTGCATTGATGGGTGCTAGTGAGGCTGCATTGATGGGCACTGGTGAGGCTGCATTGATGGGCGCTGGTAGGTTGCATTTGATGGGCGCTTCATTAACCACTTCCTTACTGGGCACGTATAGCCCCTTCCTGACCAGGTGAAATTTCAGCTTCTGGCACTGCGTCGCTTTAACTGACAATTGCGCGGTCGTGCGATGTGGCTCCCAAACAAAGTTGACGTCCTTTTTTCCCCACAAATAGAGCTTTCTTTTGGTGGTATTTGATCACCTCTGTGGTTTTATTTTTTGCGCTATAAACAAAAATAGAGCGACAGTTTTGAAAAAAATATATATATTTTTTACTTGTTGTTATAATAAATAGCCCAATTAAAAAAAAAAAAAAAAAATTCTCAGTCTAGGCGATACGTATTCTTCTACATATTTTTGGTAAAAAAAAAAAAACGCAATAAGTGTCTGGTTTGCGCAAAAGTTCTTGCTCTTACAAAATAGGGGACAGAATTATTATTTTTTTATTATTTTATTTTTTTACTACTAATGGCGGCGATCAGCGTTTTTCTTTTTCGTGACTGCGACATTATGGCGGACACATCGGACACTTTTGACACATTTTTGCCGCCATTCACATTTATACAGCGATCAGTGCTATAAATATGCACTAATTACTGTATAAATGTGACTGGTATTGAAGGGGTTAACACTAGGGGGTGAAGAAGGGGTTAAAACGTGTACCCTGCGTAGTGTTCTAACTGTGGGGGGAGGAGGGTGACTAGGGAAGGTGACCGATCTATGTCCCTATGTACAAAGGAAAAAGATCGGTCTCCTCTCTCCCCTGACAAGACATGGATCTGTGTGTTTACACAGTGGCCTGGAGGAGCGGAGGCCGTAGAAACACGGCCTCCCAGAAAAATAGAACCACCCTGCGGCCGTACAAAATCGTACGGCCGTCAGGTAGTGGTTAAAAGGTGGGGTATACATGGGCAGGGTAAAGGGGGTGGCAAAATTAGGTTTTACTTCCTCTTTGTTCCCCTGCAAAGTAAAAACATCTTCGCCCCTCTTCCTTCCAGGGCTGTGGACTCCAGCTCTGTGACTGTCCGGAGCCATGTGAGGTCACTACAGCGTGCGTAAGCTGTCAGTCACGCCACTTGCGAGTGAAGAAATGGCACTGAGGTCCGTTTATTCACCTGCAAATGACATCATCGGCACACTTCATGGTAAATATCTCCCAAATGGCGCACGGTTAGAAGATATTTCCACTACCTTTATTTCCGCTACCTATAGGTAAGCCTTGTTCTAGGCTTACCTATAGGGAAAACTCAAAATCAGAGGTTTACAACCACTTTAAGGCTGCATTCACACTATAACGCGCGTATTTTGCCGCAACAAATTGCAGCGTATTGTACCGCGATTTGCCGCGACAAAACGGGTCGTTTTAACCTTTTTTTTTTTTACATAACATTGTTGTCTACGCCGAACGCCGAAAGCCGCCTGAAAAAATTTGGAGTTTTGAGCTTCAGGCGTACGGCGTTTCGGCGTGGAGATGTGAACCATCTCCATAGACAAAAATGTAAAATCACCCCTCCAGCGGTACGAGCCGCAGGCGTAGGGCGTAAAAACGCCTAGGTGTGAATGCAGCCTTAGGCAGTGTGGGGGGGGCGGGGGGGGGGGTAAAGGAAGAAAGAAATAAAACGCCTGCGATGATCTGTTTGTAGGTTGCCATATTCTAAACATTTCTTTTTTTATGACTATAGTGAAGTTCTGTAATAGAAGGCCCTGCAGAGACCGAGGCACAGCAGAGGCGGTAGTACTGCACACATCCAGTAGATGGCGCGAGGTCTCTGAGCAGCTCCCCTCGCGCCGTTGACATTGAGGCAGAGAATGAGAAGGGAGTGATGCTGCCTGGTAAGGGAGGAGTATGGAGGGCTGGCCGGAGAGGGAGGAGGAGGGGGGGGGGGGGGGAATGTTCGGTGTGTAGATGGAGTGAGGAGACAAGGACTTGGCAGTTGCTCTAGTGGGGTTGTGTGTCCGTGGTGGCAGCGCTAGTTGTCCGTGGCAGTAGTAGTTGTGTGTGAATTGTGTTCTTCCTACCTGTTGTGCGGACTGTACGTGTGGCCCGGGATCTGTGGTCTCCCTCCCCTCCCCCCACTCCAGGATGTCCTGACTGGTCCTGTAGCCCGGGCTCAGGAGTTGTCACCTCCTGGGCTCTGGACCATGAGAGCGAGTACAGAGACTGAGCTGAGCTGGAGCCCTGGGCTGATATACAGCGATAGTGAGCGGGATCCAGGTACCTACACATTCCCTCCCATGGCATGGAGCTGAGGGCTACCCGACCACTGGGACACTGACAAGGACCACTCTTCCACCTTCTTCCTCCACCATCACCTTCCTTCCACCTCTGCTCCACACTTCTTCATCACTTCTCACTTCTCCACCACACCGACAGGGCATGGGACCAGGGGGTCCGGTGTGAGTGGAGCACACAACTTGGACCCCGAGTATGGGGCCCCTGGTCCCACTGCTCCTTGGGGCCCTGATTTGGGTCTGTGTATGGACAGATGATCCCAGCAAAGTCATCTCAGATCGGTATGCAGTCTACTGGAACAAGAGTAATCCCAGGTAAGAAGGCTTTCTTTATTTCACGGGGAAGGTGGAGGGCATCAAACTTCTACAGGTAACTCTGTCCTATAGATAGAAGGTACCTACCGTCCACATGATCAGTAGCAGGTTGTGATCAGTCAGTCTATGAGTTGGGTCAGGTGACGATGTGTGGCAGTCCTGGATGTGATTGCCTGGTAAGTAATTAACTGTGTGTGGGCTTACTTGCCAGCTGTGCTGTTTTCATCGTGACTGTGGTGGGGGAACTTTCAATGGCTAGATGTAGAGAACAAACCAGCAACAGATATTATTAACCCTGACTGATCTTCAACTCTGATGGTGTCTGTGTATATCCACAGACTTTCTCAGACCTGTTTAACTAGGAGGAACCCTTGAAAAAACTTTCCAGGCTCAGGAAACCCATGACAGTAATTACTATATCTAGCACATACTACCTTAGTGTGATGGTTCATTGGAACAGTCCTGCTTGCAGTAGTGGTCAGCATGAAGAGGGCTTCTTAATTTGGTCCTCAGTGGGAACATTGCTCCTTACAATGTTGGTCAGTAGAAAGAGTGTTCCTTACAATAGTGGTCAGTGGAATGAATGCCCCGTTTATTGGTGGTCAGTGGGAAGAGTTCCCCCTACATAAGTGGTTTGTGGGAAGAGTTCTCCTTATATTCGTGGTCAGTGAGAAGAGTTCTCCTTACATTAGTGGTCAGTGAGAAGAGTTCTCCTTACATTAGTGGTCAGTGGAATGAATGCTCCTTATACTGGTGGTCAGTGGGAAGAGTTCCCCTTACATTAGCGGTCAGTGGAAAGAGAATTCCTTATATTGCTGGTCAGTGGGAAGAGTGTGCCTTACATTGGCGGTCAGTGGGAAGAATCTTCCCTTATATTTAGCTAAAAAGATCATTGGTGTCAGTGATTACATATCTTGGGGGGGGGGGGGGGGGGGAGAAGTTACTCATTTATCAAGGGATCCCTAACAACTTCTGGAGGAACACTTACATTAGTGATGAGTGGGAAGAGTGCTTCTTACATTGGTGGTCAGTAGAAAGAGTGTTCCTGAAATTGGTGGTCATTTGGAAGAGCGCTCTTTACATCAGTGATCAGTGAGAAGAATCCTCTTTATGTTAGTGGTCAGTGCTTTTAATGTTACAGTGTTGCTGAGTAGGAAGAGTAAGAAGAGTACTCCTGTTATTGGTGGTCCTTTTGGAAGAGTGCTCCTTATATTGTTGGTCAATGGGAAGAATGCTTCTTATGTTGGTGGACAGTAAGAAGAGTGCTTCTTACATTAGTGGTCAGTAGGAAGAGTGCTCCTTACAATAGCGGTCAGTAGAAAGAGTGCTCCTTACGTTAGTGGTCAGTAGGAAGAAGGGTGATCCGTACATTTGCGGTCAGTAGAACCACCTTGGTGGTCAGTGGGCTCCTTACATTGGTGGTCAGTAGGAATAATTATCCTTATTATATTAGTGGTCAGTGGGAAGAGTGCCTCTTAAATTGGTGTTTAGGGGGAAGAGGCTCCTTACGATGGTGGTCAGTGGGAAGAGTGACCCTTACTATGGTGATCAGTGGGAAGAGCACTCCTTACATTGGGGGTAAGTGGGAAGAGTGCCCCTTAAATTGGTGGTCAGTAGGAAGAGTGCTCCTTAAGTTGGTGGTCAGTAGAAAAGTGTTCCTTACTATGGTAGCCAGAGGGAAGAGTGCTTCTTACATTGGTGGTCAGTAGGAAGAGTTCTCCTTACATTGGTGTTCAGTGGGAAGAGTTCTCCTTAAATTGGTGGTCAGTGGAAAGAGTACTTCTTAAATTGGTGGTCAGTAGAAAGAGTGCTCCTTAAGTTGGTGGTCGGTGGGAAGAGTGCTCCTTACGCTGGTGGTCAGTAGGAAGAATTCTCCTTACAATGGAGGTCAATGGGAAGAGTGCTCTTTAAATTGGTGGCCAGAGGGAGGAGTGCCCCTTAAATTGGTGGTCAGTAGGAAGAGTGCTCCTAAGATTGGTGGTCAGTAGAAAAGTGTTCCTTACTATGGTGGCCAGTGGGAAGAGTGCTCTTTACATTGGTGGTTAGTAGGAAAAATTATCCTTACATTGGTGGTCAGTGGGAAGAGTTCTCCTTAAATTGGTGGTCAGTGGGAAGAGTTATCCTTAAATTTGTGGTCAGTGGGAAGAGTTCTCCTTAAATTGGTGGTCAGTGGGAAGAGTGTTGCTTACATTGGTGGTCAGTGGGACGAATCTCCCCCTACATTAAGCTAAAAAGATCATTGGTGTCTGTAATTACATATCTAGGGAATAGAAATTACTAATTGATCGTGAAATCCCTCACAAACTGTGGAGGACACAGTTGAGGAAGGCTGTCATAGAGTATGGAAACCTATTTTGTGTTTGTCAAGTCTTGTTTGTAAACAGACGTTTTCTGAGTGCCCCATGCCCAATAACATACTAGTTGCTGTTTCTCTTGCTTCAGTAGGCATCTCGAGTGGCAGTGGGTTGTGTGTATGTGAGATGCTGGCTTGTGTTCTAGTGTGTCTGCTTTCCTGAGCTAATCCAGATGCTGCTGCTGCAGGAAACTCCAGGGACCTGAGCTTTCCCCTAATGCTCAGGATCATTATGAGCTACAAGTGCATTTGATGATTGTAGGCTGTCTCTCAAGGAACAGGCGTTTTGTATTGTGAATTTAACACAGCCGCAGAGCCTCAGAACAAAAGTAACACGTCTTAACACAAGCCTGAATCTTTGTATCTTATAAAGATCTGTTTTTGATATAAGGGTGTATGCCTTCTTAATAGTAAATGCTTTTCTACAGTTATTTATATCACTGGTGCACATGATGCTGTTTTGGCTGGCAAGGGAAGCACATATTGGTTGGCATGGTTGGTGCACGTTATGTGGCACTAGTTGGCATTCACAATGCATATTATGTAGTATTTAGCCGCTATGACATTTCAATGCATGCTGTTGCTTGGAATGCTTTTTATACGTACATTTTGTCAAACAATTAACTGTTCTAAACAGACTGACATTCCCAGCACGGTTGTGCTGTGTAGTATTTATTTCCAAAGCCATTGCATGGTCCAAGTTTTCCAAACAATGTTATATTGTATTTTCCCAGTCGATGCAGGAAGTAAGTTATGTAGTATGCTGGGAAAGTTATCATGACCATTTTATTTCAAGATTTTCTTTGAGTGAACGAAACAGTTAGCAAATGCATTGCGCCAGCGTATATATTTGTATAGATATAAATAACGTACCCAGCACATGTGAGGTCCATAACCACATATGAGTTCATTTGTCTAGTAAACATCCGATACATGCCAACATTTTATGTACTAGTTAGTTTGCCAGAACTCTTTGGTGCTTATGTTTAATAAGACCAACATAGTGGCAAGCAAAGCGCAGCATCCTATCGTAACCAATCACAATCTGTCTTTCACAAATCTGACTGCAGCAAAATGAAATCTAATTGGTAGTCAGCGATTAGAGCGATTTGTACATAATCGTTGCTGATTTACTGCTTTATTAAATAAGCTTTATTATGTATTGCTCTGCTTTTGTCTCAGAGTATTTCCATGTGTTATATCCATTACAGCATGGGCTGGATAAACCTAGTCCAACAAAGGCTTGTTCAAATAGCGCTGAGTTATTGCTGGAATGAAATATCTGCATGTTTGTTACATGTGCTGTACAGTGCGAATCAGCATGTTCTGTTCAATGCATGTATGCATTTAAAAAAAAAAATCAACTTTCCACTACCAAAGTTTGGATAGTTTGGCATCCTTAGCATGAGTTTGCTTACTAAATGTCATGACCAGTTTACCTGTTTAGTAGTAAACACTGATTTTTTATTTTGTTTTGCAATATGTTTATTGCTTTTTCCAACATTTCAATAAAATAAAGTAACATAGTATTGTCATAATACAGTATCATTGCCCATTATGTGTTTATGTATATCCTATATAAGTGTTTCTTATCATGATTATTAGTTTATATTAGGTTACCTATTGGATGTTTTTGCATGCAAATGTAACGTTGGCTTGTTACAAGCATGTTGGGAAATAGACATATTCCATATGTATAGTGCATTGTAGTGTGACATGATCAGCCTTATGTATGTAAGAGGAAGCATGTTACATTCACTTGGTGTGACCCATGCATACACATTAGGAAGCATGAGTTTGATAGGATAAATGAAAGTACGTGGTATCACATGTTGGTAGGATGGACGGATGTGGACCGTGCAGCATGGAATGATAATGATATGTACTATGCAGCGTGTGTACATAACACTTGGTACCTGTGCAATATGAACTGCCCAGGTACAAAGAGCATGTGCAAGCATTGAACATTTTCAAATAACTGATGTACAGTATGCTTGTATAGCATATATAGCAAAGTGTTGTTATCACTGAGTTTGGTAAGTGTGAAACGAGAGCGTAAATATAAAATGAAAGCACCGTACGTACCAGTATAACGGGTACAGTGCAGTGTACACAAAGCTAAAGAGTGATGTTTAATATGTACACTGTAGTACAGAGGGAAACGTGTTTGTGGAGAGTTCAAGAGTGTTTGGAATGCTAGTTACATGTACAGTATAGTTACAATATATGCTAGGGTTGGTTGGTCTGATCAGTGCATGCATAGGTAAGTACTCCTGTGCCAGTGTTAGAACTGACAGTCTGTCATGACCATTATAGGGTTGCTCAGTCTGCTGCTTTATGTGTGTGGACTTGCATGGCATCATGTATGACCAATGCAGAGTAGATGGCGTGGTTAGTGTATTTTTTTTGTAGGGCAGCATTTCTAAAATTTAGAACATATAACATAGTTTCCTGTTCATTTATGTACTCGTATGTAATTACATCTGTTTGTGGTTATTGCAGAGATATCATGATCATTGTTTGCAATCTTGGCATGTATCACCTATGCAAGGTTCAGAAATGCTCATTAGCAGAGCTTATTCATTTAGTTGATACACTGTAACACAAAGCATGTGGTGGAATGTGTTGCCCATGTTGAAAGGGGTGGCTAGACCATTCCTGTGTATTATGTGGAACAGTCTGATTTTCTCTATGTGCACACTGCTTAGTACGTGTCACGCCCAATTTACATGCTCACTTATGTATGCCTATTATATGTTACCACATTGGCTTGTATGTTGTGTAGTGTGCTGTCATGCTTGCTATACATTCTATACATATTATTGTAACATTTTTCAGAGTATATTTTACATGTAATATGTACAGGCATACCCCACTTCTAAGTACACAATGGGGTTTATTTACTAAAGCTGGAAAGCGCAAAATCAGGCTCACTTCTGCATAGAAACCAATGAGCTTCTAGCCCTAGCTTGTTCAATTAAGCTTGGTAATAAAACCTGGAAGCTCATTGGTTTCTGTGCAGAAGTGAGCCTGATTTTGCGCTTTACAGCTTTAGTAAATAAAGCCCATTGTGTACTTAAAAGTGGGGTATGCCTGAAGTATTTAAGCATTATATTATAGTACATTAATCTGTGAGATGATTATCACCAAATCAAACTGCTTCCGTCTAGTTTGGGCAAAGATCATCATGGCCACAGCCAGATTTGGACTGCTGCAGATATCCTTGGCTAACAGATCACAGGGAAAATAGCAATCGGCTGAATGGGATATTTTTGGCTGACTGCTATTGTCCACTTGATATAAGCCAGAACCAGAATGCTTTCCCCTCCCTCCTCAGTAGGCATACACATGTATGTTCAGGCAACCAAAGCACTCTTATTTACACACTTAGGTTAGAATATAATTTTTTTTATCTTATAGACTAAGACTATACCTGCAAATTCAACCGCCCTGTAATAGCCAGCTAACAAATCCATAGACCTGAAATTCAAATCAAATTTTCTAAATCAAAACGTGTAGCGGCTTTGGAAAAAAAAAATGAAATAGTACCCGTGTACAAAATTCAACAAAAAAGCTATCAAATATCACTGTATCCAACATATTGTAGCAACCTCTCTGCTTGTTCTCCAGATCCAAAATTCCAAAAAAGAATCTTGTTATTTTTACTTAGTTTTATTTTTAAAGCCCTCACACATGGAACTTGGCACGAGTTATACAAATAATTCAAGTTTTTAAGCATTCGTAAGCGTTTCAAGTTCATTTTCATGCCACATTAGTATAACTTTACAGAATTAATGCACTCTGGCATAGTCTTTTGTATGTTTGTTGGTGTTTAACAACCCCCAAAAAATATCTAAAAGTGAACTATTATTTCTTAGGACATATTTTGGGGAACTAGTATGGGCTCTTAGTACTGTAGCCTGGCCATGCCGGATTCCTGGATTTCATTGGCAACAAGGACAGTATCTGGATGGAGTTAGCATGTTCTACGTTCGTTGGTGTGGGTTTCCTTCTGGTAGTCCAATTTCTTCTCACATCCAAAAACATGGTCTTCCAGTCAAAACTGAGCCAGCTATTTGTGTGTGTATATGGTTGAGATAATAGTCTGTTAGATCCTACAGGGACAGGGATGATCTCAACAGTTTATGTTTTCTGTATCACACCAAGGAAAACATTTCAGCACATAAAAAAAGTAAAATTAAAAAGAATAATATATGATAACATATCTGTATGCGCGAACATATATGTATCATGTATGTTCATGTGTATATGTGTGTGTGTTCATGTATGTAGGCAACTCTGTAAACTATAGCTAAACAAAGTCAAGAGCTTTGTCTCCTCAAATGTATCATTAGTATATAAGTCTTCAGGCATGTCATATAAATCTCCAAGTGCATTATTTAAAATACCTAAATAGTTAGGTATGCTTCAGTCAGAATAATATGATGTTCCAGCTGAAAGATTGTGGTCTTTGCCTTTTTTTTTTTTTTTTTTAGTGCTGATTGCTTCACATATGGTTTTTATTTACGTAGATGCCTTCAATTTTTTTTTTTAGACCTGTTCCTCAGATTTGGGTTTCTGCCTGCAACTGTGATTCTGGCCTAGGATATTTCTTTTGTTCAGTTAAATGCTCAACACATGTTAAAATTCTTAAAGGATCCCAGGTCTGGTGTGGACTGTCAATTTTTATTTTTTATTTTTTTTGCTCGGCATTTCCAGACCCATACGGCTTCTTTCCAAGTGCTTGGGTTATTAAATGAAAGAGAACAGTCTTAGAGGATTAAGCACCTCACATAATTTAACACACTGATAGCGATCTGTAAAAATAGCACTGCTTACTTACTCGGAGTGTTCTGGACAAGTTTTCAGAATAAAAATCAATAAATCAAGCAAAAAGAACATTTTATCCCAAACTGTGTTTTTTTTTTTTTTTTGTAGAGCTTTGTTGGAACTGGAACATTCTCTTCTAGGATACTAGTATTTTCTATAGTAAGCACATATATTTGGTTATATAATGTGTTGAGGGACTGTTGTAGCTTGTGAACTAAAGTGTTTCTAAACGATAAATCTTCAGTGAGCACTTTATCTTCCCTGATCTGTAATGGGTAACATAACATATATATATATATATATATATATATATATATATATATATATATATATAAAAAAACATTTTTTTATTGGGTACATATTTACTAATGCACTGATATATTTTTTAACATAATATGCAAAATTATCTGTTATTATTCTTGTTGTAATTAGACTTTGATTCTGAATGTTCTCTGATGAAGTGCTTATTTAAAGGTTTTGTACTCCATTATGTAAGTGTATTTGCATTTAGGCATTTTGGAAAGCATGTGTGCTGCATATGAAGAACAATTAGTTCCTTATCTGTAATTATATTGAATTGTTGAGATGGGAAATCTTAGGAACAAAGCTACCTGGGACAAATTTTAATTGGTTAGTCTCTTCTATGTAAATTTAATTATTGTCCCTCTTCTACAAAATCGTTTGTATAACAGGTACACCTTATTGTTCTTGTAACCTCATTGTTAAAGAATATTTATTAGTCTTAATATTTTACAAAAAGAATCCTAAGTAAATGTTTCTTATTATACTTAAAAACACCACATTCCTTTTTAGTAGGATAACTATGAAGTGGCAATTTTAGGCTGTGTGTTTGTAATCATTTATTATAGATTTTTATGTTCGCTAGTTTTAAAAGTTGTACAATTTTAAACCCGATATCTTTTTGCCTGTTTGTTTGCTGTTTTTACCCCAAAACAGGAGAAATTGTATAGGTAACGTCATATCCTGTGTCCTTATCAATTTTACCATACATGTTGCCTTTATGAGTGTAGGCCTGGGTCTATAAACTTACTGTGTATCATAGAATTTGATGGAGACTGGTCTTTATTATCACCTGTTCAGTCTTCTTGTGTATTTTGTATCTTTTTGTTTTGAATTCCATTTTTTTTAAATATGTCTGAAATGAATATGTTTGTGTAGGTTTTGTACAATGTATTATGCCGCTTTTGACAGATTGGGGGTATAAACACACACACACCTGTACATACACACCCTCATTTCCTTCTTAAAATGACTGTGCAAGAAAAGCATACTTTTTTCTGACTAATAAAAAAATAAAATAATATATATATACTGTGTGTGTATATATATATATATATATATATATATATTTCATATATATATATATATATATATATATATATATAATTTTTACATATATAATTTTTTGTATATATATATATATATATATAGATAGATAGATATTATTTTATATCTATCTATATATATATATATATATATATATATATAGATTTTATTTTTATATCTATATATATATACATATATATATACATATATACACAGACACATGCATATTTTTTCTAGCAACACACTGTTCTGTTCTTTATAAATTCACCACTTTTTGGTAATAGTTTATCTTACAACTGAGCTAAAAATGTTGGGACATTTTGAGAAGCTGATAAAACCATCTGTTTTTTATATTTATATAGTACATTATCTGTGTTTTACTTTTTTAAATCTTAGATGGTTGCAATGTGCTTGTATTTAATGCGCCTTTATTACATTTCTCTATATTCGAATTAGAAGATTTATATTACGATCATATGTACTCATGACAACAATAATTAATGCAATCAGTTATCATCTTAAAATGAAAGTCATAGGATTCAACTACTAAATAATTCTTCTGTAGAAGAATTTTGGCTTAAACATATGCAATAACATACCACAAATACGCATGTATGTCCATTGTAAAAATGCCTTTAGCACCAGCTCTTTATTTAAGGTAAAGGTATTTGTCCATTAAAGTCAACCCCAGTAGATCCTGCTCCATAGATCGGTCAGCCGTAGAGTGTTTTCACAAATCAGGGGTAGTATATATGTATATATGTATATATATATATATATATATATATGTATATATATATATATATATATATATATATATATATATATATGTATATATATATATATATATATATATATATATATATATATATATATATATATATATATATATATATATATATATATATAAAAAATCATTCTCCAATATCACAGTTATTGCTGAGATGGTATGGTGAACGTGCCTTGGATTCGAGTAAAACCTTAAAATCTTAAATGCATAGTTGACTTAATTAAGATTTTTCAAAAAAACAATACAGAAAGGCCTCATCTATTCAAGCTAAACTTTGCAAACAGCTATGGAGTTGAAATCCATATATGTGAACTTTTTAGCCAATGTTGTGTTCTTCAGTTACCACAATAAATTCAGTTTACAGTCAAAAGTCAAATGTTGGAGGGGATTAGATGAGGGTAGACAGATGAATAATAGGAGCCAGAAGACAGGGTAAAATCTTGACCTCAGTTGTAGTAAATTTTCAAGGCAGATATTGAATCTCACAAGGACCAGCAAAAAACATTCTCTGTTTTCACTAAAAAGAATATATAAGCGAAAGGAGCCGAGCCTGCCCGACTATACGCGAGTGTACTGCGCTCGGTATATGCAGGCGCAGTACACTCGTGAATAGTCGGGCAGGCTCGGCTCCTTTCGCGCTCACGTCCTGTAGTCCAGGGAGTCAGCGCGAGAGGAGCCGTGTCTGCCCGACTATACCCAATTGTACTGCGCTCGGTATATGCCGGCGCAGTATTCGAAATAGACGTGGGAACGCGGCTATCGGCGTATACCGCGCACCCACGATTTTGCCCTGATTTTCAGGGCAAAAAAGTGCGCGGTATACGCCGATAAATACGGTACTTACCTTTTGGTGACATCACAGTCATGTTGGGGCATGCTTGCTCTTCAGTTCCTTATCTAGGCCCGAAGAATGATGTAGGTGAGTTCCCAATAGCAACATACCATTTTTAAGAAGAAGAATTCTGAAATAAAAGCCAGCCGTGTGGATGATAGACCTTTGACAATCTATGGAAGGTCACTGGGAGACACTGGTTCCTGCATCTTTTCAGAGCATAGCTCACAATTAATGACCAGTGATCCTCAAAATTGGTCATCATTAATCTCAAGAATTGGAACGCTCTGACATTATTAAAAATATATTTTTACTTTTACGGATAACTTTGTATTGACACTGCTTGCTTATTTATGCTGTACATTGATTAGTTTGATTATTATCAAATTCAATTGCAAAGATGCCAAATGATTTTTTTTTTAACTGAATATAAACAAGCAGTCTACTGAGAGTCATTGCTATTCATGAATCACAATTGCCTGGATTCCAAAATGGCATGATTCTCCTCACATTAGGCACATCCCTGTACAGTTATTTGGACAATTTTAAAATGAGGAGAATCTCATCCATTTCACTGATGTTATGTTATCACTAATGCTGAATGAAAAACATAATTGCAAAAAAATTGTATGTAGTACATTACCGCACAATTCGGCACAATAATAGAATATATGTATCTACATTAGAGTGACCATATTATCCATTTATGAATTACTCAGTATCTTGGGATAGCTGATTGTGATGAAGTGGGAGTTTTAGACATAGGAATCTTCTCTCTGGGTCATTCAATCAGCCCAAGAACTGCTGTAAATCATACAGCACATGAACATATCTTTGACTAATAGGGTGATGATCTAGTACCCGGTTTGTCCGGGGCTTGCATTCCTTTAGATGTGTTCGTTAATAGAGCTCTACCCTAAAGTTTGGATCATATCCTATCACGTGTCTGGTAGAGAAGTATTTTGCAAATGTAAAACATATAAGTACAAAAATATAAAGGATACGATCGTACATAACATATCTGTGAGCAAAGCGAAATAACTCAACTCAGTAGTGCTTGCATCTAAATTGGTAAAATATTGTAATATAAAACCAATGCAGTGTCAGAATATCAACCTTTGCTGTGAAAAACTCTTACTTATGGAACTCCCATATATCTATTTTATTTCTAACAGTCAGGCACACATGAAGAAAATAAAAAACTAAGTTTGGAACTGCACACCATAGCATGTCATAGTATATCAGGAAATATATACCTTCCCTCTGTTCTGCTATGTCTACGCTCTGCTGTCAGTCAGTATAATGTAGAGCAATGGGTGTGCACCGACAATGGGCCTGGTTTACTAAAAGTAAATATGCAAGGAGAAAAATCACTATCAAGATTATTGGTGCAATGTAGTGCAGGTTTTTATGAGTGCGTGTATATGTGCTGTACACTCTTGTTTTCGATCCCTAGTTTGTGGTACCAGTCTTCAGTGTACGTAAAACATCCAAATCGTGCTACTTTGGGCATTATACTCTGATAAGGTACACTAGGGAATGTGCTTGTTATGAATATACCTTAAAATAGAAATAACATGCACACAATGGGGCAAGCAGCACAATTAGCCACTAAAGTATAAAATGCACATGCAGCAAGACAAAAAGGAACCACTCCAAAAATGTTATTAGAGCAAACAAGGGAGTGCGTGAACATACATAGCTACATAGTCTGGTTAAAAAAGGACACAAGTCCATCCAGTTTAACCCACAGACAATATGCACTATCCTATACTCACAGTTGATCCAGAGGAAGGCAACAAAGCATGATCCAATTAGTCCCAGTGGGGGAAAAAATTCTCAACTGATCCCCTAATAGGCAATCGGCTACTCCCTGGTCAACTTTACTTATAGCTATTTGTAACCAGTTATATTTTGTGCATTTACATATACAGGTATTTATTATCGGACCCTCCATTCTCAAGCAGCATCTTGTGAAATCCAGCGTGCACTTGCTTTGGTCAATGTATGCGCATGCACACTGTTATTTGCATGTGCATTGTGTTACCCATTGCTTAGCTAATATCTAACACAGGTCAAATGGTCATAAAGGTATTTGAAAAAAAAATATCAATTTTTTTTGTTACTTATGCCACTGCTCAGTTTACATATGTTTGGATCATTAGAACACTAGATTGAACCCTATTGACTTTACATTTGCAAGGAAAAGGTGGCAAAAGCGTTAAGTGAATGGAGTTCTTTTTAGTATAATTTTAATGAATGACAGTGCTATGGGCACACTACAGAAAAAGAGACTTTAGATTGAACATGCTAGGTTTGGCAAGGTTAAAGCAACCCTTGATATTATTTCCAAACGTCTAGACTGCGTGAATGAATAAAGCACAGAGAAAGGCATGCATATTTGGATTTGCTGGTCATAAATGAAACCCCAGTGGGTCTTATGATTAAAGCAGTACATTTCATAGTAATTAGCATGATCTCTAACATGGATTGATTCTCAGATCTCAGTTCAGCGCACATCATTCGGAGTTTCATAGTTTGTCAATTTTTTCCCCCCTCATTCTCTTTAATTTTTTTTTCTGATTATTTATTTGTTGTGATTGTTCAGTCCTCTACATGCATGACATCTTTTTATGCCCACTGTCTAATTTATTTCCCTTGTAAACTACATCTCGCCATATGGAGTTTATTTTCATTACAAGAACTGAACCATTTGGGTCCTATCTCTGACTCATAGGCCTTTGTTTAATAACGTAGTGCAAAGAGCAATTATGTGCAGTAACCCATACCAGCCAATCAGCATTTCTGATTGGTTGTCGGGAATTAGTTTGTTTTACACATTGCTCTTTGCCTTATTAAACACAGGTCATAGACAACAAATGGATTTTGCACTAGGTGCTTTTAACCTTCACTGAAGAGCAAGCATAGCGCAATCCCTTGAGGCTTCTGCCATACATGACCAAGCACTGTCATTTTCTCTATTGATCAAACAGTATATCCTGTCTTATTCTGGTCAGGAAAGCTGAAAATGGGCTGTTACCAGTTGTATAAATTACCATCCTCTGAGTCATACGTTTTTTTAGCTTTAGTTATATCTGAACGAATAGTAGAGACATTGCATACGTTTTCATTCTTGGCCCCCAAAAATATAATTGAATACCATTCTTCTGGTATTCAATATCTTCATCAGCTTCTTAATTTATTTTTTTTTACTTTAATTCACATTGAAGTGAACATACAGGTAAAGATGGGGTAAACTTGGAAATTTGACTGGAAAATAAGGTCAATTAATGAGGACTATTGGCACCTACTTGTGAGCTACCCACATTTTTTACAGTTCTGACACATCTGAGCAGACATCTCCAACATTGGTTTGTTCTGGGGCACATTCAGTGATCAATTTACTAAATCTGGCACAGCTCTGCATAGAAACTAATCAGCTTCCAGGTTATTATTTTTTGTTAAGGCTTAACCACTTGACCTCCAGAAGATTTCCCCCCTTCTGACCAGGTCATTTTTTTCGGTACGGCACTGCATTATTTTAACTGACAATTGTACAGTCATGCAACGCTGTACCCAAATTACATTTGTGTCCTTTTTTCCCACAAATAGAGCTTTCGTTTTTGATCACCTCTGTGATTTTCATTCTTTGCCGCTATTAATAAAAAAAGACAGACAATTTTGAAAAAAAATCAAATCTCTTCATCATTTTAGGCCAATTCTGCTACATATTTTTTCATAAAAAAAACATAATATGCATATATTGACTGGTTTGCACAAAAGTTATATAGTCTACAAAGATATTTTTATTCATTTATTTTTTACTAGTATTGGTGGCAATCAGCGGGACTGCGATATTGCAGCAGACATTCTGACACTAATTGACTCTTTTTGGTGACTAATACAGTGATCAGTGGCAAAAAATATGCACTGTAAGTGTACTAACGACACTGGCTGGGAGGGGGTTAACATCAAGGGTGATCAAATGGTTAACTATGTGCCTAGCCAGTGTTTTTTTTTACAGTGTGGGATGTGCCTTTGCTAGGCAAAGGCATGCTTTGCAGGAACACAGTCTCCATGCCTTCACTACTGAGAGAATAGCCTCTGTGCTGAATGATCAGCGGTGCCGGTGGACATCGAGTCTGTGGTACCCACAGATCAGTTCCTGCTGTGTATAATCACAACTGGGGTGGGCCATCGGCAGCGAGTGTGCGTGCCCCCCAACCTGAAAGTGTTGAATCACGAACTAGGTACGTGACATGGCGCAGCAATGCACCCTTGCCGCTGTATATTTAAGTTATATAGTCAGCAAGTGGTTAATTGAACAAGCTGAAGTTAGAAGCTGATGGGCTACCATGCACAGTTGCACTAAATTTTGCTCTCTCCAGTTTTCCGTTTTCAAAATCAACCCCAATGTGTTGGTAAAGTGAGTAATCTACACCATAAAAAAATAGGTTTTGCTTAACTTTGCTTATTTCACAAATTTCTACATGGCTAACAATTTGCACAAAATCATTTATCTGTCCTACAAGTAAGCACAGAATCTAAGGCCCCTGTATGGCTCATTTTGGGTGGGGATTTGTTAACTTTCTAGTATGTCTTCTGTTTAAGAAACTAGACTGAGTACTGTATAACCACTTGCCGAACGGCTAACGCCAAAATATGTGGGCAGAAGGGCACGGCTGCGCAAAGCAACATACCTGTATGTAGAAGAATACATATCGGCCTAAACTGAGAAAGAAAATCTTTTTTTTTTACATATTTTCTGGGGGATATTTATTATAGCAAAAAGTTAAAAGCATTGCATTTTTTTCAAAATGGTAGGTCTTTTTTTGTTTATAGCGCGAAAAAAAAAAAAACGCAGAGGTTATCAAATACCACCAAAAGAAAGCTCTATTTGTGGGGGAAAAAGAACGCCAATTTTTATTTGTGCGCAACGTCAAACGAACGTGCAATTGTCAGTTAAAGCGACACACGAAATTGCAAAAAGTGCTCTGGTCAGGAAGGGGGTAAATTCTTCCGGGGTGAATTGGATAAACTCTATTCAGATAGTGTCTTTACTGGGAATCTACCCTGATCCCAGAGCTTTAATGCAAGGATGCTAACAATGTAATTAATTGTATTGTCCTTATGTCAAAATGAAATTCTCAAGTGATCATACTGATTGGTTGACATACAGTGCAGAAAATAAGTATTTGAACACCCTGCTATTTTGCAAGTTCTCCCACTTGGAAATCATGGAGGGGTCTGAAATTGTCATCGTAGGTGCATGTCCACTGTGAGAGACATAATCAAAAAAAAAAAAAATCCAGAAATCACAATTTATGAATTTTTAACTATTTATTTGTATGATACAGCTGCAAAGAAGTATTTGAACACCTGTCTATCAGCTAGAATTCTGACCCTCAAAGACCTGTTAGTCTGCCTTTAAAATGTCCACCTCCACTCTATTATCCTAAATTAGATGCACCTGTTTGAGGTCATTAGCTGCATAAAGACACCTGTCCACCCCATACAATCAGTAAGAATCCAACTACTAACATGGCCAAGACCAAAGAGCTGTCCAAAGACACTAGAGACAAAATTGTACACCTCCACAAGGCTGGAAAGGGCTACGGGGAAATTGCCAAGCAGCTTGGTGAAAAAAGGTCCACTGTTGGAGCAATCATTAGAAAATGGAAGAAGCTAAACATGACTGTCAATCTCCCTCGGACTGGGGCTCCATGCAAAATCTCACCTCGTGGGGTCTCAATGATCCTAACAAAGGTGAGAAATCAGCCCAGGACTACACGGGAGGAGCTGGTCAATGACCTGAAAAGAGCTGGGACCACCGTTTCCAAGGTTACTGTGGGTAATACACTAAGACGTCATGGTTTGAAATCATGCATGGCACAGAAGGTTCCCCTGCTTAAACCAGCACATGTCAAGGCCCGTCTTAAGTTTGCCAATGACCATTTGGATGATCCAGAGGAGTCATGGGAGAAAGTCATGTGGTCAGACGAGACCAAAATAGAACTTTTTGGTCATAATTCCACTAACCGTGTTTGGAGGAAGAAGAATGATGAGTACCATCCCAAGAACACCATCCCTACTGTGAAGCATGGGGGTGGTAGCATCATGCTTTGGGGGTGTTTTTCTGCACATGGGACAGGGCGACTGCACTGTATTAAGGAGAGGATGACTGGGGCCATGTATTGCGAGATTTTGGGCAACAACCTCCTTCCCTCAGTTAGAGCTTTGAAGATGGGTCGAGGCTGGGTCTTCCAACATGACAATGACCCGAAGCACACAGCCAGGATAACCAAGGAGTGGTTCTGTAAGAAGCATATCAAGGTTCTGGCGTGGCCTAGCCAGTCTCCAGACCTAAACCCAATAGAGAATCTTTGGAGGGAGCTCAAACTCCGTGTTTCTCAGCGACAGCCCAGAAACCTGACTGATCTAGAGAAGATCTGTGTGGAGGAGTGGGCCAAAATCCCTCCTCCAGTGTGTGCAAACCTGGTGAAAAACTACAAGAAACGTTTGACCTCTGTAATTGCAAACAAAGGCTACTGTACCAAATATTAACATTGATTTTCTCAGGTGTTCAAATACTTCTTTGCAGCTGTATCATACAAATAAATAGTTAAAAATTCATAAATTGTGATTTCTGGAACTTTTTTTTTTGATTATGTCTCTCACAGTGGACATGCACCTACGATAACAATTTCAGACCCCTCCATGATTTCCAAGTGGGAGAACTTGCAAAATAGCAGGGTGTTCAAATACTTATTTTCTGCACTGTAGGTCACTTCAGCAAAGAGTTATTTCATAGGAATAAGAACTGTTTCCTAAATTAGACCAATGTTCAGCCATCATTAAAATCACAGTGGGGTAGATTTACTAAAACTGAAGAGGGGGAAAACTGGTGCAGCTCTGCATGGTAGCCAATCAGCTTCTAACTTCAGCTTGTTCAATTAAGCTTTGAAAATACTAGAAACTGATTGGTGTCTATGCAGTGCTGCACGAGATTTTGCACGCTGCAGCTTTAGTAAATAAACACCAGTGGTGTCATTAAACCTAGTATGTTTACAGTGCTGTAAAAGCCACAAAGACAGATGTTGTTGTAAGGTTGTTAAATCCTTAAAGGGGTTGTAAAGGTTTGTTTTTTATTTTCTAAATAGGTTCCTTTAAGCTAGTGCATTGTTGGTTCACTTACCTTTTCTTTCGATTTCCCTTCTAAATGTTTTTTTTTTCTTTGTCTGAATTCTTACTTCCTGTTCCTCAGTAAGCTTGCCCCCATCATCCGAGCCATCTGGCTGGGGGTTAGTCAGCATGCTCGTCCCCTCCCTTGGGACTACATCTCTGCGGGGAGACGCTGTCTTTTTCTTTCTCGTGAACTTGTTTTATAAAAGATGCAATCTTATGTGATTTTACAGGCCTATGGAATTGAGAATAAACTCATTCTACAGGCCAAAATACCAATTTATTATGGCCACTAGAATCCCCGAACGTTCCATGTAAATACATGCATAAACATCCCCAGATGCCCTTAGCAGTGGCATTGTTTACAGTTACACCCATGTGCAAGAGGTCTTAGGTTTGCTATCACTTTTATCATATGCATATTATTTTTCTGCTATTACATATATAGGTGCAGTTGTGAGGTTGTACTTTGACACATGACAGTTCTCACAGTGGAAAAAAAAACTGAAAAAAGTTTTTCTTTTTTTTTTGGGTGCTATGGACCTTCTTATCTATTCTATGGGGGAATTCAATAAACTTGCTGCACTGTTTTTATTGCATTTATCTCTCTTGTTAATGTATTACACCAAATTCATAAAGCATCTGTTTTTTTGGTTTTGAAAGCGACTCGTGCACCAAGGGAGTTCTAAACTGCTCCACTTTTACATTGTGTGACATTGAATGCGCCACATTTACATTTTGTGACATTGAATGCGCCACGTTTGCATTGTGTGACACTGAATGTGCCACTTTTACATTGTGTGACATTGAACGCACCACTTTTGCATTGTGTGGCATTGAATGCGCCACTTTTAAATTGTGTTGCATTGAATGTGCCACTTTTAGATTGTGTGGCATTGAATGCACCACTTTTACATCGTGTGACATTGAATGCACCACTTTTACATTGTGTGACATTGAATGCACCACTTTTACATTGTGTGGCATTGAATGCGCCACTTTTAGATTGTGTGGCACTGAATGCACCACTTTTACATCGTGTGACATTGAATGCACCACTTTTACATTGTGTGGCATTGAATGTGCCACTTTTAAATTGTGTTGCATTGAATGTGCCACTTTTAGATTGCGTGGCATTGAATGGACCACTTTTATATTGTGTGACATTGAATGCACCACTCTTTCACTGTGTGGCATTGAATGCGCCACATTTACAATGTGCTGAATTGAATGCAACAAATTCAAAATAAAATGGCAACAGTTCATACCTAATGAAAGTGGACCAACTCTCTTTTGGCGTACAGAGAGAAACTGATGCGCACAGATTTTGGCAAAGTGTCTTATTTGCATCTTGAAAGTGACACAGCTTGTGCCAAATTCATGTACAAGTTCTAGACAGGTATGTAAATTTGGCACATTCTGCAACACAAGAGAGACACTTTCGAAAACTTGTCTTTTATGAATTACAGGGTAAATTTGTACAATTGCTTCAAAATACTTTGTATTTTATATACCTATAAATATACATATGACTAATAGATTGTAAGCTCTAACAAGCAGGGCTCGCTGATTCCTACTGTATTAAGCTGTATTGTAATTGTCCTGTCTGCCCTCATGTTGTAAAGTGCTACATAAACTGTCGGCGCTATATAAATACTGTATAAGAATAATAATAGATATTATAAGTTGATATACAGGGGTTTATTTATAAAAAGGCAAAACCACTTTGCACTATGAGTGCAAAGGGCACTTGAAATTGCACTGGAAGTGCACTTGGAAGTGCCGTTTCTGTAAATCTGAGGGGTAGATCTGAAATAAGGGGAAGCTCTGCTGATTTTATCATCCAATCATTTGCAAGCTAAAATGCTGTTTTTTATTTTCCTTGCATGTCCCCCTCAGATCTACAGTGACTGCACTTCCAAGTGCATTTTCAGTGCAATTTAAAGTGCACTTTGCACTTGTAGTGCAAAGTGGATTTGCTTTTTGTAAATACCAGTAACCCCCTATGTGTTCATAAAAGTTGAAACCAAATACAGAAGATATAGTAAAAAAATTATAAATGAAAATGTACGTTTTAGCAAGACAGAAAACATTCCATTGATGAGTGTTATTAAAGAACAAAAGCACTTGGAAATGTGAAATTATTTTGAACTTAAAAAAAAAAAAAAAAAAACGATTAGCAAGCGATGATATTAGTTGGGGAAGCTGTGCAGTTGTGATGATTCATTCTGACAGTGCTTTATATGCTACGTGACATTTGGATTTACCTTGTATCCCATCAGTTGTATGTGGTACAGAGTCTGGAAGCCACACGCAGCAGACAATTAGTTGCTAGATTGCCCTGTAACCCCACAATAGTCACACTCTTTAATTTGCTCTTTCTTTTCCTCTGTAGATCTGTTGTCTTTGTAGCAGCGCACATTTTTCTTTGATCCACTGCCAGCGTTATTTGCTCTCAGCTTCAGTATAGGAAGTTGTCAATCATGTTTCTCCAGCTGGAAGATTCATTCGCATCACACCTGGGGACATTTCCACATTAGTAAAATAGAAGAAAAATAATAATAAAAAAAGTGCAAGAGCTGGGGACTTGCTGCACGTTTTCATGCTGTGGGCATCACTTACACCCCCTGCTGAGGCTGAATGAATTTTAAGGCAATGTGAAGAAAGCACCGTTCAAGGATGTAAAAACAAAATCGTTTTCAATGCACATGATCTTCCGTTCTACTTTTATATCTTTTCGCATACTGGGTGCATAAATAGGTGCATAGCAATCAATGCTTAAGTGCATTATTTTGAGTGTGAAGCCCTGCACTTCTGGGCAGAGTCAATTTAACACCCAAATCTTCTTGGATCTGAATAGTAATCACCGTACTTCCATGATGCCCACGTCAGTTTATAAATGCAGTAGAGTGAAATATATATTGTTTGTAAAAATGTTTTACTTACAGAATATATTAGTTTGTATTCATCATGGTGTTTATGCATCCCCAAATAACCTTTCCTTTCCAATTTAAATTCCATCAGATGTCAGTTGTAATAACTTTCTACTGTAAACTACCAGTATTCCTTTACTTTATACACCCTTGTGTATATGAAATCTGTCATATGGGTTTTTATAGTAATTTCTCTATACGGATTAATAGCACAGAATCTTAAATTGCATTTTGTACAGATTTAAGCAATAGTGGTCCATTTTCCAAAATCCCTTTTTTTTCTATGAGCATTTCATAAACTCGTTAATAAAAAAAAGAAGTTGTCTAATTATATTTGGCTGCCAGTGCAAAAGCTGAATGGAATGATTAAAATCATTGTTAGACCGGATAAGCGGTCTACTAAGGGTGCAGTCCAAATGGGGTTCCAGTTATAGCCAGGCTGACACTCATGTTGGACAATATGGTATCTATTTTATCTACGGAAAATGTTACTGCTCTTTATCGTATGCATGCTAATTGTAAAGTAACTGTCAGACACAAAAGGCTTTATGTTATTATAACAAGCCAACTGCTTCTTTTGCATTACGGTTTGCATCCATATGGCGGGTGCTACCGAGATAGAGAGGGTGACTAAGCTGAGTTAGTAAGTCGATGTAAACCCAAAATCATAAACACCAGAATCGCATGGGTGTTCATCCACTTTAAGCACTTCTCAACTAATGCCTTGTGCCGCCGCCGACATATACCGAGCGAAGAACACTCGGGCACGCTTGGCCACTCTCTGGCCTGGCCGAATGTACCCGAGTGTACTGCGCTCGGTATATGTCGGCGGCGGCATTCAAACTAAGTGCGGGAAGCGGGTATCGGCGTATATCGCACACCCACGATTTTCCCCTTATTTTAAGGGGAAAAAAGTGTGCGGTATACGCCGATAAATACGGTATGTAATTCCTAACTACTGCAGAGCATTGGATTTCTATGTGCAAAATTGCAACATGTCCTTTCTTTCAATGCACTCCAACACAATGCCTTTGTGTGAAATAAAGGCATAAGGCAGATTGCCATGTTCTTGTGTTGGAATTGCATTGGGCAACACTGCCCAACACATTTTAATTCAAAATGAAGACATGCCATGAATAAGCACTGATCCAGTGCGAAACGCGTCGGCTGTTCCTTGTTTCTACTGCTGTGACCCTATTTTTGTACATGCTGTCTATTGAATAAAAGACCACCCATCAGGTTTTGGAGTGCGGCTATCCATTTTTCTTTGTCTTCATTTTGCTTAGTGCACCGCCAGCACCCTCGGTATCCTGCACCACCTGTAACCATTTAGTGATCCCACCTGGAGCGGTGACTCCTTTCTCTCTAACATTTTAATTCACTTGATGTGAACAAGGCCTTAATCACTAACCACCTGTCACTGGCTCCAGCACATGCCGATCAGCAGTCCCCGGCTATGATTCATGGCCGGAACCTGCCGGTTGTCGGAGCGAGTGACAATACAAAGCCCTCTTCTGAGAGTGGAAACATGCCAGTTTTTGTTTCCCTGCAAAGCAGGGAATAAAAACTGCCACATCCCTTTATAACATCAGCACACATTACACATAGTAAACAGTGTTGTGCACACATTTAACCCTTTGATTGCCTCAGATTTTGACCCCTTCCCAACCAGTTTCATTAGTAAAGTGACCGTGTATATTAATAGCACTGATCACAGTATTAGTTTAACTTGAGATGTCAGTGGCAATTAGCTAGTTACAACAAAGTTTTAGTTAGTGTCAGATTGCCCATAATCCTGCTTTAAGTCACTGATCACTGCTATTACCAGTATAAAAAATCAATCATACCAATCAATATATACTGTACTTATTGGGAGTTTTGTTTACCAAATATGTAGCAGAATACATTTAGGCCTTAATGTATGAAGAAATTCTAATTTTAAATTGTTTTATTTGAGATTTTTTATGACAGAAAGTAGAAAATATTTTTATTTTCAAAATGTATACTCTTTTTTACATTTATAGTGCAAAAATTAAAAAGCCCAGTGATGATCAAATAGCACTGAAATAAAAGCTCTTTTTGTGCAGAGTACAGTCTTCACTGTGCAGTGAGAAAGGATCCTGCTGCTTAAGCAAAAGGAGCATTTAGGTGCTGTTTATTCCTTCAGTAATAGGCAACGCATTCCTAGGAATTCATAAAGATTGGTGCTGGCAGATTTTGCAAACGGGCCTCACGTGCATTCTAAAAGTGGCACAACGTGCACCAAATTCATGTAACTCTCTAGAACTGTCTCTGTACAACGAAAGAGAGTTGGTCTTAATTAGCTTCACTTTTGTAAGATATGAACTGCGGGTATTTTATTTTGAATTTGGCGCAGGCATTGTGCCACAATGTAAAAGTGGCACATTTTAGAACGACCTGAATTTGGCCCACAAACCAAAAGCATCACAGATGCTTCATGAATTTGGCACAACACATTAACAAGAGGCATTAATGCCAGTGAAGTGGAGCAGCAGCTTTATTGAATTCCCCCCAATTTTGCTGTGTCTAATGCCCGCAGTGCAGAGCAGCTCTATAATTCTATATGCTGTGTAGTGTCGGTACAAATAAGGCAGTGTGGTTATTTATTGTTACAATCTGCATTCCCAAGTAGTGAAGTATGAAATCATAGACGCTCCCTTGTTGCAGCTACAGCATGCATGTATAAGCACTTGCAATGTTTTTCTTAATTTCAGTGAAATACTACAGTACATTTTTGTGATATCAGGGCACACTTCATGGTGTTTTATGGTTCCTACATGAAACATTAATTCAAACCTGCTAATTGGTTTAAGATAACTTCAAAAATATTACAGAAAATAGCATTTATATTATAGGTCAGAGTCAGACCCCCACCTAGCGGAAGTACATTTGAACACTGGATTGTGTCCTGCTTAGAAAAAACACATTTGTGGTTTGGAACTGGTGTGTGGCAGTATGCTTTGGTTGTTTGGCCTTGTTTGGGGATACTAAAATAGAGGCTGTTTAATTAGCAAAGTAAAATTTCACATTGCAAAGTGTATGTTATTGAAAAATGTGAAGCCGTGTGCACTTACAAGACCCAATTGTTTGCAATGAGAATTAAAAAATATATATATTTTGTTACTGGCACACGACAATTTTTTGTGCGCTCTGTGACCCATTTTCAGCAAAGAGCGGACTGAAGTCTGTTGCTGCTGATGTCATGGATATCAGCCCAGGCACCGCGTCATCCCCAAAATGGGAGTCTGGATCGACCAGGTGCCTGGACTTACACCCTGCTCAGCCTCTCAGCGAGCCGCTAAGAGCCTGAGATGCCCGCTCCCGCCCTTCCACAGCTCAACACTCCAATGAGCGTGAAGGGAGATGAGCAGAGACCTGTGGCTGACAGTGTACAGCTCTCTGCTCATGGAGTTGTGAAAACCGAGTGATCAGCAGTGTTCAATCGCTCGGTTTTCAGTGCAGACCGATGCTGCATCCACCTAGGTAAGTATAAATGGGGGGAAAAAAAGGAGCCCATACTTCCCTTTTAACTCTATAAACTGAAAAGACACTTTTCAAAGCGGTCCGTCCTGGGTTCCACACATTGGGGAGGGGTATCAGCCCCGGGGTGTGTGTGAAATGTGCCGGAGAGGAGATCGCAGCAGGGCCGTCTTAATGAGCGGGTGCCCCTTCACTTTCCCAGCTTTGTAAACCTATGTGGCTTGGTGACATCCATCGGGTCGGCAGGGGGCCCAGCAGCACAGGGAGGCCGGCTGCCTTTCTCCCCAGTCATCCAGTCAGGTCAGGTTGTCCCTTAGGGATCTTTAATATCTCCCGAGGCAGCTGGAGTTTGTGGGTGGAGCCAGGGATATAGCTGCCTCCTCCACTCCTCCCAATGGCTCATTCAAAGGAAAATCCGACAGCTGAAGGAATAGAGAAAGGAGACAACACAGGAGCCCAGATATCTGCATCTCCAGCCATGCTGTAAGTGACTGAACACACTTGTCACTACATAGAGACCTAGACTGCCACTATACAGGGAGTGCAGAATTATTAGGCAAATTAGTATTTTGACCACATCATCCTCTTTATGCATGTTGTCTTACTCCAAGCTGTATAGGCTAGAAAGCCTACTACCAATTAAGCATATTAGGTGATGTACATCTCTGTAATGAGAAGGGGTGTGGTCTAATGACATCAACACCCTATATCAGGTGTGCATAATTATTAGGCAACTTCCTTTCCTTTGGCAAAATGGGTCAAAAGATGGACTTGACAGGCTCAGAAAAGTCAAAAATAGTGAGATATCTTGCAGAGGGATGCAGCACTCTTAAAATTGCAAAGCTTCTGAAGCGTGATCATCGAACAATCAAGCGTTTCATTCAAAATAGTCAACAGGGTCGCAAGAAGCGTGTGGAAAAACCAAGGCACAAAATAACTGCCCATGAACTGAGAAAAGTCAAGCGTGCAGCTGCCAAGATGCCACTTGCCACCAGTTTGGCCATATTTCAGAGCTGCAACATCACTGGAGTGCCCAAAAGCACAAGGTGTGCAATACTCAGAGACATGGCCAAGGTAAGAAAGGCTGAAAGACGACCACCACTGAACAAGACACACAAGCTGAAACGTCAAGACTGGGACAAGAAATATCTCAAGACTGATTTTTCTAAGGTTTTATGGACTGATGAAATGAGAGTGAGTCTTGATGGGCCAGATGGATGGGCCCGTGGCTGGATTGGTAAAGGGCAGAGAGCTCCAGTCCGACTCAGACGCCAGCAAGGTGGAGGTGGAGTACTGGTTTGGGCTGGTATCATCAAAGATGAGCTTGTGGGGCCTTTTCGGGTTGAGGATGGAGCAAGCTCAACTCCCAGTCCTACTGCCAGTTTCTGGAAGACACCTTCTTCAAGCAGTGGTACAGGAAGAAGTCTGCATCCTTCAAGAAAAACATGATTTTCATGCAGGACAATGCTCCATCACACGCATCCAAGTACTCCACAGCGTGGCTGGCAAGAAAGGGTATAAAAGAAGAAAATCTAATGACATGGCCTCCTTGTTCACCTGATCTGAACCCCATTGAGAACCTGTGGTCCATCATCAAATGTGAGATTTACAAGGAGGGAATACAGTACACCTCTCTGAACAGTGTCTGGGAGGCTGCGGTTGCTGCTGCACGCAATGTTGATGGTGAACAGATCAAAACACTGACAGAATCCATGGATGGCAGGCTGCATGAGTGTCCTTGCAAAGAAAGGTGGCTATATTGGTCACTGATTTGTTTTTGTTTTTGAATGTCAGAAATGTATATTTGTGAATGTTGAGATGTTATATTGGTTTCACTGGTAAAAATAAATAATTGAAATGGGTATATATTTGTTTTTTGTTAAGTTGCCTAATAATTATGCACAGTAATAGTCACCTGCACATACGGATATCCCCCTAAAATAGCTAAAACTAAAAACAAACTAAAAACTACTTCCAAAAATATTCAGCTTTGATATTAATGAGTTTTTTGGGTTCATTGAGAACATGGTTGTTGTTCAATAATAAAATAATCCTCAAAAATACAACTTGCCTAATAATTCTGCACTCCCTGTAATACCTTATACTACCCTAACCTGCCATCGTAATAAATACCCTATACTGCCCTAACCTGCCACTATAATACCCTTATACTGCCCTAACCTGCCACTAAAATACCTTATAGTACCCTAACCTGCCACTATAGTACCTTATACTGGTCTAACCTGCCACTATAATACCTTATACTGGTCTAACCTGCCACTATAATACCTTATACTGGTCTAACCTGCCACTATAATACCTTATACTGGTCTAACCTGCCACTACAGGGAGTGCAGAATTATTAGGCAAGTTATATTTTTGAGGATTCATTTTATTATTGAACAACAACCATGTTCTCAATGAACCCAAAAAACTCATTAATATCAAAGCTGAATATTTTTGGAAGTAGTTTTTAGTTTTAGCTATTTTAGGGGGATATCTGTGTGTGCAGGTGACTATTACTGTGCATAATTATTAGGCAACTTAACAAAAAACAAATATATACCCATTTCAATTATTTATTTTTACCAGTGAAACCAATATAACATCTCAACATTCACAAATATACATTTCTGACATTCAAAACCAAATCAGTGACCAATATAGCCACCTTTCTTTGCAAGGACACTCAAAAGCCTGCCATCCATAGATTCTGTCAGTGTTTTAATCTGTTCACCATCAACATTGCGTGCAGCCGCAACCACAGCCTCCCAGACACTGTTCAGAGAGGTGTACTGTTTTCCCTCCTTGTAAATCTCACATATGATGATGGACCACAGGTTCTCAATGGGGTTCAGATCAGGTGAACAAGGAGGCCATGTCATTCGTTTTTCTTCTTTTATACCCTTTCATGCCAGCCACGCTGTGGAGTACTTGGACGCGTGTGATGGAGCATTGTCCTGCATGAAAATCATGTTTTTCTTGAAGGATGAAGACTTCTTCCTGTACCACTGCTTGAAGAAGGTGTCTTCCAGAAACTGGCAGTAGGACTGGGAGTTGAGCTTGACTCCATCCTCAACCCGAAAAGGCCCCACAAGCTCATCTTTGATGATACCAGCCCAAACCAGTACTCCACCTTGCTGGCGTCTGAGTCGGACTGGAGCTCTCTGCCCTTTACCAATCCAGCCACAGGCCCATCAATCTGGCCCATCAAGACTCACTCTCATTTCATCAGTCCATAAAACCTTAGAAAAATCAGTCTTAAGATATTTCTTGGCCCAGTCTTGACGTTTCAGCTTGTGTGTCTTGTTCAGTGGTGGTCGTCTTTCAGCCTTTCTTACCTTGGCCATGTCTCTGAGTATTGCACACCTTGTGCTTTTGGGCACTCCAGTGATGTTGCAGCTCTGAAATATGGCCAAACTGGTGGCAAGTGTCATCTTGGCAGCTGCACGCTTGACTTTTCTCAGTTCATGGGCAGTTATTTCTTTATCGTACATCACGGGACACAGAGCGCATAGCCATTACACTTGGGTTATATGGGTACCTTCAGGTGATGGACACTGGTGTAATCAATTTCACAGGAAGTTTCCTCCCTATATAACCCCCTCCCACTGGGAGTGCTTCAGTTTTTTCGCCAGTGTCTTAGGTGTTGGTCACGTCTAGCTGTCCCTCGGAGGTCTCGGGACCCAGGATAGCTAGCCGGATCCGTCCGAAGTGCTTCAAAGCCAAGGTGTACAGTTACCCGGGCCCTGCTTGCGTGGGGTTTTGCCTATAATGCCTCTCCTTGGAGGGCTGGATTCTGGGCTCCAGTGCCTTAGTCTCTTCCAAGAACTAAACGCTACTGATGCCAGGATGCTATATAGGTCCAGGTGTGTGGGTTCCTTAACACAGGACCCCCGGTCCCTGAAGGTCCAAGACAATACCCACGGAGATGGGGGAAGATTGGGCCTCTTGCATTTTGCAATACCCTGCGGCGTGGAGCAGGCAAGAGGGAGCCTGCGGGACTTGGTTCGACAGTAGGTATCCCCCTGGGGGTTCTGGGTCGGCTAATGGTATGCTTGTGCATCAGACACTATCTCCACTATGTCTTTTGAGGCAGGAAGGGATGTACTAATGTTTACCCAGATAACATGTAGGTATATGTATACTTTTAAAGATATGTATTTGCTACTCCCCCCAGATATGCCTGTTAGCATGATACTGCAGCCCCACGTGCTATAAGGAGGAAATGCTGGCAAAACTCCTGTTTCTTAGGAAGCCTATGGGGACAGCTTCCTCTATGTGTGCACTACAATAAGATTAGTGTCTTGCCTGGTGTCTGTTGGGTTGCTAGCGCTGGTCCAGGCTTCTCCTCTGCTTTCTGCTTCCTCCATGTTGGTTTCAGCGTGGAGGGGGGGCGCGCGCCTTTTACAGCGTCAGCGTGCGTGGGGGGGGCGGGCCAGCAGCGTCAGGTCTCAGTTAAAGCAGCAAAGCATTTCCTGGCTGGTCATTCCCTCCTGAAAGCGGAGGAGGCTGAGGACACAGAGCGCGCAGCTGAGCCATTTCTGGCTATACAGTGACACCCAGTGGGGGTTTGTGGATCTTCAGGTCTGGACTTAGCTCCATACTGACCAGAGAAAAAAAAAAAAAAAAAAAGGATTTTTTTCTTAAAGGGACTCAGCCTTAGATCTGGCAGTATCTGAGTCGGTGCAACCTTGGGCTCCAGCTAACGGGCATTGGTGTGGCAATACTCACAGGACTTCCTCTGTATTTCCGCCTTCTCGGGTGTATGGAAATTTGGAAAATTTTTACTATAGCCTGTTCTTATTAATGGTTCACTTCTAGCTACAACAGTTGGGTGTTGGCTTTAGGGGTGTCTCAAGGTTGTGCAATGGCTCCCAAGGGATCAGGACCAGCTAAGGCTGCAAAAGGTACCAAAAAACTAAAGGGGTCTCCGTCGGGGTCAGAGGATTTGGGCCAGGCTCCAGCGGTCCCACCCTCACCAGATAGACCACCGAACAGCATGTTGCAGGAGCCATTGAGGGTGCTAGGGGCAGAGGCGGCCCCCAATCAACCCATTCCCGTTTACATTACGGAAGAAATGCTAGCGACCACCCTGGGTGGGCTAGAGGAAAGGTTAACTGCTTTAATTGCCCGCTCTTTGCCAGGTGGCAAGCGGGCTAGATCCCCGTCACCTAGATTGGTGTTTTCAGATGCAGAGGTCCTCTCTTCAGAGGAACTGGACCCACAGGGGGATCAAGCGGACCCGAGTCCCGACGGTTCAGACATTGAGGGTTCCACTGTAGATGAATTTTTTTCGGCTTCTCAAGCGGAGAGCCTGTGGATCCAGTCTCTGACAGATATGGTTCGCACTGCTTTTAAACTTCCAGTGTCAGAACAATTAGCCCCCACGGTATCCTCTTTAGGTTCCTTGAAGGCACCGTTGAGTTGTGATTCTTTTCCGGTTCACCCCCTTCTGGAGAGCGTGATTTTTCAGGATTGGGCTCGACCTGATAGGATTTTTATCCCTCCTAAAAGGTTCACTATTCTCTATCCGATGGAATAGGAATTTGCAAAGAAATGGGCACTCCCTACCGTGGACGCAGCCATTTCCTGCGTGAATAAATCCCTGACCTGTCCGGTTGAAAATGTCCAGATGTTTAAAGATCCGGTTGACAAAAAGTTGGAGACCCTACTGAAGGCTTCTTTTACCACAGTAGGTGCCGTGGTTCAGCCAGCGGTGGCAGCCATTGGCGTTTGTCAGGCTTTAAAGGATCAGACTAAACAAATATTAAGGGACATACCGGCTCAGCAAGCTCGTGAATTGGCTGACCTCCCAAGGGCTCTCTGCTTTGCAGTAGATGCTATTAAGGACTCCATTCAACAGGCGTCCCGTTTATCTCTGCTATTGGTTCATATGCATCGCCTTTTGTGGCTGAAGAACTGGTCAGCAGAGGCACCCTGCAAAAGGCTTTTAGCAGGATTTCCCTTTCATGGTGGGAGACTATTCGGTGAAGATCTAGATAAATATATCCAGACCATATCAAGTGGTAAAAGTTCTTTCTTACCTGTCAAGAAAAGACCGCGTGGGCCCGCGTTTAAGCGACAGGCCTTCGCAGGCTCGGCCCCTTTAACTTCCCGTCAGTATCGACGGCCTCCCGGGCGTTCAGCATTTAATAGCCGCCCACAAGGACAAGCCACGGCAGGCAAGAGGCCATGGTCTCGCAAGCCGGTTAAACCAGTCATCAAGTCAGATTCATGAAGGGGCGCCCCCACTCTCTTGGGTGGGGGGAAGGCTTCGGTTTTTCTCCGAAGTGTGGAAGGCCAGAATTCCCGACTCTTGGGTACTGTCCGTGGTAGCCACGGGCTACAAGCTAGAGTTTCGGGAAGTCCCCCCTCCTCATATTTCAGGGGTCAAGTCTTTCAAGAGACCCAATGGCGACGTCAGGCCTATCTTAGACCTCAAACGCCTAAATCGCTTTCTAAAGATTCAGACCTTTCGTATGGAGTCCATACGTTCGGTGGCAGCCAGCCTACATCAAGACGACTTTTTAGCATCTATAGACATAAAGGATGCGTATCTGCACGTGTAGATCTACCCGGCACATCACAAGTTTCTTCGGTTTATGATAGATCACCGTCATTACCAGTTCGTAGCCCTCCCTTTCGGGTTGGCAACAGCTCCGCGGGTATTCACAAAGGTGTTAGCCCCGGTGCTAGCCGTCCTAAGGACAGAAGGCATTTTTTTCCTGGCATACCTGGACGATCTTCTGGTTATCGACAGATCAGCTTCCAACCTCAATCATGCAGTAGTTCGCACAGTTTGGCATCTAGAGGAATTCGGATGGATTGTGAACCAAGAAAAATCGATATTGCAACCCATAAAGCAGTTGGAATATCTAGGCCTTCGGCTAGATACAGACTGCCAGAGGATATTTTTACCTCAAGCAAAGGTCAGATCAATAACTCAAGCAGTTCAAGTGGTCTTAGGCAAGAGGAGGCCGACTATTCGCCTATGTATGCGACTGCTGGGGAAGATGGTGGCCGCCTTCGAGGCAGTGCCCTACGCCCAGATCCATACCAGATATCTCCAGGCAGCCATTCTCTCTGCTTGGAACAACGTTAGATCGTCCGTTAGTTCTCTCCCCAGGGGTCCGGCGCAGCCTGTTCTGGTGGCTGGTCCCTCAAAATTTGTCAAAGGGGAAATCCTTTTGCCCCATCACGTGGAAGATAGTAGCCACGGATGCCAGCCTGTCAGGTTGGGGGGCAGTTCTAGAAGGACAGACCCAGCAAGGGCAGTGGTCGGAGGCAGAAAAACTGCTTCCCATCAATATCCTAGAGATCAGAGCTGCTCGGCTGGCCCTGGTCGCCTGGACTCTTCCCCTTCAGGGTCTGCCAGTAAGGATACAGTCCGACAATGCCACTGCGGTGGCATACATAAACCACCAGGGGTGCACGAGGAGCCTAGCGGCCCAAAGGGAAGTAAACCTGATTTTCTCATGGGCCGAAGCCCATGTACCCTGCATCTCGGCGGTGTTCATCCCAGGGATAGACAATTCTCAAGCAGATTTTTTGAGGCGTCAACAGTTGCTCCCGGGGGAGTGGTCTCTTCACCCCCAGGTATTCCAAGAGATTTGCCAAAGATTCGGAGTTCCAGATGTGGACATTATGTCAACGAGATCCAACAAAAAGTTGGACAAATTCATATCCCGAGCCAGGGATCCCTCGGCCTACGGGACCGATGCGTTGGTTTGCCCCTGGCACCAGTTTTCTCTCCTGTATGCGTTCCCTCCACTGCAGATGATTCCCCGCCTTCTACGGAGGATCAGGGTGGAGCGCAGGCCTGTGATCCTGGTGGCCCCAGCCTGGCCCAGGAGGGCTTGGTACGCACTCATCGTGAGGATGTCAGTAGGGGCGCCGTGGCCGCTCCCCCTGCGCCCAGATCGGCTGTCTCAGGGCCCAATCTGCCACCCTGCTTCACAGCAGCTAAATTTGACGGCTTGGCGGCTGAATCCCTAATTCTTAAGGGCAGAGGCCTCTCAGCTCAGGTCATATCTACGTTGATTCAGGCTAGGAAACCAGTCTCTAGAAATATTTATTACAGAGTCTGGAGGACCTATGTGGAGTGGTGCGAGTCTCAAAAATGGCATCCTCAAAAGTTTTTTATTGACAGGATCTTGCGATTCCTCCAGGTTGGCTTGGAAAAAGCGTTGGCTCTTAGTACTCTAAAGGGGCAGGTGTCGGCTTTATCGATATGGTTTCAAAGACCCTTGGCCACCCATTCGCTTATGAAAACCTTCTTGCAGGGGGTCTTGCATGTGAATCCCCCTATTAGAGCTCCCCTCTGCCCCTGGAATTTAAATCTGGTCTTGTCAGCTTTACAAAGGCAGCCGTTTGAACCTCTGACAGAAATCCCTCTTGTGCTACTAACCCGAAAGTTGGTTTTCTTGGTGGCTATGGCTTCGGCCAGAAGGGTTTCCGAGCTGGCAGCCTTGTCATGCAGGAAGCCATACCTTATTCTGCATAAGGACAGAGTGGTTCTGCGGCCTCAACCTTCTTTCCTTCCTGATAATTTTTTTGTTTGGCTATTCTTGGCCTTACGGTCTCTCTCCCTTCATAGAGCATTGCTTTAGGACATCCCAAGTGTAATGGCTATGCGCTCTGTGTCCCGTGATGTACGATAAAGAAAAAAGGATTTTTAATAAACAGCTTACCTGTAAAATCCTTTTCTTGAAGTACATCACGGGACACAGAGCTCCCACCCCTCTTTTGGGGAACATTGTGTAACCTCGGAGGAATTGCTTGCTACAAAACTGAAGCACTCCCAGTGGGAGGGGGTTATATAGGGAGGAAACTTCCTGTGAAATTGATTACACCAGTGTCCATCACCTGAAGGTACCCATATAACCCAAGTGTAATGGCTATGCGCTCTGTGTCCCGTGATGTACTTCAAGAAAATGATTTTACAGGTAAGCTGTTTATTAAAAATCTTTTTTTTGCGCCTTGCGACCCTGTTGACTATTTTGAATGAAACGCTTGATTGTTCGATGATCACACTTCAGAAGCTTTGCAATTTTAAGAGTGCTGCATCCCTCTGCAAGATATCTCACTATTTTTGACTTTTCTGAGCCTGTCAAGTCCTTCTTTTGACCCATTTTGCCAAAGGAAAGGAAGTTGCCTAATAATTATGCACAGTAATAGTCACCTGCACACACAGATATCCCCCTAAAATAGCTCAAACTAAAAACTACTTCCAAAAATATTCAGCTTTGATATTAATGATTTTTTTGGGTTCATTGAGAACATGGTTGTTGTTCAATAATAAAATTAATCCTCAAAAATACAACTTGCCTAATAATTCTGCACTCCCTGTATAATACCTTATACTGCCCTAACCTGCCACTATAATACCTCATACTACCCTAACCTGCCACTATAATACCTTATACTGTCCTAACCTGCCACCATAATACCTTATACTGCCCTAACCTGCCACTATAATACCTTATACTGCCCTAACCTGCCACTATAATACCCTAAACTGCCCTAACCTGCCACTATAATACCCTATACTGCCCTAACTTGCCACTATAATATATTATACTGCCCTAACCTGCCACTATAATACCCTAAACTGCCCTAACTTGCCACTATAATATATTATACTGCCCTAACCTGCCACTATAATACCCTATACTGCCCTTACTTGCTACTATCCTACCCTAACCTTCTTAATTCCACCCCAATTTTCCACACGATAATTTGCGCTGCAGTTGCAGCAGATCGCAACGGGCAATACTGTCACCCAAAAGAAGCTCCTGCTTCTTTTTGAGCGACAAGCTTTGTGTGCTGCGATTTTGTTGGGGGGTTGGTGCCAGATATAGGATCTGCCCCAAGTGCAAAAGCCCAAGGTATGCTCCTGGTTATATGTCAGTTATACGTTTGGGCGAGATTTCTGTGGATGAAGCTCTTCATACTCTGAAGTTGAAGTAGTAGCTAGCTATCTCCTAACTCATCTGTTATTTATATGTCCAGTATATAATATATAGTATATAGTAAATCACCCTCTATTTAGACATTCCTAATCAAATGTGAAAATTACCTTTTAACAGCACAACTGTATAGAAACATTATATATAATGCCTGAACTTGATTAAAAGGGATTTTTATGTGATCTGAGTGGATCGAGCCAGTCTTGTTGTACCTCTCCTGATCCTCTTGTTCTTTGTTGGGCTGTCATTCTTTGTGCTACATGCTGCTGTGCATCACATTTACCGTACCAATACACAGGCTATGGTTCTTAAACAGCGAGTCTGGAAAAATAAAAAATATGCAAGTTGGGGAGAAAAGTTAGGGGGTTCAGCATTCGTTACGCCTTTTCTTTGGCTACTCCAGGGATTATTGACTAGACTATTGTCTACCAAAATTATAGAAGCGACACTTAAAATAAATTACAGAACGTTTTCCATAAAGAAACAGAAACACTTCTATATAAATGATTTCATGAACAATGAACTGAGAGTTTTTCCTATTTAGACTTACCACTTGTAATGTACAGGAATGCGCAGTTTCAAGGGTCTTTGGGAGTCTTGGAAGCTGATAGAACAGCGAGTTTTTAACTTCAGTTTTATAAAGGGTAAGTTTCATATAATGGTATATGAGAACAAAAATCTAATTGTTGTCAGCAAAGATTGTGATGTGTTTAAGTCTAGTCTCTGTTATGATCTTTGAGCTCTGTTGCATTTAATATCCTGTCAGTATTCAGACATTTTTTATTTATGAACAAAACTGCTTAATATATATATTTTGTTCTCCTCATTCTCACTCATTTTATAATAATAATAATGTCTACAAGACACAAACAAGGAAAGGCAACAATGCTGTACAGTTTCTCTGCCATAAGCTTGCATCTTACTTGCCTGCTATAATTAAACATAGAACTTTACATAGAACTTTATATTGTTCATAATAGCTTCCAGTGGGCAATTAGGGGACATATTAAGGGAATTTGTGCTATCCAAACTTTACGATTTGTATCCCTTTGTTAGAACAGACAATTTGTGCATCCAGTTTACAAATGATTATGGAGATTTGCAATCACAGTACACAGTGTTAAATAGGGTAAATATAACTTCCAAGCTCCTGCCTCAACATTAAATAAAAGGGGAACGATTAGGATTTTTAAGCATGTAAAAAGTAAGTAAAAAATGTAAGCAACAACTTTTTTTTATGTTATGTTTTGTGAATGGGAACATGTAACAAATATAAAGTTGGTGTAACCCCAATTTAGCTGCAAAAGTGGAAATACCCTTTAACCCATTTCCGCCCGCTTTATAGCTGAAAGACAACTGCAGCACAGCTCCCCTGGGGGGATTCCCATGTGCGTGCCTCCCAAGTATCCCCTGGGCCGTGCATTGGGTGTGCTCTGTGACCGCTGTATCCTTTGGACACAGCTGGTCACAGATTGCGGTGAAGGCCAATTACAGCGGCCCTTTACCATGTGATCAGTTGTGTATAATCACAGCTGGTCACATATAAACTGACTTGCTGGTTATCAGCATTTCATTTCCTCACACGCTGTCTTTGTGTGAGGAAAGTAGAGCCAATAACCGGCAAGTCGGACAGTGCACAGTGAGTACTTTGTTTACACTGAGAATCAGGGCACTAATCAACAGTGCCCTGATTATCAGTGCAGCACCATCAGTGCCCATCCATGCAGGATATCAGTGCCCATCATTGCAGCTTTTCAGTACCGCCTATCAGTACCTATCTGTACCGCCTCATCAGTGCAATCTCATCAGTGCCCATCCAGGCCGCTTATCAGTGCCGTCTCATAAGTGCCCATAAGTGCAGCCTCATTAGTGCTCATCAGCGCACATCAGTGAAGAAGAAAAATTATAGGTAATAAAAAACAATTATAACAGAAAGAAAAACGTTTTTTTTCTAAATGTTTGGTCTTTTTTCATTTGTTTAGCATAACATTAAAAACTTAGTGATGATTTAATACTACCAAAAAAAGCTCTATCTGTCTAAAAAATTATGAAAAAAATAATAATATGAGTACAGTGTTGCATGACTGCGTAAATGTCATTCAAAGTGCGACAACACTGAAATCTGAAAATTGGCCTCGGCAGGAAGGGAGTGAAAGTGCCCGGTATGGAAGTGGTTAAAATCCCACCCCTTATCAAGCAGATAACTTGGGCCACCACCATTATGGGATAATCCTATTGACTGGTTAGACATTTTCAATCAATAGTCTGTTGTTCCCCTTAATTAGTACATAAAAAACAGCAGGACAGAGGATGACTATTTCACACGCAGGATACAAAAGTGGAATGGTAAATGAGAGTACAAGAGCAGCCAATGTCTCAAAAGCATGCTCAAATGTGATGTCTTTGTTAGAAAGCTGAACCAAACACATTAAAAGGACAGACCTAAATAATGGAGGGTAGCCTACTATTTCTCTACATCAGACAGAAACTATGGGAGGTTTTTTTTTTTTTTTGTCAACTGTCATGTTTGGCAAAGACTGGATAAATGACTGGACAGCCGCACTTCCACGAAATTCTTAAAAAAGTTTCCTTAAATGGTAAAAAATGCAAACAGCACTACAGGTCACAGCAGACAGTGGGGTGGATAGCTGACGTATTTCGCACTGGGGTATCAGCGCTTAATCATAGCTTTTTTTAAGAATTTCGTGGAAGTGCGGCTGTCCAGTCTTTTATCCAGTCTTCGCTTTATGCATTGCCTGCACCCACGCTTCTGAGAGGACACTGATCGCCAAGTGCACTCACCTGGAGCGGCAGTTTCCCTTTTCCTGACATGTTTGGCAGCATATAAACTCTGAGATTGACTCTTTTATGCAAAAAATCGTTTGTCTTATCAGTCACCTAAAAAAAATCTAACCAGCTGATCCATTTAGGATCAAAGCTGTTATAATTACCTCTCTGGCTGCCTGTATCATCTTCCTTCACACTGTTTCAGTGCTTCAGCTTTGGTCAGACACGTCCAGGAGTGTTGCATACCTCTGTCCTCTCTTGTGGTTGTATCTTCTGACCCATATATTACTACAAGACACAGCAGTGACATAGGGGCTGGAACATAGAGCCACAATGCACAGCAAAGGACAAGGGCATCTGACACTGACTGAAAGGTCTAATTCTCAAGCGTCTGGTGGAGTCTGTTGGAGGCAACAGCCCTGAAATAATGGAAAGGTAGGCAGTGTTGGTTGGTGAGTGTAATAGCACTTCTATTGCCGTAACCTGCCAATTAGATGGTTTTAGACAACTGACAAGGCCAGGACTTTAAAGATACCCATAGATGCCTTACATAATTATGATATCTATGAAGCAAACAAGACTTTGCCAAATGCCCTTGGTTGGCATCTACTTGGACAAAAGTAATTAGCTGCACTGGATTTTTTAGGGATAGGCTGGTATTACCTGAATTGTGTATAGGACATACATACATACATACATGTATTCAATTAGACAAGACATCCTTTCACACATGCAAGACATTGATTAAAAATGATCAACCCCATGTAATGTGTACAAAGTGGGTTCTCGTCGTTTTTTTATTTCAGTGTTTACACTTTGTAAAAGAAGTCAGGACTACACTCAATAAGCAAAATTTTAGTAGCCTAATTGTGCTTCTAAAACCACCTGAATACTTGCCAAGAATAGTGATGTAATTGCCAAAAAATACATGGCTTCCTATGGTGCAACCTACGCTGTGGGTGTCACACAATAATTCAGATGCAATAAATGACTACTACTTGCTGCTATGCTTCTTAAACCATTTTAAGTTCTTTGTTCATTCTGTTACCCATTGATTGTTTCTCTCATTGACTAGTCAAAGATAACTTTAGTGGCTTAACTGAGTCCTTAAAAATTTCTGTGTAGTTTAGGCCTAATAAAACTGGCTGTACTCATTGTAATCTAAGTGAATATACAGGTACCGTTAGGTTTACCAGCAGTTATATATATTAAGAGAGCCCACCTGACTAGATACTAATTCAGTGGTTTGTTTCGATAATGGCTCCTACTGTAGTACATCTAAAGGAATTTGAAAAAAACCTTGCATATGTGGATTGCAAGGTGTATGGCCAGCTTAAAGTGGAACTAAGCCCATCAATTTAAATGTTGAGGCATGCCATTACAGTTGCTTTCATGCTCAACGAACTGTCAAGCAATCGAATGGCTTGTTTCATAACTGATCACATGTACAGCCCCATGGCAACTGCAGATTAAACCGAGACTAAGATGACAGTGTCCTTGGCTGTATAGAATAGGAGTGTTTATAAGATGACTACTAGTAATCAATAGATAACTATGGATTGCCAGGAAAGAGAGCAACAGCTAAAGTATCACCTGTAATCGGACTCATACTGTCCTGTGAAATGCTTAGTTTGAGAATATCAGTAGGCTTTGCACACATATAGGCCTGAAGATTACTTAAAACTCCCAAAATATGTATTTTCTGAAAGCAGAATAAAATAGTACCAGTAGTAATTTTTAAGGTTACACGATACAGCATTTGTGTTACTTTTTATCAAATATATACTATATAAGCTACAAAATATGCTCAAATACATTTTATTGCTTAAAAACAATATACTGTTAATTTTTCTGGTGGAATATAAAAAATGTGATTGCGTCAAGTTAATAGATATCAAATATTAGGGTTGTCCCGATACCGATACTAATATCGGTATCGGGACCGATGCCGAGTATTTGCGCGAGTACTTGTACTCGCGCAAATACTCCCGATGCCTAGATAAAATACTCCCCCCCGCCGCTGCCACCGCATCGCGTCGCCGAATCGAAAGCCGTCGATTCGCGCCGTCGTGAGGGACATGGCTAGAGGGACATGGGACATTGCTGCATATGTGAGGGACATGGCTAGAGGGACATGGGACATTGCTGCATATGTGAGGGACATGGCTAGAGGGACATGGGACATTGCTGCATATGTGAGGGACATGGCTAGAGGGACATGGCTGAACGGACATGGCTGCATATGTGAGGGACATGGCTGAAGGGACATGGCTGCTTTTTTGAGAGACATGGCTGAAGGGACATGGCTGAAGGGACATGGCTGCATATGTGAGGGACATGGCTAGAGGGACATGGCTGCATATGTGAGGGACATGGCTAGAGGGACATGGCTGCATATGTGAGGGACATGGCTAAAGGGACATGGCTGCATATGTGAGGGACATGGCTAGAGGGACATGGCTGCATATGTGAGGGACATGGCTAGAGGGACATGGCTGCATATGTGAGGGATATGGCTGAAGGGACATGGCTGCATATGTGAGGGACATGGCTAGAGGGACATGACTGGAGGGACATGGCTGAATATGTGGGGGACATGGCTGGGGGGACATGGCTGCATATATGTGGGGGGGGGGGTCATGGCTGCATTTGGGGACACATGTAAAAAAAAGTATCGGTATTCGGTATCGGCGACTACTTGAAAAAAAGTATTGGTACTTGTACTCGGTCCTAAAAAAGAGGCATCGGGACAACCCTATTAAATATGTCAAGTCTCATTATTGCACTCGCCTGTGAAATGGCAAAGAAACTTTGGTGCCCCAATTTTCATAAGTCAGCCTTTACAGCTTATCAATTTGGAGTTAATAGTGAAACATGGGGGGCGTGGTCTGGAGCCGCATGGAGTAGGACGTGCAGAGTGAGAGCTCCGCTCGAGACTTATCCTTTTGCCTGATCCTTGGGGCTATTCTCCCCGCAAACAGCTACGAAGACAGCCGCTGAACCCTGCTACCCCCTGCACTGCTATGTCTCCCACTAAGAGGTCTGGGGCGATCGCCAAACTCGACAAATACCGCCACGAGGAGCGGGACACTGAGGAGCAAAATGGCGCGGCCTCACTCCCTGAAGAGACTGAGCGGCCCCCCGATGATACGGCCCTGGTGCTGGAAGCCATAGCCGTCTGCCAGACCACACTCACCTCCAGGATCGAAGAGGTGAAGATTGACGTCTCTCTCATCCGCCAAGACCTGCACAAGCTGCGAGAGCGGGTGTCCGAAACCGCATGCCGCGTCGGCCACGTGGAGGAAGGCCTGCACCCGTTACAAATCACCACCGAGCAGCTTCAACATCAGCTGAATGTGGTTCTCTCCAAGCAGGACGATATGGAGAACCGCCTCCGAAGATGCAACCTTCGCTTCGTGGGGCTTCCCGAGAGGTCCGAGGGCGCGGACCCCCCGACGTACCTGGAGAACCTGCTGGTCAAGTCCTTCGGAAGGGAGGCCTTCTCCTCCACTTTCGTGGTGGAGCGCGCCCACCGCCTTGCAGCCAAGCCCCCGCCTGTTGGAGCCCCGCCGAGGACCTTCATTGCCAAGTTTCTCAACTACCGCGACCATGATATCATCCTCCGCCTTACCCGTGAGAAGGGCAACATCCCAATCGGCAATACGACAGTGGCTGTGTTTCCGGATTTCTCCGCGGAGGTCCAGAAGAAGAGAGCACGTTTTACAGAGGCCAAACGGCAGCTCCGTGCACATCATCTGCCGTATGCGATGCTCTACCCGGCGCGGCTCCGGGTGGTGTGCGACGGGAGGGCTCAGTTCTTTGAAGACCCACGGGCCGTTCATTCCTGGCTGGAGCGCCGCGGCGGGGCCCCCCCGGTGCAGGCCTAGTCCTACGCTTCCCCTCCCCTGCCACAACTGCTGATCGTCCGGAGCCGGGAGCCCTCCGCCTGCCAGCGGCACCTACATATCCTCCGGCTATCCTGGAACCGTGAGTTGAACCCCAGCAATACTGTGCCTGCGCCTCCACTCCCCTACCCTTGACTGCTAGCTGAGGGCCCTGCTCCTCTCCCCCTCTTCCCCGTTTGACACCCCGTCTCCCTTGCCCCTGGTCTACCCCCCGTAGCCCCCCGATATACCCTATATGTCTCGAGCGGCTCATCTGCACCCGTATCCCCCGTGATTGGATACCCCCCTACATTACTGTGTGCTTTTCAGCTTTTTGTTCGCCCCCCTGACTTTGGTGACTGGGTGGGCCACGGAGCTTCCATGTCACCCCTGACTGTCACCAATTTACAGAAGTTTCCCTGGCCGGCCCCTGCCCCCCCGTCTGCGGAGGGTGGCGGTGCGTTAGCTCTGCTATGCTGGTCCAGTGTTTTTGCAGAGAGTTTTATAACTAATCGTTTTTTTTGTTTAAAGTGTACCGTATATGATGTTTTACTGGGATTGCAATTTCTTGTTGATGTGTTCTATGTGAAATGTGTCACTGTGCCATATGTATCACTGCTCGCGCGGCGTGTTCTCCCATTGGGACACAACCGCACACAATCGCCCCCCCCTCCCAACATGGCTTCCTTAAAAATGATGACCTGGAATGTTCGGGGATTGGGTGAGCGATCTAAGAGAGCTGCTGTCCTCTCCCACCTCAAACTGCAGCGGGCAGACATCTCTGTCCTAGTCGAGACTCACCTCGCAGGCCAGAAACAGATGTGCCTCAAAAAACCCTGGGTGGGATGGGTATACCAAGCCCCACATACCTCTAATTCCCGTGGGGTCGCGGTTCTCATAGCCAGATCGGCACAGTTCCAACTACACACGTTGCAGTCAGACCCCCAGGGCCGGTTCCTGTTCCTACACGCCACCATAGGGGGCTTGGAGATCCTTCTCCTGGCCTTCTATGTCCCCCCCCCCCATTCCAGTTTACTACACTTCAACAGGGGATGGCCTTTATGGCTCAACACCCCTCGGTGCCCGCCATTTGGGCAGGGGATTTTAACATGGTCATTGCCCCTGACCTGGACAGGACTGGCCCAGCCGCCTCACTACACCCCCCACTGGGTGTCACACGGTTCGGCAAGTTCCTCACAGAATTTGCCCTCACAGACACATGGCAATACAAACACCCGACACAACGAAGCTTCTCCTGCTTCACCCCTTCTCGCTCAACAATGTCCAGACTTGACCTTATCCTCCTCACCCCCCCCCCTCCTCCCCAACTCCTAGACGCAGGTATCGATACCAGAATACTCTCCGACCATTCCCCGTGCTGGATCACGCTGAGACTGCCGACCCCACCTTCGGCTCGGCCCTGGCGACTGAACCCCTTCTGGCTGTCCGTCCTCTCGGACTTGGATGCTGTCCAGTCCGAGTGGGACTACTATTTCCGAACAAATATCGGCTTGGCTCCGCTGGGTCCTGTATGGGAGGCCTTTAAAATGCATGCCCGACTGATACTCTCCACGCGGATTAACAGACACAAAGCCACCTCTAAGCTACTGATCCGCCAGGCGGAGGACTGCTTAGACACGCTTGAGCAGACCTTCCAGACTAACCCGACTGCGGCCAACGCGTCTCAGCTACGACTGCAGACCAGACTTACAAACCAGCTGCACCTTGAGAAGGCCAAACAGGGTATATTCTTCAGCAAACAACGCACATACGAACACGGTGAGAGAGCGGGCAGGCTCCTTGCCTACATGGCCCACCTTGATCACAAACCCCCGGTGGTGGTGTCCCTCCGGGCGGCATCTGGGGATGGGCTAACGGACCCCGATCTGGTGGCCGAGGAGTTTAGATCCTTTTTTTCGGGCCTCTACTCCTCCACTGCCAGATACTCATGCGACGAACTCTCCACATTCCTGCAGGATCTCGCCTTTCCCACACTCTCCCCCGACCAGATCACTCTGCTTGAAGCTCCCATCACCGCAGACTGCGTGGCGGATGCCATGGCACAGCTCCCCACGTCCAAAGCGCCGGGCACGGACGGGCTCCCCCTCGAATTTTACAAACGATTTGATGAGACCCTTGTCCCCAAACTCGCCCAACTGTACAACCACATATATGACACAAACTCCCTCCCGAAGTCCATGAGCGAAGCCCTCATTGTCTTAATCCCTAAGCCAGGCAAGGACCCGATGCTCCCCGAGTCCTACTGCCCCATCTCCCTACTCCAACTCGATAGCAAGATCTTAGCCAAAATCCTAGCTCTGCGCCTCAACAAGGTAATCCTTACACTAGTGCACCCTGACCAGACCGGATTCATGCCCAACAAAAACACAGCCTTCAATCTTAGAAGATTGCACATGAACCTACAGGCCAGACATTCGGACATGGGCTCCAGGGTGGTGGTCAGTCTTGACGCCGCTAAGGCATTCGACTCTGTTGAGTGGTGCTACCTCTGGGAATGCCTCCGCAAATTTGGCTTCGGCCCAAACTTTATTAAATGGCTCCAACTCCTGTATCAGGCCCCCACAGCGCGCGTCCAAGTCAATGGCAGGATCTCGCCCCCCTTCCCACTCACTCGCGGCACTCGCCAGGGCTGCCCCGTATCACCCTTGCTGTACGCCCTCGCTGCTGAGCCCCTCGCTATGGCTCTCAGAAACCATGCGGGGGTCAGGGGTCTCCGATGCGGTCAGACGATTGAGAAAGTCAGTCTCTATGCGGATGACATGCTCCTATACCTTGCAGACGCCGGCCCCTCGCTCCAGGCAGCCCTCCAAATTATAACAGACTTCGGAGCATTCTCAGGGTTACAGATAAACTGGGCCAAATCTCACATACTCCCCTTAGACCTGGGTGCTCCCACTAGTGAACAAGCTGCCCTCCCCCTTGTCAGAGCGAACACCATTAAATACCTGGGTGTCCAGGTCTCCAGATCCCCCCTTGACTACATTGCACTTAATGTTGAACCCCTATTCCAAGTCCTTAAAACTAAGACACAGACCTGGTCCCGTCTCCCACTAGGGGTCATGGGACGAATTAACCTGGTCAAGATGATCCTTCTCCCTAAGCTACTTTATGTCTTCTGGCAGGCCCCGCTGTACATCCCTATACGCACATTCAGAGCCATGGAGTCTATCCTTAACTCATTTATCTGGGGTCCCTCCCGGCACAAGTTGTCGTGGAGGGCCCTGAAATGCCCAACCAACCGGGGCGGCGCCTCTGTTCCCGACCTTTTTTTCTACTACATAGCGTCCCAGCTATCCCATTTTTTTTTACTTTAACCTCATAGACAAGGAACGGTACGTCGCGCTGGTTTGCTCCCAGGTCCCCGGTCCGGTGTCACACCCCTTCCAGATTCTATTCTGCGGACCCCGCGGCCCCTCCCCAACGGGTGACAGGAAACACATGCTCTTCCACCACTGCAAAGTCTGGCAGCTCACTATGTCCCTGGGCGAAGCACCCTCACCACACTCCCACACACCCCTCTGGGACAACCCGCAGCTGCCCGAGCTGACCACTGTTCCCGACCACGGCCTGTGGATTGCGAGGGGTATCATATACCTCTCCCAGGTTGTGGCCCGCAGGTCAGTCAGATCTTTCCAATCCCTCAAAGACACGTACGACCTGCCCAACCACATGTTCTTTCGTTACCTCCAAATCCGACACGCACTCAACACACAGTTCGGGAGCGGTGTTCCTGCTCTCGAGGTCCCGTTGCCAGTGGACCTTGTCCTTGGCAGGGATCCCAAAAAAACTGATCTCCCTGCTCTACACCTATCTCCTGGCTCCTCCGGCCGCCGTGGCTGCCCGTCAGCTAAAATCCCGATGGGAGCCGGACCTGGGCGCCGTGTCGGCTGAGGACTGGGAGGAGGCCCTAGCCAACTGCAGCGTCGTCTCCCCTAAGCTCTCTGACCGCCTCACCCACTTATACATTCTACATCGCTCCTACTTAACGCCCCACCGCATCTCTAAATACAGACCTGACCACAACCCCAATTGTCCTAACTGCAACCATCCCAACGCCACCTTTTTTCACCTCCTCTGGTCATGCCCCTGCATGCAGGGATACTGGTCTCAGGTGGTCCGCTTCCTCCACGACCGCATGGGCTCCCCTGTGTCCCTCTGCCCCCGCCAGTGTCTACTCGGCCTCCTTTCCCTGTCTGAGGCCGAAAAGTATCTACAAACATTTTTGCAAGAGACATTATTCCTTGCCAGGCTTCAGATAGCGAGGACATGGCTGAGGGGACCCTTTTCCACACTACAGCAGTGGATTAGAACTGTTAACGATACTCTGCCCCTTAAAAAACTACTCTACGTCCATAGGGGATGCCCAGACAAATACTACAAGGTATGGGACAGATGGTTGGGGACTGCTTCCACCTGCGATGTGGGGGCCTAGCCGCTCCCCCCCGGACCGACCCAGCGGCCTCCCCCCCTTAACCCGATGGTTCTTTATATAAAAAAAAAATTCCTGCACTACATTGAACATGTACATGTATTGTCCTTCTTTGTTATGCCCATGTACGCATCAGCACTTTACAAACCGTAGATGTAGTGCATGTTGCACTTTATATGCGTTACTGTATGTTTTATTCATGCTCAATAAACGTTGTTTTGATTTAAAAAAAAAAATAGTGAAACATGGTTGTGTATGCAGGGATGTTTAGTATGTGTGGCACAATTGTCCTTTTCATACGTCTATATATGTCTACCCTGACATGCTTGTTTGTGTTCATGTGTGCATATATGTGGGAGTTTTAAAAAAAAAAAAGTTTTTTTTTGTGTTTTATTTTAATAAACTTTCATTTTGTAAACTTTATTTTTAACTTAAAGGGGTTGTAAAGGTTTTTTTTTAATATAAAAAAAACAACATTTCATACTTACCACCTCTTTGCAGTTCGTTTTGCACAGAGTGGCCCTGATCCTCCTCTTTTGGGGTCCCATGGCGGGTCTCGCGGCTCCTCCCGCAAGAGCTAACCGCCTCTTGTAAGCTCTCTCCCAAGGGGGTTAGCTTGCGGGTGTGCTCCCATGCCATACAGTCGGCGTCAATAGACACCAAATGTATGACTCGGCCCACATTGGATTTGATTGACAGCAGCAGAAGCCAATGGCTGCGTTGATATCAATCATCTAATGAAGAGCCGACAAAGCCGGGGGGAAAGCAACGTGGGATCGCTCAGGTAAGTAAAACGGGGGCTCGGGGGGGGGGCGGTGACTGCATAGGATGCCTTAAGGTGAAAAAACACAAAACTTTACAACCACTTTAACATGATAATCTCACCATATGGCAGCATAGTGCATATTACAGGTTCTCTTTAAGGAGACATCATTCTTCTGCATCAAGTTGATCAATCTCAGAGCTGAGCACTTCCAGGTACATCAGCAACATTTTTTTGCTAATCTCTTTCTGCTCGTCATCTGATGCCCACCTGTCTTGTGCATCTAGGATGCATAAGTAAGCCTGGTACACATGGCAAGGGTTCCCCACCTTCTTCTACATTTAGTGGTGTTTGGGCATCTGCAGCAGAAACAGGGTTAAAATACAAAAGCAAAAGAACATTGAATAAGGGTAAAACAAAAATTTGCCTTAGACAAAAGTGTCACCATTTGCAGAGGCTGACTTCCATTGGCTGTCATCTAGTATCCAATTATCTTCTGGTATTTGTCCTGGTCCTATGTTGCCGTTTGTTTTGAGGAAAAAAGACAAATAGCACACATAGATCAACACTGTGCATTAATGTTCTGTTCAGAACCAGACCTTTCTCAGGCCTCTTGAGTTTCGTGTTGAATAAAACGTTCCCAAACGCCATACAAATTCACATTCCCTGTCTGTGAAGTATTTTATTTGGTAAAATTTGAGAGACATTGAGGTTCTCTTTTTCCAGAGTCTGGATAGTGAAGGAATACAGAAGAAAACAATAATGAGTCTTCTAAATACAGCTTCTTTTACTTGTTGCTGGCCTGACCCGCATCTCGTATAAAAAAGCTGGTCGTTCTTTTAGCTTTCAATTGATCATTATTTATTCTTAAGTGTTCAGAATGTCCTTTTACACTGCACTGTGTAAGGCTTGTTCATGATTGCTAATTATCTGTTAATGAGGTTTCCTGCTCAGCTTGATCTCAAGTGATACAGAAGATATAGGGCCAGATTCACGTATTCCAGAGCATCTTTGCTCTGGAGTAACGCTTCTCATTTGCGTTGCGCTGCCGAATTTTTAGGAGCAAGTGCTGTCATTCACGAAGCACTTGCTCCTAAAGTTGCGGCAGCGCATCGCAAATGGGGCGGAATCTACGGGGCGTGTATAGTACTCTGTGACAGTGCGCATGGTGAATTCCCATTCATGACGTGAACGCAAGCGACGTTTTTTTTTTTTTTCCCGACGCGATGACGACGCCTATACCTAACATAGGATACCCAGCCCCATTAGGTATATCTATGCGCCGCGTTCCCGTCCGGAAACGTCGTACCGTCATTGCGCGCGCCGGAATTCGATCGTGAATTGCCGATTTCCGCTCATTAACATATTTTTTGAGCGTAAACGGCGGGACGCCCCCGGCGCCATTTTTAAGTTGAAGTAACGATGCGATGGCGAAACTCAGTTACGCTATGATCGGAACTTCAACCCGGCGTTTCTTGTTTTCTGGTTACAGAAAACAGAAACGCCGGCTCAAAGCCACTGTTACGCTGGCGGATCACTCGATCCGCCAGCGTAACCTTTCATGAATCTGGCCCATAAAGGATGGCATACAACAGCACCAAGATGCTGGGCTCTACATAGTACTCTGTGACAGTATGGTGAAGTGTATACTGTATTGTTCCAATTCGCAAATATAACCAAAATATAGATGTATATGATCTAACAACGAGGCAAAATTGTGATTTCATAAAGTGTATGTAAATTCGTAAACCCTAACAATAAACTTCTTTAATTGCTCAATTTTGGTCTGTTAAAGGAGTTGTAAAGGAAAAAAAAGTTTTGCCTAAAATTAATGTCTGCAAGGTAGACAGACAGAATAGTGTAATGATTCTGTTAACAAACAAGTAAATACCTATTAAATTCCTTCATCTATATCACCTCAGGCATTTTAGTTTCTGTTCTCTCATTCACTTTCTGGTTTGCGGCGCTCGTTTATGTAAGAACTACATTTCCCAGTATGAATTGCGGCCCGGTAATTCAAACCTCCTTGAAGTCTCTAACACGTAGAGAGCGTCTTGCCGTACAGATGTAGTTCCCAGGAAAGGGCGAGCACGTCACTGACCACCGCAGTAAAGCCTCCCTTCACGGTGGTGAGTAACAATCAGACAAGCAGGAAGTGAACAGAACAGAGAAGAAATAGAGCAACTTCTGAGTAAAAACGAACAATGAGGAAGTGAAAAGAGGAATGTCTGCGGGTAAAGAATGCTTATTATAAAAAAAAATGTTTTCCTTTACAACCCCTTTAAGTATGCAACTTTTTTTGGTATCTGTTCAATAACTGTAAAAAATACCTGAGCTCCAAACAGCTGTGCTCACCCGTGAATCCATCTCCGGAGGGGGCCAGCAGCATCGGGGAGCAGTCGGGGGACCCGGACAGCCGGATCCGCGCACTCGCAGGGCGCCGCCATCTTGCGGCCTACGGACCGGGTTGCATCCTCCCTGCTGGAGTGCCTTGGACTAAGAGGAGACCGGCCACATCCTTGTGCCAGGCATACTTGAAGGAGCAGACAGATGTCACCACCCTCCTGTCCTGGGAAGAACAGCACTGCAGAAGCCTCAGGTATCTGTCTGCCTTCCCTACACTGAAGGGTCTCACCCTACACATCCCAGGCTCTTAAAGAGGCAGACCCACCTATCTGCACATAGCCTTAAAAGCACAGAGGCACCTACTCATGCCATCTAGGGGCAAGTCAGCGACCAAAAAGGCACCACCACAGCCTTCCCAGTGCCCCAGTGCCATTCTTGATCAACTTAGAGTGCTGATAGCGGACATGGAACAGGCGGGAAACCCGACGGCCTCTCCACCTCCTCCCACTCCGAAACACAAGCCAGTGACACCACTGTTATCCTAGCGGCTATAGAACAGAGTAAAACCTCCCTATTAGTCCGCATTGATCATCTGACTGAGGAATGTACCTTCATCAGGGCGGACTTGGATAAAATCAGAGGCAGACTTTCTGAGACTGAGTCACGTATCTCTGCCACAGAGGATCTTGCTGCCCGTCATGATGATGCCCTCCTCACACTGCAGCGCACCGTCCAATCCTTGGTGGCAAAATCTGATGATGCCGAAAACCGCCTTCGAAGGAATAATGTTTAGGGTCCTGGGTCTCCCAGAGGGGGCGGAGGGGGATCGCCCAGCTGAGTTTGCAGAGGCCTTCTTTAAGACGCTTCTTAACCTGACCGAGGTCCCCCCGACGTACGTGGTTGAAAGGGCCCACAGGGTCCCGACTGGCTGAAACACCCCTGGGGCCCCGCCAAGACCCTTCCTGGTGAGGTTTCTCAATTACAGAGACCGTGATCGCATCCTCCGTGAGGCCCGCAATCACCCTACCCTTCCCTATGAGCATACGGTAGTGCATCTTTATCCTGACTTCTCTGCGGATCTCCAAAGACGTTGCAAAACCTTCACTGAGGTCAGAAGACGGCTCCGGGAACGGGACATCAAGTACGCCATGCTCTACCCTAGTCGTCTGCGAGTTCAACATGGTGGCTCGGTGAGGTTTTTTGACTCCCCTGCAGAGGCTGATACCTGGCTGTTATCCTTGCAGTGAACTTTATGTTTGCTTTACCCTACAATCCTGGCTGTTTTTCTTTGTTCCACAGACTGCAGATGTGTTTCATAGCTACCTGATTGATTCTGCAGGTTATGACGGGTGGGGCGCCACGGCTCTCCCGCGGAGGGGACACAGGAGAGGACTCCTCTGCCCAGCTGTCTGCCACTCTTCTTCATCCCATTAACTGACTTATGTTGTTTCCGGTTTTCCAATGGGTCCCTTCTATGGCGGGCAATCAATGTGGCTCACCCCTCTACTTGGGGTCATGTTTCCCCCTGATTCTGCTAGATCCTAGTTAACGGAGCTACAGCAAGACGATTCAACGTACCCTCTTGAGGACACTGTGCATCTATGGATACTCCGGCCCCCCGCCGGATGTGATGTGATACACGTCCCCTCACCCTTGCCTGCTGCTGCAGGCCAGAACTACCAGGGATCTTCCCTGGAACTCTTCGCCTCAAGTAGGCAAATTTTTTGCAGTTTTGGGTATAGACCGGCCTCCGGCCATCCCCAGTGTTTTTGGGAGAAAAGCACTCAGTGCTTGGGAAGTTATGTTTTCTGTTTTCTACTAGTTGCTCAAGTTTTTGGTTTGAGGTACAAACTATTCCCAGGCTCTCTCCCCTGTTTCGTGAGGGAGATGGGTTATAGTAGAAAGGGCACCTCATGCCTGTGTTGTTTATTTCCTTTCTTTTTGTTTGTTTTAATGGTACATTTCATGTTTTTCATATGCTATAGTGCTGATATTCAGAGATATGTCCTGACAGGGATTGTGCTGCTCATGATTGGTCTCCAAATTCAAGTATACTATCCGGTCCTTCTGCTAAGTCCCCACCATGATGGCTGATCTCAGAGATAACTCCTTTTCCGTTCTTTCATGGAACGTAAGAGGCCTAAATTCCAAATTTAAAAGAGCCCTCCTATTTCAATACCTGAAATCACATTCTGCCCAAATAATCCTCCTCCAGGAGACCCATCTTATGGGCAGCAAAATCCTAACATTAAAAAAGCCGTGGATTCAAAAGGCGATTCACGCCACATACTCCACTTATGCTAGGGGAGTGTCGGTTCTGGTGCACAAGAACTTCCCGTGTGTAATTGAAGAGATCTGCACAGACCCCCAGGGTAAGTTTGCCCTGGTGGTATTTACCTTATGGTCTCAAAGATATATTGTGGTGAATATTTATGTTCCTCCGCCTTTCTCCCCTACGGTTTTGTACAAGGTCCTGGAAAGGGTCACTCCCTTTTGCCCTGGAAGGCTGTTGGTCATGGGCGATTTCAATGCCACTATGTCGGCTGATCTTGACAGGCCCACTCCTACCAAATTGCATTGTCCGGGTCTATCCGTTTGGGCCCAAGCAATCGGCTTGGTTGAGATATGGAGATGGAAGCATCCTACTACACGGTCCTACTCCTGCTTCTCGGCATCCCACAAAACTGCCTCGCGGATAGACCTAGCCTTTGCCAACCCGCTGTTGTTGGCGGATGTTCTAGAGGCGACCTATTTGCCCAGTGGACTGTCGGATCATAGCCCTTTGTCAGTGGTTTTTCGCGCCCCTGCCTCCCGTAGCGCAGCTCTGTGGAGGCTGGGGCCGGAATGGATCTCCCATCCAGACCTTGCGGATGAAATGCCTCAACTGTTGAATGAGTTCTGGGAACAAAACTCAGGGTCCGCCCCCACTGACATTACATGGGATGCCTTTAAGGCCTACTCTAGGGGACAATATATTTCTTCCATTGCGGCAATCAGACGAAAACGAGCATCGGAGACTCAGTCCTTGCAGCAGTCGGTACTAGACCATACTAACACTTATAGCGCAGACCCCACCCCAGGCCACTTTGATCTTTTGGCAGCGGCACAGAGAGAACTAAATCTTCATCTGGTAGAAATCACAAAGTTAGACACGTATAAGAACAGACAACGATTCTTTGAACAGGGAGACAGGAATGGTCGGCTGTTAGCCATGTTGGCTCACCATGACCAGCCACTTACGCTCATCTCCACTATAACCACCCCGGGCGGGGGGACGGCAACTACCCCTTCGGATATCCTACAAGCATTTACTGACTTCTATGAAACTTTATACACCTCCAGCCTGCCCTCTGCCTTCCGGCCTGAGGAGCTACGGGATCTGTTGCACCCCTTGGCCCTCGGCTGGTTGTCAGACTCAGAATGGGAGGTTTTAGTGCAACCTTTCACAACATTGGAGGTTCTAAATGCAATCCGATCCTTCCCCTCCGGAAAGGCACCAGGTCCTGACGGGCTGCCGATAGATTTTTATAAAGCACACGAAGAGGTGCTGGCGCCGCAGTTGGCATCGCTATTTACAAAATGTCTCTCGGAGGGGAAATTACCGGATTCTATGTATCACGCCCATCTGACCTTGATCTATAAACCTCAGAAGGACCCCACTTCCTGTGCTTCCTATAGGCCCATTGCGCTGCTAAACAATGACTTTAAAATTTTGACCAAACTCCTTGCCATTAGATTATACCCCATGCTACCCTCGGTGGTTGACTCTGATCAAACAGGTTTCATGCCCCGTAGAGCCACTGATGTCAATCTTCGTAGACTCTTCACGAATATCCATGCCCAGCACATTAATGAGGGATCCCGCACTGTTGCCTCCTTAGACATTGAGAAGGCATTTGATACTGTGGAATGGCCCTTCTTATGGGAGACATTGCGTAGAATGGGCTTCCCTTTGCTCTTCATTAAATGGCTTCAGGTGATTTACAAATGTCCCACCTCCTCTGTGCGCCTGGGGGGTCTATTGTCTGGCCCCTTCCGGCTATTCAGGGGCACGAGGCAGGGTTGCCCTCTCTCCCCGGCACTATTTGCCCTTGCAGTGGAACCGGTGGCGGAGGCGCTGCGCACGTCCCCGCACATCAGGGGTCTGCGCATAGGGCTGCTGGAGGAGAGGGTGGCACTATACGCTGACGACATGCTCCTTTTTCTCGAGGATGCGGGTCCGTCATTACAGGGTGCGCTGACAGTGCTGAACGATTTTGCGGGGGTCACGGGATTAAAGGTTAACTGGTCCAAATCGTTACTATTCCCAATTGACCAAGCAGCAAGGACGACATCCCCTTCTGACACTCCCCTTCAGTGGGTAGGCACTTTCAAATACCTGGGTGTAATTGTCTCCCCCCGAGCAACAGACTTTATTTCTCTCAACTTGGACCCAGTGTTGCTGGATATAAAGGTTAAGCTCAAAGCGTGGAGTAATTTGCCGCTGTCCTTATGGGGCCGAATTAACCTCATTAAAATGAAGATCGTTCCCAGACTCACTTACCTTTTTCGTCATTCCCCGCAGTGGATTCCAAAATCTTTCTTTAAAAGGCTTAATCAGATCTTTTCTTCCTTCCTCTGGGGTTCCTCCCCACCGAGATATAAACTAAGCACCTTAATGAGACCGCAAACACAAGGGGGTATGGCGTTCCCAGATTGTTTTAAATACTACCTTGCCGCACAACTGGTGACAGTGGCGTGGTGGCTAGATCCGGATGCCTCAAATTCAGCTATAGCCCTGGAGGCGGCAGTGGTAGGTTCATTGGAGGCACTCAAATTGCTGGTTTATAGGGGACCTCGTGCCCCCTACCCCCTGACCCCCTCCATATGCACCACCATACGCGCATGGCGAGCGGGGTTGACGGTGGAGAAATACAGATCTACTGAGATCTCGCCGAACGCTCCGCTTTGGCTGAACCCGAATATACCTCATCTCTACAACATGCCGGATCCATATGTCTGGACCAAGTATGGCATCAAACTTATATCGCATATAACAGAGAGCAATACTTTAATTCCCTTGTCCCGACTCACACAGACTCATAATCTACCGGATCATTATGTTTTTCGGTACCTACAACTGTCACATGCGTTTAATGCCCAATTCCCACATTCCTCCTGCATGGTGGTTCAGTCAGGGTTGGAGAGGACACTTCGCTCCAGATGTGCTGAAAAACCAACATCTCGTCTGTATGAGCATCTGATATTTGTGTCTCTCCCTCCCATGGATAATCTCTGGACTTGTTGGCAAAGAGATATCCCTACGCTGGACAACGATGACTGGGATGATGTCTGGGATTTCCCCTTTAGCTCCCTAGTTTCGTTGCGAGACAGACTTGTACAGTTTAAAATAGTGCACAGAGCGTACTTCACACCTCATAGGCTTCATAAAATCTGAGCTCTCTGCAGAATGCTGGAGGTGTGGGGTCTCCCCGGGAGACTTTACACATATTTTCTGGGCTTGTCCTAAGATCCAGCAATATTGGACTGAAGTGCTGGATCTGATTGGCCTAGTCGCCCTGATTACGGTGCCAATGACGATGGGGGTGTGCCTCTTGGGCCTGATAGACACGCTGGTGCCGACTGTTGCGAGGAGAACTCTGATTGGGTTATTGCTCTTTTATGCTCGGAAAAATATAGCTATGCATTGGAAGAAACCCACGAATGCCTTCTCTGGCTCGATGGAAGCGTCTTGTAAACGAGAACCTTCCCCTATATAAAGATACATATGAAAATAGAGGGTGCCCCTTGAAATATAACAAAATTTGGCGTACCTGGTTAGCGGAACCCACAACGGCTTGATTGTCAGGAGGCGAGGTTACGGAATAGTTATGGTTACCTTGCTGTAGAGGGGTACGGGAGCATTGTATACCTGATTGGGCAAAAGCTGCTCCTGGTTATGGAGGAGATGTCTGACGGACTGGATATCAGCTGTGTCCCGAGTACGCATATACCTGTCATGCACTGTCCAGATCACATGCTAAAACTGTCATGACTTGTTAAGCACTATCTGTCTGCTGCATATGTACCTGTTAAGATTTTTACCCTTTTTTTTTTTTTTTTTGTTTTGTTTTGTTGTTTTTTGAAACTGTCTATTGTTCAAAAATTTAATAAAACAGATTTATCAAAAAAAAAAAAAATACCTGAGCTCCTGTCATAAATCTTCTTAGCTGAGGACTTTGAGCTTTCCGTCTGTGCTGTACTCTTATCAGATAGCATTGTCCCCAAGCTTTCTCTGTGGACAGCAGAACACATGCCCCCCTATGTTATGAAAAAAAGGAGAGGGGAGTGTTTTATAGTCCTGTGTTAAGGTGACAGCACTGTTCTTCCCGAGATACAGCACATGGCAATATTATCCCAGTACATGAAGTGTTTTACTAGCAGGATTACCAGTTGAAAATAAAGAACTTGGATCCTGCATGTATTCTGTGTGTAAAAAGTTTGAACAAGAAAATAAAGAGAAAACACTAATAAAACTTACGCAGCCACCAGTTTTATGGATTGTAAACTACAATACTGTGTGAATTACATTTTTGCTCTAGGGTTTAGATACACTTTAATAAACGGCCTTATGTTATACAAAAAAGTGCTAACAGCTTGCTAGAAATGTAAGAGAAGTTTTCAGCACAATGTTTGTAGGCTAGCTGACCAGGGTAGAGTCTACTTAAGTTACAAAAATTCTTATACGACAGAATACAATTTCAAAAGTGATTTCATGTGTTGCAATGTATTTGTATTGTATTTTCGAAAGGACAACTGCACTGATTAAACAAAAATCGTATGATCTGGTATTGTGTGAGTAATTTTTTCATGCTTGTCCCATCTGACAATTTAGCATGAACTGTCATGATCGGCTCTCTTGAGCTGTGTGTTAACAATCAGATTTTCGTACGATTGTTTCAAAAGTGGTATTTTTGTACGATTTTCTTATCGTTTGCATGGGCCTTTAGTACAGTGATCTATCAGTTTTTTTTCGCCCAGCCCGAGTTGAATGAAAAAAAAAAAATACATTGTTTTAGTATCAGTAGAAACAGGACAAGATATAGAATAAAATATATATAATAACTATATTAGGACTGGCCAAGTACGGATCAAAATTTGGCCAGTTCAGCAGGAACCAGACAAATTTTGATACATCTTGGTAGGCTAGTTTTGTCGATCAGCTTCAATACAAACCTGTCAGGTTTTTCGCATGCTATCACTACTGGCGGCTATAACCTCCAACAGTTATCATTGTATTCTGACAGCTAGAAAACCTCCCTCTTTCAAAATAGAATAGCGCAGCAAGAGGGATCCCCGTGCAACACGGACAGGGGTTGATTTGCTAAAACTGGAGAGTGCAAAATCTGGTGCAGCTCTGCATAGAAAGTCGCGTCCCATTCTATGCAATAGAACTGTCCCAATAGGAGCGACACAGGTCGCTCCGATTTAGAAAAAGGTTCTTGTACGCCTTCGGGGGCGGCTCGGGGCGACCTGCATTGACTTCTATACAGAGGTCATTTTGCAGGTCGTCTCTGAAGTCGTCTTCAGGACGCCTTGCGGTGTCGGCCCTGAAGTCGTGCCACCTGTGTGAACCGGCTGTTAGGACTGTTTGTTTTAAAACAAAAAAATGATCAAATAAGAAAAAAGCAATATTTTTTTTTGTTTGATTGTTTTGTTTCTATAGATTGCATAAATATATTTTGTAAAACAGTATTGCCAAAATAAAGCAATGTTTTTCTTTACCTTTTGTTTGTTTTTGGAAGGGTATGACCAAGTTATTCTTTAGCTGAATATAAAAACGTTTCTGGTCCATAAGAGGTTTATACTTTAGATCTGAGTGCTAGTAGTTAAAATTATGGATGCACCAATACCGATACCAAGCATTTCAGTGAGTATCGGTACTCGCCGAAATGTTCCTGTTATTGAAACTGGTGCAATTTGCATCAATAAAAAAATGAATAGCCGCAAATCGCACTGCAAAGAATCGCATGCAATTAGAACAGGAATGCGGTGCGTTTCCTGATGGAATTGCATGCGATTTCCCCCACTGCTCCTGTATGTGTGTGTATACAAAGGGATTCAAGCGCTATCTAGTCAGGTTAAATAATGTTACAATTTACAATACATATCTAGTAGCAAATCAGGGCCGCTGGAGGTGCTCACAGGGCTGGGGGAGATGTAGAGGCGGTCTGCCCTCAAGCTTACATCACGTCCACCCTATACCCAAGGGTTGCAGAACTTCTCCAGCCTTGTGACAACCTCCATCAGCCCTGATTTGCTACTAGATGTGTACTGTGAGTACTAACATTGTTAAACCTGACCCGAGGGCACTTTAATCCATTTGTACACACGCACGGGCAGTGGGGGAATACAATGGCATTGCATCCCTGTTCAAATTGCATGCAATTATTTGCAGTGTGATTTGCTCCATTTTTTTGTATTGATGCAAATCACACTGCAAAATATCGGTACTTGGTGGTACTTGGTATTGGTGAGTAATTGACTGAAAGTACCACTTGTACTCCCTAATTTGTGTTGCATATGATAAATCACTGGAGTGAATTTAAGTAAATTCTCACTTTCTGAACTCCTTTAGTAAATTAACTTATTGGTCTGCAAGTGTGTGTGTGTCCCTATTGGGGAGGTCAGGATAATATAAAAATGTAACACTTATTGGCAGGGCCGTCTTAATAGCATCATGGGCCCCTGGGCAAGGTAATGCTCTGGGGCCCCTACAATGATGACAGTGCAGGTAAACAGACATCAAGTAGGTAGGAGGCAGACTGCCTCCCCTGTGTATCTATCACTCTCAGTGCCATCATGGGGCCCCCAATTATGGGGCAGCGTGGGCTCAAGGACCAGCTGCTTTGGGGAAGTGCAGGGGCCCCCCTTGCAGCTAGGGCCCTTGGGCAGTGCCCAGGTGTGCCCTGTCGTTAAGAAAGCCCTGCTTATTAGTTGACTTCAGAACTCAGTTTACATGTAACATTTTCCTGTATCAGTGGAGTATCTAATTTTTCCCTAAAAGGTATACATTTAAGTATGGCTGTTATGTATATGTAGATGCTTTTCTGGGGCACATTCTGAATTGTGCAGTAAAATCTGGTAAATGTTGTGAAATATGTTAGCTCTACTTGTCTGGTAAGATGATCTATCCCTGTGATTATGAAATGATTCCCTAAAGATTCTATGTAAGAAAAGCTGTGTTGAACATATTTGAGTTTTCTTGTAGAGTAAAGTTACGTTTATTTAACTTTTTCACCAATTAAAACTTAACCACAACCCATTTTTTTTAGTTTGGGTAGCTCGGGAAGGATTTAAATTTCGGTGAGGTTTTTATTGTGTCTGTGACCACATTGGTAAGATGTTTCCTCTCTTTGTGGCCATGTAAGCCCAAGACAAGAAATGAGGGGAAAGGGGGTATTCAGGACATGACAACAAAGACAGGGATAAAAAACCTAAGAGAGGTTCTAACCTTTCCTTCTTTACTCAAATTTTTTCCTTGCTGTCTCTGACCCTGTTTGAACTGTTTGGAGTTCACTTATAAACTACTAAAATCTGTGTATTAGTTCGAATTAAATATTGTAAGTAAAGAATTGCATTAAAAAAATTAACTATCATGATTCATTTCACATGATTCAGAGTTTCCTGCATTTGTTTTCACATGTGAATGCAAACTGCATTTATAATACCACATGGAATTTTACCATTTATTTTACGGGATTACTGGGCCTGAAATGATTCATGTAAATCAGTACTATATGTGCTGTTTTTGCTTGTCTAGTGTTACTGAAAGATTTAAAGAGTTCAGGCTGAGGTGCAATGGGTCATGCAACAATTTTTTTTTATAGACATTAGGAGTTTTTGGCTTCCCACAAAAAGTGCACCATAAGTGTTTTGTCCAGTCAGAGACAAAAACAGCTAACTGGCTTTGCTCGTTGCTGAGCTACAAGCCCCCCCCCCCCCCATAGACATAGTGATGTTGATTTACTAAAACTAGAAACGGCAAAATCAGCTTCTAGCTTCAGCTTGTTCAATTAAGCTTTGACAAATTTCCTGGAAGTTGATTGGTTTCTATGCAAAGCTGCATCGGATTTTGCATTCTCCAGTTTTAGTAAATCAACCCCATTATGTATATATAAAAAAAGGGAAAAAATTGTCACCAATTCCAAAATTATACTTTCTAGTCCCTTCTTACTGGTCTTATTTTACCTTGTGATGATGTCCATTGCAACAGCTTTTTGCATAGCCCCCTTAAATCATAGGTTTAATGGTAGACGAGCTAGAAGAAAAACTGTCAGAGTATGCTGGTGCTTTAATACTGTCCCTGCAAGATTCAGGTCAATCCTATAAGAATTTTCTACAAATTATTGACGTCTTCTCAATGTATTCGAGACTCAGGGTAAACTGATGTAAGTGCCAGATTTTGCCAGTTGACCCCAATGTTACATCCAGGGCTGACCTTTCCTTGACACATACATCCACATTTAAATATCTAGGCATCCATATGTATATCATCCTCTATACTTATCTGTTGTCAGCTGAATCTTATTTCCCTAATCTGACTGACCAAAAAACAAGCTTACTGTTTATTTCTACTTTTCCAGACAAAATAGTATAACACCTGCGTTATATTTGTTACATATTCTCATTTGCATAGTTTAACCTATTTTTTTTTTTAAAAGATTGCTGCTTACAATTCTTAATCCTCTTTATTAATACCTCCAACACTGAACAAATTCTACTTAGTTCTCTTTGTTTATGAGGTGGCTGGGGAGCTGGGTTTGCCATTATTAACCTTGTCTGTACTGTGCTGACAGATCTGATTTCCAGTTGTAAACTAGACTTGACCACTGTATGTCCTAACAGAGTGTTAAAGATTTGGAAGGTGGTCTTGTTAATGAGAGGAGACTTTCTGTCCTAAGCCTTTTTTATTGGGGCAGACTGACTGACTCTGACGTTACTTTGAAATGCTTGGAGAACCACCTTAAGGCTAACAAACATAAAAAAATATAGGTGTGCTGTATGAATGGGAACACAAACAAATATGTAGTGGAGCTTTCTCAAATTCAACCTCAAAAGTGATGTATTAAAACATTAACCGATTTGACAGATAGACTAAAATGGCTACTCCAGGGTTTGAGAAATTTGCTTGGAATCTAGGAGCCAGCTTGAAAAGTTAGGAGTCAGTACCGCCAATTTTGCACGCAGAATCGAACGCATACATGAGTTTTGCCAGCATATTAAAGCGGTGTTCAAACCACACATGTGAGGTTTGGCCGCGATTGGTAGAGCAAGAGAAATAATTCTAGCCCTAGATCTCCTCTGTAACTCAAAACATGTAACCTGTAGAATTTTTTTAATTTTATGGAGATTTTAAAGGGTAAAATTTTGTCGCCATTCCACTAGCGGATCCAATTTTGAAACGTGACATGTTGGGTATCAATTTACTCGACGTGGCATTATCTTTCACAATATAAAAAAAAAATTGGGCTATATAACTGTTGTCTTATTTTTTAAATTATACATTTTTTAATTAAAAAAGTGTATTTTTTCCCAAAAAAGTGCGCTTGTAAGACCGCTGCGCAAATACGTTGTGACAGAAAGTATTGCAACGACCGCCATTTTATTCTCTAGGGTGTTAGAATAAAAAATATATATAATGTTTGGAGGTTCTAATTAGAGGGAGATGGCAGTGAAAACACAGGGGAAGCTCCATTAGTCTTGTCATGCCAACGGCCACCACAAGATGGCACCAGATCACAGAAGGAAGCAAAGCCGCGGCCTCAATTACCGGCTGTCGCAGCCCGACGTGATCGCATGGCGGGGGGGCGCACAGAGACACAGGATGGGGTATCCTGTGTCACCGTGCACCCCCCGCCGCGCAATCGCGTCGGGCTGAGCCGGCCGGTAATTGAGGCCGCGCATTTGCGACCTTCTACAGGCCTATGCTTCCTTACCCAGGCACCAGGTCGCTAATTCTAGTCGCAATTGCGACCTGGCGCCCAGATTTCGTCGAGCCCTGGGCTACTCCCTTCAGACCTCTGCAAGCTGTCCTTAACAAAATCTTTTCTAGCTGCTGTTCTGCCTTTCTTTCCTCCTTTAAAAATCATAGCACACGGCATTTACTATCTCTAGTACTACCATCATCTAACCCCTCCTCATTGCTGGATCCCACTTCCTAGTAATCTCTAGCTGTTGAAACATCACTGCCTCTTTCTTCTTCCTGCCTGGGTCCCTGACTGCTTTTTGGCTGAACTCTCCTTTCCCTTTTTTGGTCATGTTGCTATCTTCCTCATCCTAAACACCTTAAAGGAGTTGTAAAGGCAGAATGTTTTCTTTTCTTAATGCATTAAGATAAAAAGCCTTCTGTGTGTAGCAGCCTCCCCAGCATCCCTCTAACACTTACCTGAGCCCCATCTCTGTTCAGCGATGTCCACGAGTTCCTGGCCATCAGGGAATATCCTCCTTATTGGCTGAGACAAATCAGCAGTGCCATTGGCTCCTGCGGCTGTCAGTCAAAGTCAGTAAGCCAATCAGGAGAGAGAGGAGGCGGGGCCGAAAAGCAACTCTATGTCTAAATGATTTCAATTTACAAATACCATGCTTGTGACCCCACAATACGGATACAACTTTTCCATGAAAGGGAATTTAATAAGACACGTGGCTTGTCACTAAAATTAGCAAATTTGCTTGCTGTGGGGGCACTCAACAGGGGGGAGGGGCCAGGAGCAGTGAAAAGGGCCCCAGGAAGAGGAGGATCTGGGCTGCCCTGTGCAAAACCACTGCACATAGGAGGTAAGTATAATATGTTTGTTATTATTATTATTTTTTTTAAAGAGACTTTACAATCACTTTAAACGAGGAATGTTTGCATGTGATCAAGATCATTCTCCTGTAGGGAATCAGTAATTATGTGATTAAATAACTCCACTGACTTCCCATAGCTAGTTGGCAGGGCTATTGCAGGTTTAGCTAATGGGGAGGAGGAAGAGCGCACAATAGAAGCACTTGTAGACAACTGCCTGCTCTGCATTGGGAAGGAGGAAAAAAAAGTAAGGCTGTGTCAGCCACTTTACGTTCTGTGTATGCTTTAGCTGTATGACATGGGCAGATGTGCCCTCACTCAAGGTGGTGACCACCACATTGTCTTGCAGAACATTATTACCCCTTACTATTTCCATATGCCTCTCACTTTAGACCTGGCTGATTTTTTTGTAATACAGGGTTAATATTGCTTAATATTAAGACAGCTATGACAATATGGGGGAAAATATATGGTGTTTTGGTGCACACTACTTTACCACACAAGTATGCAGAGATGTGCTGCAAAAGGCAGCTTTGCCTGTGTCAGCAACAAATGTATACTGCAGCCCCGAAATGCCTTTGATGATTTACACTTACTTATGAAAAAATCAGGCAGGAGGGATATAGCAGCACAATATACTGTATGACTAATTGTTTATGGTGTGCATTTATTATTGTGCATTAAACTAAGATGTGACAACTTCATAGACTGAACAGTGGGATCTGAGCAGTCTGTAATGGAGGAGGCAGTGTAGGCTGGCATTGCTTCTAGGGGAGCTACTGCAGTTGGAGGATATGGAAAGCTGCCATCAAAAGTTCATGTAAGAGTATGAGGTGAAAAAAGAACAATGTGGTTATGGAGGTGAGCATTGTAGAAGAGGTGAATGACACAGTACAACAGAAGAAAGCAGAAAAAGACAGGGGGAAGGTGAAGGGCATTGGGAGAGACCAAGGACTGCATTGATTGCTTAGTTAATAGTGGATAGCATTTAAAAGAGCAAGGAGAACGATGAGCAGCCCAAAAAATTTGCCCTAGAAAATTAAATTAAATATACCTTCCCAAAAAAACATAAACTATGAATTTCAGAAGGGTCAGCAACATACAGTATGGCAACAATTTTTTTGTTGCTGCCTGGCTTTCCCTGTGGCCATACAATCTCCCCCTTCATTTGCTGCTGCCTGCCCTTTCATGTGGCTGTAGGATTTCGCCCTCCATTTGGTGCTGCCCATCCTTCCTGTGTTGTAGAAGGGTGGGCAGCCTGTGACTGCAGGTTTTCACCCTGCAGAGGCTTTTAATGCCCTGACCATAATGAAAATAAAAAATGTAAAAAAAACGCAATTGACTGCTGAGTGTCTCTGAGAGGAAAGATTATGCTAGCGTAAAAGAGGAATTGTGAATACCCCGACTTCTGCTGTGTACAGCTCAACCACTGCATCAATATCAAATATACAGAAACAAATAAAAATACATAAATACATATGAAAAAAAATTACAAAACAAAGGTGCTATTGAAAATGTTCCACTTTAGGGCTACCCAGCCCAGGACATTTGCAATAGATTATATAACGGAGTACAATGAGCTTGAAAAAGCAGAGCTCAAACTGCAAGACTTGGGGTGGTTATGGCTGATGTCTGCTGCTATTTTTGGAATTGCACTGTACAAGATTTGTATTTATTGTCTGGCAAATAATATACATTCTAATTTCTGTTTCAAGATAAACCTGTCTCTTCTATCCCCTACTTATATCACAGCCTAATCAAGCTGGTTACGACTTACGAGTTGTCCTGCTAATGTTTATTTCAAGATCGCACCTGCCATGTCTCTCCTTCTTTTATTGCGGCCTAACCAAGCTGCTTAGATAACACACCACTGAACAGTATTTCTCTCACGTAATAGTATGTGAATAGTACCTAATAACTCTCACGTAATAGACAATACACAGTCATTTGAATTCAAATATAAAACCCGCCTTGTTTTCTATTTACTGCCTATTTGAATCTGTATGTACTGCCCTGATACTAGTTTGTGTCTAGTTGGGAATTATGGGAAAGGGAGGGGGTTCAAGGAATATAAATAAGTTGTAAATAAATAAGTTGTGCACGTTCCTCTGCTGCTCACTTATCTTTTTTTTTGTCCTAATAGCTAGCTCACACTTTATGTAATTCCCCAAATCACAATAATATCAAATCAATAAGTCTACAAATCAAAAATAATGCAACAAATAGCAACATTTAAATCAATAACTATCACCCTCTTGTGGTTAAATAATGATACTGTACACAACAAAATATTTTTAAATGTGCTCTTTTTGCATATCATGTCAAACAGAAAAAAAAAAATATGTGATGTGTGTTGGGGGTGGTGGCGCTGTTCACAGGATTCCTAAATAAACTGTGTAGGAAACCACTAAACGTGTGATCTAATTATCTGCTCAGGTGAGACATAAAAAATAAATAAATAAAAAATAAAAAGTGAATAAATAGATCCCACTAGGAGCACTAGAGAGCCCCTGGTGGGTGAAGTGCATCAGCCTAGGGATGTATTGATAACAATCAAAATGTGTTATCACTTAAACCAGGCGTGTTCTGTATACATATAGGGCCAGATGTAGTTAGGCAGTAAGTGAACTCCTGCCTAACTCTCACTTTGAGCCGGCGTTTCTGTTTTCTGTAGTCAGAAAACGAAACCGGGTTGGAGTTACTATACGAGCGGCGTAATTGTATTTCGCCGTCGTATCGTAACTTCAATTTTAAAAATGGCGCGCGGGGCGTTCCCGCTGATTAACGCCGAGAATATGTTAATCAGCGGGAATCGGAAATTCACGATCGTATTCGGGCGCGACGCAGTGACTTTCCGACGTTTCCGTAAGAGATACACGGCGTAAAGAAATACATGCCCCCTAGGTGGAGTATCCTATGTTAAGTATGGCCGTCATCATCGCGTCGGAAAAAAAAAAATTCGAGTCGTTTGCGTAAAACGTCCGTGAATGGGGATTGACGTCATTGACGTTCACTGACAGAATTTGGAGCATGCGCACTGACAGTCGATGCATGCGCAGTACGTTCGCCGCGGGATCGCGCCTAGTTATAATAATACACGCCCCCTACCCGCCCAATTTGAATTCCGCTGGCTCATTTTCGCTACGCCGCCGCAACTTTAGGAGCAAGTGCTATGTGAATAACAGTACTTGCTCCTAAAATTTCGCCGGAGTAATGTAAATGAGAAACGTTACTCCAACTTAAAGATTCACCCATCTACCTGAATCTGGCCCATAGAATGTAAAGTGAATCAACTGCCACTTGGCAGAAATAAATCAAACTTTAATGTGACTAGTGAAACAGGTGCAAAAGTTCATATCAATGGGTATTCTTGTAAAGTGCAACAGTCCTTAGTATCAAGATCGTCAACAAATTACAGGGTGTCTCCGTTGTGTTCCGGTGCTCCCCCACCAGGTCCCCACTCACCAGATCCACTAACCCCTACAGGGGTATGGTGCATGTAGTAATCACTGGGGTGCTGGATCTTCCTCCAGTTACTGTGTGCCTTGAGTGTGGATCCAAGAGGTAGGGTGTGGTAGTTTACAGATCCTGGTTCATCTGGGGGAAAAAAGGACAAGCTCCCATAGTGTGGTAAATAAAAAACTTGTTTTATTTGCACTATCCACCCGGTCCCGGGGGGTGCAATAAAAACATTAATTAAAAATATAATAGCACAATGAGCTAGTAATAAAATAATAAAATAAAAAAGGAATAAATTATAAAATAAGGAACAAACAGGGCACACTATGCACAGCCGTGAGTGTATGCCGCTGGTAGCTGGCACTGGCGTGCGTTCCACTGCCTCCCAAGTACCTAACCAGAGGTGTGTGCGTGCATGCGTCCGCTTGACGTACGTTTCGTAAAGACGTTTTCAAATTGGGAGGCAGTGGAACGCACGCCAGTGCCAGCTACCAGCGGCATACACTTACAATTATTTGTGTCCTTTGTCCTGGAAGAGCACCTATTTTTCAGCATGAAGAGCAACAATATATTTTTTTCTGGTTGATATTATACATTTGCAAAAGGAGAATGTGCATAGTATCATTATTTAAGAACACAATGTTCTGGGAATACTGTTTTCTCATTTTGTTGAACTGTTAAGACAATGTAGCACAGGCCTTGACAAAATATGGGTGCCAGGTCGCAATTGTGACCTGGCGCCTGGGGAAGCTTAGGGCTGCAAAAGGCCGCAAAGCCACGGCCTCAATTTCCGACCAGCGCGGGGGGCAATCACGGTTGGCCCGGTAATTGAGGCCAGGGCTTTGCGGCCTTCACAGAAGGAAGCTGAGGACTGAGGAAGGCCGCAAAGCCGCGGCCTCAATTCCCGGCCGGCGCGGGCCAGACGGTAATTGAGGCCGCGGCTTTGCAGCCTTTACAGAAGGAAGCTAAGGCCTGCAGAAGGAATCTAGAAGTGGCCATTTTGTGGTGGCCGTTGGCATTACAGGTTGCATTACATTACATTACAAGTAGCAAAAAACAGCAGTTCTAATGTGTTTTTTCACTGCCATCTCCTACCCTCTAACTAGAACCCCCAAACATTATATATTTTTTTTATTCTAACACCCTAGAGAATAAAATGGTGGTCATGCAATACTTTCTGTCCCACCGTATTTGCGCAGCGGTCTTACAAGCGCACTTTTTTGGGGAAAAATACACTTTCTTTAATTAAAAAATAAGACAACAGTAAAGTTAGCCCAATTTTTTTTTATATTGTGAAAAAAAATGTTACGTCGAGTAAATTGATACCCAACATGTCACACTTCAAAATTGCGTCCGCTCGTGGAATGGCGACAAACTTTTACTCTTTAAAATCTCCATAGGCGACGTTTAAAAAATTCTACAGGTTGCATGTTTAAGGTCTAGGGCTAGCACTATTGCTTTAACTCTACCAATCGCGGCGATACCTCACATGTTTGGTTTGAATACTGTTTACATATGCGGGCGCTACTCAGGTATGCTTGCACTTCTGCGCCCGAGCTTGGCGGGACGGGGTGCGTTTTTTGGCTCCTAACTTTTTTAGCTGGCTCCTAGATTCCAATCAAATTTGTCAAACCCTGATGCAGCAAGATACTGCTAAAAATGAAGCTCACAAACTATACTATTAAACTGTTTGGTTACTGGATTTAGGCTTGACGAGAATCTTGTCAAGCTTTCCTTGCATACACACTGTCAAGACAAAGTCTCATCGTTCTCAAACGCGGTTATGTACAACACGTACTACGGCACTATAAAGGGGAAGTTTGATTCCACTGGCGCCACCCTTTGGGCTGCTTTTGCTAATCTCGTGTTACTGCCTGTTAGCAAAAGTTTGGTACAGCATGATGAATGTACTAATGTATGTCTGTTACAGCATGATGAATGTACTATCTCCATTACAAACGCTACTTTTACCCAAGGCACGCTCCCGTCTCATACTTTATTCTGAACATGCGCGGGTTTCTAAGCATACACACTAACGTGTTTCTCGTCGTAAACCAGCCGATGAGAAACACAACAAGGAAATTGAGACTCCCGATGAGAAAAAAAAGAGCATGCTCTCTTTTTCTCATCCAGATCCACGACAGTTTTCTCGACGAAAAACAGAAATTTTTTCGGCAAAAATGCTCTGCCAGCATTTTCTAAATGGATTTTTGCAGAGGAAAACGGTCGTGTGTATGAGACCTCATACTGCTCTATAACACCACATACAGCCTAAAGTGACATTAATCACTTAACCCCTGGACCATATTGCTGGTCAAAGACCATAGCACTTTTTGCGATTCGCCACTGCATCGCTTTAACTGACAATTGCGTGGTCGTGCGGCGTGGCTCCCAAACAAAATTGGCGTCCTTTTTTTCCCACAAATAGAGCTTTCTTTTGACGGCATTTGATCACCTCTGCGTTTTTTTTTTTTTGCGTTATAAACATTTTTTTCGGTACTGCGACATTATGGCGGACACTTTTGACAAATTTTTGGGACCATTGGCATTTTTATAGCGATCACTGCTATAAAAATGCATTGATTACTATAAAAATGCCACTGGCAGTGAAGGGGTTAACACTAGGGGGCGGGGAAGGGGTTAAGTATGTTCCTGGGTGTGTTCTAACTGAAGGGGGGGGGTGGACTCACTAGGGGAAATCACTGATCTTCTGTTCATACATTGTATGAACAGAAGATCAGCATTTCTCTCCCTGACAGGAAAGGGAGCTCCCTGTCCTCGTTCTGTAACGAGCGATCACGTGTGCCCAGCGGGGATCGCGCCCGCCGGGCACAAGCATAGAAGTCAGAGGCCGCTTTAAGAGCCGACATAGAGCTATGGGCTCTCGCGCAGGGGAGCCAACCTGCCGCCATATAACTGTGGCGGCAGGTCGGGAAGCAGTTAAAGGCTATTTAAAAAAATAAATAACAAACATGTTATACTTACCTGCTCTGTGCAGTGGAGCTCAGGTCTATATTGGAGGGGGGGGGGGTGCAGGTGCACTGGACACAGAAGGTTTTTAACCCTTATGCATAGAATGCATGAAGGTAGAAACCTTGAGCCTTTAAAACCACTTTAAAGTTATCTCCTCAGCAATTCGTTTTTGCTTGGTCTCTAATAGCAGTGTCCCTCATTGCAGTGCCCGTTTTTGACAAAAGCTTTCCTATTAGACTTGAAAATGAACAGAAATTAGTAGCCCCCCCCCCCCCCTTGTCATAGACTTCTACAAGGCTTTCAGTTAAATTCAGGTTTTGGGAATTTAAAGCAAGATTTCACAAACCCCATCCCAAAGAATTCACAATTTCTTCTCTCTTCCACATTTCCAGCACATCCTGGATTAAATTTTGTGGTCAACCAAAAGTATCAAATATACTGATAACATTGTGGGGGATAATTCTCTAATTTCCTTTAATGAATTAAAGGAGAAATACAGACCTCTAAATATGTACCTATTTAGATGCCTGCAGCTCTGACATGCCCATCATGTGCAATTTGGCCTTACGCCACTTGACAATGCACTCTCCCTGCAAAATAAGTATTTACCTGAGCTGCTCTCCAATGTATACAAGATGCTACACTTTAACCCTAGAGCCCATGGTAATTGCCATTTTATGTGCACTTTGTGAGTTTACATGTTAATGTCTTTTATACTTCTTGTGATATCCAAGGGTATACAGGAACAATTGCCGTTCTTGTTTATTTACATTGGTACTTTATTAGCTTAATGCAATATTTAAAAAGCAGCATACACTGGTTGTATTATTTGTTTGGCTTCATATATATTTACGGAGTTAAAATCTCTATTTTAGCCTAGATATTAGAAAAAAATATTGTTCAGTTCTTTGGGTTCACTAGTTCTATTGTATGCTATGGACTTTTAGCATTTTTCATTTCTTGCATTTCGCCTTTAGAATTTTTGGAAAGATCTTGCATTGTTTGATTTGGATCATATGGAGCATGGTTGCATGCAGCTTTTTTCTTGCATTTGTCATGTATTCGTTTTATTTTTATATTAAAGTCAGTGGAAAAGTCAGCTCAAACATATCTCAAATGCAAGCTCCTTCCAAGAAAGCACCCAAATGCTTGCTTCATTTGACATCTGAGTCTAATGCCTGTTTATCCAGATTTCTTTTAAAATTCATAACTGTCTGTTTTTTTAAACAATGTAAATTCCATAAAAGTAACCAATGCCAAGACTTTGTTAGTGCAGATTCTGTCAAAAACACTGGCTGTCCCAGTAAGTCTGCGCTGAACAGCCTAAAGTTGCCAGTATCCTCTGCACTGGCAGGAACCACAAGAGTAATGCATTGACAACGCTTAATTTAACTACTACAGCTCTTTGGAAAGGCATGGTAAGTCCAGAGTGTGAAGGGTTAAGCACAAGTTCAAAAGCTTTGGCTCATTTTGTTGAGCCTGCTCCCAGCTGTAAATTAAAAGTTTTCTGGGAGGCTATACAGCCACACAATTACTTGTACAGTGCGAGCAGTGCGGTCCCTCATCAGACCCCCCCACCATGGTTACCATTTTCTCCCACTGTTCCTGGGAGCCCTTGACCACATCGGAGGGCTTCAGGGTGGGAAGTGGGAGGAAAACGATCAATCTTCCCTGCAGTGAATGAAGCCTGAAGCAATGATGATTTAGCCACTTATGGTTGCAAGATAATTAAACACAACCTCCATTGCCCTGCACACACTCAAAAATGCAAATGCAAGCACAATGCGTGGGCGTGTATGTAAACTGCAAATGCCCCACACATGAAGTATTGCCACAAATATCAGAGTGAGAGCAACAATTCTAGCACCATAGCTCACAGGTAAATCGGTAGTAAGGTCCGCTTTGTAATTTATACCTACAGGTGCACATTTAGGAGATATTCACTCTTTTGGCAGCTGGTGATGTCACCGGCGCATGTGCTCCTAAGGAGCGGCATACCCGTGGCATTCCTTATTCTGTTCTGTGCTGTGGCTGTGACTCCCGAACACATGCACAGGAGTGACGTCATTGCGGCTTGGCCATTCAAGCTGCGGGAGCCCACGAACCTGAAAGGAAGACCGGGTAAGGATGGAAGCCCTGTCAATGGTGACAGCGCACCTATGGAGTGCTTTGTCCTAAGGTAAGTGTTTTTTTTATGTGGCGGTTTACTACCGCTTTAACCCCAAATTGGTTAAGTATAGGTCTGAACATTATACCAAAAGTAAGAGCTGAAAACCTTAATTTATTCCTAAAAAATTTTAAAAAAATGAAACTATGGCTTTTGCCAGAGCTGGGTTCAGCTTTCTCAAAAAGAGAAGTTGATTGGACTATACATGTTTCCTCCAATCGGTAACTTCTACTTGTTTACACTGTCTCTATTTGAGAGGCAGGGTAATGTTGGGAAAAGGCACCCATGGTATTGCTCCTTAAAGCAAGCAGTGTAATTACCACTGTTGTTTTAAAGTGGCCATTTAATAATAAAGTGTGTACCTAAAAAGATTTAATGTGTTGATAGAATAGATAGAAGGCTTCTCATAATAAGCAGACAGTGCTCGCCTTTTTTTCATTTAGTAAATACCTTTTATGGGTAAGACAGCCTTGAATTTTCATTGTTTTGGTCATTACCCTTGTAAAAATATACCTATATTTCAGGATTTGTAAATTATGTAAAGATATAGAGTTTTTTTTTTCCTTTAACAATGGCTTTCATTACTGTGTTATTATTATGGCCCTGCATAGCACTTTTTCAGGGTTTCAATGCTCTTGAGCTAATTGAGTTACAAAAACTGTAGTTCATATTAAAGTTAAAGCCTTGACAGGAAATTATACTTTCCCCTTGTAAATGTGTAATTTTAGTGCAGGATACTATTTTTCTGGCCTGCGCAGACTGCAATTGTGTGCTGTTGCAAACTCTATTATCTGCAATTACTTCCAAATCCTATTCCATCAACAGTTCACTTAATATAGTGTCATTTAATGTAGAAGATCCATGAATATTCTTTACTCACCAAATGCATTACCTTGCATTTATCCCCGGTAAATTTCATCAGCACTTATCCACTCAGTTCCAAATTTATACAGATCTCTTTGCTGGAAAGAAATATATATTTCTGAGTTTGTATTGCTCATTTTTTCAGGTTTATTGTAGACCAACATCAAGAACATACTGCAAGCTAAAGGAGAACTCTGGGGAAACATTGCTGTTGGAAGGAAACACTTTTTATATATATATATATATATATATATATATATATATATGCACTGTCTTTGCCTGAAATTGCATGCATGTTAATAAGAGCCCCTCAAATCCCATCTTGGGGGTAGACGGGTGGTCATTTTGCCTCTTTTTATTATTACATAGAGTCTGATTCTTCAAGTTTCTGTGACACTTATGGTATACTAAAACTAACCTCTCAAGGGATGTTATTACATCAAAGAGAGAAACAGGTGTTTCAATGCCTAACATTTTTTAATTGGTGATTTTAACATTTGATTCATGATACATTTTGATTAGTTAAAAAAGTGAATTTTGGTAAGAGAGTGGAATTTCAGGCATATTTTTGTTTTGTCGGAAGCAGGTGAAGCACTGATGTTATTTCATGGTCCAAACTGCACTTCCTTTGTATTATAAATACTAATGTAAAAAAACTGCAGTGTGCCTATCTCACATGTGCTTGTTTCTATATATTAAAGCGGAGTTCCACCCAAAATTGGAACTTCCGCTCAACCCACTCTCCTCCCCCTTACATGCCACATTTGGCATGTCATTTTTTTGGGGGGGGAAGTGGGGGCTTCAAGAGGAGTGGGACTTCCTGTCCCACTTCCTGCTTCCGCCGAGGGGCTGGTTTAAGCTTAATCGCCTACAGCAGCCCCTCCCTGTAGGCGATCACATGGGACACATGACAGGTCCCATGCGATCGCCTGTCCAATCAGCGGCGGGCCGCGCCGCTCGCGCATGCGCAGTTCCGCTCGCGCATGCGCAGTGGGTGCCCGGCCGTGAAGCCAAAGGCTGTCAAGGCCGGGTGCCCACAGTTGCAATGAGGACGCCGGCGGAGGAGGGGGGAGAGGAGCGGAGCCCCGGTCGGCGCGTCGCTGGAACGCTGGAGCAGGTAAGTGATTGTTTATTAAAAGCCAGCAGCTACACTTTTTGTAGCTGCTGACTTTTAATAAACAAAAATATTGGCTGGAACACCCCTTTAAAGTGCTGTGCAATAAATTAAATATATATCAACATTGGATTAATACCTTAAAAATATAATCTCATATCAATAATAGTGCCCCAATTAGTGATATTCCACTATTCATTAATAAAGTAAAATAAGCACTTTATTATTGTGGAACCGAACACTGATGCACATGCACTTTTGGGCTAAAGTTTGTTTTATTAATTTAATATAATTTAATTTAATTTATGTATAGTGGAATATCACTGGTGCACTATTATTGATATAGGATTACATTAGTATTAATCCAGTGTTAATATACTGTATATATAATTTTTTGCACAGCACTTCAATGTATAGAAACAAGCACAGATGAGAAAGGCACACTAGCACAAATTTTTCAAGGTATTATTTGCACGTATACCAGTAAGTCTTTCCATACAGTGGCTGGGACAGAGGCATTTTGTTACTGATTTAATTTGACTTATGAAGGTTGGCGCCGACATACTGTATATAGATCCTTACTATATTAGGCAAGCACTTTTGAAAAAAAAAACACAAATATTTATTTGTTGTATTATTTATTTCTAAAACAAAATTTAAGACTAAAATCTTTACACTTGAAATTCATTTTTGGAGCTTTGTTAGCTATAAAAAGATCTACATTTCCATCTACTCAGTCCTGATATTTATACAGCTGCACCACACAAGGCTTTTCTTCTGATGCAGTTTGGCAACACAATCTGGAAACCTCACTGCCCCCAGCCTGTGATTGGACAGTGAAAGAGCAGCAGCTGACTGATAAAGTGATTCCTCTGTTCACTCTGCTGTCTTCCCCTGTCAGCTTGTTTCTTGTCAGTACAATTGCATGCAGTACACCTTTTTTTGGCACGGGTGATTACAAGAGGCTTAAAATCGCATTAAGATATCATATTTACACTAGTTGCATTATTATTATATTTAAGTATTATCATTTTGATGAACGCCAGCCTTACTTTCAGTCTTGTACAGCCTCTTCTACTGTACTAAGGTATGTATGCCATTCACACAGCATACCAAAAGATATTAAAAGTCTTTCTTGTTTGGAATAGGCTGCAAGCTACTCTAAACAATTCCAAACCTTTAAAGTGGTTGTAAACCTTTTACAACCACTTTACCTACAGGTAAGCCTAGATTAAGGCTAACCTGTAGGTGTTTGAAATATCTTCTAAACCTCCACGGTTTAGGAGACATTTACTAAAATCACGGCCGCTGCTGTGTACGGCGTATTCGCACTGTAGCATGCCATTCCTGCTTGAAGCCATGCCGTCACTGGCATTGGACAATAACAGTGGCGGAGCCGCGATACCCATAAGTAATCCTCGGGCAAGATGTCGGCTGCCCAAGCGTTGGAATAGGATGGCTGCGGGGGCTTCGATCTGAGGTGAGTATTACATAATAATAATAATACATTATGCCTTTGTCTTACAGGTGGTCTTTTTTGTTTTTACTGGGTTTACTTCCTCTTTAAACCTTTGTTAAAGTGGATGTAAACCCCCCATACACACAGTGAAGTGAACACCCTCAGATGATACACAGAGATTAACCAAACCTCCCTACATAGGTTTTATATATATATATCTGCTGTGTTCACATTTATATACTGTTTAGAAAGTTGAGATTGTGTTAGGAGATTTTCTCTTCCTGGTTAATGTCTGGGCATACAGCCAAGATAGCCAACATTGCTGATTGGAGGAAAGGCACACACCCCCTCTCATCATAGGAAGAGACTCTCAGAGCTGTTTTGTAATAGGAGCTGCTCTCTGCTAATCAATTTTAGCAACCTCCTTTGAAAAAAAAGATTCTGGCTACTTTTTTCTAAATCGTCAAAAAATATGTCAGGAGTTCTCAGGCTGATAACAGAGGAACCTTCATAAGAGAGCTATAAGACTTAGCTCATTGAAAATAGATAACAAAATACTGCAGATATATGTGCCCAGCTCAAATTTCATTAATCAGGTGTACATCTAAGGCCATGTACACATGATTGGACCGGTCCGATGAAACTTCTCAGACGGACCGTTTTCATCGGACCAGGCTGAAATGGTCTGATGTGTGTACATACCGTGTTTCCCCGAAAATAAGACGTACTCCGAAAATAAGCGGGATTTTGACGCAAGATAGAAATATAAGACACCCCTCCGAAAATAAGACGTAGCGATGTAGTGTCGAATCTCCGAAAATAAGATGTAGTGTCGAATCTCCGAAAATAAGATGTAGTGTCGAATCTCCGAAAATAAGATGTAGTGTCGAATCTCCGAAAATAAGATGTAGTGTCGAATCTTGTAGTGATAGGCGTGTCGTATGCGGCGCGGCGCGGTAAGCAACACGTCATAGGTGTATGTTACTGTACTGGTGCTCAGGAGCTGTGAGGAGAAGAACACTCTGTAAAGCAAAAAGATTCTCCCAGCATTGACCAGCAAACCCCTCTCTCACCCCACACAAACAGATCACCACAGCTCCACTGTGCTCCACATCAGCTTTGCTGGCCTATCTTTTTGTACAACCAGACAAGATGAGTGCAAAAAGAAAGAGTTATTCTGTTGAGTACAAGAAAGGAATTGTGGAGGACTCCCGAGGCAAGAATCTTACGGCTTTTTGCAAAGAGAAGAAGTTGGATATCCGAATGGTCCAAAAATGGCGTGCAGAATACGATAATCTCAGTCTACAGGTGGACAGAGGAAATGCTAAGAAGCGCAAGTGTGGTTCAGGTAGGCAACCTTTATTTTCTGTAATAAAAATAAGACACCCCCCCGAAAATAAGCCATAGTGTGATTTCTTGAGGGAAAAAAAAATATAAGACGGTGTCTTATTTTCGGGGAAACACGGTACCATCGAACCAAAAATCCGATCAGACCAGAACGCGGTGACGTAGAACACATCGACGTGATGAAAAAAGTGAAGGGCACTGACAGGTGAAGGGGTTGGGAAATGTTATTTAAAGCTGCAGGGAACTCTAGCCATTAGCCACTTCCCACCCCACCCTATTGGGAATTGACATCTGCAGTATGGCTCCATTATCCTGACTGGGCATCATATAATGTCCAGCAGGATAAGCTGCTCCTGCGCGCCCTGATCCTGGTAAAGAGCCTATGACGTAGACTCGTTCTCTTAACCACGTGATCAGCTGTAACCAATCACAGCAGTAACCAGGAAGGGCTGATAAATGGCTTTCCTCGGTTATCGCTGACAGGGAGAGACGATCGTGGCTCTCTTGACAGGGGGGGGTTCATTATCACGCAGCCCCTTTCAGAGGTGCCCAAAAAATGCCAATCAGTGCCCACCAAAATGCCAATTAGTGCCCACCAAAATCTAATACATGCCTATCAAAGTGTCAGTCAGTGTCCATCAGTGCCCATCAGTAACGCCTGTCAGTGCCCTTCACAGATGCCAATCAGTGCCCATCAGTAATGACTGCCAGTGCCTCCTCATCAGTGCTGCCTATCAGTGCCATCTATTAGTGCCCATCAATGCCACCAATCAGTGCTGCCTATCAGTTCCACCTATCAGTGCTCATCAGTGCCGCCTATCAGTGCCTATTAGTGCTGCATATAAGTACCTCCTCATCAGTGCCACCTTATCGGTGCCACTACATCAGTGCTGCCTCATCAGTGCCTGTCTGTGAAGGAGAAAACTAAATTTTTTAACAGAAATAAAGAAAAAGTTTTTTTTTTTTTTATTATTTTCGTATTTTTTAGTTAGTTTAGCAAAAAATAAAGAACCCAGTGGTGATCAAATACCACCAAAAGACAGCTCTATTTGTGGGAAGAAAATGATAAAACCTAGTTTGGGTACAGTGTTGCATGACCGCACAATTGCCATTCAACTTGAAAGCTGAAAATTGGCTTGGGCAGGAAAGGCGGGAAAGTGCCTTGTATTGAAGTAGTTAAAAGGGTTGTAAACCCTGAAGGTATTTCACCTTAATGCATTCTATGCATTAAGATGTAAAACCTTCTGTAGTGCAGCAGCCCCCCAGAGTCCCCCTTTTACGTACCTGAACCCGATCATTCCAGCGAAGGGGACAAGCACAGCAGCTCCATCCACTGTCTCAGGTCCTCATTGGATAGATGAATAGTAGCAGGATCCATTTGCTCCCACTGCCAATCAAATTCAGTGACATGGAAGCCAGGGTGTGGGACCGAGTCCTTCTATCTGTGTCAAACAAACCTTTACAACCCCTTTAAAGTTTCCTTCCTAGAGTGCTATAAGCAAAACTTGTTTTTACATTTTGGATAAAGTAAGTCAAGGGCCATAACCCCTGCAATTTTTTTGCCATCTTTTTCCCATTGCGGAGATTACTTTTCATTTCCTGTCCCATAGCCAAAACAGCACGTGAAAGAAATCCCTGCAAATTAAGGGAATCCCTTGGGAACCCCTGGTCACCAGAACTAGTGGGCAACTAGGATCAACTCAAAAATTTAGATTTTACTTTCACTTTCAATAATAATCTTAAACATGACAAAAAATAGGTAAATAGACAGCAATAAAAACTGACAGGTGATCTAATTCCTCTCATTTGAATGTTTTTTTCTTTTCAGATTTGTACATTTATATTTTATATAACTTTTATTAATTGTGTCAAAAAAGGAACGTTTTATATTTGTTGCTTCCGTAACAATTACGTTTAGATAAAACTTTAAATTAAATACCCTATAATGCATTCACATGCAAAATGCGAAATTTAATAGCAAGTTACTTTTTAAAACGATACACTATCTATAAACCGCCCCAGCGGTGTGTTACCTGCTCCTTTCCTAGGAGTGAGAAATTAGCAATTTGAAAATCGGTGAACACTACAGGATATACCGTTAATAAATGCACATTTCAGATGATGTATTATTATATGTGAAAGACAATAAATAATTGCATGTGAAATTATTTTTACACCAATCCTACTGATCTACTCTAAGGCCGCGTACACACGATCAAATCTGTCTGCTGGAAACGGTCAGTCAGACCGTTTCAGCAGACAGATTCAATCGTGTGTACGGGCAAACAGATGGATTTGGCCACCCGACAGATTTGAAAGCATGCTTTCAAATCTGTCGGCTGGGAACCCCTCCACCCGACATGTCTGCTGGTTAGTATGCTAACTAGCAGACATATCTGCTCGCACACGCGTCGAATGGTTTCGACGCATGCGCGGAAGTGTTTACCTTACTGGTGCGGTGATGTGGCGGCGTCAACATCACCGCCACGTCAGCGCGCTGTCTGCCGGCGGGGATTTTGGTTTGATCGTGTGTACACGATCAAACCAATACATCCCAGCAGACAGATTTGTTCAAATCGGTCTGTCCGACCGATTTGAACAAATCTATTTGCTCGTGTGTACGGGGCTTTACAGGGGATTACAGTTATTTATTTATGTTTTCTTTATTGTATTTTTTCTAATAGATTCTAATAAACTTTTTATCTTCCCACGTTAAATTTTGTATTAAACTGCTTGTTTTTTTTAAATTTTTTTTTTTTTTGAGTGAATCAATGCCTAAGGCTGGATTCACACCTATGCCTTTTTAGCCTTTTTGTATTTTGCAGATTTGCACTACAGAACATAATCCATAGGAAATCATGTTCAGTGTAGTGCAAATGCATAGGTGTGAATCAGGCCTAATGTCTCAGGCCTAATGCCACGTACACACGGTTGGAGTTTCCGACAAGAAAAGATCGATTGAGATTTTGGTCGAAAATTCTGACCGCATGTAGGCCTCATCTGACTTTTTCTGTCGGATTTTTCGACAGCAACATTTTGAGAGCTGGTTTAGACTGGAAAAGTTCTTGTTGGAAATTCTGATAAAAAAAAACATGAATGCTCGGAATCAATTTTACGCATGCTCGGAATCATTGAACGTAATTTTTCTCGGCTCGATTTAGGGTTGTACGTCACTGCGTTCTTGATGGTCGGAATTTTGTGTGACCGTGTGTATGCAACACAAGTTTAAGCCAAAATTCAGTCGAAAAAAATCCACAGTTTTCTTGTCGGAACTTCCAATCATGTGTACGTCTTTGAAAGTGTTTGAAAAGTCTTTGAAAAAGACTAAGGCCTGGTTTCACAAAGCACTTACGCCAACGTATCTCGAGATATGCCGCGTAAGTGTAAATATGCGCCGTCGTATCTGTGCGCCGTTCCCACAGAACTAAGATACGCCTAAAAACTGGCTTCAGTCCATCGGCGTAACTTGCCTACGCCGGCGTATCGTGGGTGCATAGTTACGCTGGACGCATCTGGCGTTCCCATTGATTTCCTATTTAAATATGCAAATTAGGCAAATACGGCGATTCACAAACGTACTTGCTCCCGGCGCATAATATACGCGGTTTGCGTAAGTCGTACGTCCGTGGTAAAGTTATTCCCCATATTGGAAACGCAACTCATGCAAAGGTATGGACCAGGGAACACAGCCATCGTATTGTACGTCGTTTACGTAGTATGTGAATAGGGCTGGGCGTAGGTTACGTTCACACCGTAGGCAGTGATTCGACGTATCTTAGCCAGTTTTTCGATGTGATTGTGAGCATGCGCACAGGGATACGTCCCCGTGAGGCGCATGCGCCGTTTGTTTTAAGTACTTGTGTGACGCTTTCCCATCATTTGCATGGGGTCACGCTTCATTTAAATGTATCACGCCCACTTCCAGCTCACTTACGCTGGCTTACGCCTATGAATATACGTTACTCCGGCGCAAAGTTGGGAGCATTTGTTTTGTGAATTCCGTGCTTCCCTCTCTGCGCTGCGCCGGCGTATCGTAAAAGACATACGCTACGGCGGCATATATATGCGCCGATGTATGTGAATCCGGGCCCTTGTCAAAAGGAAGACCATGGGATACTTCTTTGATTTTCAGCCAGCTTTATTCCTACAGATAGGTTATCTTCTCACAGGCGTCAGTACTCTTGAGCCCTGTATTAGGCTGGATTCACACCTATGCAGTTTTAGTGCTTTTTGCATTTTGTAGATTTGCACTACAGTCCATTTAACATGGTTTTCTGAAGAGCAAATCTGCAAAATGCAAAAAGCTCTAAAAATGCATAGGTGTGAATCCAGCCTAACATGACGGTAGAGTTGGTCGAAAAACTAAAGTCTCTAGATATTTAGCATATATACATTATAGGTTTGGCTAACCCACAAATGTATAAGTTAAATGATGAGAATAGCAACCTATCTGCCAATAACAGTAAAAAAAAAAAACATAGTTTCCTTACCTGGACGCATGCTTATAATGAAATAATGAAAACATATTTATGGATTCCTATGCATGCAGAGAAACGCAAATTGACTTTACTTATGTCTTCTTCTAACAAGTCATTATCTTTATATGTAGTTTTCTATGGTAATTATGTCTCTTTTTATATATATATATATATATATTCCCATTATTCTTCACACTCATATATGTGGGGTGCCCTTGCCCACCTTGTCATGAGAAAATTAGTTCCCAGCTGTAATGGTTTTAGTCTGGCTTCAGTATTTTGAAACCTGTGACCCAGAACAAGCAATACTTTTATTTAGTTAGATCTACATACTTGTTCCAGGTCAGTGACTCAGAAAATTCTGAAACCAGAGGGAACTAGAAATAGAAGCGGAGCTCAACAATGGAAATCTACTTATTTCCTTTAAAGTAGATTCACACTTTTGCATTGTGATAACACTTGGTAAGAACTGTGTTTTATCACATTAGCACAGCATATGGTAACCAGTGAATGTGAACCATCTGCATGTTGTAGTGCACTTGAAAAAAAATTACAGGTGCTTTAAAAGGTCCCTTGGGGTGTGCTGTAAGCCCAAAAAACAAAACAAAAAAAACACATGCTTACTCATGACATTGTTGCCTTAAGCCCTGGTTCACACTGGGCTGTGGGAGTGAAATTGCGATTTCACTCCCTCTGGCAGTCCCGATTTCGGGGCAATTTAGGGGACATCTGTGCAGGTTTCTGCACAGATGTCAATGTAAATCGCATCCTGAAATCACAAAAAGTAGTACAGGAACTACTTTTTGAAATCGGTGCAGCGCCGCAGATGCGGCGTTGCACCGATTAGGACGGTGTCATTGCCGGCAATTGCCGCCGATTTGAGATGCGATTTCACATGTGAAATCGCATCTCAAATCAAACTAAATCGTACCCAGTGTGAACCTGGGCTAAGGGTGCAAGTACAAATAATGCTAATTTAGCTGTGTGTTGTAATGCACTGCAAAGATCTGCACCTGCCCTGAATAAGCAGTCTTTGTTGTGCTACAGTCCATCCAGGTCAAAGTCTGCTGCATACTTTTCAATTAAAGGAAAGCTATTACCATTATCCTATTTGCTACACCATACATGTTGTTAGAAACATTTTTAAATCCAGAGAGCTAAACCTAGCACATTGTGGGCAATAGTCATCCGTTAATAGGAATTTTAACCACTTGCCATCCAAGCCAATAATAATGTAATATGACGGCCGCAGGAACCCTCTGTCCCTCTGGGCGGCCATCATATGATGTCCTCGTTGTAGAGAGTGCGTGCCGCATCACTCAGGACCCGATGTGCATGCCCGGCATCCGCGATGTCCTGTTTTTTTCTAAATTTTCGCTTTTTTTATTTATAGCGCAAAAAATAAAAACCGCAGAGGTGATCAAATACCACCAAAAGAAAGCTCTATCTGTGGGGAAAACAATTATCAAAATGGATGAATACAACGTCGCACGGGGGTGAAAATGCCCTGTTTTGAAGTGGTTAAGACAAACTATTACAGCTTTAAAAGCTAACTCATTTCTGAGCATGTTTCCGATATTTAGGGTGTAACATGAAGCATGGTCAGAGTCTGGATTCCGCCCCCCCCCCTTTTTTTACAGAAGCTTCGCCCACAGTAGCATTGGGGTAAGACCTGGTTCTCAATGGAGCACAAGTGCAGTGACGGTCCATACCTCAATATGGATCAGCCGCTGAAAAAGCCTGCAGGAGCTATTGTGTCAAGAATGGACATCCATAGTTCCATGCACAGATAAAAAGAAATTGATGACAGTGGAACAAAATATACATATAACTTCTTCAGTAAACAAGTCCTAACAAATATATATGTAACTGTGCTTGATGTATCCCTTCATGATTGATTGTGAGTGTTCATTACATAAGATGACTTAATCCACTTATTCCCCTGTCACCTCTGTGTTCTGTAGCCTCTCACCTCAAATATGCTTAGATACAGCATAGAATGAAATCTCTCTCGTGTGATGTGATACAGTAAGGTCGCCTCTGGTGGGTCCTCTAAAGATTCCTCCAATATTCAGCTCTCTGTCAGGATAGTGCAGGGTATATGATGTTCCTAATGGGTCCTCTCTTATATCCTCTTGATGGGGATGTGTGACAAAGAATACTCTCATTGTGTGATAACGTTCCAACAGGTTTATTAAAGTATAAAAGCATAAACTCACATTTAAAAGCCACAAACCTGCATAAAATCCACGAGTACCAAACTGGTTCCTATCATAACGTCACTTCCGCTATGCCTCCACTCATGCTCTATACATTACGTCACACCCACGTGACTTCTTCACAGAGGTCATCTTATGTAAAAACACAAATAATTCATAAGCCAGAGCCATAGTGGTCCCCCACACTCATTCCCATTAAAGGGATATTGAGGCCTCAGATGTTCCATGCAAGGGTCCAGAAAGTGACCCTAGGTCACAGCGATGTCAGATTTGAAAATGAAGAGGAGCTATGGTGAGTGGAGAAAGAAACAGTTGAGAATGAGGGGCCTTTTCTGTAATGGAAGCAGGGAGTGTGGCTATCCTAGAGGGGACATCTTTTAATGGGGACACTAGTTCTGGTGAATTGGGGGTTCCCCAAAGGATTTACTACATTTGCAAGGATTTCCTCTCACGTCCTGTTTTTATTACGGGACAGGAATTGAAGGCTAATCTCCCCAATGGGACACAGATGGCAGAAAGAAAACTGACAGGGGTTAGGACCCTTCCTTACTCTATCCAAAAAAAAAAAAAAAAAAGTTTTGCCTATAATTCTACTTTAAAGTGTTACTAAATCCAGAACCCTGCATTCACTGTATCTGGTCTGGTTCTGTAGCAATACACACCAAACTGAGCATGTGCAGCCTGACTCCACTAACTCTGTCTTATCCTGACATGTTTTGTGGGCAATGCAAGAAGGGGAGGATATGTGCATACAGAATCCAACAGTCTTTTTATACAATGCAGAGGATTAACCCCTTAAGTTTCACAGTGAGTATAACAAGCATGCTTTACTGCATATACACACTGATTTTACTGTTATGGGTTTAGTAACATTTTAAATATGAGAAAACACATTTGGAACAAATGTTCCCATAAAATGTGAATCTTGTTTCTCTTTTTCTCCCTGTTGGAAGCTTAGAACCCTTGCTCACAATTTGTAAAGATTAATGCATTTTTATTAAATCATTTTCATTAATCATTCTATAGTTCGATAGTAAAGGTTATGAATTGTTTATAGATACTTTTTGTCCTCTGCTCTTTTAAGTTGGACTCATTGTAAAAACATGCCAGATAACATGTCTAAGAGTCTTGGCCTCTGTAAAAGGAAATTTATGATTTGTCCAAAAGCTGTCTGGTAAGCCGCCAGTGGTTACAATTTGACATTTTATATGGAAACTGCTTGTCAGACACCGGTGCTTAGATATTTTGCAGCATTATGTAATTATGTATTGTCACTGGGCTAACACTGTGTAACAACAAACAAGAATCAGGTAATACAATAGGTGACTGGACTCAAGGTATTAACAGTAGCTGCAGTGCATAAACTGTTTTCTTAATTTTTATCCCTTCAAGGCTTTCCTAAGCTCCCTTCTGGAAGATGCTTTAAAGGGCTGCAGAAGAGTTCCAAATCCAAAAACCTTAACCCAAAAAATTCCCCTTGAAAGACATACAGTAAAAAATGACAGTTAGCTTTGGTATATAATGTTATCAAGCTTTTATATTTACTGCTATATATGACATCGTGTGTGTGTGTGTGTGTGTGTGTGATATACTTATTTATTATTTCCTGTGTATACATTTCTATTTAGTTTCCATAGTTCTTATATGGCCTCTTGAAAAAGCTCAGTAGACCTATATAACTTTGCACCTGATTTATTAAAGTGTAAAGTAAGTTCAAATAAACCATACTCTTAAAAAAAATCACATAAAGAATAATCTATGGTTCTTCAAACTGACTTGATGTTTAATAAAAGCACACAAAAATCAAATTTCTTCATCAATTTAGGCCAATATGTATTCTGCTACATATTTTTGGTAAAAACAATCCCAATATGTGTATAATGATTGGCTTATGCAAAAGTTACAGTGTCTACAAACTATGGGATTTTTATTTTATGTTATTTATTAGTAATGGCGGCTATCAGCGTCTTATAGCGGGACTGTGATGTTGCGGCAGACAAATCGGACACCTAACTGACAAGTTTTACAGACCAGTGTCAGTGATCAGTGCTAAAACATATGCACTATTACTGTACTAATGACTAGACATGTGCATTTGTTTTAGTTAGAATGCATTTTCGTCCAAAAATCGGGTATTTTCGTTATCGTTTTAACGAACGAAAACGAAAGCGCAAAAAAGGAAAACCGAAAGATCCGACATAAAAAATGCTTTATTTTCATTTTCGTTCAGATCCGACGATTTTCGATGCTTTGTCGAATTTTCGTCGTTCAATTCCTACCTATTCACTGTATTCAGAGAATACTCACTGAAAATTCGACAAAGCATCGAAAATTGTCAAATTTTTAGTTTAATTTCTACCTATTCACTGTATTCACAACGAAAATTCGACGATTTTCGATACTTTGTCGAATTGAACAACGAAAATTCGACAAAGCATCAAAAATCGTCGTTTTCGGACGAAAACTTTCCAGACGAAAACTAAATAAATCAAAACGATTTTCGGGAGTAACAAAATAAATTTCTTTTCCGGACGAAAACGAAATTACTAAACAAAATATTTCAGTCTGCACATGTCTACTAATGACACTGGCTGGAAAGGGGTTAACATCAGGAGTGATCAAAGAGTTAACTGTGTTCCCTGGGAGTGATTGCTAACTGTGGGGAGGTGCTTTTACTAGGGGAATGTAAAGATCCATGTTCCTGCTTACTAGGAAAACAGGATCAGCACATTCCCTTCCACAGAATGGCGATCTGCCTTGTTTACATAGGTCTGCCTTTCTCCTGAACGATTGGCAGGTCCTGGTGGACATCGTATCTGCCAGAGCCGCTGATTGGCTAGCTGGCAGCGCGTGTGCGCCGCAGACCCAGAACTGTCAGAACATGTACCAGTTACGTGATCTGGTCCAGAACAGCCCTATAAATCTATAGATCTGCAATAAATCTACAGTGGGCGATCGTTAAGCGGTTAAAGTATCTTATTTCCCAAAGGCTGTTCATGTACATGAAAAAGGTACAGACAAACAAATTTAAACACATTTACACATACCCATGGACTTATATGTTTTAACTAATTGTGGGAAGTTAATTGAATGCTTGCCTTTTCTTTTACTTTAAATTCATTTCATATTCATATAATATATTCTAATATAGTCTGATTAAAACTATGTTACAGTAGCTCCATTTATGCCCATTCAGAATGGACTTTACCACCCCACCAGATGGCAGTGTATGCATTAAGGATACATTAAACACTTTAGGGAAAATGTTTGAGCATACAAGCATTCAGATTTGGGAAATTTAACCCTTTCACGCCGCCAGGACGCAGATGTCCTCGGGTTTCATGCATTAAGGATTGGCTTTCCACATTTGTTATGCCGGAACACTTCCCGCCGCCTCTCGCCGCTCTGAGGGAAACCCGATCCTCGTCCGACGTTGAGCATACACGCGGCTTTGAGCATTGTAAACAGATTGACGTGGGAAAACGGCGCCGGATTTAAGTAAACAGATTCAGAATCGCCGTTTTCGGCGATCTGAATACTTTGAAGTGTAAAGGAGGGACCGGGATATCCCGACTAAAAGAGTTGTCACCACCCATTATACGGTACTTCCTTGTGACCAATAAAAGTGATCATTAAAAAAAAAAAAAACACAATTTATTTATAAAAATAAATAAAATAAATAAGAAAAAAAAAAAAATTTTTTTTAAAGCCCCCCCTGGAGCTCCAACAAAGAAAACGCATACGGAAGTCGCGCCCGCGTGAAAACGGTGTTCAAATAACATGTGAGGTATCGCCGCGATCGCGAGAGCAAGAGCAATAATTCTAGCCTAGACCCCCTGTTCCGATAACCCCCCCTTATGAGGAAAGAAAGAGAAAAAGAAAAAAATTGGGCTCCCAAAAATTCATTAAAGTAAATTTTTCCCAAAAGGCTTTAAAACACCGCCGCACAAATGTGCAGCTTTCAAAAAAAGATATACTTGTTGAATGTATAAAAATATATACTAAAATTATATACGCTTTATTATTTCCTGGTCCATCCGTGGCTAATTGCCCCCCCCCCCCCTGAGGAAAAAAAGAGAAAAAGAACTATTTTGTGCAGCTTTCAAAATCTTGTTGAATAAAAAATATATGCTTTATTAATCCAATTTGATATAAAAATCAATAAAAACAGCAACAACAGCATGAGCTCCGGTAACATCATTAAGAGGGGGACTGGCCTGCATATACAGGTATACAATGTGTCAGTGATTCCTTCCTTCAACTCTGTCTCCCCTTACTTGATAGGCCTGTCTACCCTATAAGTTTAAAGTGGTACTCCAACATTTTATATTCCTGATATTTGCCTGCTGTACTATGTACTTGTAAGATGAAGTATCCTGTTCTCTTTGTTTTGTGGTCCGGTGCACCACAATTTACAGTAGATGTACTTTTGCCACTTTTTAGTCTTTGTAACACATATGCATGTGCCTGTGGGTGTGCATGTGTGTATGTGCTTTAATGCACATCCCCATAAACCAGCACACATGCATGCAAACCTGCAGAGGTGTGTGCTGGAGAGTTCAAATTAAAGTGCATGCTGATATGCAGTGAATATTTACTGTGACCAACTCTTGTTTACACAGGCTTCACTTGTGTTGAAGCTTTAAAAAAATATTAGTTCCAGATCTTAATGGGAGGGCTTCTTGCTACTTTAAAAGAGCAGCTAACATCTTTACCTAAAAAAAATAAAAAAATTATAAAAAAAAGCAGCTAACAGGTTTTAAATATCTTTCAACAAGCTTCAAGTTATGTTGACACTTACTGAAGTCGAAAGGTGATTTAATAATGGTGCTGAAAGTTTGCAGAAAACTTTACAAATGCAAAAGCTTGCTATACACACATGCTGAAACCAGTGTGCATACAGGCTAACAGTCATAGGCAAAGTAAATATATTGGGTTCTGGTTCATAGTGATGTTGAAGCAGTTTTCTAGAAACACTTGGGTTGATTTACTCAAGGCAAATAGAATATGCAATTTGCATATGCAGTTGCACTCATTTTTCTCAGAGCTTAGTGAATGTGCTGATTTCCATCACCCAATCACATCTAAGCAAAAATGCCATTTAAAAAAAAAAAAAAATTCCCTACAACTCATTTGGTATTCTTTACAAAGTGAAGCTTCACTGCCTTCATTGCAAAGTGCACAGTCTGTTCACCTTTAGTAAATCAACTCCAATGTTTTGTTATAAAAATCTGAGTATGCTACTCTTTGTCCATGCACATTGTAGTTGTTAAAAAAAATAAAAATGAAAAGATTAGTTAAAGCCTTCAAATGGTAATCAGTTTAGTTAATATGGCACAAAATATTTCTGGTCATGAATGGATTAATCACTGTTCTAGAATAATAAAACATAGCCAGCTCCTTACAGTCAGCCACAAACCCTGTGTAATTCATGTGTTAGTTATTAAAGAGGTGAGTTGGCAACAGTATACAAATAACAATGTATTAAAAAAGATAAAAAAAAAAAACATGTACAAGCAACACTAAAATAACCAAACTGAGCTACCTAAAATTTACACCCAAATACCATCTAAAAGAAATGTAGATTTTTTTTCCCATGCATATTTCCCCAAGCAGTTCACGAAGCGAAATAGAAAGTTTCTATTTCAATGGAATTTAGCTAGCGGCAAAATCTGTAATTTCGTGGCAAAATCAATTTCATAGAAATCAATCTGCTTATCCCTACTCTGGACCGGCATTTATAAATCTATATTTAGTAAACCCTATAATTGCTGTAACAGCATACATACATCTTTCTCTATCATACTTCTAAATATTTACAATAGTCATTATTTATAATGCAACCTATATAGTAATTCACCTTGTAAACTGCATTGCTGTACTCTGAACACTGGGGGAAGAGGAGAGTAAATGTTTCCTCCTGCCTGTAGCATACTGACTACAGCATCACAGCCTAATAATCTACTATTTAATGATAAAACATAGAAATGTTTTAATAAATGATACTATTACAATATATAGCAACATATCAGGAATTTATTTCTGCAGGCCCATGAAGTTATTCAACAGTCCACTATAAGGTGGATCTATATTGCTACCAGACAAAGTTACAGTATAGGCCCTCTGTACCTTCAACCCTCATTGGTGCCACAAAGTTATAAAAAGCAAATGGTTATTGTGACCACCTAGGACTGATTAACTTTAAATATTGCTCCCCTTGCCAATTAACCACTTGCCGACCATCGGCAGAATGGCACAGTTGCGCAAAGGGACGTACCTCTACGTTCCTTTGAATTTGCAGCCCTGTGCTCGTTGAGCATGTCTGCGTGTCCCGTGGACTCGATGTCCACTGGGTGCCCACGATCGTCTCACGGAGCGCCAGAACTGGGAGATGCCTATGTAAACAAGGCATTTCCCTGTTCTGCCTAGTGACATGCTCTGTGCAAGGGTTTTGCACAGAGCAGCACCGATCCTCCTTTCCTGGGGTGCCCCGGCGACACACCTGGCCCCTCCCCTTAATTGGGTGCCACCATGGAGAGCTGCTTTTCTTAAGGGCACCCGTGCGAGCGAGCTCCCCAGTCCCACTGCTGCGTCCATTGACAGCAGGATTCGGCCCCTGTCCCCAGCTCCTGTGTCACTGGATTTGATTGGCTCCCGCTGCTACCAATCTTTTAAATGAAGATCAAGACAGCGGCTGGAGCCGCTGGCCTCGTGCTCGTTGCTGGAACGATTAGGTTTGGGTAAGAAAAAGGGGGGGTCTGGGGGGGGCAACTGAAGCACAGAAGGTTACACATCGAATGCATTAAGGTGAAAAACTATGAAACTTTACAACCCCTTTAGGGCCCAATGGACAATATCTGGGTATCAAAAGCCCAGCATATGTGGTCATTGAATGGTCATATGTCTTCTCTGAAAGGTTTTGGAATTTGATTGGGTGCTGTATTTTTCAGAGTTGACCATAAATACATATGGATGGATGTAAATATCTAGCCTGTAGAAGGCCAGAGTATCTAATGATTGGGCTCATAAGTGGCACATCTACATAAGAATGTAATGAATGCACATAGTCTGTCTGACCTTGCAAATATGTTAAAATAAGTGATGCAGTAGAAGGTCAAGACACTAAATGTGTTATGCAGGCATGAGTCTGATCAATCCATTTGGGGATAAAGCCAGTGAATAGCAGATCCCATTAAGGGTCTGCTTTAACCTCATTAGAAACAACACAGATGAAATGTTTCAAAGGTTAAATTAATGTATTTTTCAGACGAGCCTACTATATAATTATCTATTACCAACATGACATCAATAGTCTATGCAATTCTGTGTATTGTCAGCTTAGCATTAATATTACATGTAACACTATGTACTGTCAGCACAACATTAATATTAGATTAAACATAGAGATCTGTCAGTAACATTAATATTACATGTAACATTGTGTATTGCCAGTGGGACATTAATATTATATTTAAAGCTGTGTAATGTCAGCGCAAAATTATCACACAAGTGGCATTGGGCAGGTATGTATATAAAAAAAAGAGAAAATAAAGTAATAAAATAAAAAATGTTGTGCTAACACAGGATGTTATAAAGGATTTAACAACATTGTCATGCTAAAAAAATACAATTAGATATTTTTTCCCCCCCTAAAATGTTTGCACTTGAAACTTTTCAGTTATGTTTTCTTTCTGTAATTTTCTAGAATTCCGCTATAAAATGACATTCAAGAAAAAATACTGTATTTTCTGCACTGATTTGTTTTTAATTCAACTGTAACCAGGGTTGTTTTCAGACATCATGCTACCCTAAGTACATGTGGTTTACTTTTATTTCATCCTACTAGGATGTACCCGCATTACTAAGGGGAAACACGTTTGTATACAAATAGAAAAAAGGACCAACAAATATGAAAAGGGAGAGATGTTTATTTTAATGTCTCCTGAACTAAATGGAAAGCTAAATAAGTAAAAAGTTATCACAGATTGTATTGCCTGCAAATTGATGCCCTCTAACCCTGCTTTCCTAGGCACTGGCGTACGAGTATCTAATGGTAAAATACTGTACATGCCTTATAATGATGTGATTTATCATGGCTCCACAGCAGGACTATTAGTAAAGTATGAAAGTAGGAAGAACTTAGGGCTCTTTCACATGGGCGGACCGTATGCCTGCTTTTCCATCCATCAGTGTGCGGATGAAAAAGGGACATACAATGGTCCCTATGAGATTGCGGGTGTCAGCGGATGAACATCCGTTGACACCCAATCTCACCCGATTCCGCATTCCTCCGAATCTGCAGACAGAGGAAAACCCTATTTTTCCACCCGTCTGCGGCTCGGGTCAGGTGAACACGGACAGACAGTCCGTGTTCATCCGATTCTCCCATAGAGGAGAGCGGAGAAAAGGCAGGGCGGGGGAGCGATCCCCGCTGAGCAAGCAGAGGTTTACAGGGAGGATCATCACTGATCCGCCCCGTGTGAAAGAGCCCTTAGTTTGCTAATTTTAGGTCATGCAGTTATAATTATAGTTATAAGATTACATGTGTACCTATTATATGTTTAAAAAAAATAATTAATTTGCTAGTTTCTCTTTTTGTTTTGGACCTTTTTCAACAGGTTTCCACGTAGTATAATTTGATCAATTGTATGCAATTGTAATGTGTTATTTCGAAAAAATAAATAAATAAATACATAAAACAGCATGTCTGTAATTATTTGTTGGCAAATTGTGGTATATATTATGTTTTATTACTTTATATGTGTAATAAAACCATATTTGTTTCATATATTTTAAAGTGGTTCTAAAGGCTCAAGGTTTTTTACTAGGGTTGTCCCAATACCACTTTTTTAGGACCGAGTACAAGTACCGATACTTTTTTTCAAGTAGTCGCCGATACCGAATACCGATACTTTTTTTAAATGTGTCCCCAAATGCAGCCATGTCCCCCACATATGCAGCAATGTCCCCCAAAAATGCAGCCATGTCCCCCACAAATGCAGCCATGTCCCCCCAGCCATGTCCCCCACATATGTAGCCATGTCCCTCCAGCCATGTCCCCCACATATGCAGCCATGTCCCCCACATATGCAGCCATGTCCCCCACAAATGCAGCCATGTCCCCCACAAATGCAGCCATGTCCCCCACAAATGCAGCCATGTCCCCCACATATGCAGCCATGTCCCTCCAGCCATGTCCCCCACATATGCAGCCATGTCCCCCCAGCCATGCCCCTTCAGCCATGTCCCTCCAGCCATGTCCCCCACATATGCAGCCATGTCCCTTCAGCCATGTCCCTCCATCCATGTCCCTCAAGCCATGTCCCTTCAGCCATGTCCCTTCAGCCATGTCCCTCCAGCCATGTCCCTCCAGCCATGTCCCTTCAGCCATGTCCCTCCAGCCATGTCCCTCCAGCCATGTCCCTCCAGCCATGTCCCTTCAGCCATGTCCCTCCAGCCATGTCCCTCCAGCCATGTCCCTCCAGCCATGTCCCTCCAGCCATGTCCCTCCAGCCATGTCCCTTCAGCCATGTACCTCCAGCCATGTACCTCCAGCCATGTCCCTTCAGCCATGTCCCCGCAGCCATTTCCCCCATACCTAGCAGCCGCCCGGGAAACATCACAGCTTATAGACACTCCCCCTTGCTCGGGATTGGACAGATCACGATCACCCATCCAATCCCGAGCAAGGGGGAGTGTCTATACGCGCGGGAACACTACAGCTATTCAAATGAAAGCTGTGATGTTCCCGCGCTTTAACCATGCGGCGTGTGCGGTGGCTTTCATTGCGGCGTGTGCGGCGGCTTTCATTGCGGCAGCTTTCATTGCGGCGTGTGCGGCGGCGGTGGGACAAGTATTCTATTTAGGTATCGGGGGTATTTGCGGGAGTACAAGTACTCCCGCAAATACTCGATATCGGTCCCGATACCGATACTGGTATCGGTATCGGGACAACCCTATTTTTTACCCTCATGCATTCTATGCATGAAGGTAAAAAACCTTCTCTGTGCAGCAGCCCCACCAGTCCCCCAAATATTACCTGAGCCCTATCTCAATCCCACAATGTGCGTGAGAGCCTTGGCTCTCTGGGGACCCTCCCTCTTCATTGGCTGAGACAGCAGCGGGACCCATTGTCTCTCTCTTCTGTCAATCACAGCCAGTAAGCCAATAAGAGGAGAGAGAGTGGGCGGGGCCAAGCCGTGGCTCTGTGTTTGAATGGACACACAGAACCACAGCTCAGGAACAAGCCTACTTAGGTGCCGCCATTGCAAGCTGCTTGCTATGGGGGCACTCAGCAGGAGGGAGAAGCCAAGAGCACCTGTGAGGGACCCTTTGAAGATGAGGATCGAGCCTGCTCTGTGCAAAGCCACTGCACATAGCAAGTGAGTATGACATGTTAATTTTTTTTCAAAGAAAGCCTTTAGAATCACTTTAAGTTTTTATGTAAAAGTATTTTTAACAATAAACTCTCCTCTGTAAAATAGAGCGTTGAACTTTTCTATCCATGGTCATTATAATTATTGTTATATGATATACTATTAATATCAGACCAGACCTTTCCATCATCATTATTATACTGGATCCAAGTACCGTAATTCTAATATGACTTGGATTCTGGAAATGGGGTCTATTTATAAATGTTTTCACATAACTTTCACCTAGGATTTACACATTTTTTAATTGTCTATTTGTATTGCAATACATTGTTCATGTTAAATAAGGGTGAGCAAAACTTAGAGTTTTTATTGCCCTGAAATTTTGGCAAAAATTGTGAGGATTTGGAAACATTCCACCATTTTGACTAAATGCACCAAGAAAAGTGAAATTAAAGTTGATTTTAAGGATACGGTAGGCTTTAAATGGGGGTTAACTATGCTTTTTCAACTATACAGGAATGGTTCTTTTGCCATCAGTGGCCCCTCATTAACATAATTATTTTACCTTTTAGTCACAGAATGAAAAACAGACAGTGAAACAAAAAGTAAAACTAAAATTACACACAAGTACACAAATAATGGGCAGGAAAAAACTGAAAAAAAACCTGAAAAGAATGCTAAATCAAGAAAACTACACCCAAACAAACAAAGCAACACTCTCTAAAAAAATAAAAAATAAAGAGTATTTCTCAAGCAAATTTCACCTAAGCAGCTGGCTGGCAATGAGTTTCAGAAAAATGTCATCTAGGACACAATAGGTAATTTCACAGTGGGATCAATTTTACCAAGAACCCTTTGCATTGGTAAAGGCATTGTGGCCATTTCTGTTCAAAGGCAGCATTAAATGTGTCTTTGGCAGAGGTGAAATGCATCATTCAGAGAAATGCTAGTTTGACAGACACCGTGTGACCTACATGTATGTATCAAAGAATGACATATCCGTTTTAATAATGGCTAAGTATTGACTCGAGTACTAGTCTTTTGTGGTTTACACTTCAAAAAAAGCAGCTTTAGACAACATAGAACTAAGAAAAAGATGCTAGGATAGTGGAAATCTAACACATATACTGAAGGGAATTTAAGGCCAAGGAGCAGGTATAGCTACTAAAAGGAAGGAAAGCTCCATTTGAAATTAAAGTCATAAGTAAACTTATATTTTAGAAGATTTATACACACTTTGTACATTAGTTTCAGACATGTTTGCGCTGATGCCATTTTCAAGCAAGTAGATTTGTTATTAGTGTCAACTTTTTAATACAATGATTTCTGCAGTGACTAGGCATGTCCTCAACTGAAATAGGAGTGCTGATGTTATTAAAAGGATTTTGGAGTTGTTGCACACTGAAAAGTAGAGCATTTGAATTGATGCCTAATATGGGTCACTACCCTAAAGTAGAATTAGGGCTTGTATGCAAAACTATGCAGCAGTATACTCACTTTGGCCACCAGTAAGCAAAGGACAGCTGTCTTTTTTCAAGGAATATGCAAACAAATGTACATTTTGTTGTAATTTTTCTTGTTGAGCTGTGCACAGCATTGTTTTTGATTCAGCAGCTTTTTGCTTGAGCACATGGGATCGCAGACCACACAACCCCCCCCCCCCGTCCCAAACCAAAAACCCCATAGAAATAAAACACATCTGCCACCGTATGGCTTAAATAATGTCCGTGGCACTTTATTGGTATAATACTGGAGGGTTCGACAAACCTCGGGCACCAGATCGCAATTGTGACTAGAATTCGCGACCTGGTGCCTGTGGCAGCACAGCTGGGGTATCCTGTGTCTCCATGCACCCCACCCTCCCCGCCGCGCGATGGCGTCGGGCCGTGCCGGCCAGTAATTGAGGCCGTGGTTTTGCGGCCTTCTACAGGCCAGGCCTATGCTTCCTTCTGTGATCTGGTGCCATCTTGTGGTGGCTGTTGGTATGACAAGACAACCAGCAATGCTAATGCAGCTTCCCCTGTCTGTTTTCACTGCTATCTCCTTCCCTCTAATTAGAACCCCCAAACATTATATATATTTTATGTTCTAACACCCTAGAGAATAAAATGGTGGTCGTTGCAATACTTTTTGGCACACCATATTTGCGCAGCGGTCTTACAAGCGCACTTTTAGGGGCAAAAATACACTTTTTAATAAAAAAATAAGACACCAGTAAAGTTAGCCGTATTTTTTTTTTTATATTGTGAAAGATAATGTTACGCCGAGTAAATTGATACCCAACATGTCACACTTTAAAATTGCGTCCGCTCGTGGAATGGCAACAAATCTCCATAGGCAACATTTAAAAAATTCTACAGGTTGCATTTTTTGAGTTACAGAGGAGGTCTAGGGCTAGAATTATTGCTCTCGCTATACCAATCGCGTCGATACCTCTTGAACACCGCTTTCATATGTGGGCGCTACTCACGTATGCGTTCACTTCTGCGCGCAAGCTCGGCGGGATGGGGCTCCTAACTTTTTTAGCTGGCTCCTAGATTCCAAGCAAATTTGTCAAGTCCTGTAATACACAATATAACCATTTCATATTTAATTTAAATTAACGTAACTAAAAATACTAATAAATTGTAATACAGAACATTTTCTGTACTTCGAACAGATAATATCACTTGTAAACTGTAAAGTCCCCCCCTGATCTAGGGGTGACAAACCACATAAATGTGCCAGCGATGGGGAAGGGGGGTGGGGATGCAAAGTCCAGTACCCAACCAGCAGCCAGAAGTAACATCCTCTACAGCCTTAAATAGGGTCCAGATGAGTTTCAGAACTTCCACTGGTCACTTCGGCCAGTCAGGGAACACCTTGTCCAGGTACCTGTAAAAACTTAAAGGGACAGTGCTCCATATATACAGTACATGCAAAACGCACATTCTTTTGTTTTTATAAACGAATACCTTGGGGAAAGGATATACAATTTATTTGTGCATGGGCACAAATAAATTGCGCCCTTTTATGCCATTCCGGAGCACAGCACTACACAGCCTCCATTTAGGCTTACATATTTCATATTGCAATCTATACTGGTGTCCAAGCCTCCCGCTGAGAAACACTATCAGAGTAGAAAGTGGGTGGCCTGCAGGGAGGAGAAACACTGGAATTGTAAGGCTGACACATCTTATCTGTAGCTCTTTTTTAGAAGCAAGCATTTCAGTGGCTACTGTACATTTGTTGATAACCTGTATTAAATCCTACTTCCACAATCAGAGAAATTACTGGTATTTTTCTTATATATAATCAGTTTAAAAAAAAATATATATATATATAGGCCTGCCTTTACACGCACATGAACTTTAATGGCATCCCAGTCTTAGTCCATAGTTGGCCCATCCATTGCAGCTATAACAGCTTCAACTCTTCTGGGAAGGCTGTCGACAAGGTTTAGGAATGTGACTATGGGCATGTTTTACCATTCATCCAGAAGCGCATTTGTGAGGTCAGGCACTGATGTGCACAAGAAGTCCTGGTTCACAGTCTCCACTTTAATTCATCCCAAAGGGTGTTCTGTCGAGTTGAGGACAGGACTCTGTACAGGCCAATCAAGTTTATTTACCCCAAACTCACTCATTCATGTCTTTAGAGCACACGTATCGGCACCCGAGTGATGCGGCGGGAGGTCCAAGGACGTCATATGACATCCACCCAGGATGGCAGAGCCACCTTGTGGACTTCATATGTCTATAAACGGGATGGGAAGTGGTTAACCTCAGACCCTGCTTGAGCACTAGGGAGGAGGAAGAGGGGAAACCGGCAGCCTAATGAGAGGAGCTCAGCCCTTTCCGGACCCGGACTATGTCACTCACCATAGACAGTGGACTCCCGTCTGCTTTCGGTGAAGCAGATTCCTGATTTGTATACTTTTTCTGGGTCAGGCACCGACAGCCAGGCAACAAACATTTTTAAAATGGACAAAGCAATAGGTTTTTTTTTTTATTCCCACTCTACACGGGACATTTTCCTTCCCTCCCCTGTTACCCTGTTCAACTGCTGGGAGTAAAAAAAATACACGCTGATTGGCCCTGTGCCGTCACATTGGGGTGCAGAGAGCCCAAAGTCCTGTGTAAGCTCCAACTTAAGCAACTTGGGATTTTTACATGATTATTTTTCATCACACCTGTAGATTCAAAAAAAGTTCTGCACAGCTCCACTCTAGGTTTACGGCCCCTGTACGCATGGCACAGGGCACAGGCTCCCCAGTGACTTGCCTCATCCTCCACTACAGTTTAGGTGGAAGCCAGACTCCAAATAAATACACTATTATAAGGGTTTATTGTAACTCCAAGACAATGGAACTCCTGCTTTGGCTCCTTTCTTTGAAAAAGGTAATTATTAGGAAAATGCATTAGGAGAGAAGCCCAGGCAAGTTTTGCAGCATCTTGGAGCTACAATTAACATTTACAGTGGATTTTTTGAAATTTAGCTTCCATGTTCCTTAAACTTTCCTCACTCCTTGAGGCTAAATGCTTGGGAGCAAAGTAATAGTGCGTAAATGCTTTTGGGAAAAACAACAATAAAGTTAACTTGATGTTTTGCTGTGCACAGGCAAACACCAGGTTTACTTAATGACCACTAATTTGAAGGGAAGGGCTAAGCACTGTAATGCTGGCCATACACGGGTCAAATTTCTTTTAAAAATCAGAAAATGTGTGCGTTTTGTGATCCGATTTCGAAATTCGAGCAACCAAAGCTTCAATTTCACCTCATGTTCCTACAGAAATATTTTTTCGTGTGTCTGGGAATCTTCTTTTCTTTCCGGGAATCTTCTTTTCTTTCCGGGAATTTTCTTTTCTTGCACATGCGTATTTCTTTTTCAATTACATTTCTCGCACGATTTTCCCATCATTGATTAGAAAACCATTTGTTTTTAAAAAAAAATATCCAACATGTTGCATTATTAAAATTCGATGGCCACACAAAAATCAAGCTGCAGCCCACTAATGGTGCGAAATACAAAAATCCTTAGATAAGATTTTCAAAAGAAAGTTCTTTTGAAATTCGACCCGTGTATGGCCAGCATTAGAAGGCAACACTTTAAAAGTATGGCCAGGCAAAAAAAAATGAGTGGTCTGGGTTGAGCCCTAATTTTAGTGAGATGATCCCACTCTGCACTTGGTTATTTAAACATCCAAGACAATGGGGGTTATTTACAAAAGGCAAATCCCTTTTGCACTACAAGTGCAGTTCAAGTGCACTTGGAAGTGCAATCGCTGTAGATCTGAAGGGAAGATCTGAAATGAGCGGAAGGGCTGCTGATTTTATCATACAATTATGTGCAAGCAAAAATGCTGATTTTTATTTTCCTTGGATGTCCCCCTCAGATCTACAGCGACTGCACTTGAAAGTGCACTTGTAGTGCAAAGTGCATTTGCCTTTCCTAAATAACCTTCATTACGTGTATGTTTAGGTTGCATTTATGGAGAAATGTACTATTAATTAATTTTGCCCATCTCTGTATATAGATCCAAAAAAGTCTGCAGTACTATAGAGAGTATACAGTATATACCAATATACCATTTGTATCAGTAGTGGTTCTAGTAAGTGCCTTCAATCCAATAAATTAATCACAGGTGTTACGGAGAATTTAGCTCAAAACTAATTAGCCTACTAGTAGTTTTTTTGTGTTAGAAGACCTAAGGCTGGGTTCACACTATACTACACGACAGCAGTACAACTTTCATCCTACTTTGCTCTGCGACATCTGTCCTACATTCATCCTACATTGGTCCTACATCCATCCGACTTTCATGAACAGGATACTACTTTGAACCGACCAATCAAAACAATCCCAGGGTGAGATAAATTCCTTTTACTGCTGCTGTAATCACATGTCGGATGTCTGATAAGGACAAGGCTCCTACTTTGGTCCGACTTCAATGATATTCAATGGGCTGAAGTAGGATGAATGTCGGAGCAAAGTAGTACAGGGAGTGTTTTCAAAGTCAGACAGACTTGTGTCGGATCAGTTAAGACGGCTTTCATAGGGAAACATTGATTTTCACACGTCATGCGACATGAGCTCCCAATGTCGGAGCGTTTGTAGGACAAGTGTGAACCCAGCCTAAGACCCACACAGACATAGAACATACAACCTCTATGTAGGTAGTGTGATTGATACTAGACCCAGAATACCAGCACTGCCAGAATGTCAGCTTGTTCTTACCCATATATTCTAACACATGCTGAAGGATGTGTTATTATCCTGTTCATTGATTAACCACTTCGCGCCCAGAGGATGTCATATGACGTCCTGAGCTTTGTGGTGGTATATCTGAATGCATGCAGCTACAGATATCGTTTTTTTAGAGCCATCGATTCTGTGCACTGTAAGAACAGTCAAAGCGTCTGTTCCGCCGCTTGAACGTTCTCACAGGCAGCGAGAGGGGACATCCCCCACCGCTCTCCGGTGCTTCTACTGACTCACTGCTGCGATCGGTGAGTCGGAGAACAGATCCGCCGGCCCCGGGTTCCTACCATAAAGATTTTCAGCGGACCAGATGGTCGCTGGAGTCTCTATTATTGTTCGGAGGCCGGGCACGATGTTATGACGTCACGCCCGGCCTCTGCATTCAAAAAAACGGCGCCGCATCGGCTGGGAAGCTGTGATCGTTTATTTTTATTTTTTATTTAGTCTTCCCAGGGTAGTGGTGAGATGTGGGGTCTTTTTGACCTCATATCTCACTGTAAAGTGGTCCTGTCATGTCATATTCCTTTGACAAGGGATGTTTACATTCCTTGTAATAGAAACAAAAGTGAACAAATTCTTATATTTTTTTTAAAGTGCCAAAATAAGTAAAATATGTAAGTCCCGCCCACATATGAAAACGGTGTTTTCAAACCACACATGTGAGGTGTCGGTGTGAATGTTAGAGCGAGAGCAATAATTCTAGCCCTAGACTGCCTCTGTAACTCAAAACATGTAACCAGTAAAAAAAATTAAAGCGTTGCCTATGGGGATTTTTAAGTACAGAAGTTTGGCGCCATTCTACGAGCGTGTGCAATTTTTTAAGCGTGACGTTAGGCATCTATTTACACGGCGTAACTTCATCTTTCACATTATGCAAAAAAATTGGGCTAACATTACTGTTTTTTTTAAAAGCATGAAAAATTGTTGTGCAAATACCATGCGAGATAAAAAGTTGCAATGACCACCACTGTATTGTCTAGAGTCTCTGCAAAAAAAACAAAAACAAAAAAACATAAATAGTGTTTGGGGGTTCTATGTAATTTTCTAGCAAAAAAAATATGATTTTTACATGCAGGAGCGAAGTGTCAGAATTGGCCTGGGCACAAAAATTTAGCTGCTACTTGTATATGATATTTTATGAACACATCGTATTGTGTTGTTTCAAAATATAATTTATCCCAGGATTAGATATATACCACTTGTTGCTTCTTGGACACGGGCTGTCTGTAGACAGCTGAAAGCTATAATTTATATTTAATCTCGGAGCTACAAAATACAGCCATCGAATCCTATTTCTGCATTAGTTAAGAGATTTTCTTAAATCCATTTTCTTGGTTGTGATCCGCTCTTACTAAACGAATAAAGTATGTTAATTCAATTCTTTTTGTGGATCGTGGCGTGTGGCCACTTGCTTGTCTGTATTAGATGCCATATACTGCTTTTAAGGTAAGCTCCCTTACCTGTCTTCCTGGTCTAGTTCTTTGCCTTCCATGCTGGGGAATAGATTTAGCGACCAGAGGCCTCGTACACACGACAAGGTTTCTCAGCAAAAACCAGCAAGAAAACTACTTCTTGCCGAGATTCCCGTCCGTGTGTACGAGGCATTCAGGTTTCTCATCTGGAAATCTGGCCAGAATCTCGGCGATGACGTCACCGCGTTTTTTCCTTTCAAGAAAACCGCGGTTCTTTTGAAATAAAAGTCAGTACACTCCGGCGGCAAGATTTTCTTGCCAAGAATCTTGTCAGGGAAAACAACAGGTTTTTCCTGACGAGATTCTCGGACGTGTGTACGAGGCCTAACTGTTGGGTGCTCTACATTCAATCTTTCTACAGATTTTCTTTGATCCAACTGGGGTCAACTGACAACTAGAGAAAGATGCATATGTTTTCAGTGTTCCTGGCAGGGGACAGCTTGAATAAGAGTTGCAATAGGACACAGTTCGTAGGTATATGGGTCTTCTATGCTAACGTTATAGACAATGTATTTCTAATTATTTTTGATATTATATACTGTATATATTCTTTGATATATTTATGTTTGCTATTTATTAACAATATACTGTACATACACAATGGCTATCAGAATACTTGTCGGTTATTAGTGAACAATAGGATTTATCACACTATCAATATGCATTACATTCTCAAAGAAGCTAATTTGTTCCACAAAACGCATAGATCTTTATTGTGTTGAACATAGACACTTGGCTACATTGAAAAAGTGATGAAGCTTTATTAATAAAACATATGACAGCAATTGTTTGTACTGTGACATGTTTTTGTGTTTTTATGATTAAAAGAGCTTTCTCCTGATGTATTTTTCTTGTAATTTATTAATAAATACCATCTTTTATTTTATATATATTACTGTGCAAATGTTTTAGGGCAAGTGTGAAAAAATACTGAAAATTAAGAATGCTTTCAGAAATAGAAGTGATAATAGTTTATTTTAATCAGTTAACAAAATGGAAAATAAACAAACAGAAGAGAAATCCAAATTAAATCAATATTTAGTATGCCAGGGCTTGACAAATTTGCTTGGAATCTAGGACCCAGCTAAAAAAGTTAGGAGCCAGAAAACGTGTACCGTCGAGCTTGCGCGCAGAAGCGAACCCATACGTGAGTAGCGCCCGCATATGTAAACGGTATTCAAACCACATGTAAGGTATTGCCGCGATCGTTAGAGCGAAAGCAATAATTCTAGCTCTAGGCCTCCTCTGTAACTCAAAACATGCAACTTGTAGATTTTTTTAAACGTCACCTATGGAGATTTTAAAGGGTAAAACTTTGACGCCATTCCACGAGCGGACGCAATTTTGAAGCGTAACATGTTGGGTATCAATTTACTCGCCGTAACATTATCTTTCACAATATAAAAAAAAATTGGGATAATTTTACCATTTATTTTTTTTATTTTATTTTTTTAATTTTTTTACCCAAAAAAGTACGCTTGTAAGACCGCTGCGCAAATACGGCGTGACACAAAGTATTGCAACGATCGCCATTTTATTCTCTAGGGTGTTAGAATAAAAAATATATATAATGTTTGGGGGTTGTAATTAAATGGAAGGAGATGGCAGTGAAAATAGTGAAAAATTACATTAAAATTGCTGTTTAACTTGTAATGCCAAACGGCCACCACCAGATGGCACCAGCTCACAGAAGGGAGAGCTTGGGACATCACAAGGCCGCAAAGCCGTGGCGTCAATTACCGGCCGCCGCGGACCCGCCACGATCGCGCAGCGGGGGAGGTGGGGGCGCACGGAGACACAGGATCCTGTGCCTCCGTGCTCCCCCGCCACGCGATCGCCTCACTTACCAGCCGCCGCGGGCGCCAGGTCACAATTTCTGGTTGCAATTGCGACCTGGCGCCCGGACATTGTCGACCCCTGTAGTATGCACACCCTTTGCCTTCCAAAACAGCAATTATTCTAGGTACACGTGCGGTTTTTGAAGGAACTCGGCAGGTAGATTAGTTGTTCCAAACATCTTAGATTTTCTATGGATGTAAGCTGCCACAAGTCTCTTTATGTAATCCCAAACATACTCGATGATGTTGAGATCAGGGCTCTGTGGAGGCCAAAGCATTACTTCCAGAACTCCTTGTTCTTCTTTACGCTGAATTTAGTTCTTAATGACATTGGCTGTATGTTTGGGGTCATTGTCCCTCTGCAGAATAAATTTGGGGCCAAATACATGCCTCCCTGATGGTATGGCATGATGTATAAGTATCTGCCTGTATTTCTCATCATTGAGTACACCATTGATCCTGACAAAATCTCCAACTCCATTTTCAGAAATGCAGCCCTAAACTTGCAAAGAACCTCCACCATGCTTCACTCATTATTGTAGTGCTCTCCAGGCCTTCGGCAAACAAACTGCCTCCAGCTACAGCCAAATATTTAAAATTTAGACTAAACAGTCCAGAGCAACTGCTGCCATTTTTTTGCACACCAGTTCCTATGTTTTCCTGCATAGTTGAGTTGCTTAATTTTGTTTCCACATCAGATGTATGGCTTTTTGGCCACAATTCTTCCATGAAGATCACTCCTGGCCAGACGTCTCTGGACAGTAGAAAGGTGTACCTGGGTCCCACTGGTTTCCACCAGTTCTGTGCTGATTCCATTGCTGGCCATTTTCCGATGTCGAAGAAAAGTAAGCATTTTGGCCCAGATTCACAGAGCGATTACGCCTGCGCAACTGGTGTTGCGCGTGCGTAAGTCTAAATGTGCGCGTGCGTTTAGATGCGCGCGATTCAGAAAACGAATTACGCCAGAAATCTACTTTTTTTTGTCCGGCGTAATTTCGTTAGACAGACGCATCCGTCCGCGCAAAAATGCGCTAGACACACCATTGATTTGCTAGTCAAATATGCTAATGAGGGAGTTGCGGGGATCCACAAAAAAACGCAGTTGCTGCGCAGGCTACGCGATGTGCGCAACAGCAAAATGTCCTGTCTAAAGTTAGAGCACCTAAAAGCTGGTCTAAAAAATGAAAAAAAGTCTACTTGTCAGATAAAGCAACACTGTTAGTGAGGAGTTCAGCAGTCACACGTGTTGCCCAACAATCTGTATGCCAACATGCCAGGGGCATCGTCGCGCATAGCTATACTACTGACTTTAGATGAACAAAGAAGGAGGAGGGCACGGAGGATGGCACTAAGGAGGGCACGGGAGATGTTTTTTTTATTTTTTTATTTGCTTATATAAAATTTACAATTTAAATTAATCTAATACAATATTCTTATCTGATACAAGCCCCTCACTCTTCACTCTTCACGGGAGAGGATATATCACACACGCATAGACATCTTTGGCATGAGTGATTCTGAGGTGTCTTGCATCTTCAGATTCACCCCTCATGCCATCATGGAATTACCACAACCTTGCAGGAGGACATCACCAGCCCAACACATGACACTACCCATGACACCCATGACAGCTACATATACAATCAGAGCCCCATCCCCACAGATTTCGAACAGGACATGTATGGGGACAGCTGGCTGGTTGGTGAGTGACATGGGTGGCAGGCATGACTATCCCCTCCCGTGATGCACACCTCACAAGTGGCACATGCATGACTAACATCCTCCTGTCTTTTCCCTTCAAGGTGACTCTGCATATGCACTGGTACCCCATCTCATGACCCCATCTCATGCCAGCTCACATTATGCATCTTTGCACGTTAAACACACACATTAATCATGGCACAATGAGAATGCATGCATGCACACCACTGTGGTCCCTAGCACAGACACCCCACATCCTCATCACATTGGATTGGCACCAGTCCACCATGCAGGACTTGTGAGCTGCAACGCCATGCCACGGCTCCAATTATGTCACTGTACATTCATACACCATTCACACAGACCTGGGGATCACTTCTCCACCACAAATGAGGGTGACACCCCTTTTCCCGCAGGAATATCACCCCCACATTCCAAAATCATACACAAACAGAACCAAAAAAATTAAATAAATGACGAGCAAAAAAAAAAAATGCCCAGCAAAAATATAATTTAAACAAAATAACAACAAAGAAAACACATAAAAGACAAAAATCACTCTGCAAAACAGTCCCCAAATATCTCAAAGACACGTCACAAACAAACAAAAGCACCTTGCTGTAGAGGGAGGGATACAAAGGGATGTATTTTTGCAAAGGAAGTGCATTTGTGTCTGTCTATTTATGCTGTCTGCGTAGTTCATAAAGTTGCCCTAGTCCATTTCCAATTTCACTGATTGCGCCGCTCCCGAGTTGTGAGCATGCGCACATCGGAGATGACCATGGTCTCCTTCAAGCGCGCATGCGCGAGCCGGCCGGCCCTTCATTTGCATGGGGTCACGGCTCATTTCAATGTAACACGCCCACGTCCCTCCCAATTTGTATTACTCCTCCTTACGCCTCTGGAAAAAATCTTACGCTTGCGCAATTTCCTGCGCAAAAGCTACGTGAATCGGGGGATTACGCGGCTAGATGGCGCAAGTCTAACGTAATGGCGGTGCGCTACGCCGGACCGATAATGCGCCGATGTACGTGAATCTGGGCCTATGTGTCTTTCATTTACTGCATTAAAGTGGACCTTCAGTCATTTTTTCTACTTTCCATCTATTAAATCGTCTGGCCTTGTTGTTTTAAGTTTGGATAGTAAAAAAAAAATTCTGCCAGTTACTGTAGTATCTTATACAGCTAACTTACTATTTCTTGTTTAGTAAAAACCTAGGCTTATGACATCATACACAGCTCTCTCTCGCTCCTGTAAGAATTTGCCAGGAGGGGGGTAAGTCATAGGAGGGCAAATGAGATCTGCAGAGCTGGAGGTGTGCCTCTGTGTAAATCCAGGATGGTAATAGGTAGCAGTTTCAGCTGCCCACAGTTAAAATGGTTGCTGCCAGACTCAGTGGAGGGAGATTTTTGCAGCATAGTTGGCAAGTAGAGAATCACAGTATATTTAAAATAATATGCAAAGTGGTTGGAGGGAAGCTTCAGAATGGCAAAGATGTTTTTATTACAAATGATGTGAGCAGACTGCAGTTCCTATTTAAGTTTCTCTGACTGACCACTGCGTCTACTGTCCTCAATGTCGCCCATTTCAGTGTTTGGCTGTTCCTTGCCCAGTTTTAAGCCTCCTACACAGCTGTTTCTATTTTTAGTTAAAGACTGTATTTCAACCGACATATGAAATTGATGATTGTTAGCACCTGCTTGGTATAATAGGTGAATCATACACCTGAATCTAATTTTACAACATCCCTGACTTTTTGCAAATGTACAAAGTGTTAGGCCTCGTACACACGACCGAGAATCTCGTCCTAAAAGAAACATTGTTTTCCTCAACGAGTTTCTTGTCAGGCTTGTCGAGAATCTTGTCAAGCTTTCTTTGTGTACACACTATCAAGACAAAATCTCTTCGTTCTCAAACACGGTGATGTACAACACGTACGACGGCACTATAAAGGGGAAGTTCGATTCCACTGGCGCCACCGTTGGGGCAGCTTTTGCTAATCTTGTGTTGCTGCGTGTTAGTAAAAGTTTGGTGAAAGACGATTCGCGCTACTTTTACCGAAGGTCCGCTCCCGTCTTATATTTTATTCTGAGCATGCGCGGGCTTCTAAGCATACACACAAATGTGTTTCTCGTCCTAAACCTGCCCGACGAGAAACACGACCAGGAAATTGAGACTCCCGATGAGCCACAACAGTTTTCTCAACGAAAAACATACACACGACCGTTTTCCTCCGCAAAAAAAGCTCTGCCACCAAGATACTTGATGGATTTTTTTGAGGAAAACGGTCATGTGTACGAGGCCTAAGAAGTGATGGTTTGAAGTCAAAGGGTAGTCACACCAAATATTGATTTGATTCAGATTTTTCTTCTGTTTGCTCACTTGACATTTTGTAAATTTCTAATAATAAGAAATTAAAATATAGATTTTTAAAAGCATTTATACTTTACAGCATTTCTTTTTTAATTACATTTTGTTTACTGTATATTTTAAAGGGGATGTAAAGGTTCATTTTTTATTTTCTAAAAAGGTTCCTTTAAGCTAGTGCATTGTTGGTTCACTTACCTTTCCCTTCAATTTCTCTTCTAAATGTTTTTTTTTCTTTGAATTTCTCACTTCCTGTAAGCTTGCCCCCATCATCCGAGCTGTTCCGTCTGGGGGTTAGTCAGCATGCTCGCCCCCTCCCTTGGGATTACATCCCTGCGGGGAGACGCTGTGAACGTTCAGTAATGTAGTTAGTTGTCATACCACGAGTGCGCACAATTTTAAAGCATAACATGTTAGGTATCTATTTACTCGGCGTAACATCATCTTTCACAATATGCAAAAAAATTGGGCTAACTTTACTTTTTTTTTTTTATAAAAGTGTATCCTTTCCACATAAATTACGTTTGAAAGACAGCTTATATATTATATATATATAATGTTTGGGGGTTCTAAGTAATTTCTATCAAAAAATACTGATTTTAACTTGCAAACAACAAGTGTCAGAAATAGGCTTTGTCCAGAAGAGGTTAAATACTGCCTTTCACACCAAAACAAGGACTGTTAGAGATGCACCTTTTTGGGTTATATCTGCTTGGCAAAATGATAAGTTTGAGGCTTTTCTTTGAAATGTTGTAAGTCCCAAAAAACATTATCTGGTTTTCACTCAAGAAAAATTCACTGGATTTGCCCATCACCACATACAGCATTGACAGGGGAATCCTTCCCGCCAACGCATTGTGTACTCCCAGGTGGAGGGCAGGGGAATCCGCCCCCGCCAGGAGAAGACAGTTATTATTGCTAGTGGCTATAATGACCGCTTGCATTAATTGCATGTACAATCTGGCATGTCTGTTACATAGTTGTCAGCTAAAAAAGACACAAGTCCATCCATTTCAACCTATAACAGAGAAAATAAAAAAATCATACAATTCCATATACCCAATCCTATACCCACAGTTTAGGAAGGCAAAAAAAAAAGAAAAGCATGATCCAATTTGCTACAGCATTGGACAAAAATTCCTTCCTGATCTCAGGCAATCGGATATTCTCTGAATCAACTTTACCTATAAATGTCAGTACCCAGTTATATTCCTTTTTTGTCCAGAACCAGCTCTTGGGGGAGTCTATTCCACATTTTCACAGCTCTTACTGTGAAGAAACCTTTCCGAATTTGGAGATGACATTTATTTTCCTCTAGACGTAAAGAGTGCCCCCTTGTCCTCTGTGATGACCTTAACGTGAATAACTCAACACCAAGTTCACTATATGGACCCCTTATGTATTTGTACATGTTGATCATATCCCCCCTTATTCTCCTCTTCTCAAGAGTGAATACATTCAGTTCCTCTAATCTTTCCTCATAGCTGAGCTCCTCCATGCCTCTTATCAGTTTGGTTGCCCTTCTCTGCACTTTCTCCAGTTCCCCGATATCCTTTTTGAGAACTGGTGCTCAAAACTGAACTGCATATTTTAGATAAGGTCTATATGCGCGTTATTCTCCACTTTTTCTGGCTTCCTACTCTTCCTGTGACTGCTTCCCTGAAGCTTCAGACACAGCTTTTGTGATGTCATCCCATACACAGCAGGACCAGCATTCTTGCTTTGTATAGGAGGAAAAAGGGGCTGCTCACATTAGGGAACGGACCATGGAGGAGACTGCCAGGTTGCCGAGAGATTGAGGAATAAGGTAAATATATCACCTTATTTTTAATCCCCTTTGAGAAAACCCTTGCAGCGTGGATGAGGACCCACTGCAAAGGTAAACTTTTTTTCCCTTGAGTTCAGCTTTACTGTAAAGGTTTTTTTCGCTTTGTTTCATATGCAGATGGTTCCATTTCTGACTGTGTTGAAGTTTTTCAGCTAAAAACTGATTTGAGCTGCTAAGATATTGCGACTCAACTTTCTTTTCTCATATGTGGGCAATGACAGGAAAACCGTGGCAGGTTTTTATGATTTTGCAATGTTGTACAACGAGCAGCTCATGAAATGAAAAAAAAAAAAGTCAGTATGTAAAAGCTAGTTTTCAGATTTGTAATGACGGTTCTGTTTCCTTTATGATATATGCATACTGTTGTTAAATATAAATCCCACCTAAAATGCACTCTGAAACGGCAGTATAAAATTGTACTTAATACTATCTTTCCTTGAAGCTAGAAAAATAGGAAAATCTTGTGAATATCTGTTCCCTATCTACTTTGTACCATTCAAACTTAAATGACATATTTTCTCATATAGGCCCCTTTTTGTGTGTCCATCTGTTCTTTTTGGTGCCTGTCTGTCTACTCTTTTGTATTGTCTGTATTCTAGTGTGGATATGTCTCACTTTCCTTTTTCTATGCTGTCAAACATTGCAGGCAGGAGATTCAGTCAGGTCAATATTAGCATAGAAAGCTGGAATTTAAGAATGTTAGACTAATATTGGAAACTCGCTAACATTTGCATGAGTACTTGAACAAAATAATCTGGGTGTAAAGAAGAAAAATGAAAAGACATGTAGTGAAAGACTTCTTCTTTTGTGTTCACATTGGCACATTAAATGTCACAAAAATGTAACACTATAGACAGACAGAAGCAGAGAGTGAAATGAATGAATATTTAAAATATACCTTTCAGAAATGATTAGTAATTGACAATGACTTCTGAGAGAAAATCCTACTCAACGATCACCAGTGTAGTATGACCAAAATAAGTGATACGATAATATCATTCTATTTTTATGATAAATAAGAGTAGTCAGCTCTATGTAAGTTTAAAATATCGTTATTTTTCACACAAGACGTATTTAATATAGCAATAAAAATATTGGGGTTGATGTACTAAAACTGGAGAGTGCAAAATCTGGTGCAACTGTACATGGTAGCCAATCAGCATCTAACTTCAGCTTGTTCAATTAAGTTTAAAAATAAAAAATAAACTGGAAGCTGATTGGTTTCTATGCAGAGCTGCACCAGATTTTGCACTCTCCGGTTTTGGTAAATCAACCCCTGTTTCTATGTTGAGTTAATGTTTCATTTGCTTTCCATATTTACCTTAGATGCCCTGAATCATATATACAGAACTTTGTTGGAAATTAAAATATAATTTGTACTTATGTGTTTAGCATTATCTTGCTGGTAAAGATACAACATTGTAATTTTTCACTGAAGATTTCCTTCTCTACAAAGAGAACCAAAACTGTGTCCAAAAAAAGGTAAACAGAAGCAAAAGTCTAGTCACCAGTTATTCCTATTGGCATTTTGCAGGTCATATTTCCCCATTATTGACTACCATGCCTTTTTCTGCATTATGTCGCTGTGTGAAGGTGGCCATCTTGGTAGAGAAGCGTTGCTTCCTCATGTCAGAGCTTCACTCCTGATAATTGGTGGAGGAAGAATTAAAGCGGAGCTCCACCCTAAAGTGGAACTCGCGCTGATCGGAACCCTCCCCCCTCCGGTGTCACATTTGAGGGGGGGAGGGGGGTGCAGATACCTGTCTAAAGACAGGTATTTGCACCCACTTCTGGCCCAGCATTCATGGGCAAAAGACACATCCCGTCGCCCCCCCCCCCCGTTGTGTGCTGGGAACACTCGGCTCCCAGCACACAGCAGGAGCCAATCAGCGGGTGCAGTGCGACTCGCGCATGCGCCGTAGGGAACCGGGCAGTGAAGCCGGAGTGCTTCACTTCCTGGTTCCCTCACAGTGGATGGTGGGGGGGGGGCAGCAGAGTGACGAGCGATCGCTCGTCCTCTGCTGCGGGCGTCTCTGGACTCCAGGACAGGTAAGTGTCCTGATATTAAAAGTCAGCAGCTGCAGTATTTGTAGCTGCTGGCTTTTAATATTTTTTTTTGGCCGGACATCCGCTTTAAGCAGTAGCAGGAGAGGTACAAAAGCCACAGATCCATAGAATCCATATGAAGCAGCAGCAGGGAAAGTATTTTTTATTGCGGGTCCTCAGGTACAGTTTCCTCTCCAGCAACGAGAACAGTGAGCAGCATAGTAGTGATATCTCCAAATCTCACTTAAAATCTAGTGAAACTAGTCGTCATGCAAACAGTCCCTTACATCATCTTGCGCTGCAGGTATAAAGACATGGGGCTTAAAGAGGATCTTTAACCTGTAAACAAAAATGTAGAAGTCAGCAGCTACAGTATTTGACTTTTACAAAATACACACCTACTTGTCTCAGGATCCAGCGATGCCCTCACCTGACCCGGCTCTTTGCCAGTCTTTGGGTGCAGGTGCTGGAATTTTAACTGTGGACAGCCAACTGTGACTCCTTGGAGCTTTACAGCCTTTGTTCTCCCTGTCTGACCCTCCTTCCGGAAGTGTTCCCCCGGAAGTAATCACGTGACCTGTCACGTGACCCGTGAGGTCTGGACCAGACCCTAGAGTACTGCTTGGACCTTAAAGAAGGGGACATACCCCGAAAGCTTGTCCTGAAAAATTGTATGTTAATACAAATAAAAAAAGTATCACGGACAGTACTCAATTTACTCTTTACATTGATTTGAATCTTTACATTGGTCATAGAAAGTCAGTTATAGGTTTACACACACCCTGCCAACACTTAATGTTGAGTGTACGTCCATTCATACAATTATTTAATACTATATATGCATATGGCAAACAAATTGCAGCACTACTTAAAGGATCAAAAAGGATTTTTTTTTTAGCTAAATAGCTTCCTTTACCTTACTGCAGTACGGGTTTCATGTCCTTATTGTTTGTTTTTGCTTTAAAGCTGCTGTAATCCTGCTCTGTTCTCCACACTTCCTGCTTGTCTGTTTCCCTATAACCACAGTGCTGGGAGATTTCTCATGATGGTTTAAGCTGTCATTACTGTGTGCCTAAAACTTCCCAGAACCAATCTGGATTTGTTTGTTTTTGTTCTGTGTGTCTATTTCTACTTTGCAGAAACACGAAGCCAGTTCAGAAGTGAAACTAACCTGCAGGCACATTATATGATTGATTTTTTATCTATTTTTAATCATTTTGAAAAGGAATCAGTTAACTTTTATGTCTCTATACTCTGTAAACAGTCATTTCAGCAAAAAAATGTTTTTCCTTTAGTGACCCTTGAAAACCCACTCTACCCTATCATTTGCAGAGCCAGATTTCTGTGTAATACATTTGTATGTTTGAGCAAATGTATGTTCAAAAGAAGCCTTTGTAATCCTACTTTTGTTCCACCTACTGAATATTGATAAAAAACACCCCAAACAAGAATGGCCTTGAGGCACCCCTGACTTCTGTCGCATATATGCTGCCAGTGTGTCTAATGTCCAGGCATTTCAGTTTTAAAGAATGGTTGCCTATCACTCAGCATGTTTAGTTCCACTTTATTGGCTACTGAGCTGTCATGAAGTTGAAGAGTTTAGACATCAGCCGTATTGAACAGCTGCCCTTGGTTTGTAAATTAGAATCTTAATTTTAGCCATAACTGACAAAAAATTAAGAGGAAATAAAATATGTTGATACAAGTTTATTCTATCATTATTTAAAGTTTTAAAATGGATCTGTCCTCAGTAAAAAATTTAATGATGTAGTATTATGAAAAACAAGGCAAATAAAGCCCCAACACTCCCTAATGTCGTTGTAAAGCCACTTTTGTATTATCATGCTATCCCCTCTGTTAAATAATTATATGTGTCCCAGTGTCTTTGCTATATAAAAAAGATGCCGGTTTCTACCTTATATCAGAGCATCTCCCGGTGCTCGCGTGACCGCTCGGCTCTCTCCTCTTCCAGGCTGACAGCTATAGCGGAAGGGCTGAGAACTCCAGCCAGGGCCAGTGCTACCATTAGGGGGCACTGCTGCCTAGGGCGCCTGGCCACTGGTGTTCCTACTGTCTTTTCTCTGCAGCAAGCAACTAAGTCTCAGCATGAGCAGGCAGCTGCCGCTTCGTTCACACAAAGCGTCAGAGGCGCAGCGGTGGTGGAAGACTGTGTCTGTTTTGCGACTCCCGAATGAATGGAAGCAAGCAAACATTCATTGATGGACAGTGGTATGCTGCAGTGATAGGCACCGGAAGGCTGCATTGATGGACGCTGGTAGGCTTAATTGATAAGCGCTGGTGAGGCTGCATTTGATGGCCGCTGGTGAGGCTACATTTGATGGGTGCTGTTGAAGCTGCATTGATTGGCGCTGGTGGGCTGCATTTGATGGGCATTTCATTAAAAAGGTGGGGTATACATGGGCCGAGCAAAGTTGGAGGGGTCAGAGGTGGAGTCAATGGGGAGTGGAAAAATTAGGTTTCTCCTAGGGTGTCAAAAATCCTTGCACCAGCCCTGACTCCATCTGTTGTCAGCCAGGAGGAGAGAGGAGAGAGAGCCAATCGGTCACGTGGGCGCCGGGAGACGCTCTGATATGAAGTAGAAATCTGCATATTTTTTATATTGCACAGACACTGGGACACATATCAGTATTTAACAGAGGGGATGGCATGAATATACTATAGTTATTATAGCAGTAGGGGAGCAGTGTGGCACTGTCACAAGCAAGGAGAGGAGGACAAAGGGGAACTGCGGATGACGAAAGCACATTAACTGACCATGGTGTCAGGGCTCAGCAAGCCAAGCCATTTGTCAGGGCTCAGCAGCCATGACAAACCATCAGTTTACAGGGGGGGGGGGCAGGATCAGCCAGGTATTTTAGGTTATACAGGGGGCTGGGCTGTGCTGCATAACATGCTTTAATGGAACAGGAATTTTTTTTTTTAATTAGGGTAACAAACGCTTTAAACACCTCCCAACCATTCTGTAGTCAAGAGACAAGCTTCTGCATTGTTATTAAAGTTTGCATAGGTGCCTTTTTTGAGGAAAGGTGGTATATAAATAAAAAACATGGGTTGCATCAATATTGTGTATAAACTTGTATTATAACTTTATTATTATATTACGGTACACCTTGAAAGGCACTTTAATAATTGTGTAGTTAATGTATATTGCAATTCCAAACCATGACTTTGACATAGGTTGTATTTTCTATTAGATATTTTATTTTGCTAGATAAATGTGCAGTGGAATTTTATATTCATGTCAACAATAAATGATATATTACCAGTCAAATCATAACTGTATTTGTCTTGAGATGTGAAGTCCCCAGTCTTCTTTTCAGTGGACAGCATGATATTACATGTAGCATTGTCTGCTGTCATTGTTACAATAATAAAACGCTCAGCATTACATGTCATTACTGTCAGTGTAGCAACTGCATTTAACACTCGGCTGTCTGTGGTACAATAATAGCACATGTAGCTGTCAATACAATATATGGTTTGTCTAATACCTCTACTATTTTACTGTATTTTGTCTGAAAGACAAGTTTAAATTTTTTTGAATTTTTACTTGGCATTATTTGTGATTTTTTTCCAGTTAAACGATGAATAGAGGAATAAGTAACTTACCACATATAGGCAAAAACAGGCATTTGGTCTGCATTCTTGCTGCCCTGTAAGTGCACATTAGTACCAACCAGGGGCGTTGCTAGGCATTACTAGCCCATAGCAGCAAACACCAAATTTTTTGCAGGCCTGGGGGAACGCAGGTGTTGGCGCTTCAATCATCACGACACCATGGTTGATATGGTGTCAGGGTGATTGAAGTGCATTATTTATATTAATACATTGTACTATATAATGAAGTGGTTCAACTCACCATAATGCAGAATCAGTGGGAAGTCTGGGCGTGTCACTTGCCACATCTCCTGCCACCAGATGCAGCATGTCACTTGCCACCGTAACCTGTCGTCAGGTGTCACCTGCCACCCGATGTGGATTGTCACTTGCCATGTCACCTGCCACCATTTTTAGATTGTCACATTAACTGCCACCAGATGTGGATGATCGCCTGCCACTATTTGCGGCTTGTCACTTGCCATGCCAGCCAGTGCCCCCAAATGTACATTGTCTCTGTATTGGTGGCAGGCTGGCAGCACTGGTCCATTTAGTTCTGATTGAGAGCAGGAGGGCGGTGATGGGGCCGGGGTGGGCAGCAAGAGATGATGTCATCTCCCTGCTCCCTGCCACACCTCCAACATTGAAGAGGCCTGCGCTGTGAGAGCGGAAGAGCGGTGATGCAGGGCAGGTGGGGAGAAATTAGGTCATCTCTGCTTGTCCGCCCGTTCACTTCTCTCATCCACCTGCCCAGTTCTCTTATGCAGCCTACCTACCCGCCGCACCCGCCACCGGGCTGCAGAGAGGCCACGGCCTGCTGGTTAGGCAGGGACCCCTGCAGCAAGTAAATGTATTTAATTTCCGCCCTCACTCTTCTTCTCCCTCACATGCGCATTCCTTCCTGAAAGCCAAGCCTCGTTTTAGCTTCAGACAGACAGGTTCTGTCCTCGGCTCTGCGCTCCAACCCCTGTGACATAGCGAGTCACATGGGGTTAGGATCAGATTCTCAGCAAGGGAGTATCGCGGGATCTCGGGGCTGACGTCAGCCAAAGGAAATGACGCAGCCCTGGCAAGTACACAGTTTTCCGGCAAGAAGAAGAGCCGGCCGGAAAAAGGCACTAACTGCGCATGTGCCCATTACGTCATTAAAGTGGATGTAAACCCCCAAAAAATATTTTTTTTGATGTCACAATGTAGAGTATAAGATTTCCTATCATCTGTGCCCAGTCTTGCCACACAGAGTTAATCCAGATCTGAGTAATTCTCTTTCAATGTTCAGTAAAATGAACAGCCTTCCAGATAAAAACCTGCCTAAATAAAAAGTCAGTTTTCTCTCTTCTTGCTTTAAGTAACAGGTTATTTACATATCTAGCTTGGACATGTTTATCATATGTTATATTATGTTTATCAAAACATGAGGTATAAAAAGTGAGAAATCCACCCCTCCCCCACATAACACATCCTGGTAATATACAATGAACTTTGAATCACCTCATGTTATGATAAATAAAACATAACATGTGATAAACATGTCCTAGCTAGATTTGTAAATAACCTGTCACTGAAAGCAAAAACAGAGAAACAGACTTTATAATTTGGCAAGATTTTATCTGGAATTCTATTAATTTGCACTGAACATTGCAAGAGGATTACTCAGCGCTGGATTAACTCTGTGTGGCAAGACTGGGCACAGATGATAGGAAATCTTATACTCTACATTGTGACATAAAAAATCCACTTTAATTAAAAAATGACAGATTACACGGAAATAGATAATGTAGGAAACGTTTTACACAGTGCAACTTGTTCATAAGGTAGGAAAGCTTGATATGGTGGAAATAGCACAGGATGGGTTTACTACCACTTTAAAATATAAACTTTTCCAATGACATTTACTTACCAAATATCAAAATAACTCACATTCTGTCCATCATTTAAATTTAGAAATTCGCTTACATAAGCTTATACCTTGTTAGGGTTGTTGTTTACGAATGTTACAAGGAAGTTTTGCTTGTTTGGGCACCACCAAATATATACATGGGTGGCTGAGGCCATGTTCAGTGGTCTGTCCTGGAATATAGCTCACTGTTCCTGGCTACACACAATCAGGTTTTATATTTGATCAGTTCCATAAGCACAACTAGTGGGAAGCACTATTGTCTACTGGACTAAATATAATTGTTTGCCATAATCCGACCTGAAAAAAAAATGGCAGTATGTGGACAGCATATAGGTGCTCAGTAAAAAAAAAATTAGTAATTAAAAAACATGAAAACATGAAGAGTAGGTAATTGTATACAATTTCCAGTATATGGCTTTTATAGGAAATGTTCAAATAGCAAAAAAAGGGATAGAGATAAGTCCAAAATAGATCTTACTATGTCATATACCAAGGGAGTGGCTCAAGAAGAAGTTCATTAAGGTCCTGGAGTGGCCTAGCCAGTCTCCCAATTTTAATCCCATAGAAAATATGTGAAGGAAGCTAAAGGTTCGAGTTACCAAACGTCAGCCTCGAAACCTTAATGACTTGGAAAGGATATTCAAAGAAGAGTGAGTAGGGCAAAATCCCTCCTGAGATGTGTGCACACCTGGTGGCCAACTAAAAGAAATGCCTGACCTTTGTGATTGCCAACAAGGGGTTTGCCACCAGATACTATTGTAAGTCATGTTTTGCAAAGGACTCAAATCATTTTTTCACTCATTTTTTTTATTTTCATCAAAAAGCTTTTTATTGAACATAAGGCATAGTACAGCAGTTTCCAGTGTACAGGAACTTACAGGATTTTTTTTCGCCAGATTCACAAAACAGATACATTTCAGTTCTATGGACATTGTAAAATTCTAGTCATCACAAGCTCCCTGGGGCTTAAACCAGGAGTATCTAGCCAGTGGGACCAAATGTGTTCAAACCTGCCCAGGTTTCCCCTATGGGCCAGATTCAGGTAGATGAGAGCATCTTTGCTCCAGAGTAACGCTTCTCATTTACGTTACTCTGACGACCCTTTCAGCGCAAGTACTGTTATTCACATAGCAGTTGCGCGTAAACTTGCGCCAGAGTAACGATAATGCGCTGGCGTGACCCGACGCAAGGGGAAGTGGGTGTGATCATATGTAAATGATGGGCGGAGCCCAGCGCAGAGGCTTACGTTCAGCGCATCAACCACGGAGCATGCGCAGTGAGTGAGGCTCCACTCGCCCCCTTTGTGCGCATGCTCACAACTTCCGTCGGCACCACTTCACGGGAAACGTCAGCACAATGCCTTCCGTTGGGCGTTTAAATGCGCCCGTAGAAGCGCCATTCCGGCACTAAAGTATATCCTGCTCCCCCTCCCCGCAGTGATGTTACTTTTGTTCTGAGATGGCTGCTCCCGTTCCCCGCAAACACACAGGAGAAAGCTGAACTTTAATGGCCAGGAGCTGTCAGCCGTCATCTCGGCTATGGAGACCTATGATGTCTTCCTCCATGGCTGTAAAATTTGACAGACAAGCATGGACAGAGGTGTTGTCCTGCAAGTGGGGGTGCTCAGCTAGCTCTTATCGTCGGTAACGCTGCTGTAGCTGCTCTCCTGCTGACCTGTGGCCACCTGGAGTAAAGATAAAGCAGCCTTTTGTAGAAATAACTTTGCGCCGGACGGACGAGATACGCGCGGCGCATGTAGCCAGCGTATGGTGCTAATCCGTTCGTGAATTGGGAAAAATCCCTCATTTGCATATTTGCAGGGGAAATCAATAGGCGCGACTGATGCGCCAAGCGAAATTATGCGCTGACGAGACTCTGGCTTGGGAACGTTCCGCCGGTCGCAAATGGCCCGTTATTGGGCGCATCTAGTTTGGTGGGTACGGGCACATAGAAACGACGGCGCATCTTCACAGTTACGCGGCGCATATCGAAATACTCCAGCGCAAGTGTTGCTGAATCTGGCCCTATGTTGGTAGATATATTTGTCCATAATGAGAGTATTCTCCATATGTGTTATCCATGAGGTGATGGTAGGTGGCAAGGTCAATTTCCATCCCATCAGTATAAGTTTCATGGCCTGAAATAGTGCCCTAGAGAACGCGACATTGACCATTTCCTCAGGAATCACGTCCTCCAGGACCAAACGTCAGCCTCGAAACCTTAATGACTTGGAAAGGATCTTCAAAGAGGAGTGTGACAAATTCCCTCCTGAGATGTGTGCAAACCCCAGCAAGTAGCACATAGGGCCAGATTCAGGTAGAGTTACTCTGGAGTATCAGTGATACTCCAGCCTAACTCTCACTTTGAGCCGGCGTTTCTGTTTTCAGTAAGCAGAAAACAAGAAACGCTGGGTTGGAGTTACTATACGAGCGGCGTAATTGTATTTCGCCGTCGTATCGGAACTGCAATTTTAAAAATGGCGCAGGGGGCGTTCCCGCTGATTAACGCCGAGAATATGTTCAGCGAGAATCGGCAATTCACGATCGTAATCGGGCCCGACGCAGTGACTTTCCGATGTTTCCGTAAGAGATACGCGGCGTAAAGATAAAGCAGCCCCCTAGTGGAGTATCCTATGTTAAGTATGGCCGTCGTCATCGCGTCAAAAAAAAAAAAATTTGAGTCCTTTGCGTAAAACGTCCGTGAATGGGGATTGACGTCATTGACGTTCACTGACAGAATTTGGAGCATGCGCACTGACAGTCGACACATGCGCAGTACGTTCGCCGCGGGATCGCACCTAGTTATAATAATACACGCCCCCTACCCGCCCAATATGAATTTCGCCAGGTCATTTGCGCTACGTCGCCGCAACTTTAGGAGCAAGTGCTTTGTGAATAACAGTACTTGCTCCTAAAGTTTCGGCGGAGTAACGTAAATGAGAAACGTTACTCCAAATTAAAGATTCGCCCATCTACCTGAATCTGGCCCATAGGGTCTACAGGAACCTTTGTTTGAATTACTCCATTGAGTGTACCCACTATATCGCTCCAATACCTGTGAAGCTCCGTGCATCTCCACAGGAAATGAATAAGGTCTCCATTGTGTCGCCGACAACGACAGCATAAAGGGTCTGGCAGCCTACCCATTCTATGTAGTTTTGTAATGTACTCTCAACAAGATATTTATTTGGGACACTTTCTGCACCACATTTAAAGATCATGAGGTTATGGATTGCATGGCTTCCTCCCACTGACCTCCCGTAAGTTGGCCAAGGTTCCTCTTCCACAAGGATTCTGCCCTACAAGGATACGCCCGCAGGTGTTTCGCCAGCAGCATTTTGTAGCATTAGGAGATGAACCCTTTAGTTGTATTGCTGGTGTGCAGCACATGGAACACAGAAGCGGGCGACAGGACCCAGTCCACAGCGTCTCCCTGCGCAGAAGCTGCATGCTTTTTTAACTCGTTAATATGCAAATCAATTTATAACTTTTTTTAAATGCGTTTTTCTGGACTTTTTTTGCTTCTTACTGTTTAAATAAACTTAACATTAAAATTATAGACTGATCATATCTTTGTCAGTGGGCAAACGTACAATATCAGCAGGGGATCAAATACGGTACTTTTTTCCCTCACTGTAGATGCAACAAATTGAAGCCAAACTCCAGCTATCACTTTATAAGTGGTTTACACCAACAATTTTATTCCTTTTGGGATAAAGGTTTTTAAATAAAGAAATGCTAAATAATCATTGAGAGCACCTCTGTCTGCGTTGAATGCCTTGTTTCATATCTCAAAAGCCTGGTACACACAATCGGATTTTCCAACAGGAATTATGTGATGGCAGGCTGTTGTCGGAAAATCAGACCGTTTGTATGCTCCATCAGGCAATTGTCTGATTTTCCGCCAACAAATGTTGGATAGCATGCTTTAAAATGTTCTAAAGACAAATGTGTGTTGTCTGATTATCCGATGGTGTGTACAGAAGTCCTTCGGACAAAACTTAAAGTACAAACACGCATGCTCAGAAGCAGTACTAACCATGACACATCATTATCAGAAGTTGCCCAAAGGGTGGTGCTAAAGAGCTGAAAAAACACGTAATTTTGTGTTTGTTGGCCGACAATTCTATGCAAGACAAATTCATGGCCAGCGCCCTTCGGACAAAAGTCCTACGATTTGTCCACGGAAAATCCGATCATGTGTACCAGGCTGTGGAGCTTATTTACACTTGCTTCAGCTTAAACACTATTTAAAGCCCCATCACTAAATAAAATGCTTAGCTTACAGTTCTGTTTACACCTGCTTTTGCTTTGCTTCGGCTTTGCTTCAAAAATTATACCCCATGTAGCTTCAGTGGTGCTTCAAAGTGTCTTCAAAGCCTCCATAGAAGTCAAGGCAAAGCTTGCTTGAAGCCCCACTAAAGACCCACCAAAGCCTCATCGAATCCCCACAAAGCCTTACCGAAGCCTCATCAAAGCCTCATCGAAGCACCAAGCAAAAGCAGGTGTAAACTGTACTGTACGCAAACCATTTTATTTAGTGACAGGAGCTTTGACTGGTGTTCAGAGAGCTTTAACAAAGCATGTCCGAAGTCTTGTTTTGAAAAAAGTGTAAACTAACCCTTACTGCTACATCTGCAGGACAACTTGTTCTGTACAAACAACAGACTTACTGGCAGGATCACCGGATGAAAATAGAAGAAAGGAAGCATAAAAAATGCCATCACATCTAAGAGTTGGTAAACTGCAATATAATAATACCTTTGTGCAAACTAAAAGGTATGTTTTCACATAACTCACAATAATTCACACTGGGGCGACTTGGGATCCGACTTGAAGTCGTCTCAAGTCGTCCCAAGTCGCGCTGTCCAGAAAAGCAATGTAAGTGAATGGGAGCGGTGTTAATACACACTACTCATGTCGCTCCGACTTCAGAAGAGGTTCCTGTACTACTTCAATCAGACTTCTAGGTTGATCACTGTTTTAACCACTTAAGACCCGGACCAATACACTGGTAAATGACCCAAGGTGTTTTTGCGATTCGGCACTGCGTCGCTGTAAAAGACAATTGCGCGGTCGTGCGACGTGGCTCCCAAACAAAATTTGCGTCCTTTTCTTCCCACAAATAGAGCTTTCTTTTGGTGGTATTTGATCACCTCTGCGATTTTTATTTTTTGCGCTATATACAAAAATAGAGCGACATTTTTGAAAAAAAAACACTATTTTTTACTTTTTGTTAAAAAAAAAATCAAATAAACTAAATTTTAGTCAAACATTTAGGCCAAAATTTATTTAGCCACATGTCTTTAGTAAAAAAAAAAATCTCAATAAAAAAAAATAGCTACCTAGCGGGAACAGCGACACTAATACAGCGATCAGAAAAATGATCGCTTAGTGATGCTGGCAATAGGGAGTGAAAGGGTTAACTAGGGCGGTGATCAGGGGGTTAAAACTTTATTAGGGGGGGTGGGGGGGCTACCCTGGACCTAACACTAACTGTTTTTTACACTGCCTGTCACACTGACACTAAATGCAGTGATTAGATCACTGCATTCAGTGACACTGTGACAGGGGGGGTGGGGGGGGGGGCGATCACAAGGGGTTAATGTGCCTATGTGAGTGTGTGTCAGTGTTGTGTTGGTGCACACTTACTTGTGATGTCTTCTCTCATCAGCAGCGGTGGGAAACACCGCTGCGATGAGAGATTACATAATTTCCTCCTTCCTGTGTAAACACAGGAGGAGGAAGTGACAGGAGCTGGGAGCGCGCGCATTGGCTGGGAGCGATCGCGGGGGGGCGGGTAAACGCCGACATCTGCCCGCTCATCCCGGAATCGCTCCCGGAGCCAGGGGGACCCCCGCACGCCGCGGAGGGGGTCCCGATGGGACCCCCGAACCGCACTTAGGCGGGGACGTAAATTTACGCCCTTGTGCCTGTACATGCCATTCTGTGGCCGTATATGTGCGTGCGGGGGTCCTTAAGTGGTTAATTGAAGCTATTTTCCAGCAAGATAACATACATTTCTCAGGCAAACCCCTCCCTCCCTTCCCTCTCCCAGAGCTGATTGTTGTTTTATTGGCCACTGGAATGTCTCCTGACCTGAAAAGGACTTCAAGTCGTGTTGTAAATCGCCCCAGATCGCCCTGTGGTTCATGCTGAAGTCGTGTTGAAGTTGCTTCTGAAAGTCGTGCTGGAAGTCGTGTCGCCCCAGTGTGAACCGACTCTACGTGTCTTTATTGTATCTGAGTGTAAGAAAAATGACACACTAATGGCAGTAGTGTCATTAATGAGCTTATAATGAAAAGTTCTGTCGGTAAATGAATCATATATTTTAGATAGAAAAAGAAAACCAAGACGGTGTCATTATGTCTGTATGTGACATTTTATATTGTCACTATGCATTGTTGCACAGACTTTAAGTGAATTATACTGGCAGGGTACAATTAATATTAAAGCTTCCAGTAAGCATTGATGTATTCTTGTACATAGAAGCTGAAGACACAGAATAGTGTGTATTTATCTGTATGGTGATTCAGTGACAGTTCACACTACCTGAAAGGACACAGCATGTGAAAGTGTTATTGAAGTCTCAGTTTGATAAAAAGAAAACACTTCTGTGCATGTAATTAATGGCTCTGGTCTCTGCAGAGTCCTATATGCCTTTCTACATTATCAAGCGTATTGACTATTTTACCAATTTAAAGCTGAGTTATTGATATCCTGAAGAGTTCAGCACGATCGCTGGTGTGAGACGATCAGAGGCGCTGGGTTTCCTGGAATCATGCATAGTTCAGTGCATTTGTTATGTATTACCAGCAGAGTCTGAGGTCTGATCTAGACTGTATTCCGAGAAGCTTGTGATATGGCAAGTGGATTTACTACTTGCTGTTTACATCACTATGCCTTTTACATTCAGGGAGTATTTTTTTTCTGGTTATAAACTTAGACATATAGTTTGATTAATAGACATACATCACTTTAACCTATGTTACGAATGTACATCGCTCCATAGGTATGTGCAGCTTATTGCATTAGGGTGTGCACCCCAAAGCTGAAACACATGTGTGTGTTTATATACAGTATATATACACACACATTTATCAATAAATGTAAACAAACATTTTAAGATATGTTAAAACATGGACAGTGTCAGTAGAGCAGTGGATGGTGTCAGTAGAGCAGTGGACGGTGTCGGTAGAGTAGTGGACAGTGCCTATAGAGTAGTGGACAGTGTCACTAGAGCAGTGGACGGTGTCAGTAGAGCAGTGGATGGTGTCAGTAGAGCAGTGGATGGTGTCAGTAGAGCAGTGGACGGTGTCAGTAAAGCAGTGGACATTGTCAGTAGAGCAGTGGATGGTGTCAGTAGAGCAGTGGACGGTGTCAGTAAAGCAGTGGACAGTGTCAGTAGAGCAGTGGACGGTGTCAGTAGAGTAGTGGACAGTGCCAGTAGGGCAGTGGATGGTGTCAGTAGAGCAGTGGATGGTGTCAGTAGAGCAGTGGATGGTGTCAGTAGAGCAGTGGACGGTGTCAGTAAAGCAGTGGACATTGTCAGTAGAGCAGTGGATGGTGTCAGTAGAGCAGTGGACGGTGTCAGTAAAGCAGTGGACAGTGTCAGTAGAGCAGTGGACGGTGTCAGTAGAGTAGTGGACAGTGCCAGTAGGGCAGTGGATGGTGTCAGTAGAGCAGTGGATGGTGTCAGTAGAGCAGTGGATGGTGTCAGTAGAGCAGTGGATGGTGTCAGTAGAGCAGTGGACGGTGTCAGTAAAGCAGTGGACATTGTCAGTAGAGCAGTGGATGGTGTCAGTAGAGCAGTGGACGGTGTCAGTAAAGCAGTGGACAGTGTCAGTAGAGCAGTGGACGGTGTCAGTAGAGTAGTGGACAGTGCCAGTAGGGCAGTGGATGGTGTCAGTAGAGCAGTGAACAGTGCCAGTAGAGCAGTGGTCGGTGTCAGTAGCAGGGGGAATCTGTGCTGCACAGGGTGATTAAGGTGTGTCCAGGCATATCCGGCACACCCTGTGCGCACACCTATGCATGGCTCCATCCATCCATCCATCTTGATATATGTAAATTTCATAAAACAAAAGATGTAGTCTTTTTCCTAATTATCATAAACTTCACTGTGGCCATTCTGAGAAGCTCATAACAAGGAAATTGCATATATGCTTATTTTTAGTGATGATAAATGTAAGAATACCCATCCACCCATCCTTAGTAATATTCACTGTCATCATTTGTATATGGTATATTATTCTACTCACCGAACAAATGCATTTTCAGGTATTTTTTTCTTGCTCTGTTGAGCCTAAAATCTAATTTTGGTGCATAACATAGGGAGACAAAGTGGCTCGTTCAAGGTCAAACGAGGTCTGCAGCAATTCGCTCCAAGTCTCTTATACATTCATTGTAACTACTAAGCTACTTCTTCCTCTCTGTGCAGTGTGCGTGGCATACAGGATTTATATAAGTATGTACTGTAATAGGTATTTGAATGCCAAAGCATAACAGCACACTGATTAGATTGCATTTATAGCATCAAACAGAACTCAGCCCAGCATGCCTTCTCTTCCTTTCATATTCTTAAGGAAGGCGGGGAAATAAATCTTAGTTGAAGTCACTTGTATTTTTTCAGGATATGCTATATTGCATTCATCAGGTCTATGATGTTTAAATATTGCCAACGTATTTGTCATAATTTGTTTTTGTAAATTATAGAGGGGAACTGGTTTGACATAATACATTGCCACTTACACATCAGTAGTGACTTGCGTTTAAACAAACTGATGGACCAAGTAGTTTCTATGTAGTAGAGCTGAAACTGCATGCAGTGTTTAAGCTGCATTGTCATTTATCAGCTGTGATCATGTATATGCACCACACGTTTTCTCATAGGTATCTGTGATTGCTGTCACTGCGGTGTTCACCCTCCACCCTGCCGTATTCCCCTTTCACAATGCAAGAGATGTGACTTAAATGGATATGCCTATGTGTCTTGGGAGTCATGCTGTAACAGATTTAAAATGTTTGAAAACACAGCCTGTGGAACAAGGTCACATTTGTTCAGGGTTGGCTTTGATTCTTTAGAATCTGGTATATTGTAGGTAGATACAGAATTGCAGGTACAAGACTGTATCCAATGGGAGGAAAGTAGCGGGATCACAGAGGACCTTAATTACAAGAGCATTACCAAGTGTAACAAATCAAATTCTGATTCTCAATTTCTAAAAGTTTAAATCTGATTGATTGCTTTAGGCTATTTTTATAAATGAAAAGAACAGATCACGGTCTACTTCTTATAGAAAAAAAAAGGTCAAGACTGCAATTTTACCTGTAGTTTTTGCTGTTTCAAGCCATATTGACAGTTTTTCAAGGAAACAGAATATGGTAATGAATAGCAACATTCAGTCTTTCTTAAGCCAAAAAGTTGGCACATAAAAAGAAATGCTGTGAATAATCTATGTGTTTAATCAATTTAATTGATATTGATACAGTAAACATTAACACTCAGATGCTACCATATTAGAATTATGATTTAAGCAATACAGGTATGGCACTGCACAGTCAGATGTCACATCTGAAGAAAAAAAACATCCAAGAAGTGCTGGGACTTTGATGTGAATTCTTCATACAGAGTAGTATGAGGATAACAACATTCCCTTCAGCGGGTACCCCAGCAGGTTACCAGAAAAAAAAAAACATGCACTCATAGAAGGAGTGCCAGGCCAAAGACTAAGGGCCAGATTCAGGTAGAGTTAGGCTGGAGTATCTGTGATACTCCAGCCTAACTGTCACTTTAAGCCGGCGTTTCTGTTTTCTGTAACCAGAAAACAAGAAACGCCGGGTTGGTGTTCCAATGCGATCGGCGCAATTGAATTTCGCCATCGCATCGCAACTTTAATTTAAAAATGGCGCCGAAAAAATATGTTAATCAGCGGGAATCGGCAATTCACGATCGTATTCGGGCGCGACGCAGTGACTTTCCGACGTTTCCGTAAGCGATACGCGGCGTAAATATAAAGCAGCCCCCTAGTGGAGTATCCTATGTTAAGTATAGGCGTCGTCATCGCGTCAGAAAAAAAAAAAAATCGCGTCGCTTGCGTAAAACTTTCATGAATGGGGATGTGACGTCATTGACGTTCACTGACAGAATTTGGAGCATGCGCACTGGGATGCATTGACACTCGACGCATGCGCAGTACGTTCGCCGCGGGATCGCGCTTAGTTTAAATAATACACGCCCCGTACCCGCCCAATTTGAATTCCGCCGGCTCATTTGCGATGCGCTGCCGCAACTTTAGGAGCAAGTGCTTCATGAATAACAGCACTTGCTCCTGAAATTTCGGCAGCGTAACGTAAATGAGAAGCGTTACTCCAGAGCAAAGATGCTCCCATCTACCTGAATCTGGCCCATAGAGTCCAAATTAATGTATTTGTTTATACAAAAAAATAAAATAATTCAGGGGTCAGAAAAAAAACCCTCCTTCATCAGGGCTTTAGTTAAAATAAGAACCTTGAATGAACTCCTGTTAAATCAGGAGAGTAAGGCTGGCCATACTCATTGCCAATTTCTTTCCTGCAACCCCTGGTCTTCTACTGCCAACAAAAGCAGATGCCAACAAAAAGGGCGACAATTTTGAAAAACAATACAATATTTTTTACTTGTTGCTATAATAAATATCCCAATTAAAAAAAAAAAAAACATTTTTTTTTCTCAGTTTACGGCGATACGTATTCTTCTACATATTTATGGTGAAAAAAAAAAAATCGCAATAAGCGACTGGTTTGCGCAAAAGTTATAGCACCTACAAAATAGGGGACAGAATTATTATTTTTTATTATTATTTTTTTACTAGAAATGGCGGCGATCTGCGATTTTTATTGGGACTGCGACGTTATGGCGGACATATCGGACACTTTTGGCGCCATTCACATTTATACTGCGATCAGTGCTGTAAATATGCACTAATTACTATATAAATGTGACTGGCATTGAAGGGGTTAACACTAGGGGGTGAGGAAGGGGTTAAATGTATTCCCTACATAGTGTTCTAACTGTGGGGGGAGGGGGGGTGACTGGGGGAGGTGACCGATATGTGTCCCTATATACAAGGGACACAGATCTGTCTCCTCTCCAGAGACAGGACGCTGTCTCTGTGTAAAACGACAATGAGAGATGATCTCATATGTTTACATATGAGATCATCTCTCATTGGCCACACAGATCGCATCACAAACAGCCACTCTGATTGGCCGTTCGCGGCGATCTGTGATTGGCTGTGTCCAAAGGACACGGGCAACACAGAATTTCCCCGCGGCGTGCTCCGGAGCGCGCGCGGGGAACGTGCTAGTGACAGGCCATCAATTGACGGCTTGTTGGCTATTTAGATCCGGTAGTTTAGCTGTATGATAAGTTCCACACCAAGTTTGTGGGTACAACATTGTTTCTGTCATTTAGCAGAATGAACTACCAATACCACAGCACTGTCATAAGATAAAACCACATATAGTCAAATATTACCCAACTTCTTAGTGCGCTGTGCAAAATGCTCTGCTTCCACACATTTGCCTTACAAAGAGGCGGAGTGCAGTATCATTTTTATTAAAATATATGTACAAACCCTTACGTATTTAAGGGGTTGTAAAGGTTTGTTTTTTATTTTCTAAATAGGTTCCTTTAAGCTAGTGCATTGTTGGTTTACTTACCTTTTCTTTCCCTTCTAAATGTTTTTTTTTCTTTGTTTTCTTTGTCTGAATTTCTCACTTCCTGTTCCTCCTTAGTAAGATGTTCAGTAAGCTCTTCTAAATGACTTTCCACCACTCGGGTGATGGTGGAAAACTTACTGAGGCGAAACAGGAAGTGAGAACAAAGAAACAAAACATTTAGAAGGGAAATCGAAGGAAAAGGTAAGTGAACCAACAATGCACTAGCTTAAAGGAACCTATTTAGAAAATAAAAGACAAACCTTTACAAGGAGGAATATGAGAATTTTGGGAGAGGAGAACTACGGAGAAGAGGCTGGACCTTGCTGCAAGATTACCCAGGATAGCTGTTTCCTATAAGCATGCTGTGACATTTGTGCTGAACAAGCATGAAGTCAATTTGATCTGGTGAGTGTGTGGAAGCACAGCATTTTGCACCAAGCACTTTGTGGAGCACTAAGATGTTAGATGGGCATGGAGCACTTTATTTGCACAGTGGAGCAATTTATAGTGGAAGAATACAGTTTTTGATTAACTTTTGAATATATGGGAGTCATTTTTGACTGTATTTGGTTTGATCTTATGCAGGGGTCAAGTCCTGGGGAAAAAAGTGTGGGAACTCCCACCCAAGATCCACCCCCCCACAAAAAAATGATACGCTCATATGCATAATTACTAAAACGATCCACTGTACCTTAGTAATCAGCAAGTTCTTTCTAAATCCCGCAATAACTCGCAGCAGACCTCTGCAATGTCTCCTGGGAACAATGACAAAACCTCCCAGGAGACATTGCGGCATTGAGGAAGTGACAGAATACCCGCACACTATCTGATGAATCCATATACAGGAAGCAGCCAGTAACATAAAGGATTACTAAGGTTCGCCTGCCCCTGACAGTGACTCGAACTTGGCATCGCCGCTTAGTAAAGGATTGGTTCGGGCACGAAGAACACGATGTAACTAAAATGTAGAGAAAACAGAATTAAACTACTTGGGGTTTACTGAATAATGGTCAAACATCTGTCTTTTAAAACTCTAGTTAGAAATATATTAGTTTTACATAAATAAAAATAATGGGTTGACACTTTAAACTTCCATCCCCCCTATAACACCATTAGATCAAGTTAACAGTACTGTATAACATTTAGTACACGAGGAGGGAAATGCACAAGACCTGAATACAGCGATTCCTTAATATTGTGAACTTGTGCGAACATGGAAATGATGGTGGTTATAAATAAATAAGTAGATAAATAAATACATATATATTTAAAATACATATAAGTAGATATAGATCGACCAGTAATGTGCACAAAATTTGCAAATCACAGGAGGAGTTCCAAGGGGGGGGGGGGGGGGTTAGGGAGAGAAAGTCCAGGGATGGACGGATAGAAGTTTTTTTTATAGGGGTCACAACTATAACCTCAGGGCTGCCATCATTGAAGAACAGAAACCATGTTCCGAGACTGTAACAAAAAGCAAGGGAAAAGAGGCGCCTCTAAGTGTCCAGTGACGTCACCAGTACCATCCTGCTGCTGCAATATCTCCACCCTACCAGCCTGGCTTACAAGCTCTCTTCGCCACCGCCGCCGGCCTCAACACCTCACAGCGGTGAAGGAAAGCTCCACAGCACAGAAGGACTACAAGTGACAAAATTGATGACCACCCCACAAGAAACATGTACAAATGCCTATTTTTAACCTCAAAAATGTGAGTTGCCTGTACTCTTTTACATATTAAATTTCTTAAAACATCTACACTTAGAGGCGCCTCTTTTCCCTTGCTTTCTGTATAACATTTACTTTAAATGTTGCTTGGTAATGGAGTTGAGGTGATGTGTTTCATACTTCTTCACGCAATGAGTGTATTTAATTCATATTTTAGTAACACGATTTTAAGCCAGTCAATGATAAAACATATACTGTATTTAATGGCGTATAACATGCACCTTTTCACCCTGAAAATCGAGTGCAAACAATGTAATTTTGTGATAATGTAACTGATCAGGCTGCAATAGTGACGCTGCAGATTGTCACTGATCAGGCTGCATTGATTGGCAATGGTGAGGCTGCATTGATGGGCACTGAAAGGCTGCAATGGTGAGGCTGCAGATGGGCACTGATCAGGCTGCATTGATGGGCACTGATCAGGCTGCATTGATTGGCAATGGTGAGGCTGCATTGATGGACACTGATAAGACTGCAATGGTGAGGCTGCAGATGGGCACTGATCAGGCTGCATTGATGGGCAATGGTGAGGATGCATTGATGAGCACTAGTGAGGCTGCAGATGGGCACTGATAAGGGTGCATTGATGGGCACTGGCCCTTATTTTGTTATAGTTGTAGTTCTTTATTTAACATTTTCATTTTTTTCCTGAAACTTTTCTTTTAAAATTAAGGTGCATGTTATACGCCTGTGCGGGTTATATGCCGATAAATATGGCAATTCATTGCCTTCTGAGGAAGCCTGGTGACCACAGACTGAGTGACAGAACCACAAGGGACCTTGAAGATATCTCACTGCTCTGGTCTAATCCCAGTCAAATGTACTGAGCCATCACATTCCATTGATTCAGAAGTGTATATAGTTATATCTCATCTTCAACAGTCCAGTTCTGAGCAAATCACAAGGTATGAATTCCTTCTAACTGGGCCCCAAAAGTCTAATGGATCCACCAGATAAATGCACCATGGACGCCTAGTGGAAATTGTGGAGACTAATATGGAGACTATTTCTGGCACAGTGCACCATTTTGAATATATACTGCGACAGATGTGAAAAATTGCAACTTTTGCAAGCTCTACTCTGCAACTTTCTGGATCCATGAGACATATTGAAGAATGTCTACAACCTGACTCTAATTACTAATTCCTGTTATTTTGCTTTTATTCTCTTTTTACCTGCTCTTATATGCATGCCAATACAATATGCAATCAAAACAAAACAGCAGGGGAAATAAAATGGGGCAAATTATTTTTAGTGTCAATAAAAATTTTTATTGAAGTATTTTCAATCAACAAGTAACAAAGCACAAAGCCCACAGCTGATTCAACAGCAACATATAATGTCATCACATTATCGCTATGTTATGTAACCTCAGGAAAAGCTAGCAAATCAGCGTAGGCCTTAAAAGGTAAAGAGGTAATAGGTGAAACAATACAAAAACATTAAATAAACAAAAGGAAAAGAAAAGTAAAGCAATAGACAAAAGAATAAAGTCATTACTCATCCATCGAGGTCACCCACCATCAACATCTGTATCATTAGTTCTCAACGTGACTTATAGAGCCTATACCAATCAAACCACAATTGCCATAGAGGGCGCAGTGCACATAGGGAGTTTTGCGACGAGGCGAACAACGTTTCATATGTGGCGTGGGTGTGTGTAGTTGTGATCACTTCTTGTAATGAAGGAGAATTCAATTGCTTCCAATGGCGGGCAAGCACGAGTCTTGCAATCAGGAAGACATGTACAGCTATCAATCTTTTAGTAGTGGGAAATATCTCAATACCCAGTGAGAGCAGCGCCATGCCTGGCTCTACTGGTACGCTTAAACCCAGAATATTTGAAATCAGATGGAAGACTTCTTTCCAATAGTTGGATTTTGAGGGACAAGTCCACAGAATATGGTATAAAGTCCCTAATTCCCCGCACCCCCTCAACAGCAGGCCGAAGCCTGCGGGGCAACCCTTGCAATTCTAGATGGAGTCAGATACCATTTCAACAACATTTAATGAGTGAGTTCCCACAAAGTGACTACGGGGCAAATTATTTTTAAATACCCAAATAGCAGCATCAAATTTATGTGAATGAAGATGTCAGGAAGAGCTATGTATTTTGTGTATTTAGTATACTGAAATCCAGTCTGCCATACCCTGATCAGTTTGCATGCTTATAAGCAGTGGCGGCTGGTGCTCCAAATTTTTGGGGGGGCGCAAACAAACTGAAAAAAAAAAAAAACATCAATTGCAGCCACTGTGCCCATAAAAACACAGCCACTGTGCCCATTAATTGCTTCCACTGTGCCATCAAATGCAGCCACTGTCACTGTGCCCATCAAACGCAGCCACTGTCACTGTGCCCATCAAACGCAGCCACTGTCACTGTGCCCATCAAACGCAGCCACTGTCACTGTGCCCATAAAATGCAGCTACTTTGCCCATCAATTGCCTCCACTGTGCCCATCAAATGCAGCCACTGTCACTGTGCCCATCAAACGCAACCACTGTCACTGTGCCCATCAAACGCAGCCACTGTCACTGTGCCCATCAAACGCAGCCACTGTGCCCATCAAACGCAGCCACTGTGCCCATCAAACGCAGCCACTGTCACTGTGCCCATCAAACGCAGCCACTGTGCCCATCAAATGCAGCCACTGTGCCCATCAAACGCAGCCACTGTCACTGTGCCCATTTAACGCAGCCACTGTCACTGTGCCCATCAAACGCAGCCACTGTGCCCATCAAACGCAGCCACTGTGCCCATCAAGCTCACCCACTGTGCCCATCAAGCGCACCCACTGTGCCCATCAAATGCAGCCACTGTGCCCATCAACCTCAGCCACTGTGCCCATCAACCTCAGCCACTGTGCCCATCAAGCGCAGCCATTGTGCCATTAAACGCAGCCACTGTGCCCATCAAACGCAGCCACTGCGCCCATCAAATGCAGCTACTGTGCCCATCAAACGCAGCTAATGTGCCCATCAAACGCAGCTAATGTGCCCATCAAACGCAGCCACTGTGCCCATCAAATGCAGCCACTGTGCCATCAAACGCAGCCATTGTGCCATCAAACGCAGTCACTGTGCCCATCAAATGCAGCCACTGTGTACATCAAACATAGCTACTGTGGCCAAACAAAGCTACTGTGCCCAAACAAAGCTACTTTGCCCATCAATTGCCTCCACTGTGCCCATCAAGCGCAGCCACTGTGCCCATCAAACGCAGCTACTGTGCCATCAAATGCAGCCACTGTGCTCATCAAGCTCAGCCACTGTGTCCCTCAAGCTCAGCCACTGTGCCCATCAAGCGCAGCAATTATGCCATCAAATGCAGCCACTGTTCCCAAACGCAGCTACTTTGCCCATCAATTGCCTCCACTGTGCCATCAAATGAAGCCACTGCGCCCATCAAGCGCAGCAACTGTGCCATCAAACGCAGACACTGTGCCATCAAACGCAGACACTGTGCCATCAAGCGCAGCCACTGTGCCCATCCAATGCAGCCACTGTGCCCATCCAACGCAGCCACTGTGCCCATCCAACGCAGCCACTGTGCCCATCAAACACAGCCACTGTGACCATCAAACGCAGCCACTGTGCCCATCAAACGCAGCCACTATGCCCATCAACCTCAGCCACTGTGCCCATCAAGCGCAGCCATTGTGCCATTAAACGCAGCCACTGTGCCCATCAAATGCAGCCACTGTGCCCATCAAATGCAGGTACTCTGCCCATCAAACGCAGCTAATGTGCCCATCAAACGCAGCTAATGTGCCCATCAAATGCAGCCACTGTGCCATCAAATGCAGCCACTGTGTCCAGCAAGCTCAGCCACTGTGCCCATCAAATGCAGCCAATGTGCCCATCAAACGCAGCTACTGTGCCATCAAACGCAGTCATTGTGTCAAACGCAGTCACTGTGCCCATCAAATGCAGCCACTGTGCCCAAACATAGCTACTGTGGCCAAACAAAGCTACTTTGCCCATCAATTGCCTCCACTGTGCCCATCAAACGCAGCTACTGTGCCATCAAATGCAGCCACTGTGCCCAAACGCAGCTACTTTGCCCATCAAATGATGCCAGTGTGCCCATGTCAGGGACTCTGTACTGTGACATGCTGTGTATACAGTGGAGGAGGGGTCTCCTAGCATGCTGTCAGCGTTCTCACATGTCTCAGTGTAGCAGTAGCACACATACAGGCAGGCGACATGTACAACCCCCCCCCCCCCTCCGGACTTGTTCACAGCCACACATTCCAAGCAGGAAGGTTAGGGAGAGGGGGAGGTGGAGAAAGTGAAAGTACAAAGCTGCCCAGTGTCCACACATTGCTGGCTTTATTATCTCACCTCTCTATAACACACACTGCACTTTGTTCCTGATCCCTTACTCTCACTGTCCTCTATGTAGATGGGCAGAGGCTGACAGTTCTGCATTCACACAAACTTACTGTGATCCGTGACCTCGCTGCTGCTGGCTGCTCGTGGGGAATTCAGTCCCATGTTGTGAAGGGTCAGCGATCCCCAGGGTGGGATAAGCTCCAGTCCAGTCCACTCCACGGGTCACTTACTGTCCACAATCCATAGCACACTAGCGCAGTGAGCTGGGAAGCCGGAAGAGAGAGAATCTAAAAGCACCGCCCACCATTCTCTGGTCCCTGCCAATAGGAATGATGCACTAGAGGACAGAGACAAATCATTGTAGAGTGGGGAGTGTTTAGGGCGCATCGAGTGCGCCCTGCACACGCCCTGCACACGGGCAAATCAGCTTTCCAGCCTGCAATCAGATGATTTCAGGCTGGGAAGCTTCTCATAGACTGACACATGTCCGGCGCCTGGTCACTCTTAAAGTGACATTTTTTTTTTCCAAAAAAACATTTTTTTTTTCATTTTTTCTTATTTATTTATTTTTACAGCTGGGGGGGGGCGGTGCCCGAGCGCCCCCTATGGACGAGCCACCACTGCTTATAAGATTTCTTCATTATGTGATCGAATAGATATTCCATTGATAATGAGATCCCATGAACATTGCTAGCCAATAGAAAGCAATTGTGTTGGTACCTTAATTGTAATAATGTGGGTTTTCTGTTGACAGTTATTTTTTCACATGTGACGCTCATAGCATTTTTTACAGATAGTTGGGTGTATAATAACATGATTGCTGCCGTTGTAAAATTATCGACTGGCACCTGCAGTTGGTATAAGGGAATAGAGACACCTCGGCTGGCAGCTCATTGTTTTCTATCTATGTTCTCATGTGCATCAACATCATAGGAGGACAAAATTAAGATCTCGCTAAAGGGGTCTCTCCTACCTTATTTTTCTACTAATACATTTTAATTATTCAAGCTGTGTGCTTTACTATCCTGCTGTGAGTGCAGTTTCATCCAGAGTCATGCTCCAATTGGGACAACTTATTAGATGAAATTCTACTGAACGTTGTTGCACTTATTATAGCAATGATATTCTGAGGTTTACCACTTGAGACCGTGCTAAATACACTTGTAAGGCTGTAACTGCCTATCCAATGTCTTCAGTACTTACTTGTTCGGTCCTAAACGGACAGGACAAGTAGGATTTATTTGCCATCTTTAAATATTTAGGAGTACTTGTAATTTATTGGTAAGCATAAAGGCTTGTACACAATCTGATTTTTCGCCAACAAATGTGTTATGGCAGGGTTTTGTCGGAAAAGCCGACCGTTTGTATGCTCCATCAGACAATTGTTGTCAGATTCTCTGACAACAAATTTTGGACAGCATGCTTTAAAATTTTCCAACAACAAATGTTTGATGTTGGTTAACCGACCGTTTGTACAGAAGTCCATCGAAAAAACAAAACACGCATGCTCCAAACCAATGCTTAACCATAAGACAACATTAGCAGAAGTTGCCCAAAGGGTGGCGCTAAAGAGCTGAAAAAACACATAATTTTGTGTATGTTGGCCAACAATGTTTTGCCCTCTGTATGCAGAACAAGTTGACGCCCAACTCCCTTCACACAAAATTACACGGATTTGTCCGATGGAAATCCGATTGTGTGTACAGGGTTTAAGACAGGCAAAGCCCTTAGGTGTTCAATTGGAAATGTGTTAGATGTTAGGTATTGAAACTTTATGCTGCACTTGGCAAACTTAACCAAACTGTAAAGAGCCTCTTGACTCCTCACATGCACCCTGTCTGCCTACAGTTATTTTGATTATCACGTTTTGGCTCTGGAGAGATCTAGGAAATACAATATTACCCCTTGCCGACCAGCGCTCAAGGATTTACATTGGCACAATGGCACAGCTGGGCAAATGGGCATACCTGTATGTCCCCTTTAAATCACAGCTTTGTGGGTGCGGCGGCGTGTGAGTGCGCCCGTCACAGGCTCTGTGAGCATGCCCACGGGTCCCGCGGACTCGGTGTCCGCTGGGGGCCCACAATTGTGTCACAAAGTGGCAGAACAGGGAGATGCCTATGTAAACAAGTGCATTTTCCTGTACTGCCTAGCAACATGACAGGGATCTACTGCTCCCTGTCATCGGGAGCAGTGATCTCTGTCATGTTGTAGTGAGACCACCCCCCTACAGTTAGAATCACTCCCTAGGACACACTTAACCCCTTGATCGCCACTTTGTGTTTAATCCCTTCCCTGACAGTGTCATTTACACTGTAATCAGTGCATTTTATAGCACTGATCGCTGTATAAATGACAATGGCCCCAAAATAGTGTCAAAAGTGTCCGAAGTGTCCGCCATAATGTCACAGTCACAATAAAAATTGCAGATTGCCGCCATTACTAATAAATTTATTTTTTATAGAAATGCCATTAATCTATCCCCTATTTTTTAGACGCTTTAACTTTTGCGGAAACCAATAAATATATGTAAAAATATTTTGTTTGGGTGCCACGCTGCACGACCTCGCAATTGTCAGTTAAAGCGACGCAGTGCCGTATCCCAAAAAGTGCTCTGGTCAGGAAGGGGGTAAATCCTTCCAGGGCTGAAGTGGTTAAAACATGCAGGGCCTTTTTAATAAAAGGAAGAGCAATTTGTCCCAGACAAAAAGGAGCACAACTAACTGACTTGCTACCGTGTTTCCCCGAAAATAAGACACCGTCTTATTTTTTTTTTTCCTCAAGAAATCACACTATGGCTTATTTTCGGGGGGTGTCTTATTTTTATTACAGAAAATAAAGGTTGCCTACCTGAACCACACGTGCGCTTCTTAGCATTTCCTCTGTCCAGACTGAGATTATCGTATTCTGCATGCCATTTTTGGACCATTCGGATATCCAACTTTTTCTCTTTGCATTCATCTTGTCTGGCTGTACAGAAAGATAGGCCAGCAAAGCTGATGTGGAGCACAGTGGAGCTGGGGTGATCTCTTTGGGCTCAGTACGGTAGCAGCTTTCCCCCCTATTCCCTGGTGTTTGTGTGGGGTGAGAGACTGTTGCTGGTCAGTGCTGGGGAGAAGCTTTACAGCTTTACAGAGTGTCCTTCTCCTCACTTCTTTACAGCTCCTGAGCTCCGCACCAGTACAGTACGCCTATCACGGGTTGTTAACCGCTCCGCATACGACACGCCCATCGCTACGTCTTATTTTTGGGGATTCGACACGCCATCGCTACGTCTTATTTTCGGAGGGGTGTCTTATATTTCGATCTTGTGTCGAAATCCCGCTACGGCTTATTTTCGGAGTACGTCTTATTTTCAGGGAAACACGGTAGTAAAGCCTGGTACACATGATAGGATTATTGGACAAATGATCGACCATTTATTTTTAGCATGATAGTCTCCATATTAAAAAAATGAAGACGTCACTAAAGTTACAAAAATTCATGTACGACAGAATAAAAATTCGGAAGTGATGTAATGTGTTGCATTTTATTTGTATTGCATTTTTGGACAGAACCTGTACTGACTAAAAGGAAATTGTACGAGAAATATTTCCGTGTTTGTCCCTTTGCATAATTTTTAATGAACTGTCCTGATTGGCTCTAGATAGCTGTGTACAACTGAATAGATTATTGTCCTTCGGTTTTGAAAGCCATATTTTTCGTCCAGTTGTCTGATCATGTATTCCAGGCTTAAGAGTGTGATAATTACCCTTAGCTTAACCACTTCAGCCCCGGAAGGTTTTACCCCCTTCCTGACCAGAGCGCTTTTTACAATTTGGCACTGCGTCGCTTTAACTGCGCGGTCATGCAATGCTGTACCCAAATATATATTTTTTACTAGTAATGGCGGTGATCTGCGATTTTTAGCGGTATTGCGACAAATAAGGTGCTACAGATTTTTGGGGCACAATGATATTTGCCCAACTGTTTATCAAAACAATATTTTTGCTAAAAATACACTAAAATCATTGTAAAACACATTTTACAAAATTCCTATAAAAGCGATATAAAAGCTAAAAAATATATTAAATCTAGGAGGTTTTAATTTTTCACTTACAGCTTTCAGAGTTTGTTAAAGACCCCCCCAGACCACATATTTCCCAAAAGCACACTGCCTGTAGAGTAAAAAGAATGTGCTACTGATTTTAACGCCCTGCTATATTTGTGTGAATGTTTATGAAAACAATATATGTGCTAAAAATTCTCTAAAATCATTATTAGCAGATATAAACAGCAAATTTTACAAAATCCCTGTTAAATTCCTACTAAATATAAAAGCTTAACCTGTATTGAGTTAATAAAAAAATTACGCCTTTATGCAAAATGGTGAAAATTAAATGCACACAAAGCTCTAAATAACCAAAGTTCTCAAAAAATCTGAAGGCTTTAATTTTTTACTTACAGCTTTCATAGTTTGTAAAAGACCCCCAAACCATATATTTCCTGAATGCATAGGACCAGTAAAATAAAAGGAAGGTGCTACTGACTTTTAAGGCACCGTCATATTTGTACAAATGTTTGTCAAAACAATACTTTTACAAAAAATAAACATTAAGGCCTGGCTTACACAAATGTGATTTCAGATGCGACTTGATTTGTACTGAATCATATGACAAGGGAAATCACATTATTTTCAATGGCATTGGTTCACATCAATTTGACTCTGTGTAGTGAGATTTTGGAAAAAGTTCCTGTGCTACTTAATGTGATTTACAGTGTGATTTGGCCCCATAGAATATGCAAACCACATCCAAAATGCAACCAAAGTCACATCAAAGTCGCACTACATAATTGCACTGCAAATCATGTCAAAATCGCATCACAGTAGTGTGAACCAAGCCTTAATGCAGTGTTTTGGCACAACCCTTGTCTCGAAGAGCATGGTTTTCCAGAGAGAGAGATTTAAAATGGTGTGATTTAAAGGTCGACTTCAACACTACTTCAGCACTACTTATGTGAGATTTGTTACGATTTGATACAACTTCAGTGAGAGGGGCTGTCCTTGTCACAGAGAGAAACCATGATGTTATGAACAAAAGTTTAACTAGCAAAGAGTTCATATTTAACTGCTTTTAGGCTCAAGAAGTGCTAATATAGACACAGGTACAATTTACAGCACTTTTTTTACTTCCTTATTGGTGTGCATCACCTAGCAAAGAGGTACATAACTAAGCAGGTGATAGTGAACGTCCAAGACGAAGCACGGTGAAACGCGTTGACGTCACCACCTTGCACAGTCACGTGACGTGGTTGAGTTTGGCGTGAGCAGAGCGAGGCGAGCGGAGGTACGGAGGAAGTAGCCAGCATCTGTGGCCATCAGGCTGGATTGTGAGCTGGACTAGGAGAGGGTTGGCCGTCCATCATCCACCTACCACCTGGATGATTGCTCCAATATTCCATGCTCCATCAGTGGAGCCTTCGGTCAGTCTATTTACCCCACTCCTATTGACATCATGCAGTGATGAACGTACCTTGGAGGGACATAATCCAGCATAACAGTTTACACTACTGAAAATAACAGTGAGAAGCCCAGTGGTAATGTATGCATGCTCAGATTCATGTACAATTTGACAGCTGAATGAACTTCGGTGCCGCAATCTAATTTAGCCCATAGCTGACTATACGTCTTCTCCTTGATTTGATCTGATTCAACCTTGAGTCAATGATGATTTAACACCATTTGTGACGTTGCAATTACACTCTGTAGAATGGTATCAGAAGGACTAATACTACTACAATTTACTGGAAACCTATGCAGGTTACAAAAGGAACTATATTGTTTCCGCTTTATCCAGCATCACAGTTGGCCCTTCGAACCATCCAACTCTCAGGCGGCGTACACACGGCCGAGGTTCTCGTCAGAAACCAGCGAGGACCTCACTGGGAGCCGCATTCTGCCGAGAACCTCGCCCGTGTGTACGCTCTCGGCGAGCATCCCGTCGGGAATGCCGTCGAGCATAAATAGAGAGCATGTTCTCTATTTCCTCGACGGCCCGTCGGGATGAATGGCTGGTTGCCATTCCCGACGGGCGGGTCGCCGAATCTGACGGCCGGCAGAGAACCTCGACGGGCGGAACGATGTGTTCTGCCCGTCGAGGTTCTCTGCCGTGTGTACGCGGCTTAATATTAGTGTGCAACTCCGGTTGAGTTGATGGTTGACACGACCCATTCGATACACAACACATGTTCGCATGCGTCCTCTCAACCCACTCCCACCCCCATCTGGTGCTTGCCTGGGCTCTCCCGTACCATCGGGGACCCGGAGAAATAATCGGCCAGCGCCGGATGATGACCATAGAGATTTCTGGTGACCAGATGTTTACATTCTTTGTAATAGGAATAAAAGTGATCATTTTTTTTTTTTTTAAGTGTAAAAAAAAAAAAAATTAAGTAAAAAAATTAAAAATTAAATTAAAAAATGTAACATGCCCCTGTCCCCGGTAGCTCGTGCTCAGAAGCAAACACACACCTAAGTCCCGCCCACATAAGTAAACACTGTTCAAATCACACATGTGAGGTACACCGCGTGCGTTAGAGCATTTGGCCCCATTCCATGAGTGTGCGCAATTTAAAAACGTGACATGTTGGGTATTTATTTACTCGGTGTAACATCGTCTTTCACATGCCTAAAAATTGGGCTAACTTTACTGTTTTGTTATTTTTTTATTCATGAAATCGTTTTTTCCCCCAAAAAAGGCGTTTAAAAAATGATTACACAAATACCGTGCGAGAAAAAAAGTTGCAATGACTGCCATTTTATTCCACAAGGTGTCTGCTAAAAAAAAAATATATAATGTTTGTGGGTTTTGAGTAGTGATGAGCGAAATACACCATATTCGATTTCGCGATATTTCTCAAATATATAGAAGAATATTCGCGAAATATTCGTTAATATCGAATATTCGTGATATTTTATCAAAACATTTTTTGCGAAATTTCGCTAATGCGAATGCAAAATTTCGCTAATGCGAATGCGAAATTGATTGCGAAATTCTCGTCAACACGCGAAAACGGAGATCATTTCCTGGATTACTAAACTAATATGCACTAAACACTAACTCTACTTACACAAACTTATATGACTAAACTAAAGCTAATTTATTTTTTATTTTTTTATACACAAAACACAGAAGGGCAGAGAAAGTATTCGCGAATATTCGTAATACGAATATTCGCATTGCAAATTTTCGGCAACATAAAAGGATCGCCTCAGCTACTCGGCCCAGGGTCTCTAATCATACCAGCAATGCGTTTAGACATCGATGGAGATCACTAGGATGTGATCTGTTTTATAAATTTGAAAAAATACGAATATTCGCAATAGCGAATATTCGCAATAGCGATATTCGATTTATTCGCGAATACTCGAATATGCAATATTCGTAACGAATATTCGCAATGCGAATATTCGTGAGCAACACTAGTTGTGAGTAATGTTCTAGCAAAGAAATTATGATTTTTACATGTAGGAGAGAAGTGTCAGAACAGGCGTGGTATGGAAGTGGTTTAACCACTTGACCACTGGGCACTTAAACCCCCTTCCTAACCAGACCAATTTTCAGCTTTCGGTGCTCTCACAATTTGAATGACAATTACTCAGTCATACAACATTCTACCCATTTGAAATTTTTGTCCTTTTTTTCACACAAATAGAGCTTTCTTTTGGTGGTATTTGATCACCTCTGGGTTTTTTATTTTTTGCGCTATAAAAGAAAAACGACTGAAAATTCTGTAAAAAAAAAAAAAAAAAAACTTGTTTCTGTCATATTAGCAGGTTATTTCTCACACACAGCATATGCATACCACAAATTACACCCCAAAACACATTCTGCTATTCCTCCCGAGTATGGCGATACCCCATGTGAGGGACTTTTACACAGCGTGGCCACATACAGAGGCCCAACATGCAGGGAGCGCCACCAGGCGTTCTGGAACACCCAGACCAATTCTGACATTCCTCTCCTACATGGAAAAATCATCATTTATTTGCTAGAAAATTACATAGAACCCCAAAACATTATATATGCTTTTTTAGCAAAGACCCTAGAGAATACAATGGCGGCCGTTACAACTTTTTATCTCGCACAGTATTTTCGCAGAAATTTATTGAACGCGTGTTTTTTAAAAAACTGTATTGCCGAGTATTGGGGTATTGCCGAGTATTGGGGTATTGCCGAGTACTGGGGTATTGCCGAGTATTGGGGTATTGCCGAGTATTGCCGAGTACTGGGGTATTGCCGAGTACTGGGGTATTGCCGAGTATTGGGGTATTGTTGAGTACTGGAGTATTGGGGTATTGCCGAGTACTGGGGTATTGCCGAGTATTGGGGTATTGCCGAGTATTGGGGTATTGTTGAGTACTGGAGTATTGGGGTATTGTTGAGTACTGGGGTATTGTTGAGTACTGGGGTATTGTTGATTACTGGGGTATTGTTGAGTACTGGGGTATTGTTGGGTACTGGGGGGATTGCTGGGTACTGGGGGAATTGCTGGGTACTGGGGGGATTGCTGGGTACTGGGGGGTTGCTGGGTACTGGGGGGGTTGCTGGGTACTGGGGGGGTTGCTGGGTACTGGGGGGATTGCAGAGCTGGAATGTTTTGAGGGATGGCTGGATCTGTGACTGCATTTGTCACAGATCCAGCCACAGCTCAGCTGCTGACACCCCGCTCCCCCCCCTCTCCTCGCACACTGTACAGAGAGGAGAGGGAGGAGAGGGAGGAACCGGCGTCATCAAATGACGCCGGTTTTTTACAAGTTCGCGCCGTTTTGACGGCGCGATCACGTGGTAAACGGCCGCGAGTGGCAATTTACCGTGATCCGTGATGCGCGAAAGTGAAGGACGACGTCCCAGGGACGTCGTCCCAAGATAACCCCGCTGCGCCGTAGCAGTAAAATGCTTATGGCGCGGTGGGAAAGTGGTTAAACTTAAAGCGGTTGTATACCCATTCATTTTTTTTTTTTTACACCTAAAAGGCAGAAGGCATATTGAGCTAGTATGCAACGCATACTAGCTCATTATGAAATACTTAGCTTGGAACGAGGTGTAGAGAACTTACCTGGTCCACGCCGAGCGAGATGTCATCTTGCCTCGGGGTATCTTCCGGGTATCGCCGCACCAGCGCTGTGATTTGCTGGAGCCGTGATGTCGTCACTCCCACACATGCACGCGGGAGACTTCATTCCGGCAAGGTCCGGCGGTTGCCGGGCCCTTAGCCGAGGATCCCTGCTGCGCATGCTCCGCTGCAATTAGTGGCGCATTGCGAGGGAAATATCTCCTAAACCGTACAAGTTTAGGAGATATTCTTTATACCTACAGTTAAGCCTTATTATAGGCTTACCTGTAGGAAAAAGTGGTAGTAAAGACTTTACTACCACTTTAAGCTCTGTAAGAAACTAGCTTTTTACAACAGAACATGTGCAAAAAAGGCTGGTCAATATGTTATTAAGAGCTTGAAGCTTGACAAAATGAGAGGAAATGTAAATATGACATATTCATATGCAAAGGTTATATTTACCAAAGACTAATGAAAAATGATTAGCTACATTTTACCTTTGCTGTACACATCTTTTCTGACTGTATTATATTGTTAAATAAAGCCTTTAGAAATTGGAACAGGCCTTCAATAAAAAAAAAAAATAATTGTAAACATCTGATCTAATTATCTATATATCTCTGATCTAAATATCTCAGAAAATGTTCTGAACTCAACATGATCTGTTGAGAATTCTTTGGCATAGGAGTTGAGAAACACAACTGGTTATTTAAAAAAAAAAAAAAAAAAAAACATTTTCTCTCTGTCTAATTAAACAGCAAGAGGGTGTATTGTTTAATTAGTAGCCCTTTTATTTTTTCCCTTTAGTTGTTGTTTTCATATTAGTTAAAGTAATACTAATTAGATTACAGGCCCACTCCACTTTCCCAAGAGGAGACACTTATTGTTTGCTTTATAGCTTGCCAATAAAGTCCATCTGTAATTAAAGTGTACTTGTCATGCAGTTCTGAAAAGTATATCTTGAATTTTTTCAGATACTGTAAAACCCTCACTGCACATGACAATTTACTAGAAGAGTAGATAAAAATATTATAAATATACAGTATTTATTCATATTTTGATAATATTACAGTTATCAAATATGCTGAAGGCTGACTGCTTTGCTTTAATTTACTGATATCATAAAATTAATTCTCAGGATCCCAGTGAGAGTTTTAGGCTTTCCCAAAAAATGGCCTGATGTTTGTCGGTAGGCAAAAAGGGATTACGCAATATTATAAAATAAATACAATAAAATAAATAATAAAACTGTAATGCATACCAAGTTTATTCAGAAAAGTCGTGCAAGGAGAAACAACATATGCCTAAAGTAAAGGTTTGTCTTTTATTTTCTAAACAGGTTCCTTTAACTGGTTGCCGACCAGCCTCCGCAGGCTGCAGGTCGGCTCCCCTGCGCGAGAGCCTGTAGCTCTACGTCGGCTCTTTAAGCGACCACTATTCCTCCCCCGCTCGTCCCCGAGTCTCGTGCGCGTGCCCGGCGGGTGCGATCACCGCCGGGCACTCGCGATTGCTCGGTACAGAGCAAGGATCGGGAGCTGTGTGTGTGAACGGAAGATCACTGATTTCCCCTAGTGAGTCTACCCCCCCATACAGTTAGAACACACCCAGGAACATACTTAACCCCTTCCCCGCCCCCTAGTGTTAACCCCTTCACTGCCAGTGGCATTTTTATAGTATTCCAATGCATTTTTATAGCACTGATCGCTATAAAAATGGCAATGGTCCCAAAAATGTGTCAAAAGTGTCCGAATTGTCCGCCATAATGTCGCAGTACTGAAAAAAATCGCTGATCGCCGCCATTACTAGTAAAACATTTTTTTTATAAGAATTCAATAAAACGACCCCCAATTTTGTAAACGCTATAACTTTTGCGCAAAGCAATCAATAAATGCTTATTGCGATTTTTTTTTACGAAAAATATATAGAAGAATATGTATCAGCCTAAACTGAGGAAAACATTTTTTTTTTTTATATATATATTTTTGGGCGATATTTATTATAGCAAAAAGTTAAAAATATTGGGCCAGATTCACAGAGCGATTACGCCGGCGTAACAGGAGATGCACGGCGTAAGTCTAAATGTGCGCATGCGTTTCTATACTCCGCATCCCCAAAACGAGATACGCAAAAAATCTACTTTTTTTGTCTAAAATTAGACCATATAAAAGGTGGTCTAAAATTAGACTACATTTTAGAGAAAGCAACACCGTTAGTGAGGAGCTGAGCAGTCACACGTGTTGCACAACAATCTGGATGCCAACATGCCAGGGACATCCTCGCTCATAGCTATACTACTGACTTTAGAGGAGCAAAGAAGGATGAGGGCACGGGAGAGGATATACCGCACCCGCATAGACCTCTTTGGCATGACTGATTCTGAGGTGTATCGCATCTTCAGATTCACCCCTCATGCCATCCTGGAATTAACCATAACCTTGCAGGAGGACATCACCAGCCCAACACACCGCTCACATGCAGTGCAGCCACTGGTCAAGGTCATGGCAACACTCCATTTTCTTGCCAGTGGCTCTTTTCAAAGAACAAGTGGAGTGGTGGCTGGGATGTCACAATCCTCCGTGAGCAGATGTGTGCACCAGGTTGTCCCTGCAATCCTCAGACGCATGGCCAACCAAATCATCAAACCCACCACTGAGGACCTGCGGCTGAAGGCAATGACAGATTTCTACAGAATTGCCAGATTCCCACGCACCGTGGGGGCCATTGATTGCACACATGCACTCCAGCCCCCCCATGAGACAGAGCACATATACCGCAATCGGAAGCATTGGCATTCCATCAACGTACAGGTGATAGTCGATGCCCAAGGCCTCATATGGCACGTCCGTGCCAAACACCCCGGATCCAGCCATGACAGCTACATATACAATCAGAGCCCCATCCGAATGGAATTCGAACAGAACGTGTATGGGGACACCTGGCTGGTTGGTGAGTGACATGGGTGGCAGGCATGACTGTCCCCCCCCCATGATGCACACATCACAAGGGGCACATGCACTACTAACATCCTCCTGTCTTTTCCCTTACAGGTGACTCTGCATATGTACTGGGACCCCATCTCATGACTCCTATCCGGAACCCCCAAACCCCAGGAGAGGAAAGATACAATGAAGCACACGCCAAAACACGTGCAGTGGTGGAGCGCACCTTTGGCCTCCTGAAGTCACGTTTCCGATGCCTGGATAAGTCTGGGGGGACCCTGTTGTATTCCCCAAACTTTGTGTGCCAGATCATCGGTGCATGTTGCATTCTGCACAACTTCGCAGTGAGAAAGGGCCTGCAGATTGACATAAGTGATGACCTGACCCCTGAACCAGACAATCCCCCCCTAACCGAGGCTACCCCGTCTTCTGAGGGAGGAGCAGCCAGGAGCCAGCTCACATTAGGCATCTTTGCACGTTAAACACACACATTAATCATGGCACAATGAGAATGCATGCATGCACACCACTGTGGTCCCTAGCACAGACACATCACATCCTCATATAATTGGATTAGCACAAGCCCACCATGCTGTACTTGTGAGCAGCAACGCCACGCCAAGGCTCCAATTATGTCACTGTACATTCATACACCATTCACACGGACCTGGGAATCACTTCTCCCTGGTCCTGGGGCCCCGGCTCCTCAGGGGAGACTCATGGGGAGGGGGGGGTAATCCGGGGAAGGAGGAGCAGCCCCTGGTCTCTGCCCACCTGGCGGCCTGCCCTCCAAGGCCACAGCAATTCTGTTCAGGCCAGCACCTAGTGTTGCCGTGTTGGCCTGGATAGCCTGGGTGAGGGCCCTCACATCCTGCCCAACGTCTGCTGTTGTAGTCTGCAGTGCGTTTAGGCAGTTTGTAAGAGCCCGGGAGTGGCAGTCCAGGTCCCCAAGCGTATCCTTTATGGAGGACAGGCTCTCCTCCATCCGCCCCAAAGTCTGGCTGACCTGTCCCAGATGGCAGGTCTGAAGGGCCTGGTCCCTTCTCAGATTGGCGGCAGAAGCTCGGCCACCCCCCTGGTCTTCTGGGATGACTTCCTGCCTCCAGCTGAGGCTTGTGGCCGGGGAGAAGGGGAGGCCCTTGGGAGAGGAGCCCTGTTGGGGGAGGAGTGGGAGGGGCTAGCCCTTATGGAGGGCTGGCTGCTGCCAGCCAGAGAGGAAGACTCCTCCAAAAACAGCAAGCCACTGGCTGACATGACATCCTCCTCCTCCTCCTCCTCCTCCTCCTCCTCCTCTTGAACCTCCTCCGAGGACTCCGGCCTTGTCGAGGGGTCCTCATCAGGCTGTTGTCCCTGGGATGGTGCGGTCAGCCCAGATGGCCCGGAACCCTCCTGCTCATCTGTGGATGACACAAAACATTCACAGGTTGGAGGATCCACACACTTGCCACATTATCCCTTTCACCCCCTCCTCCACACATGCTACACACCTGATAGGGAAAAAAAACCTTACCTGGCATCACGCCTTCATGACTTGAGTCATAGCCGGGCAGGCCCTCCACCTGTTGTCTATGAAAGGTCTGGGCCACCGCACGCTCCTCTGCTGTCAGCCTAACAGGGCATGGTGGGCCCCCTCCTGTGGCCCTGGCATGGGCCACCATTTTGGTCAGGTTCTTTCTGACCAGACGCCGGAGGACATTGATCTTCTTTTCAATCCCCGACTGTTCCCGTGTCCCCCCCCCCCCGCCGATGCATTCACCTCGTCAGTAATGTTCTGCAAGATATCACGCCTCCTGGCCGGGGTGGTGTTGGCACTCTCCGGGCCGTGGAGGAAACGCCCATATTGGGAAATGGCCCGGGCAAGAATTTGTTTCTCCCCCAAAGTAAAATTTAACTTCCTCTTCCTCTCAGTCATACTCGTACAACAACTCTCTCCCAAACAATCAACAAAAATCACTCACAAAAACAAGCAGGAAAAATCAAGCAAGAAAACAAACAAACAAACAAAAATCTATCAACCAAAAAGTCTCACAAGCAGTCACCAAAAATCACTTTCAAATATCTTCTACCAAACACTAGATCACACAGTCCACAAATATAACAAAGACAAATCACAACGCAACAAACAACAGAACAAAAGCACCTTGCTGTATAGGGAGGGATACAAAGGGATGTACTTTTGCAAAGGGAGTGCGTTTCTGTCTGTCTATTTATGCTGTCTGCGTAGTTCACTAATTTGCCCTAGTCCACTTCCAATTTCACTGATTGCGCTGTTCCCGAGTTGTGAGCATGCGCACAGAGGTGCTGACCATGGTCTGCTTCAAGCGCGCATGCGCGAGCCGGCCGGCCCTTCATTTGCATGGGGTCACGGCTCATTTCAATGTAACACGCCCACGTCCTTCCCAATTTGTATTACTCCTCCTTGCGCCTCTGAAATAACGTTGCGCAGGCGAAAATTTCTTCGTAAAACCGACGAGAATAGGGTGATTGCGCCGATACATTGCGCCAGTCTAACGTAAAGGCAGTAAGCTTTCCACCATCATCTGAGCGGTGGAAAGTCATTTAGAACAGCTTACTGTGGAGGAACAGCAAGTGAAAAATTCAGACAAAGAAAACAAAGAAAAAAAAACACTTAGAAGGTAAATTGAAGGAAAAGGTAAGTGAACCAACAATTCACTAGCTTAAAGGAACCTATTTAGAAAATACAAAACAAACCTTTACAACCCCTTTAAATGTACTACTGTATATACTCAAGTATAAGCCGACCCGAATATAAGCCGAGGCACCCCATTTTACCACAAAAAACTGGGAAAATGTATTGACTCGAGTATAAGCCTAGGGTGTCCATCTGCATGCTTCACTGTGGCTCACTTTGCCTCACTATGTCCATGTGCATGCCTCACTGTGCCCATGCCTCACTGCGTCCATGCCTCACTGTGTCCCTGCCTCACTGCGTTCCATGCCTCACTGTGTCCCTGCCTCACTGTGCCCATGCCTCACTGTGCCCATGCCTCACTGTGCCCATGCCTCACTGTGCCCATGCCTCACTGTGTCCATACATCACTGTGCCCATTCCTCACTGTGTCCATGACTAGACTTACGTTTAACATGGGAATATATAGAAAGGGTCCCCGGCTTTGAAAAACCGGTGCTCCCCGGCCATAGGTCCCCCAGACAGCACACTTGTAAAGGAGAACAGGGGCTACATGTGTGCCAAGTTTCGTGTCCAGGGGACTTACAGCCGGCTGGTACCGGGTCCCCCAAAGTTACTGGAGAAATTACCGTTTAACATGGGAGTCTATGGAAGGGGCTCCCCGGCCGTAGGTCCCCTGGACAACAAACTTTGCACACTTGTAGAGGTAGAGTGCGGCTATATGTGTGCCAAGTTTGGGGTCCAGGGGACCTACAGCCGGCCAGTACTGGGTCCCATAATTCCAGGAGATCAGGTGCAAAAAGATGACTCGAGTATAACCTGAGGTGGGAATTTTCAGCAACAAAAAATACGCTGAAAAACTTGGCTTATACTCAAGTATATACGGTAATCCCTTTTTTATTGCATTATTTTTAAATATGCAGCTTTCACCAAAATAATACCTGGTTATCCCGCCATGAAGCAGTTCATGTTATAGGGTAACAATGCTCTTTTCCTTGTCTACTAATTGTGCTTTTAATTTTTTACCTCTGTCAAATGGACGCCTAATGGAGACTGCAAGTGGCTATTTTAACACACATTACACAGAGATGGTCCACTTTTGACAGCAGGAAACCCACCCCAAGAAATGCTATGTAACTGTCACTAGAAATGCATGTAGGCAAGAAGTGGCTGCAAAAAAGCTAAACAGCACTTGCTGAGATAAAACAGTATGAAATAGGTGAAATCAAGCATTTCATGAAATTAAAAAAAAATGGTAATGGTGTGTGAGTCTATATAGTTTTCATCTACTTTTACAGCTTCAATACCGGACACTTTTACCCCCTTCCTGCCCAGGCCAATTTTCAGCTTTCAACGCTGTCTCACACACACACTCTTTAAATGACAATTGTGCAGTCATGCAACAGTGTATCCATATGAAATGTTTATAATTTTTTCATATGAATAGAGCTTTCTTTTGGTGGTATGGAATAACCACAGTTTTTTTTATTCTTTGTTAAATGAACTAAAAAAGTCTGGACATTAAAAAAAAATAAAAAAGTTTTTCCTGTTTCTGTTATAATATTTTGCAGCATTAAAATGTTACCGTTCTTAATAAATTAAGGCCAAACTGTAAACAGCTACATTTCTTTGGTGAAAATAACCCAAATCATTGTATATTAATTAGTCTGTAGGAAAGAGTCCACAAACTAAGTTGCTGTATATATCTGAAAATCGATTCCGCCCTGATATACTGACAGCTTATCCAATTTCTTGAGGCCTGAAAATGCTAGGACAGTACAAATATCCCCCAAATGACCCCCTTTTGGAAAGCAGACAATCCAAGGTATTTAGTAGAAGGCATGGGGAGTTTTTTTTAAAGTTGTAATTTTTTTGTCACAATTTTTTGTAAAACTAAGAAATAAAAAAATGTTTTAAAATAATAAAGTTAATACTTTTTTTTACATACAGTGACCAGAACAATACAGTGTACTACTCTGGGGAGGTGATCATGGTTTTTTTTTTTGACACACTATCATTGCTTGTAACTGTGGATTTTACAGTTATAAGAAACTATTTTTTCTGAATGAAAACTATTCATTTAGTGTTTACTATTGTGATGAGCTGTAATTGACAAAGACAAATCTCCTGCGCTCCGGTATCTCTTGCTATGGGGTGATGTAATCCAATTAGACAGTATCTTCCAGAGTCTTGCAGCCCTCCTCAGAATCGTGAGAATTCATGAAACTAAGAACAGAAAGAAAAAGAACGGAGGGCGCACCGACCTAGTCTGATACCGTTTGGGTAACTTTTATTAAAATATTAAAATCAATCATTATACTCACAATTTTAGTTTTAAAATTGAGCCTTGAAAGACAGCGCAGCAACAAGACACAGCAACACCAGCAGACTATGATAGTCACTTGAGTCCACAATCGATGTTTTCAGAGCTGACAGGTTTCGGGGGCGTACCCCTTTCTTCAGAGCTTGGTGGTCTGTAGTGGTCCCCTACAGACCACCAAGCTCTGAAGAAAGGGGTACGCCCCCGAAACACGTCAGCTCTGAAAACATCGATTGTGGACTCAAGTGACTATCATAGTCTGCTGGTGTTGCTGTGTCTTGTTGCTGCGCTGTCTTTCAAGGCTCAATTTTAAAACTCAAATTGTGAGTATAATGATTGATTTTAATATTTTAATAAAAGTTACCCAAACGGTATCACACTAGGTCGGTGCGCCCTCCGTTCTTTTTCTTTCTGTTATGAGCTGTAATTGGCCAGAGCTCATCACAATAGTACACAATAAAGGGCATACATCAAAGCCTTTCTTTGTGTACAATTGTCACATTAACTGTTCTGATTGACCACAGCGATCACATGGTACCGGCAGTAGTCTGGTACAGTGATCTGTCACTGGTCGTGTCCAATGGACACAGCGGGTTACAGATCACGCTGGAGCATGGCCCATTTGGCGTGTGTGCGCGTCGTATTCCTAGGAGTTCATCATATTACAATATGCCAGATGGGAAGGGGTTAAAAGATCTGTGTTCTAAGTTTTTTATAGTTTGCAGTTCAATATTTCTGTGCATTGTTAAAATGGAATAAACCTAGTTAAGCCGGCCATACATGGATCAAAATCTGGCCAGTTCAGCAGGGACTGAACAAATTTTGATCCATGTATGGGCAGGCTGGTTGTACACAAATCGATCTATTGATTGACTTGTATACAACAACTAGCCTGTTGGGTTTCAGTCAAACACTTAGTGCTACTAGGTATAGCCAGCTACACTGATCATTGTATTCTGAGGGTGGGGAAGTCCCCCTGCTGCCAGAATACAATACCACAGTGAGAGAGATTTGATGTGGATGGGGGAATTAAGCATTTGTTCAATGTTTTGTTTCTAGGTATTTTTGGGTGCTTTTAGCTGTGCACATTTTGAACATTTCAAAAATTCCTTGATAATTAAAATTGAATTAATTACATTTTGATTTTATTGTGCCCTAGATTTAAAGGCACCCTGTGTTAAGCAAAGCAGCCTCAAAACACATGTTTCTTTGAAAGCAGAATTTTTTCACCTGTGAACATGTGCTGATGTGACTTACCAAAAAGCTCCACTTATGTCTCATCTGTCTGATGAATATTCTCCCAGAAGCACTGAAGCTTGACAATTCTCTATGTATTTTAGAGAATTCCAGTCTGGCTTGTTTATGTTTTTCGTTCAACAGTCAAATTCTCCTGGGTCTCATTTTTTTGAGCCCACTGTTCCAAAAGCAATGAATGTTACAATCGGACACTGATGTACCTTGACCTTGAAGTTCAGCTTGTATCTTTTGAGGTTTCTTGACTCTGAGGCCTTGTACTACCATTTTACAGCATATTTACTGTTTTGATCCGATGGCTGTACTCGGATCAAATTCTCACGTTGACTCACCGCACCAGGAAGTAAACACTTCCGTGCGCATGCGTCGGATCCATTCTACGACGCATGCGGCAAGATATGTCCGCTGGTTTGCCGTACTAACCAGCGGACATATCTGACGGCCAGCTATCAATTATTTCAAAGCATGCTTTCCGCCGGATGGGCAAAAAGCGTCCGTAGACGAGGGGATTTTTCGGCTGAAATGGTCCGTCGGACCATGTTCAGCGGAAATATCCCCTCGTGTGTACAAGGCCTTTGTCTACCATTCACACTATTCTTCTGTTCTCATTCTAAAGTCAATTTTCTTGCTTTTAATTTCATCACTTTTCAGGGAGGTTAGCTATACTCCCATGGACCTTAAAATATAGGTATAGTCAACTATTAACTAAGCTTAAACCCACTCCCACCCCCATTCTAAGCATATTCTATCTACCCTGGAAAGGAAAAAATCTGTACTGACCTATGCTGAGGGCAATTTGGTATGGTTACATGATCTCTCCAGCAGCTGGCTTCAGTGAAGAGGGAAGATTGTCTACAACAGAGCTTGGGTGATGACATCACCCATAGGCTTACTATGGGGCACCCATTGTTGGCTGTCTACCCTCTACACCAGGGGTAAGCAACCTGGGGCCCTCCAGCTGTTGTCGAACTACATTTCCCATGAGGCTTTGCAAGGCTGGCAGTTACAATTACCCTCAGGCCGTGTACACACGATCAAATCTATCTGCTGGAAATGGTCTGACAGACCGTTTCAGCAGACAGATTTGATCGTGTGTACGGGCGGACAGACAGATTTTTCCAGCAGACAGATTTTAAAGCATGCTTTAAAATCTATCTGCTGGGAATCCGTCCGTACGACATGTCTGCTGGTTAGTACGCTAACCAGCAGACATATCTGCTCGCACATGCGTCGAATGGATTTGACGCATCGCGGAAGTGTTTTACTTCCTGGTGCGGTGACGTGGTGGCGTCAACGTCATCGCCACATCACCGCGCTGTCTGCCGGTGGGGATTTTGGTTTGATCGTGTGTACAGCGATGAAACCAAAACAACCCAGCAGACAAATCTGCAGGGTGCCCAAACTTTTGCAGACGCCATTTTTTTGTTTTCTGTAATTTTGAAAGTGTAAATGATGGAAATAAAATCTAACTTTTTTTGACATATAAGAATGGCTAATCTGTAATGTGATGCCTTTTGGAGATTTTTCCATCTTTACTTGGCTTCGTTATGCACATTAATACAAATTTTTTACCTGGGGTGCCCAAACTTTCGATCCCCACTGTATCATGCCATCATAGACCCAAATCTCTAAGGAGATTTCCAACAGCTTGTTGAATCTATGCCACAAAAAATTAAGGCAGTTATGAAGCGAAAAGGGGGTCCGACTCCGTACTAGCAAGGTGTGCCTAATAAATAGGCCAGTGAGTGTAGATTGTTAACTTAACAAAGTGAATTCTTACTTGCAAGGGAATTTTCACATAGCCTAATGAATGAAGTGCAGCTCTGCTGACTCAACCTTCCAATCATGTACAAACAAAAATAACTTAAAAAAAAAATTCTTGCTTGTAAATGTTTTTTTTATTTTTATTTACTAAGCTAAGTGATACTATCTTTGCTAAGCAAAGAGCCTAAACTTTTTTTTAGAAAATCAACCCCAATGGGCTTTAGTAAGTGTGTCAACATTTGTATTACACCTTATTCTTCTACCCCTAGACTTAACAAGTGTTTAACCCTTGCAGTGCAAGATGTGAGGTCATTGGTAACACAGTCCCCCTATGTAAAACTTTCACACAGGCTCGGTATGTTTTGTTTAATGTCAGTGGTAGTGGGATTATGTATAGCACATTTACAACTGTTGTCTATCCAGACATGTTCAATATGCTTTTAATGCCACACCTTGGAAATCAAGCAGTTCCTGTATCAGGTCATTTAGTTTCAAGCTAGCAGTTAATTCTTAAAAAGCCTTGATCTTTATGTGAACCATACATATATGATTGCTGGTATTAAAGAATAACCTTTTAAATAGGATCAAACAAAGATCTTTCATATTGTGTAAAACCTTTGACATAGGTTGGCATTAAATCCCTAAGAAAAAGTGTTCATTTCAAAGTAGCCTTTGTCTTCACTGCCTAGGAGTGTGTCCTCACAAACACATGCACACTTACCAGAAATATAAATACACACTTACATTTATTTATTTGTTTAAACCATATTTTTTTTAATAAATTAACTATAGAGAATCAATTAATGTCAACTATAGGAGGAAGGTTAGGGCATATTGCAGCATATTTAGTATGTACTTTCAATAAACAAATGAGGCCATTGAATGGTTGTGCATTAACCACTTAAGACCCGGACCATTATGCAGGTTAAGGACCTGGCCTCTTTTTGCGATTTGGTACTGTGTCGCTTTAACTGACAATTGCGCGGTCGTGCGACGTGGCTCCCAAACAAAATCGACATCCTTTTTTCCCCACAAACAGACCTTTCTTTTGGTGGTATTTGATCACCTCTGCAGTTTTTATCTTTTGCGCTATACACAAATACAGAGCGACAATTTTGAAAGAAATACAATATTTTTTACTTTTTGCGATAATAAATATTCCCCAAAAATATATATAAAAAACATTTTTTACTTAGTTTAGGCCGATACGTATTCTTCTGCATATTTTTGGTAAAAAAAATTGCAATAAGTTTTTATTGATTGGTTTGCGCAAAAGTTATAGCGTTTACAAAATAGGGGATAGGTTTATGGCATTTTTATCTGACAGGACTATTATGTAGGTATTATTTAGCTTCCATACATCCCTCAATGTCACCATAGTTGTTGCCGCTTGGGTCACATATCCTTACCAAATCACCCCATTAGACTGACACATTAAAGATTCATGTCCTAAATACTACAAGATCAGATCTTTGTAAAACCCACTTGTGTTGTAGATCGAGATCTAGTCCCAAAATCTAATTGTTTTCACATAATCGAGATTGTGAGCTTTAGGGACAAGCTCTTGACCTCTTTTGTTCACAACAAAAAACATTATGGATTATGCCTGTTTAGGTTTACCTCAATTATAGATAAGTGGTAGAAGAACAAATAAGAAATAAGAGCTATTTTCCTTGAAATCACTTGCTTTAGATACATAATACACATTGCAGATCTGTGTTGCTTAACATGCAGGCCTGCAATACAAGTGAAGCTGTTTAAAATTAAGGTAAATCTACTCAGGGTCGGGGACAAGATGAAGGTCACATTCATAAGTATGTATTTAACAGCAGCATTTTCTAGTATTTTTCTCTGAGTGCTGGCCCAGTAAAATGTCACTTTTTGAAATGTCACTTTTTGAAGATTAAAATCTAAATGTGCTCTTATTCTAGTAATAGATTCTTGTGCCTATTAACAAAGTTAATATTTTCTTCCAGTATTCTCTTCTGATTATGTCTCGAGGAAGGATCATGTTTTCTTTATATTAATTCTTTTAATTCATTATTTCACTACACTAAAAAAAATAACACAGCTTAAGCAGTGTATAATTATGGAATGTTATATACCTGCTATGGAAAACTGGAGAGATAATAGGAAGTTCTTAAGAGAAATTACAAATCATAAGACGATTATATTATGCCAGCCATATGCTTATCCTGAGATTTATATGTATATATTCTCTGTGATTAGCGAGAAATGAATTCTGATAGGCATTGTCTCCTCTGCTGTGTTCCTCTAGCACATCCTTAGTGGAATTTCATTTTTGGGGGCTTTGTTAAGTACACAGGCCTTTCAACCTTCTGCCATCAGCCAATTAGGAAGGTCCCGATGTCAAGCAAAGCTCACTCAGAGCCAACAGGGAGGGGAATGACTGAGCTGCCTTTGAAGTTAGAAAGTCATCCGATGGGATTTTCACCGTCTTTTCAAAGCCTTTTACTTTTATTATTAAACAGCAATTGAGACTGATGCACACACAATGAAAAACACATTACCACATACACTGCAGTGAACACATTTACCCACATTTAAACATGCGTTTCACAAATATTTAAACATATATGTGAAAGATTACAAAATAACCATTAATGGTGGTAATAAAAGCAAGCACAAGGGTTTTTTTTTGTTCTTTAGATCTACTAATTTCATGTTGCACATTTTTTAGCTTTAGATGTTTCAACAAAGATGTGAGCATTGTTTTTGAATATTTTCATGTTTAGGGATATACAGTATATATATAAAAATTTGTCCAGCATTTGTCCATTTTCCAACCAATACTGCTCATCCACTCTATTGGTCACAATAGTTTTTGCCCATTTTCGAGCAAGAATCCCTTTTGGGAATTCTATCAAATAGATTTGACCAGCATCTGTTCTTTAATAGGAAAGTGCTTGACTGTATTATTCATCCTATTTATCACTTATTGAATGTGGGTTCGTTCTGAAATTCACCTTGGAAATTATTCAAACTATTTCCTGCTTTGGAGTGGGAAAAATACATTTCCATTGGAAATACCGAACCTGTTATTTTAAAGTGCCACTTGTTTTTTTTTTAACTGTAAAATAAATAAATAAATACAAATTTTCATTGGGCGCTTTCAGAGATCTGCATTTGACAGGGACAGAAAAAAATGCAAGTCTTTGTATAGTATGAAGGAGCTCTTATTTTCACCTGGTGATCTGGCAAAACCTTTATAAAATTAAAACAAAATGTTACTGTAATCCCGCGTTTTCATCAGTTTTTTTCCCATCGGTGAAAAAACGTAGAACCTATTTTAAAATTATCTGATGGTAAAAAAACGATAAAAAAAAACGATCGTCTGTGGGGAAATCCATCGGTTAAAAATCAACGCATGCTCAGAATCAAGTTGACGCATGCTTGGAAGCATTGAACTTCATTTTTCCCAGCACGTTGTTGTGTTTTACGTCTCCGCGTTCTGACACAATCGTTTTTTTAACTGATGGTGTGTAGGCAAGACTGATGAAAGTCAGCTTCATCAGATATCTGATGAAAAAATCCATCTGACCGTTTTCATCGGATAAACCGATCGTGTACAGGGCATCACTGCATAAAAAGTGTCAGCTAGTTACAAAGTTACATAGTTAGTCAGGTTGAAAAAATACACAAGTCCATCTAGTTCAACCAATAAAAAGAGAAAACAAAATAAAAAAAAAATCATACAATCCCATATACACAATCCTATACCCACAGTTGAGCCAGAGGAAGGCAAAAAACCCCAGCAAAACATGGTCCTATTTGCTCCAGCAGGGGAAACAAATCCTTCCTGATCCTCCTACTTAGCTGAACAGAACCAGTTTTCTAGGGAATATTTTCCAAATTTTCACAGCTCTTACTTCGAAAAAACCTTTCTGTATTTGGAGATAAAATCTCTTTTCCTCCAGACTTAAAGAGAGCCCCCTTGTCCTCTGTGATGACCTTTAAGTGAATAACTTAACACGAAGTTCACTATATGGACCCCTTATGTATTTATACATGTTGCTCATATCCCCCCTTAATCTCCTGTTCCCAAGAGAGAATAAATTCAGTTCCTCCAATCTATCCGTGTGTTTGTTTTTAATGTGTTAGTCAAGCCAACCAAAGTTTGCTAGCGCGTCTTATGCCTAGTAGACACAACCGTTTTTCTCGGCGGTCAAAAGACTGCCGGGAAAACCGGGAAGCGGCTTGGTCCCTTTTTCCCTGTACACACGGCCGGTTTTCCCGACAGGAAAACTGCCAGGAGAACTTTGGTCGGGAAAAACGACCGTGTTTCTCGCTGCGATTCGCGGCGAGAAAAAAGAGAGCATGTTCTCATTTTTTAAATCGCAGTTTTCCTGGCGGGAAAACTGCTAAGGAGCATACAACACGTCCAGTTTTCCCTGCCAAAGTAAAACACAGCAGTTTTTCAGACGGAAAAAAAGATTGTGTGTACTAGGCATAACACTACCCTTTCCCCAGATTGACAATGCTGTTGTCCAGAAGTGTCCCTGTTGGGCCTCCAATGGAGTAATAGATTCTAAGACAGAAAAATGTATTATTGTTTTGATCACCAGGTGAAAATAAAGGAAACATACTAAAAAATACATGCAACCATCACATTAAAGGACTGGCAAACTGCAATATATTACATTTTATTGGTGGGGGTTATTATCGCTTTAAACATTATTACTGCCACAAAAGATCCTACATTTATAAAGCCTTACCTATTTATGCTTTTCTTTTCTGCAGATGTTTATTTTAGTTTATTTAATGTTAGACAAACACGTCAGAAAAATAGCTGAGCTGATCCTTGTGTAAATCAAAAAATATTTTCATGCTATTTTAGAAAATAGCAGCAGAAAGCCAGTGAAGATATAAGATGATATGACATATGCTTATTTTAGTAAAACTATCATATAAGAAATTCTACAATTCCTACCTTGCCAAGGTGCAGTAAAATATGTGACTATACCATAAGCTTCCGTGAAAGAATTGGTTTATGCGGCAAAGTCTCAATCACCCTTTTAGTGCTGATTACATTATTTTGGTGTCATGGTTGACTTGGAAGGAAGAAGCCTTTGCTGAATGCTAAATGAAAAGAAGAAGCAATTTAATTTTCTTCATTGTTCATTGAGGAATACAGGAATTCGGATACAGTTGGGTTATACTGCTGCCTTCAGGTGGTTTGGACACAGGCAAAACACAAAAATCGCAAGCCTCCATATAGCCCTTCCTGTACCCAGCATGCAGCAGTTTTTTCCTAATGTCCCAAGAAGTTGGAGTTTTCTAAGCTCCATGTTTTTTACCCTTTCCTTTGTGGATTTATTTCTCTGGCTCCTCAATAAAGATTCCTCATTACACCACTACTTGAGCTGATCTGTATATAGTAGCTATCCAGACTGGCATTTCTCCAGCAATTGTTTAGTAAACTTTTCCTGGACTCAACTGGATGTAGGGCTAGTCCGGAATGTGCCCTTTGTGTACTCGGCTCTGCATTGTGGCACTTTTCAGACTTTAGTGTACTGCGTTAGTTATCTGTAGAGCACTTTCCAGGTCCAGAGCCAATACACAGCCAAGGAGTGACCCTGTCTCTGAAGGTTCACTTTATAAGTAAGGCTGGTTGGGCTGCAACACCAGCAGATACCTTACTTTTTGCACTGTTGGGTGCCTTTTTAAATCTTCTTCCACCGTCGGTTTGCAACAGTAAATGTTGAGGTGTAGGGACTGAGCGCTGATGTTTTTCTGAGGTAGTTGGAATATCCCCTTTAATCGCAGTTTTAAATTGGCTGTTTGGCAGTGACTTTAACTTGTCAGACTGTGTTCAGATAGCTGGATTCCATTAAAAGGGATGCATCCCTTTTAAAAGATGATTCTAAAGCACATCATATGACCTGTTTGTTTGGATCTAGGCCCTTCATCTTTAGCCACTTTACAGCCTTGTACGGAAGATTTCCCACATATTTTCACTTTTTCTACCTTTAATTAGGTGAATGGGGTTAGCGTTGAGGCTATGTTCCAGCTCCTCTCTCCACAGCTATGGATGCTTACTTTTGGGCTGGGACAGGTTAAATTATTTCTTGAACCATGTGTTGTGCTCAAGGTTAGGTGTCTTGTGCTGAATTCTGCTAGCAGACATCTCCAGGGGCTAAGTGAATGTTTCCTTTTACCTTCTCCTTTCTTTTGGTGCTCCTTCACCAGCCAGGGTATACCTTATACATTATCCCTTCCTTTTCCTGTTTGGGTACCACTTCAGCTCCTTTTGCGATCTGTCTGAATGTCTTTGAGGGATTGCACTCTTACATTTTTTGCTGGCCTTAGGAATCTCTTTGGGAGTTGATCAGCTGTAATAATTCTCAAATTATTGCTTACCTCATTATCTTCCCTATATCCTACAAGTTGTGTGAGTAAAGCCTGGTCCTTTCTGTGTAAGGCCAAATGGTCTTTTTTTTCTTCCACTCTGAGTTGTCCATGTTTTCCATTGGGGAACTATTTTTGCAGGGTTGTCCCAGTTATTCTCCATTAACCACATCATATTTGGACCTTTTCTTTCTTAAAGTGGAGTTCTACCCAAAAGTGGAACTTCCGCTCATTTGTCTCCTCCCCCTCTCCAGTGCCACATTTGGCACCTTTTGAGTGGGAGGGGGGAGTGGATACCTGTCCACTTCCAAGAGCCTGCGCCAGAGCGAATTATGCCAATAGTTCGGCTCCCACCTCGTCCCTACTCCTTCCCCAAGTGCGGGCCAGTAGGAGAAAGGAGCGGAGCGGAGCCCATGCGCAGTTGTGATCCTGGTGTGAAGGCTACACTGCCGGGTTCCCTTACCCACAGTGGTGGCGGCAGCACCCAACAGCCTATGGAAGCATCAGCAGCATTGCCGACACCGCTAGACTCCTGGACAGGCAAGTGTCCTATTACTAAAAGTCAGCAACTGCAAAATGTGTAGCTGCTGGCTTTTAATTTTTGCAGGGATGGGCAGACCTCTGCTTTAACCAAGTTATTAGATGGTTCTATGCGTTTTAGTGGATTTTTGGTTCACAGCTTCTTGTTGGTGTTCTTTTAAGTGAAGTCACTGGTACTGCTCTACTCTGTCCTGGTCTTGTGCATGAGGTTGATCCTCTGTTGCCCACCCCTACGGTAATTAGCTGCTTCCCTTGTCTTGCAGTATGCTTCATATAATCTCAACAGATTTTGATGGTGGTTCAGCTAGTAATCCTGGGTTCCAGACAGTTTTTAGTCCCCTTGATAATTTGTCAGTAGCCATTTCCCACGATTTAAGTGGGCTACTTTTGTCCACATTTTTTAACCAGGCGTGTCTGAATTACTAATAAAAAAAGATTTTTGCACTAACCATAAAATACTGTACTCAATTGAAAGACACACTTCTCCATGCTTTTTTTTTCCTGCTCTTGCCCTTGGTACTGCTTTTTTACCATACTGAAGCATGCTGGGTAGAGCAGACAACAGTAAAACCCAACCGTATCTAAATGATTGTGTTTCTCAATAGACCACATTTATTATAATACAAAGAAACCTTTTTGTTGTCCATCCCAATTGCAGTGTGGATGGTATTGATTGTTCTGGCAGTAAAGTGGACCTTCTATTTTTCATGGAAGGTCTGCTTTACAGGTGAAAAACTGAGCTGTAGGTTTATAACTTGGTTGCCAAATTCTTCAAATACTCTATGATTGATTCCAGCTCTCAACTCATTCAGCTCAGCAGCTGAAACATTTCCATGTAGTTTTTCTAAGAGTATAAATAGTAGATTATCTTTCAACTCCTTTATGACTAATCCTCCAAACTGAAGATTTCTCATTACTTCATATCCAAATAGTGTCAGAATAGAAGGTGAGGAGAAATCTCTACAATATGGACAAAGACAGGAATAACTTCTAACCTTTGCCCACTCATTCAAAATGCAAAGAAAGTTTGGAGATGAGCTTTTTTTTTTTTTTAGATAAAATTGACTTCCTCGTCTCTGCATGTTAATTACACACTGTCACATGAAAGTTTCCAGTTAAAATTATAGAAAGCATGATTTATAGTATGGTTTTATAACACAGTGTCTATAACTGGTATTTAGTTCACTCCTGTTGTAATAATTGAATAATCATTGAAAATATATATGCACAATATATGTTTTAGTGTGAAGTGTTATGAAGTGAAGATGCAATTGTGTACCTGGTTGGAGGTCAAATAATGACAAATGATTACACTTCTGGTTCAGGCACCAATTTAGTGGTAAATGGAGGTAGGCTTGACTATGAGATGCTTGTGCAAACCAACAATAAGGTCCTTGAAAGAGGCAGACCAAAACAGCAAGCTGAAAGAAAAGTCTGGATAGTCGGTAGCCAGTGGCTGTGGAGACAGACTGTTGTTCAGTAGGCAAATCAAGGTCACAGCAGAATATCAGCAGAGGTATGCCATAGCCAGGAGTTAGCCAAGGTCAAACTGGGAATCAGCAAAAACAAGCTATGGCCGGGAACTAGCTAAGGTCAAACTGGGAATCAGCAGAGACAAGCTATGGTCAGGAACTGGCCAAGGTCAGACTGGCAATCAACAGAATCAGTCGTGGTCAGGAAATCATCTGAGAGCAGACCAGTCAGCAACAGGAAAGCAAATTTCAGGAGAAGATTCAGGGTACAAGTTGCAGGGTAGCATAAGACCATCAAGTAACTTCCTAACTCAGCTCTGCAACCAGCTGGAGATAACCTTTGTTCTGTGGAATGGCAAGCATGCGTGTTCTCTTATTATGCTGTCCCGAAAGATGCAAACACTTTGCTTCTCTTTGACAGAGATATTATGAGATTCAACAATGTATGCAAACACTGCAGTGACTCCAATGATACCCATTTCCCACTATAATTAAAATGTTTGGGAAAAAAAGGTCATTGATGCCTCAATGCTCAGGCCGAATTAAGCTCCGAGAACATGTGTTGTTACCTTGACTCAATCACTAAGTTAAATAATTGAATAATTTTATATATTTTATGTACACTGTGTTAATAAGAACCCTGCTCTGTTTTTTTATAGGCTGACAAAAGCACAAACATTTTGCTGCCATCAGGAGGGTTATTTTGTCAATAAAGACAATTAACAGCTGACCATTATCACATGATTAGAAACCATTCCCGATCATCAGTGGGACCACAGCTGACAGTGACAGTTGCAGTTATAAGCTCCAAACTGCACAGCAACGGCTCTCAAGGGAAGGACTTTTATAAACATAGGACCAGTGTAAGGGTATCATGCTGGGAAGAGTTATTATACATATTGTGGGTAGAAAGAGGTCATGAACCTAATTTATATCCATGGACAATGTGACATATACAGTTGTGCTCATACGTTTACATACCCAGACAGAGTTTATGATTTCTTTGCCATTTTTCAGAGAATATGAATGATAACACAAAACTTTTCTTTTACTCATGGTTTACTCATGTTTAGTGTTTGGCTGAAGCCATTTATTGTCAATCAACTGTGTTTAATCTTTTTAAATCATAATGGCAACAGAAACTATGCAAATGACCCTGATCAAAAGTTTACATACCCCAGTTCTTAATACCGAGTATTGCCCCCGTTAACATCAATAACAGCTTGAAGACAAATTTTTGCGTATGGCCTCACAAAAAAAAAAAAAAATAAACAAGTACCATCCTCCATGATAGAATATAGAAAAATGGTACCAGGTGAGCATAAGGCTGGGGCTGCTAGTACCGCCTAAACCAATGGTCACCTAGAGAGAAGGATGTTGATTTGGACTTTCTAGGTACTGATAACAGAACGCAAAAATGTATATAAAAAATATTTATTACACATAATTGTTTACAAAATTAAAAACATATGTGCCAACCCCCACATACAAAACAGTAGTTGTTATTGGCGGATAAAACTGTCAGATGACAGTTGCAGTGTCAGTGGAGAAATGACAGCTTGAAGTCTTTTGTGGTATTTGTGGATGAGGCTCTTTAACTACTCAGATGGTAAAGCTGCCAATTCCTCTTGGCAAAAAGCCTCCAGTTCCTGTAAATTCTTGGGCTGTCTTGCATGAACTGCACATTTGTGATCTCCCCAGAGTGGCTCAATGATATGGAGGTCAGGAGACTGAGATGGCCACTCCAGAACCTTCACTTTATTCTGCTGTAGCCAATGACAGGCCGACTTGGCCTTGTGTTTTGGATCATTGTCATGTTGGAATGTCCAAGTACATCCCATGCACAGCTTCCTGGCTGATGAATGAAAATGTTCCTCCAGTATTTTTTGATAACATGCTGCATTCATCTTGCAAACAATTTTGACTACATTTCCTGTGCCTTTGAAGCTCACAAGTCTTTAGCTATTCACCTCTGTACCTTTCATCATAGGCTTTGTTGACTCCAAATGTAGCGTTTATGGTTGTGGCCAAAAAGCTTGGTCACATCACTCCAAATGACTTTGTTCCAGAAGGTTGGAGGCTTATCTCTGTGCTGTTTGGCGTATTGTATGCGGGATACTTTGTGGCATTTGCGCAGTAATGCCTTTCTTCTGGCAACTCGACCATGCAGCCCATCTTTCTTCAAGTGCCTCCTTATTGTGCATCGAAACAGCCACACCACATGTTTTCAGAGAATTTTGTATTTCACCTGAAGTTATTTGTGGGTTTTTCTTTGCATCCCAAACTATTTTCCTGGCAGTTGTGGCTGAAATTTTAGTTGGTCTACCTGACCGTGGTTTGGTTTCAACAGAACCCCTAATTTTTCACTTCTTGATTAGAGTTTGAACACTGCTGATTGGCATTCTCAATTCCTTGGCTATCTCTTTATATCCCTTTCCTGTTTTATACAGTTCAACTACCCTTTCCCGCAGATTCTTTGACAATTCTTTTGCTTTCCCCATGACTCAGAATCCATAAGCGTCAGTACAGCACTGGATGAAAGATGCAAAGTGATATGTGCAATTAGATTATGTGGCCTGTACAATAAACTTGTCCTAGAATGCCCACATATAACACCATATATAAAATACATATATCCAGTGCTTTTTTTTAGGGGGAACTTGGTGGAACTCAGTTCCGCCACCTCTGTCTCAGACCCTTTTGTGTCTGCTCACCACAATCACTTGTAAACATAGAAGTCCGGTTTCTGTGTTTGCAAGGGACACCTCTACACTCTGTGTGCATCCCTCCTGAACTCTGCATTCTGTATGTAATGCAATACTGGTATTTAATGCCCCTTTAAGACCCTCCTACTGTTTGTGAAGTGTGTGTGGGGGGGTAGAGGTTTCGGGGGGGGGGGGGGTCGTGGTTGAGTTCCAGCACCTATTGTTTGAGAAAAAAAGCCATGCATATATCTATATATATATATATAGATATATATATATCTATATATATACATATATATATAGATATATATACACATACACACACACATATATATATATATATATATATATATATATATATATATATATATGTATATATCACTACACAATGGTCTGTCAGGAGTCAAAAAACTAATTGACCTTTTATACACACATGCTAATTACAAGAAAACTGATCACAGATGAGGATGGTTACCTTTAAATGCCAATCAAACACTTTGTGTCAACTTGTGAGCATATTATCAGGCCAAAATCACTAGGGTATGTAAACTTTTGATCAGGGTCATTTGGGGTGTTTCTGTTGCCATTATGATTTGAAAACAGTAAATATAGATGATTGATAATAAATGGCTTCAGCCAAACACTAACCATGAGTGGAATGAATGTTTTTGTGCTACATATTCTCTGAAAAATGGTCAAGAAATAATAAATTCTGCCAGGGTATGTAAACTTATGAGCACAGCTGTATTACAGAATATGTACACAGCTCCTTTAAGTGGTTGTAAACCCTATTAAAAAAAAAAAAAAACCTGCAAGACAAAGGCATATCGAGCTAGTATGCATACTAGCTCATTATGAATTACTTACCTTACATCGAAGCCCCCGCAGTGGTCCTCATACCCCCCCTCTTCCGGGTATCGCGGACTCCGGTGCTGTGATTGGCCATGACGTCACTCCCGCGAATGCTCGTGGGAGCCATTGGTAACGGCACACTGATTAAAGCAACGGCACATACATGCCATTACTTCAGTTTGCTTTAGTGCGCATGACATCAGCACATGCAGTGGACAGGGGATATCTCCTAAAACATGCAGGTTTAGGAGATATCCTGGGTAATTACAAGTAAGGGTTCACAACCACTTTAACCACTTGCCGACCAGCACATGACTGTATATGTCGGCACAGTGGCTCAGCTGGGCAGATGGAATTACCTTTACGTCCCCTTTAAGAAGCGGCATTGCGAGTCCAACCGCGGGTCCCACGGACTCGATGTCTCACAGAGAGGAAGAACGGGGAAATGCTAATGTAAACAAGGAATCGGGAGCGGTTATCAGTGTCGTGTCACACAGCCAATTCCCCCTACAGTAAGAAGCACTCCCTAGGACACACTCAACCCCTTCAGCGCCCCTACTGGTTAACCCCTTCACTGCCAGTGTAATTTTTACAGTAATCAGTGCCTTTTTTCTACCGCTAATCGCTGTATCAATGACAATGGTGTCAAAAGTGTCTGCCATAATGTCGCAGTCATAATAAAAATTGCTGATCGCCCCCATTACTAGTAAAATATTTATAAAAATGCCATAAAACTATCTCCTATATTGTAGACGCTATAACTTTTGCGCAAACCAATCAATAAACGCTTGTTGCGATTTTTTTTTTACCAAAAATATGTAATAGAATATGTATCGGCTTAAACTGAGGAAACATTTGTTTTTTTTTAATATATTTTTGGGGGATATTTATTATAGCAAAAAGTAAAAAATATAGCTTTTTTTTTTCAAAATTGTCGCTCTATTTTTGTTTATAGCGCAATAAATAAAAACTGCAAAGGTGATCAAATACCACCAAAAGAAAGCTCTATTTGTGGGAAAAAAAGGACGTCAATTTTGTTTGGAAGCCACGTGCAATTGTCAGTTAAAGTGACGCAGAGCCGAATCGCAAAAAGTGGCCTGGTCTTTGGCTATCCAAATGGTCCGGGGCTTAAGTGGTTAATGAGTTGTGTGGTATGCCTGTGTGGCTATTTCAGATATACTATACCTAGGGATTCTGCCAGAAATACAGCTTTCATGTCACTCTCTTTGATTGGGTGACAACAATGACACACTGTCATTGAAATGGCTAGCAGCTTTTTTCACTTTTGCATTCACAATTCTTAGCAGGACTAAAGGAGCACATGCTGGTACATTAAAGAGATCCATTCACCTCGCTGATCTCAGCAAACCTGAGAGGAAATGATCAACTTTGTCAGTCACTCTCCCTGTACATGCCCCACTTCTGAAATTGTGGGAAGTGTAGTTCTTGTATGTGATGTGTGTGACATTTAGCAATACACAATTGCACCAGAAGTGCCTAGCAAAATCACTACAGTAGAAGATAGTTAGGATTAAAGTGTTACTAAACCCACAACAGTAAAATCAGTCTGTACAGTATATGCAGTGAAGTATTCTTGTTATACTTACTGTGGAACCTAAGGGGTTAATCCTCTGCATGAATGGTAAAAAAAAAAAAAAAAACACTAAAGTTAGCCCATTTTTTTTGTATAATGTGAAAGATGATGTTACGCTGAGTAAATACATACCTAACACGTCACACTTTAAAATTGGGCACACTCGTGGAATGGCGCCAAACTTTGGTACCTAAAAATCTCCTTAGGCAATGCTTTAATTTTTTTAACAGGTTAGCAGTTTAGAGTTACAGAGGAGGTCTTGCACTGGAATTATTTCTCTCTCTCTAACATTCACAGTGATACCTCACATGTGCGGACGTGACCCACGTATGTGTTCGCTTCTGCATGCGTGCACACGGGGACAGGGCACTTTATTTTTATTTTTTATGTTGTTTCTTTATTTATTTTATTTAAACTTATTTTTTATTATTTCTATGTAAATATCCCTTGTAATAGGAATAGGACACAACAGGTCCTCTTTACAGTGAGATCTTTGGTCTATAAGTCCCCAGATCTCTCCTCCAGCAAAAAATATGGCAGTGTTTACATCTGCCAGCACCGGAAGTTGCTTTTGGCCTCAATGGGTCATAGAGATGGCTGGGGACCATCTGGTCCTCATTCAGCTCTATGGTAAATCAGCTGGCTGATCGCACGGGTGAGCTAAAAAGCCACAATGAGGGATTTTACTTCACAGGGAATCGCCTGCTAAAAAAATTATATCTGAATGACGCCTGAAAAATGAACCAGAGGCTTTCATTATTCATGAAGACCAAAAAAGTCATGGAGTATTATGTCAGAGTTTTTTTTTTTGTCAACAGGCCTTCTGAGCTGAGGAAAACAGTAACTGAAATATAGCTGTGATATCTGGCAGTTCACAATCTTTGTACAATAGAATGATTCATCGATTTGCTCAAGAGAGCCGTATACAGTAGTTTTGTTCAGTGTAAGGTTTCATAAAATAGCATGTGTCAGTAATGGTAAAACAGAGGCCTAAAACCTGGTGACCATGCAAAGGCTTTAATTCTAAATGGATATGCAAAGAAGCCTTGGCCTACATCGGGATGCTTTACTGCCAATTTAAAAGCAGCCAAAAAAGGGAGACGTGGAATAGTTGCTAAGAGATGTGAAAACAGCATCATATCATATCATATATGCACACTGCTTCTTCAATTTAGTTTAGAAGTGCTAGCCATGCTTCTTGCCAAGGGTAGCCCCTGCAACCAACCCTTATGCCGCGTACACATGACCGTTTTCGGGTTCTAAAAAATGGTGTTTTTTTTCATGTCATTAAAAACGATCGTGTGTGGGCTTCACGATGTAAAAAAATGGGCATTACAAATTTCAAACATGCTCTAATTTTTCACGTCGTTTTTAACGTTGTCGTTTTTTACTTCGTAAAAAATTATCGTGTCTGGACTTCAACAACATGAAAAAATGCGCATGCTCAAGTTATGAGACGGGAGCACTCGTTCTGGTAAAACTACCGTTCGTAATGGAGTTAGCACATTCATCACGCTGTAACAGACTGAAAAGTGAAAATCGTCTTTTACTAAAACAAAATCAGCTAAAGAAGCCCAAAGGGTGGCGCCATCCGCATGGAACTTCCCCTTTTTAGTGCCGTCGTACGTGTTGTACGTCACCGCGCTTTGCTAGAGCATTTTTTTTTTTAACGATCATGTGTAGGCAACGCCGTTTTAATGATCGGGTTGAAAAAAACTTTGTTTTTTCTAGACCCTTAAAAACATCGGCCCAGATTCACAGAGCAATTACGCCTGTCTAACTGGTGTTAGACAGGAGTAATTTCAAATTTCGCGCGCCGTATCACTAGTTTGAATCCTCAAACCATGATACGGCGGCTTCGGGCTTCGATCCGAGAGGCTTACGTCTTCGTAAGCCTTCGGATCTACACTGCAATATTTTTGCGGTCGCTGGGAGGAGTCCGCGTCGTTTTCAGCGCCGGGATATGCAAATGACTTTTTACGGCGATCCACGAAGATACGAGTGGTCTTCGCAATCGATTACGTCATTTTTTTGCTACGTACTGTTAGACCAGCTATTTGCTGGTCTAACGGTGCGTAGCCCATGTTAAGTATGGCCGTCATTCCCACGTCTAATTAAATGATTTTTTTTTTTTTACGTAACTCGTTCGGGAATAGGAATGTCCGTAAACGACGCTACTCAAACAACGAATGACGTAACGACGTGATTTCGCGCAATGCACGGCGGGAAATTTCTGAACGGAGCATGCGCAGTTCGATCGCCGCGGGAACGCGCCTATTTTAAATGCTTCACGCCCCCTACTCGCGTAGATGGCTTGCGCCGGGAGAAATACACTACGCCGCCGTAGTTTACTGGACAAAATCTACCGGGATTCCACGTAGAGCCAGGTAAAATACGGCGGCGTAGTGTATTTCTGATACTCTACGCCAGGAGTCTCCAAACTACGGCCCTCCAGGTGTTCAGGAACTACAATTCCCATCATGCCTAGTCATGTCTACGAATGTCAGAGTTTTACAATGCCTCATGGGAAGTGTAGTTCCACAGCAGCTGGAGGGCCGTAGTTTGGAGATCCCTGCTCTACGCGAATCTAATTGTATGTGAATCTGGGCCATCATTTTTTACAACCCAAAAAACGGTCGAGTGTACGAGGCATTAATCTCTGGTTCCAGATTTCTTAAGTATCAACTCTTCTTCAGATATCCATGCTCCAGCTAACCATTTGGCCCAGATCTTGCCAGATCATGGGCCTTATAAAGCTTGCTAGATCATGGGCCTAGTTTAGCTAGTTTAGATTTAAGTCAGCAAATCACTATATTTTTCATATAGCCAGGATCTCTGGCTATTAAATTGTAATTCTAGTCAAAACCTAACTAAGCTAAAATTTAGCTTTAGTCTTATGGTCCAAAAATCTAACAATTTTCCTACAATTTAAGTTATGATATTAAGCTGAAAAATACTAATAATTTGAATCTTTAGGTGATATGGCATTTACTTTGAATGAGTACTACAATAATATGCTTGGTAATTCAGCAATAAATTATATCCTCACTCAGCATTATTAATTCATAACTATAACTGTTCTGATTCAAATGCTGCTTTAGTCATTGACATACCTTCATAGACCCAGTCTCTGCAGACAGTATGGTCATCTGCTGCCTTGGCACCATCCACAGGCAACTTAACTCCTTAATCAAACACAGAAGTTGAATCCAATGCAATTTTTCTTCAAATAATTGAAGTACAAAGGTTTATATTGTTATGTGAATGCAGTGATGTTTTATGATATGTGATCAAACGTGCTCAAAACATAACATGTGTGACAAAACCTACATCAAAATAACAAATTCCATCAATAAAATATTCACTTAAATAACGTGCATAATGTCCTTCTTTATAAAACAAATGTCATTATGTGCTGTGTAATCCTCAAATGAAGATAGAGTATAATAGCGTAAAATGTTTTCCAATAGTATTTATTAAAAAGCAAATTGAAAACTCACATTTAAAGCCTCGTACACACAACCGTTTTTTCCGGGAAAAATAGAGAACCTGCTCTGCTATTTTCCCGTCTGGATTCCCGGCAGTGTTTCCTGCCAAGAAAACCGGTTGTCTGTATGATTACCGAGGTAAACCCAAGCATGCTCGGTAAGACTTTGACGCATGCAAAGTAGCATACAAGCTTAGTGTAGGCTGTAGCAAGATGGCGGCGACAGCATCGAATGTGACGAGCGCCGGCTTGTCGTAGAGAATGACGTCAGTGCGTTCTTGACATTCTTTTAAATGGCCGTCTGTATGCACGGCTTTGCAAGGCAGGCTTGCCAGGAATCATCGGCTTGACATCGTGAGCCCCTCCCTAGGATATATTCTCATGTATATGTGGGAATACATGAAGTTTATAGAACCACAGAGTACATAGGATGTTTTTTCAGTCTTTTGAAGTGTAGGAAGCAAAGTAAATACATTTACTTTTGTATACTCTTCCCAGTTTCGCAACATCCTTTTTGTGAGCTGGTATACAAAACTGCTGCATATTCAATTGGAATTACTCAGGGGCAATATTATATGTCTCCTTCAAGAGTCCATACCTCCTAACTGTGCCTGATTTCGAGGGACTTTCCCTGATTTGGAACAATGTCCCTCTGTCCCTCTTTCCTTCTCATTTGTCCCTCATTTTGGTCTGATCTATATAGTTGTATATAAAATGCACTTTTTATCTACCAAGAAGTATTTCCCAGTGCTAAACCTTTCATCCAAATTCTAAATTGCTGCATTTGTAAATTTCAGAAGCCAGTATTAAGCCTCGCGATCGGATTTTCCGACAACAATTGTGTGATTGCAGGGTTTTGTTTGATAAGCTGACCGTTTGTACGCTCCATCGGACAATTGTTGTCAGAATTTCCGACAACAAATGTTTTCTAGCATGCTTTAAAAATTTCCCACAACAAATGTTTCTTGTCGGATTATCCGATCGTGTGTTCACAAGTCTGTCGGAAAAAAATCCAAAGTACAAACACGCACGCTCTGTTTGTGCAACGTGCGGCGTGCGTTCCAAGCCTCGTTTCAGATGCGGTTCAACGGGCGGAAGTTGCAATGTTGACAATGGAGGAGACTATTGGCGGATTCGATGTGTAAAAGGATAATGCCCATATGCCTCTACATGTTTCGCATGCACGCATGCGTCATCAGATAGCTTCCTGATGACGCATGCACAAACAGTAACGCTGGACTAGCTAATGCCGGCTGGGCATTGCAAAATGTGAGTGAGTTTTTTTACTTTTATACTTTCATAATAAAACACTGGTTTGAACATACTACACCATAAGAGGCTTTTTTCTTTTTGGGGGAGCCTCAAGAGGTGGAGAGCCATTCGGGCCTGATATATAGGATAAAGGATCGTGCAGAACCGCTGTTCAAAGGATATTATATGCTGTATCCCTTATGTGATCTGGTGAGCGCAATCTTTACTAGAGGTGGTGGTGACACAATCTAAGGGTGTTAATTCACGGAGAATATACCTGATCGAACAGCACAGAGCACGTTTTTCACTGGATAAACAAAAGGATTAAGAACTGTTTTGTAGGTGCAACAGCACGCACTAACTGGATTTATATTTATTTATATATATTTATTTGTATGGTTTAATATTAACACTGGTGTTCATGGAAATTTGTTTTTTATATATATATATATATACGTTTATGGTTTTGAGATTATCAGCGCAGGAGTATATGTCACATATACACAATCCACGTTTTCATTTTTTCACTTGTCACAGGTGTTTACATTAACTGCAGCAGATTAACATATTTATACTTAGTTGCGCCGGTGTCATAACACAAATAAGCGTTTATTGATTGGTTTGCGCAAAAGTTATAGCATCTACAAAATAGAGGATAGTTTTATGGCATTTTTATTAATATATTTTTTTTTTTACTAGTAATGGCGGCGATTAGCGATTCTTATCGGTACTGCGACCTTATGGCGGACACTTTTGATTTTTTTTTGGGACCATTGGCATTTTTATAGCGATCGGTGCTATAAAAATGCATTGATTACTGTAAAAATGTCACTGGCAGGGAAGGGGTTAACACTAGGGGGCAAGGAAGGGGTTAATTATGTTCCCTAGGTGTGTTCTAACTGAAGGGGGGTGGGACTGACTAGGGGAAATGACAGATCGCTGTTCATACATTGTATGAACAGACAATCAGGTTTTTCCCCCCCTGACAGGATCGGGAGCTGTGTGTCTACACACACAGCTCCCGGTTCTCACTCTGTAACGAGCGATCGGGGGTGCCCGGCGGTGATCGCGCCCACCGCGCACGCGCGTCGGCACAAGGGGCGAGCAGGGGGCGCGCCTCTAGTGGCTGAAATGCAAAATCACGTAATATTGTGTGATTTCGTGCAGCCGACCCGACCTGCCGCCGTAAAACTACGGTGGGCGGTCGGCAAGCGGTTAAGGGGGTCGTGGCAGGGGGCATGTCCTAAACCTACATACACTTGCTAATAGGTGTCCCTCATTCCCATCTCAGAAAGTTGGGAGGTATGCTCAAGACTAAACTACTTTTAAAACAAACAGGGAACGTATCTATGTTTGTATCTGTTTGTTTGGCTTTTCTGTGGGGACAACATACTGTATGTATTTATTCTGACCCAAAATATATATTTTTTTTTAAAGAGTAATAAAATATTTTATGTATAATCCTTGGGAAGATACAATAGCATAGATTTTGCTATAATTGTATCGTTTTTGAAATATGGTATTAAAGTTATGTCAGTAAATACAACTAAGAGGGAGTGGTTACTAACAAATAATGGCATTTTAGGAAAGCAGACCTGGACTATGCTAACTGTTTATGGGAGTGGATAATGCTTGTAGAGCAAAGAATATTTACAGGAATTAATCAGAATGTTGGTTGAAGAATAGCAATATAGGAATATTATCACACTATGGTATTACCATAAGAATTGTAGGGAAATGAAAGATTTTCTGTAGGTAGGTAGAATTTCAGATATACAGACTTCCTACCATGGTAACAGATAAGCTTTCATTCTATACTTTGCTATAATTCTGTATAGTGTTTTCTATGTTTCTCCTCCCAATATATATATATATGTATATATAGATATATATGTACATGTATAATCCCCCATTTATTTTCTTCACAGTCTAATTCCTAAAGACAGGGATTTATGAATAATTCATTACCCCCTCACTGCTTCTGCATACAATCCTGGTTTATAGTGAGGGCCGTGTCCAATGCATTTGTGACTAGATCTGGACCCAATTGAATTTCAATCATTTTTTTAAGTTTGGTTTAAGAAGGCCGGGTCTGGAAGTGGGAGGGGAACGCTGGTGTGTATGTGTGGGAGTCGAGGACTAAAGGACTGATTATGCAGAAGATTTCCCTTTCCTGGCTTTGTGAATATGTTTTTAATTTGCTTCCTCTGTCAAGGGGCCAGAATGGACATTATTATGATACAGTGACACCATTCAGCACTACTTGAAGGAAGACATAATTCTCTGGTAGCGTCATGCAGATCAGCACTTAGTTCATTCACAAGCAGGTGGACAAATTCAAATTTAAATGGGCTTTTTATTATTTGTGTGGTGCGACACAGTTCAGTTCCTGGAAAAATTATTTTAGTTCAAATTGCAAAATCTCAAAAGTAACAGTAAAATGCACTTGAACAATAACAAGCAAGAGCTAAAATGCGCTTTTTTTTTTTATCATTCTTTGATCTTGCACTGTCATCGCATGTGCAGCTTTCTAAGATCGCTCATCTATTTGTGGAGATTAGCGTTGCAGAGCTATGGGAAGATAGAAACTGACCACCAGTGCTGTTAATCACCTGCCTAATTCATGTCAGTAGATTGCAGCCTCAGAGTATATATCTTCTATTCAACAGACTGATTTCAGTATTCTTTAAAATACTTAGTGTCCAAAATAAATATACATTTTTTTCTAGCAATATTATCTACTTTAACCACTTGCCGACCAGCCACCGTCATTATACTGCAGCAGGCTCGATCCTGCAAATCGGCGTAGCTGTAGAAAAGTCCCTTTAACAGCTGTAGCAGGCATGTGCAAACGCATGTGTGGCCAGCGGGCGCATAATCCACCGTGATTGAGAATGGGGATCTGTCAATGTAAACAAACAGATCCCCGTTTTGACAGAGAACTACTGAGTGATCATCTGTTCCTAGTGATTAGTAACAGCAATCTCTCTGTACTCCCAGTCAGTTCCCTCCCCACAGTTAGAAACACCTCCCAGGGAACACATTTAACCCCTTAATCACGTCCTAGTGTTAAACTCCTTTCCTGCCAGCGTCATTTATACACTAATCAGTGCATTTTTATAGCACTGATCACTGTATAAATGTTACTGGTCCCCAAAAAAGTGTCCAGTGTTCGATCTGTCCGCAGTCCCGCTAAAAATCACTGATCACCACCATTAATGTAAAAAAAAATAATAATAATACAAATGCCATAAATCTATCTCCTATTTTGTAGATGCTATAACTTTTGCGCAAAACAATTATTATATGCTTATTGCATATACATTTACCAAAAATATGTAGAAGAATTGATATCGGTCTAAACTGATGAAATTTTTGGGGGGGGATATTTATTATAGCAAAAATATATATGTATTTTTTTTTTCAAAATTATCTGTCTTTTTTGCGCAAAAAATAAAAACCGCTGAGGTAATAAAATACCACAAAAATAAAGCTCCATTTGTAGATAAAAAAAAATTGTGTGGGTACAGTTAAAGCGATGCATTGCCGTATCGCAAAAAATGGCTTGGTAATTAAAGGGTTGTAAAGGTTCATGTTTTTTCAACTTAATGTATCCTATGCATTAAGGTGAAAGAACATCTTATGATTACGGCCCCCCCCCAGCCCCCCGTTTTATTTCCTGAGCCCTGGAAAGTCTTGCGACGCGAACACGATTGATCTTTACCCGGGCTTCTCGGCTCTTCATTTGATAGATTGATAGATAGATTGATAGCAGCACACCCATTTGCTCATGCTGCTGTCAATCAAAGCCAATGGCGCCAGTGCCGGGGGCGGAACCGAGTCATACACTCAGTGACTATGGACACCGAGTGTATGACACGGAAGCGTGCCCACAAGGTAACCCCCTCGGGAGAGAGCTTCCCAGAGGGGTCATCTCTTGCGGGGAGGAGCCGAGAGGAGAGACCCTAGAAAACGGCGTTCGGGGCCACTCTGTGCAAAACGAGCTGCACAGTGGAGGTAAGTATGATATGTTTGTTATTTAAAAAAAAAAATATGCAAACCTTTAATATGACTTTAAGGGGGAAAATCTTCTGGGGCTGAAGTGGTTAAACAAGCTTTCTAGTGCAGAAGAAATTCAATGGATCATGGCAACCCACCACCATAGAGATATGTAGTTATATATGATCCCTTTAATAATGGTTAAAATCTGCCTAAATATTGCCGTGAGCATGGCTAACGTGAGGGAAATAATTTTATATACTACATAATTTAAGTTATATTTGCAAGTATATATATTATAAAGAAGAAACATCGTTTCTGAAGTTTAATCTACTCTTATCTTACCCTCACTGGTTCTTCCTTTCCCCCTCATCAACTTGCTAGTGACATTCTTAAATAAACCTTCCCATTTTTATTACCTACCTTTTATTAAGACCCAGTGATGAATTCACTGATTCTGTCTGCTTCTCTACACAATGTAGACCATGCCTGATGAAAGGGGCTAACAGGACACTGAACATAGCTTCCTGAAAACACAACAGTACTGCTCACTAAAGCCTCCAGCACTGATAAAGAAATGGGCTGGCCCTTGAAAAGATCTATGCAAATATCGTAATACCATGATAGGTGAATCTCTGTCTTGTGGAATGGACGTTGGTCCCCGAGTGGGAAAGGGACAGTAAAGCTAGGCAGAAAAGGGCTAGATGATCCTGGACATTGTCAAGCCAGGAAATGAGAGAGCCTCTATGTGGTTTTCTTCTAGTGCACTTGGTAACAAGCTCACACCATGCAGTGAAATTAGCAATTTCAATACAGGAGAGTAGCTTGCACAACAAGTTGTGCAAGACTTTGGCTGGGTTCACACTGATGCCAATTGGATATGGGTTTCCTGCATCCGATTTGCATGACAGGAGAGTGTGACAGCTCCAAGGCAGACACGGTCCGCATTGGAAAAGGGTTCTGTGCGTGTTTGGCTACGGTTCAGGTGCGAATCCAGGCTAAAATGTGGACTTGATTTGGCCCTGAAATGTAGAACAGGGACGCACCACACCCCCTGCTGTGACCTACAATGTGAACCCAGCCTTAAGTCTAGATTTCAGCTTAAGCCCTGGTTCACACTGGAGCACTTTGACATACGTTTTGACAATTGTCGTCAATTGCACTGTCCTAACTGATTTCAATAAGTTCTTTCTGTACTACTTTTTGTGATTTCGGGCTGCACAGATGTCTCTGAAATTGCGTCCGAAAACGGGACTGACATTCGGGAGTGAAATCGTGTGAGTTCAGCTGAACTCACACGGCTTCACTTCCGCAACTCAGTATGAACCTTGGCCTAAAGCCCTTGTAAGTACAGAAAAATACACGTTAATATGCCAGCAATGCTCTCAGCTCCTAATTTCCTATTGTGAATTGACAACACACAGACTTTTTGTAAATTGAATGGTGTCAGCCCTGACCAGTTGCTATACAATTGAATGCCAAACAATTGAATGCCCCCTATTTCCATAGAATAGGACATAATTATTCTGTTGTCCAAGATTAAAACTGGCAGGGCTAATCAGACACTTTAAGATAACACAGAAAGTGCACAGAACCCAAGAGAACTGAGTTTCTGACATATTCAGTAGGTATCTGTTTTGCACTTATTGAACAGATAAACCAATACTATTCCAATGGTATATTTAACAAACCAAAAGAGTGAAAAAAAGAGAAATTTGTTGTTAGGGTTTACACACAGTTTCAGCCTTTCTTTTTCCTGTACCAGGGATTTGTAGTGCAGTGTCTTGTAATGTTGGTATTTAAGGCCGCGTACACACGACCAAATCTGTCTGCTGGAAACGATCTGCCAGGCCGTCCCAGCAGACAGATTCGATCGTGTGTACGGGCGAGCAGACAGATTTGGCCAGCCGACAGATTTGAAAGCATGCTTTCAAATCTGTCGGCTGGGAACCCGTCCACCCGACATGTCTGCTGGTTAGTAGGCTAACCAGCAGACATGTCTTCTTGCACACGCGTCAAATGGATTCGACGCATGCGCGGAAGTGATTTACTTCCTGGTGCGGTGACGTGGCGGCGTCAACGTCACCGCCACGTCAGCGCGCCGTCTGCCGGCGGGGATTTGGGTTTGATCGTGTGTACAGGATCAAACCAATATGTCCCCAGCAGACAGATTTGTTCAAATCTGTCTGCTCGTGTGTATGGGGCCTTAGAAGTACAAAATAGCCTGTTTCATGTTATTTGGAATCATTCTGTTTTTTTTTTTTTTTTTTATGGTAAGAAGTGTATATATAAAATGATGTCTTCTTTATGCAGACAGCTTTCATTTTTCTTTGTGAAAAATGAAATGTATTAACAGCTTATGGGACTTTGTGTGCAAGCATACATCAATGCTGCAGCACAAATAGGCACCATTATTTCAAGTTGAAGTGTATCTATAGCCATTCCTTTTACCGTTTTTGAGTATTTTAGGCAGTGGCTAAAACCCCTGTCAGATTTTTTTCCTGATTCCTCACAACTTTATCCAAAAATATAAAAAAAAGTTTTCATACACTTTTAACTGCTTGAGGACCACTGCACGCAGATATACGTGTGCAGAATGGCACGGCTGGGCACAAGGGAGTACATGTACATCCCCTTTAACAGCCCAACCATGGGTCGCACAGCACGCCGCCGGCGCGCTCGTGACCCGGTCCTCAGCTCCGTGACCGTCCCCGCGGGAACCGCGGACCAGAGCGCTGCCGGTGTCTTGCGATCGGGTCATAGAGAAGAAGAACGGGGAGAGGTAAGTGTAATCAAACCTCTCCCCGTGCTTCCTAGTGAGACTGACACTGATCGTCTGTTCCCTGTCATAGGAAACGACGATCAGTGACTTCACACGCCCAGTCACGCCCCCACAGTAAGAAACACTCCCTTAGGGCACACTTAACCCCTACAGCGCCCCCTCCTGGTTAACCCCTTCACTGCCAGTGTTATTTTTACAGTAACCAGTGCATTTTTATAGCACTTTTCGGTGTAAAAGTGACAGCGGTCCCAGTGACAGTGTCAAAAGTGTCCGATGTGTCTGCCATAATGTCACAATCACGATAAAGATCGCTGATCGCCACCATTACTAGAAAAAAAAATATTAATAAAAATGCAATAAAACTATCCCCTATTTGGTAGACGTATTTATTATAGCAAAAAGTAAAAAAAAAAATGTTGCACCTCTATTTTTGTTTATAGCGCAAAAAATAAAAAACGCAGAGGTGATCAAATACCACTCTGTGGGAAGAAAAGGATGCCAATTTTGTTTGGGAGCCACGTCGCGCGACCGCGCAATTGTCATTTAAATCTTTATTTTGTTTACATTTTAAGCCGTACAAAACATTGGAAAGAAAAAGGGATAAGGGGAAAAGATAGGCAGAATTCACCTCAAGGACAAACACTGATAACGGTAGCACAATAACTCATTACATCATAACCATTACAAGCCTAGATTTTTGATCTAAGTGGATATTTTCCTCAAACTTTGGGAGAAGGATCGAGAGCTTGCATAATAAATCAAAGAAAAAAAAACAGTATCTTAGGCACACATAAAATAAAGTAGGAACATATAAACATGAAAGATATACAAGTATACAAGTACCGCTAAGGCCTCTATAAATCGGCAAGCACACCTGGTTCATTGGCTTATGGGGCATGACTAAACTAGGAACACCTATGGGATTGTACACCCCATTAACACCCATCATACCATAAGAACATACCTAAAATATCAAATAAAACACACAACAAGGATTGTGGAAAAGTTTAAGCCCCTTTATTGGGTTTAAACAATTTTAATTATGAAATTAACTTTAACCTTTAAAACCAAACAGAATTGCTGTTAACCATTAACAGACCAACATGCTTAGTCAATAAGACTCAAGCAGCAATATCTTATACCAACCAAATACCAGTTTACCAACCACTGTCCACCCACAAAGTGGGCGACATTACCCAAAAAGATAGACATTCAATATCAAACAGAACTGTTGGTAATCAATAACAGACCAACTTGCTTAGCCACTAAGACTCAAGCAGTAATATCTTATATAAAACAAGTAACAACGTACCAACCACTGTCCACCCACAAAGTGGGTGACATTACCCACATAAAGAGGGACCGTGACGTGGGTAATTAAAGGGGAGGGAGGGTGGGAGAGCAGATTAAAAGATCCAGAAGGAAGGCTGAGGAGAATCCAGAAGTGAGTCCAGCTGACAGACCTGAGGTAAATGCTGACTCCTCCCAGTGACAGGAGAGGATATAAGCAAAAGATTGCACTCATTGGCTAGATGTTTCCCACCAAAGGATTTGTCATCAATCCAGTGCTCTGCAGCTGAGGTAAGTCTTCCTAGCAACAGCAGGCAGCTTGTCACCTGAAACACAAAATAGAAAGAACCAGCAAAGCCAAAGAGAGACATGTACTTTACAATTATCATAGTCCTCTTTTAACCACTTCCCTACGGCCGTACGAGTATATACGGCCGCAGGGTGGCTCTAAATCTCCGGGCTGCCGTGTTTTCACGGCAGCCCCTTTCCTCGTTCCCAGCGCGCGCTCCAGAGCGCGCAGCGGGGAACTTGTGTACTGGCCGTGTCCCTTGGACACAGCCAATCACAGATCGCCGCGAACGGCCAATCAGAGTGGCCGTTTGCAAAGCGATCTGATGGGCCAATGAGAGATGATCTCATATGTAAACATATGAGATCATCTCTCATTGCCGGCTCTCACAATGACAGCGTCCTGTCATAGAGAGAGCATACCGATCTGTGTTCCTAGTACATAGGGACACAGATCGGTCACCCCCCCCCTCCCCCTACAGTTAGAACACAATGCAGGAAACACATTAACCCCTTCCTCACCCCCTAGTGTTAACCCCTTCCCTGCCAGTCACATTTATACAGTAATTAGTGCATATTTATAGCACTGATTGCAGTATAAATGTGAATGGTGCCAAAAATGTGTCGATGTGTCCGCCATAACGTCGCATTCGCAATAAAAATCGCAGATCGCCGCCATTACTAGTAAAAAAAATAAATAATAAAAAATAACAATTCTGTCCCTTATTTTGTAGGCGCTATAACTTTTGCGCAAACCAGTCGCTTATTGCGATTTTTTTTTATTTTTTTAACCAAAAATATGTAGAAGAATACGTATCGCCCTAAACTGATTTTTTTTTTTAAATTGGGCTATTTTTTATAGCAACAAGTAAAAAATATTGTATTTTTTTTCAAAATTGTCGTCCTTTTTTGTTTATAGCGCAAAAAATAAAAATCGCAGAGGTGACCAAATACCACCAAAAGAAAGCTCTACTTGTGGGGAAAAAAGGACGCCAATTTCGTTTGGGAGCCATATCGCACGACCGCGCAATTGTCAGTTAAAGCGACGCAGTGCCGCAAGCTGAAATTCCACCTGGTCAGGAAGGGGGTTTACATGCCCAGTAGGGAAGTGGTTAAAAATAAAATTCATTTTTTAAACAAATGGGTGTTAGGGGTGACCATCCCATGGGGCCACTTCTCTATTCTATTCTTTCGTAGCCCTGACATTCTAGTTCTGTATCTGCTTCTGAACCTTATTCAGGTTCCAGTTCGCCTGGCAGAGTTGCCCAAATGCAGGATCCGCTATGGTTAGCATAGAACTATCTAGACTAGAGGAAACTGGGGCCTGTCCAGAAGTATGACTCCGCCATGAGGCCCAGATTGAGTCAAAGTGCTCAAGATTTCCTTTGCATGTCGCTACCTATTCCTCTGCTTCCATGATCTCCATCACTTTACCAAGCCAGTGCAGCTTTTTTGCTCACAAGCATTTTAACAGTCTTCTGGACCCTAAGGATTAAGTAAGATACTGGGTGTAGTGATAGGCTTATAATATTCCTGCAGCCAGTATATTATATTGATAGAGGCATAAACTGACACTTTATGTCTTGACCCTTTGGGAAGCAGGTAAAGGTTTGAGAACCACTGATTTGAAATTAGATCTCTGTCGTCTTTCATAAGCACAGGTCAGTGGACTCTTTATCATGATGCAACAGAGAGACTAAATATACGTATTTATTAGCTGTTGAAACCTCTGCTTCAACATTTGGAAGGCCAGTGGTACCTTTTTTTTCCTTTTAGACAGCTGTAGTTAAAATATGCACAATCATTTCCTTTGTTTTGCTTAAACAGGTACTCTTCTCTTTTAAATGATTAGTATTTTTCAATGGTGCTCTCAGTTTACTAAATGGGGGAGTCATCCTATACCCTCTATTTATATAACTGTAGAACTTGTTTAAAGCGGATCTTCACCCTAAAGTGAAGTTCCGCTGATCGGAACCCTCCCCCCCCCTCTGGTGTCACATTTGACACCTTTCAGGGGGGGGGGGTGCAGACAGGTATTTGCACCCACTTCCGGCCCGCAGTCTCGGGCAAAAGACGGGGTTTTCCCGTTGTGTGCTGGGAACTCTCGGCTCCCAGCACACAGGGGGAGCCAATCGGCGGGCGCAGCGCGACTCGCGCATGCGCCGTAGGGAACCGGGCAGTAAAGCCCGAGCGCTTCACTTCCTGGTTGCCTCACCGTTCCCTCACCGTGGAGCAGCAGAGAGACGAGCGACTGCTCGTCCTCTGCTGCGGACTCCGCTGGACTCCAGGACAGGTAAGTGTCCTAATATTAAAAGTCAACAGCTGCAGTATTTGTAGCTGCTGGCTTTTAATATGTTTTTTTAGTGGGCCATCCACTTTAACCATTTTTATCTAGATGGTGTTTTAAAGACACAAGTTAACCACTTAAGAACCCCCTACCGACTATATATGTTGGAAGAATGGCACGGCTGGGCACAGCACATACAGGTATGTCGCCTTTAAGAGCCCAGCTGTGGGTCTACCCGCGGACCCGATCGCCGCCGGTGTCCCGCGATCGGTCACAGGAGCTGAAGAACGGGGAGAGGTGTGTGTAAACACACCTTCCCTGTTCTTCATTGTGGCAATGTCACTGATTGTCTGTTCCCTGATATAGGGAAAGACGATCACTGACCTAACAAGTCCAGCCCCCCCCCACCACAGTTAGAAACACATATGAGGTAACACTTAACCCCTTCAGCGCCCTAGTGGTTAACTCCTAAACTGCAATTGTCATTTTTACAGTAACCAGTGCATTTTTATAGCACTTTTCGCTGTAAAAATGACAGTAGTCCCAAAAATGTGTCAAAATTGTCCGATGTGTCTGCCATAATTTCGCAGTCACAAAAAAAAATCGCTGATCGCCGCCATTAGTAGTTAAAAAAAAATATTAGTAAAAATGCCATAAAACGATCGCCTATTTTGTAAACACTATAACTTTTGCGCAAACCAATCAATAAACGCTTATTGCGATTTTTTTTACCAAAATTATGTAGTATGTGTATAAGAATACATATCGGCCTGAACTGAGGATATTTATTATAGCAAAAAGTAAAAAATATTGCTTTTTTTTTTTTTTTAATTGTCGCTCTATTTTTTTTTATAGCGCAAAAAATAAAAACCGCAGAGGTGATCAAATACAACCAAAAGAAAGCTCTATTTGCGGAAAAAAAGGACACCAATTTTGTTTGGTAGCCACGTCGCACGACCGCTCAATTGTCAGTTAAAGCGACGCAGTGCCGAAACGCAAAAAACTGGCCAGGTCCTTTAGCTGCATAATGGTCCGGGTCTTAAGTGGTTAAAGAAACATTAAGTATTTCTAATTTAAAATAAATCTGTATTATGTGCTATGACTGACAAGGTCAAAAATACAATGCAAAAAAAATATAAAGAAACATTTACAACCTGCTTCTGCATTGTCAAGCCAAAATGTAATTGTGCTTTAAATGAATCGGTGACAAACTTGATTAATTTAAGTTGAGGATATGATGAAAAATGTCACAACAAGAAGTTCAATTCACTGTTAACATTATGTTAAAATGATCAGCGGTTTCAAAGATACAGGCAGCTAAAATTATTTGCAGATCCTGTCTTTTACTGTAAAATTAGAGCTTGACCCTGCCCCTTCTTTTTTCCCAAGCCTTACTATGTGATCCTTTAATGTTGTCATTTTTTTTATTTATTTTTTGCATAATTACATTGGTCCAGCTTGGACCAATGTAAGTATACATATTTCATACCTGACCAATCTCTGTAAAAGTGGAGAATCACTATGGTAGCAGCTGCTATTTCAGTAATTTGTTCTGTCTTCAGGGTCCCATACTGAACAGCTGCCCTGATGCATAGTGAACCCAGGGGGTTGGTCTCTTGGCACAGATGCCATTTAGAGAACGCATTTTATTTTTCTCAGTGAATACAATGCATTCTCTGATTGGACCTTATCCACTCTAAAAATGCTTTGCATTCATTGAGAAAAAAATTACAATGCACATGCCGAGTAACCAGCAGGGCAGAAGCTCAGCACAGGGACCCAAAAGATAGCGAGTGTATTAGTGGATAATACTACAGTGATTCCACAGGGATCAGCAAGGTGTAGAATGTAACTTTACAAAAAATAAACCATGTCTAGAATTCAGCTTTAATACGAAGGGTTGCTGGGCAGGGCCATCTTCAGGTTTTACTAGAAACAGATTGCCTTTACTTTAGCTGCCTAAGGTCTGGATCCACTTATCTATGTCACCAAAGGTACCCGTGGTTTTGCATTTTGCCAGCAAAGTCGTATAAGTTGCCAGAGCTTATCACAGGTTAACTACCTCCCAGAGGTGTATTTAGGTTTTGTGCTGCCCTAGGCCTGACTAAACTTGCGCACCCTCTAATTTAAATATGACCCACCCCTTCCTGTCAAAGCCACATCCCTGTCATATTAATGGGAATAGGACAGAGGGACGCCCTGGGAGAAGGACAGAGGGACGCCCTGGGAGAAGGACAGAGGAACACCCTGGGAGAAGGACAGAGGGACGCCCTGGGAGAAGGACAGAGGGACGCCCTGGGAAGAGGAGAGAGGGATGCCGTGGGAAGAGGACAGAGGGACGCCCCCCACAAAGTGCCGCCCTAGGCCTGGGCCTTGTTGGCCTAGGCCAGAATACATCCCTGCTACCTCCACAGAAAATAGTGTCAGAGGCTATGATTGCAAGACTTGATGCAAGATACAAGAGTTGATGCCTGCGTAGTAGAGACTAGAGTAGAGAGCTGAATTGTACTGCCCTGTATCTTTCCTCACGTAAAGTTTCTGAGATGAGGATGCAGAAAGACCTTCCCGGTGACGTTTTGATGGAGGCAAGTCTCACAGCAAAACGGGGGATCCATGTGTGGCTAGCTAAACTGGTTCAAGGAGGTGAATAGCAGCAGGCAGGATGAGGTAATAGAACTCAAGGCATAAAACAGTCTAACGATCTGGCTGCCAAAATTAGTTTTCTTGAGAAGGCAATAAGGGAGGGGGCATAGGAAGAGTGGGATGAGACGCACTGAGAGAAAGACAGAGAGCACCTTTTGGAAAAAGATTTAATCTGATTAGTCTCTAAGTGAATGGAAAAAGCGAAAGGAATTAAATAGCGATGAAAGGGCCAGGAGGGGGAGCCCAGGCTGCTATTGTGCCTTGTGAAGTGGAGACCATGATATCTCACGCCAAATTAGGTCACATTAATCTGCAGAACATTAAAACCCAGCTAAGGAAATAAGCATGTTTTTGTTGGCCCTACTGACCTACTACTCTCAGCAGGCATCTAAAAGGCAATGTAAACACAAGATAGGTTACTGACCACCAACAAGTATTTGCATTACTCAGGGCAACAGATGGAAGCAAAGCTGACCAAGAGGAACGTATATATTCCATACCTGGAAACTGCTTTGATGGGAAATTAGAAATACATTTGTTCTTGCTGTTAGATTTTGGCACAGTGCTCTTTACTTCAAGAACTAGTGAGACTACGGCAGCTACCTATTATGCAACAAGCTAATAAAATATCTCCTACGTTAAAGTGCACCCCTTACACTTAACCCTACCCTACCCGAACACCTAAATTGAGCCCTAACGTTTACTCTCCCTCTTTATTAATTAACCTCTGCAGTGAGATATTTACTCTTAAAGTATCACTAAACTCTGGCTTATAAAAATATATATTCCCACTGTTTGTAGGAATGTAGCCACCCTTTCTTGCTAGATCCCGGAACAGATTATGGATTAGGTACTATCGGATGTGTAGTGTACATAGAGGAGTGCACGTGACCACAACTAACATGCACTGCTTGTTCCAAATAAACAGAAGTGAGGATGGGAAAAAGAGAGTCTTGGGATGTTACAAGGAAGCAGAAAAACAAAGTACGAAATAATTTCATGAAAAAGAGATTACAGGGCCAATAAGTAGTGGATGTATATGGATTATTTTTGAAGAACAAAGATATTGTTAACCTTTCTAACACTTAACCCATAAACCACTTTAAGTTTATCTATACTCAAAGCTTTTTGTTTAGTTTTGGATATAGTGTGGAAGGATTAGACCTTCTGTCAGATTTTGCTGGTGTTGGAGACTCTGGCCCAGATTCACAAAGCACTTACGCCGACGTAAGTGGAAATTTGCGCCGGTAAGTGCAAATGTGTGCCGGCGTATCTGTGACCCACAAAACCAACATACGCCTAAAAACTGGTCACCCTATGCCGAGGTAGCTTACATACGCCGGCGTAACGTGGCGCACTTTTTGTCTGGACGCATGTTGCTGCTCCCATTGATTAGGTATTCAAATATGCAAACGAGGGAAATACGGCGATTCACGAACGTACGTGCGCCCGGCGCATGCTACGCAAGGTGCGTGTAAGTTTTACATCTGGCGTAAAGTTATTTCCCATAGATGAGGCGCAACCCAGCAATAGACATGCAAAGGTCTGCACCAGAGAACACAGGCCGGCGTATTGGGCGTACGTTGCGTTCACGGCGTACGTGGTGATCCGGCGTAGCTTAGGCATTTGTGCCGGCGTGGTTGTGAGCATGCGCATAAGGGTGCTGTTTCATGCATTCACGTCATGGCTACGTCACGGCGCATGCGCAGTTCGTTATATGCCAGGCGTAAAACACTGCACCATGCTCGGACCATCATTTGCATGATCACTCCCATCTACGCCGGCCTGCGCCTTCGAAACTTACGCCACGCCAACGCAACGTTGGGAGCAATAGCTTGCTGAATGCAGTGCTTGCCTCTCCGTGCTGCGTCGGCGTAGCGTACAGCGTTTGCGCTACGGTGGCGTAATGTGCGCCCAACTCTCTGTGAATCTGGGCCTCTGTTGGAGAAAGCTCTTCACTTTGTGTCTAGTAAAAAAGGTTGCCCCCAAGACAAGAAGTGAGGTAAACTCCCTCTAACAGCCATACAAGCATTATTAAGTTAACATTTTTTTTATGTTTAAGTGAGCAAAACATATCCCTGCATAGTGTGCGCTTGTCTTAAAGGAACACTAAAGAGAATTTTTTTTTAAATAACAAACATGTTATACTTACCTCCACTGTGTAGCTTGTTTTGCACAGAGTCGTCCCGAACCTGGTCTTCTGAGGTCCCTTGGCGGCTGGTGGTAAGTTCTTGCGGGCAAGCTCCCATGATACAGCTGGCGGTTATAGCCGCTCACTGTATCACTCGGCCCGCCACGTCGCATCATTGGATATGATTTACAGCAGCCATCTATAACTGGCCATCGCAGTAAGCAGTATTGGAAGGCTACATAGGTATAAACAGGGCCAAGGATAAATCCAAGGGAAAAAAACAAGCTTACTTACTGACCAGCTCGCAGACAACCAAATGAAACCGTCTAATAGTATGCGTTAAAAACAGGGGTTTAGTCTGCACACATTTGCAAATGCATGCGTAAGCCACAGAGCCTTGCCCTGGTATGTGGTCCTAACGCTAACTTTTAAGTGTATCCACAATGGAAGCACATGCATTTTCATGGATAGGTGAGGGCAGGTGGACTGATGGGGAGCCCACCCCTTCTTAACCTCTTCAGGTCTGCGCTATTGACATAATACGTGAACAGCGCGGACCTGAGGCGCCAGGGTCACGTCTTTGGACGTGATTTACTTGTAATTACCCTGTGGCGCGCGGCGGGGAAAAACAGTCCCGACGCATCACCGAGGATCCGATGCGTGTACCCGGCGGCCGCGATGTCCGTTAGGTACACGCGATCGTCGGTGAGAGAGCAGGGACGTGGAGCTCTGAGTGTAAACACAGAGCTCCACGTCCTGTCAGTGAGAGGAGACAGATGCTGTTTCCCTTGTACATAGGGAGACAGCATCGATCACCTCCCCCAGTCACCCCCCTCCCCCCACACAGTTAGAACACACCCAGGCAATACATTTAACCCCTTCCTCACCCCCTAGTGTTAACCCCTTCAATGCCAGTCACATTTATACAGTAATTAGTGCATTTTTATAGCACTGGTCGCTGTATAAATGTGAATGGCGCCAAAAATGTGTCAAAAGTGTCCGATGTGTCCGTCGCAATATCGCAGTCCCAATAAAAATCGCAGATAGCCGCCATTACTAGTAAAAAAAAAATATTAAAAAAAAAATCATAATTATGTCCCCTATTTTGTAGGTGCTATAACTTTTGCGCAAAGCAGTCACTTATTGTGATTTTTTTTTTTTTTTTTACAAAAATACGTAGAAGAATACGTATCGACCTTAACTGAGAAAAAAAAAATATAAAAAAAAAAAAAAAAATGGGATATTTATTATAGCAACAAGTAAAAAATATATATATATTTTAAAACTGTCGCTCTTTTTTTCATTATAACGCAAAAAATAAAAACCGCACGGGCGATCAAATACCACCAAAAGAAAGCTCTATTTGTGGGGAAAAAAAGGACGCCAATTTTGTTTGGGTGCCACGTCGAACGACCGCGCAATTGTCAGTTAAAGCGACGCAGTGCCGGAAGCTGAAATTTCGCCTGGGCACGAAGTGGGTTTATGTGCCCAGTAAGCAAGTGGTTAAAGATACAGGAGCACACTGAGCAAGTAGCTCAATGGCTGCAAAGGTGTCAGTGTGCTGCCTGACCAATATAAATGGCAGTTAGACAAAAAAGTGCCACTGCCCCCATCTATAACTGGTTATGACAGTAAGCAGCATTGGAAGGCTACATAGGTATAAACAGGGCCAAGGATAAATCCAAGGGAAAAAAACAAGCTTACTTACCGACCAGCTGCAAATGCATGTGCAAGCCACAGAGCCTCGCCACGGCACTCTGGTATCTGTTGTCATGTATCAGAAGTGACCAGAACCGTGTGGACTGCAACAGAGGAAACCGCAAACAGAAATAGGTGAAAGTAAGTATGTTTATTTAAGGTAAATAAATGTGAATACACCACCAATACAATAAGTGAACAAACCAAACAACGAAAACAGTGACAGTTACCAACCAGCATATGTAGCAAGGGGAGAACCAGAATCGTAGTCAAGCCAGGCCAGGGATCATTAACAGGAGATCGGCAGATGGGGAACCAGGAATAGACAGACAGAGACAAGAAAGAAGGAATCAGGCTGCAGGGAAAGGATCCAGGGATGCAGGAACAGATACAACAGTATCAGGTATCAGGGCACAATGACAATACCAGGCCAATGTGTGAGTGCACTTGCCAGGTATTTGTACACGTATCCTGCAATCAGTCTCAGGTGACGCCTAATAGCAGGAGATGTCAGCCCCACTTTGCCAGGAACTCCCCGCTGATGGACGCCAGTACTTGCGGCCCAAAGATTACATAATACCAGCACCAGGGGAGAGCTCTCCTGGCAGTTCCAGACTGCCAGGAGACACCTGCTGGTGGACCACAGTACTGCACGCTAAATATCAGACAGTGTCACCAGCGGAAGGAACCTTTCCTGACATCTGTGGTCCTAACGCTAACTTTCAAGTGTCTCCACAATGGAAGTACATTCTGATGGATAGGTGAGGGCTGGTGGACTGAATGGGAAGCTTTTTATTGCTGACTGTTTCCCTGGAGCAGAATATCCCTCACTTTCTGTTCTGGGGAAAACCTTTTTCAACTGATATCGCTAGATATCAGTATCAACTGACAAGGGTTCTAACATTGCCCCATTCTATCTAACACTAAAATGTTCTGGGTATAGATATACTTTAAAGAAGAACCATCATCACATTGTTTTCACTGTTCTATGTGGGACAAAGTGCATGTAGTACTTTGTCCTATGTTGCTAGGTGTTTCCTAACAATAGCTATGAGGTTGGATTGGGTAGCCCCACCTCTTCCCTGCAGCTGTCTGACTATGAACCTCGGAAGGGGACAGCCGCTCATCTCGGCTCAAAGCACTTTTGTGAGACAATTGTCTGCAAGAGGAATGCATAGGGATGGGAGACATTCCTCTTGCGCTACTTGTCTGGGAAATTGCTTGTCTAGGAAACAGCCTTCTCTTTCTTAGCTAAGTAGCTATGTTGTCGGATGGCTGTGAGGAAAGGAGTGGCACCAAGTCCAACCTCTTAACTAGGGATAGGAAGCACCTAGCAACAAAGGGACAAAGCACAACATGCACTTTGTCCCACAGGGGCAGAACAGTGGAAAAAAAAATTATTGATAGTTCTCTGTAACTCCCACGGCTAGGTTCACACTATCGCAGCAATGTGATCGGCAGCCCATTTATTTTTTATTGAACTATGCCTCCTGAAATATAAGGAAAAGGCCCATGCAGCATTTTAGAAATCGCAGTCCGCACGGGAACCACAAATACAATGCTGTTCCCAGTGCGGGAGCAATATCCAGTGCATGCAGTACGCCATTAGGATTAATGGCACCTGCACGCATTTCCTGTGTTTCACTGTGATGGTGGTTGCGGCTGGGGGAGGAGGTGTGGAACCACAGCGGGAATCACCTACGCAAAGTGTGAACCTATACTGTAAACGCGAGCCTCACACTAACCTAAGCCCTGTAGTGCTAACACAAAGCCTTTATTTTGAATACAGCTTCTCTGTGCTGAATGCATGCAGTACCAGGATCCATGTTCCATAAGAATTTGATTTAAGAAATGATTTATGTCCAGTACATTTTTATTCTGAGCTATAAATTGTAAAGCTTACTTTTTAAATGCAATTTCACTTTTTTATTTGCTCTCTGTGCAGTTTTTCTTGATGACACACTTCTTCCTCTCTTGAATATCTCTTTGTCAGAAAGAATAATCAACATCCATGCTGATCATCTGCTTTCCAAACAAAAAGTTACAGAATATGTCAGCTAGAGATTTTGCTGGCCCATAGGCATTCATTGAGGTTAAAGGAGAAGTACTGTTCAGCCAAAGCTTGTTTAGCTGTACTTCTCCTATAGATCACAGGAGTTCAGTTTGTTCTGCACTTCTGTGACCCGTTTTAGACAGCAGACGATTCAGCTGACGTCACAGAGCTTCGACAAGGTCGCAACATAAAAGTCAGGATCTGCCCACATGCCTGGACCGACACCCAGCTCAGCTTCTCAGCGAGCAACTGAGGTGGCTGAGCCGGAAGCTCCCGCCCCTTTCACAGCCTAGTGGGGCAGAGCAGAGTGGTGACTGATAGTCACCAGCTCTCTGCTCAGGGAGCTCTGAGAACCAAGCAATCGGCAGTGTTTGATCTCTCCGTTCTTAGTGTTAGGGCCGATGGGGGACAGGTGCATCAGCATTGCATCGATTCTGCATCCACCTAGGTAAGTATGATTAAAAAAAAAAATCCCATACTTCTCTTTTAAAATCCAGTAATACACTGTCTAACCCTGCCCAGCAGGGGACAGATGCAGCATCTACCTAGGTAAGCGTGATTGGGGGAAAAAAAATCCCATACTTTTCTTTTAAGTGAAGCTCAATCACAGTAAAGAACTGGTTACCAATGTGCCTGTCTGCCATAACATAATTGTATTTGATTATATTGTATCCACATTTATAGGCTTTATTACCTCACATTTACATTTCAGTCTGCAGTCTGGCCCAATTTTTATATTTACTGAACAATTTACATTCTTTCTCTGAAATTGCATTAAGTACTTGTAGACAGATGTTTCCAGAATCCCTGCTCCTTGACGTTGCTTTCAGAAGTTTTCAAAGGGCATGAAGTTGAATTCAAGGCATCCTGGCCATGGCCCTTTGGTTTCATCTATAATGAGATGCTTAAAAAAAATCTTTATGTCCCTGTCCCTCCAATTGTTTTTTTTTTTATATATATTTTTATCGACAAAGCACAGTGACATACATATTCCATGGTAAGAAAATGGTACCCAAGATCCCAGTGCAACAATTCCACAGTGCTAACCACAAAATTAGTTTCACCATTATTTGCAGAAAGATACAGTTAAGTACTTTAAAGCTGACTTTAACTTAAAGGGGTTGTAAAGGTTCGTCTTTTATTCTCTAAATTGGTTCCTTTAAGCTAGTGCATTGTTGGTTCACTTACCCTTTCCTTCAATTTCCCTTCTAAATGTTTTTTGTCTTTGTTTGAATTTCTCTCTTCCTGTTTCTACTCAGTAAGCTTTCCACCATCAACCAAGCAGTGGAAAGTCATTTAGAACAGGTTACTGAACACCTTTATGAGGAGGAACAGGAAGTAAGAAGTTCAGACAAAGAAAACAAAGAAAAAAAACATTTAGAAGGCAAATTGAAGGAAAAGGTAAGTGAACCAACAATGCACTAGCGTAACCTATTTAGAAAATAAAAAACTAACCTTTACAACCCCTTTAAAGGTGTCTAATCCGCTAATCTGCCTCTTCCCCCAACAACATATTTAAAATTTGGGAGGCTTTTTTTTTTTTAAAAGACCTCTTTAAATTGCTTGCTGACATCTTTGCAATGTACATAGTTAATCTGGAGTTCCCGTTTAAATTGTGAAATAGATCACAGTCTTGAGAAAGCATTTTATTCTGATGTAGTAGCAGTTGCTTCATTTTATCTGGTGTTTAACTATTCTGCCTCTGGATCCCAGTGCTGAAGCATAAAAACAGAAAGCTGAGAGAGGTGTTTTGCAGTCCTGAAATACATCCAACATCGATCCTGGCACAGACAAGAGCAGTACCCTTACACTAATGAGCTTGACCAGCGGCAGAGTCATAGCATAGTTAGGATATCATGTGTGCTTGAAAAGACTCCAAACATAGGGGTCTGCCTAGTTCATGAAAAAGATGCCCATTTACACAGCGTGGAATATGCTTGATCAGCATTGTGGGTGATGACTCACTGAGTTGTATGGAAATTAGTTACAGACAGCAATTAGAGGAAGGCTGTGCAAAGAAAGGGTTACAAAGGACAAGTGCTTAGATTTGGAATATGTACAAGTGATTCGCATTGCAAATGGATTATTGAGTACTCATGCATGCTTCTGTTTTATACCTTACTGCAGTGTAACGAAAAACAAATCTTGAAGATTTATTTTATTTCTACAGATAACTGTGGTTATATACACAAAATTTCAGTGAGAAATGTATGAAATTTGAACTAAAGTGTCTGTAGCAGTGAAAAGACTGTAGATATCTATCTTTATACAGTAAGCATGCTTACTCAGCTGATCAACACTACAGAGATATAAAGGCACAGTAGGTCATTTTTCTAAATGGATCTCCACACTGTCCTGGGAAGCTATATGCTTGCCACATAAACTAACCCTGTAATACAATAATAATAATAAGACAATAGCTGTACAGCAATCATTCTACTTTATCAGATTCACCTACAAACTGGATTCTCTGCTGGAGTTCCATAAAACGAAGACGTCTAAGTAAGGGACATATTCAGAGACATCCCTCCTCCCACAATTCAGTGCTCGGTGCCGGAGTGACCTAAGGCCAGGTATGCTGCTAGCCAAGTGGGGATCTAGCTTAGCATGCCTAGCCAGATGTAAGTGCTGAGATTCAGGAGGTCGGTGTTTGCATTGTGCCTTGGTGGTAGACTAGGGAGGCAGGCAGTGCTGGCTACAAAAAAGCATTCACCTTATGATATTATTTTTCTCCAAAAAAATGTAATATTACATACACATCTACCAATTAAAGTAATTGTAAGGGTATTTAAAAAATAATAATAAACATTTTATACTTACCTGCTCTGTGCAATGGTTTTGCACAGAGCAGCCCCAGTCCTCCTATTCTCGGGTACCCCACTGGCGCTTCTGGCTCCTCCTCTTCTCGGGTACCCCGCTGGCGCTTCTGGCTCCTCCTCTTCTTGCTGTGCCACCTGAGCAAAATCAAACAGTTTTGCTCTGATGAACACATCAGCCTGGTTCCGTTTAAACCTGAAGAGTTCTACGAGGGGCTTGCTTATGGTTCCTGGGTACAATGCTATGATTCACATTGGTTTTATGAGTTTATATTGTATCTTTTATCTTCTATTAAAGTGCTTGGGATAGTGCACAAGCCGTTTGCGCCCTTTTTTTTTTTGTGCAGTCACAAGATTCCCTTTTCTTGAGAGGGCTACAAACCGTTCTTGATCCAGGCCGTGTTGCACAGTGGTCACCATTATCTGAAGTACTGTGCCCAGCTCCTTTAAGAAAAGCTCCACACAAACAGCCCCATTCTGGCAGAGGAGACCAGACAGAGCGTGTGAGTTCCTAGTATTCAGGAACGATGACCAGTCTCCTGCCCCAGGCAGTCCCATCCCCCTTACAGTTAGAACATGCTGAGGGAACACATTAACCCACTTGATCGCCTCCTAGTGTTAACCGCTTCCCTGCCAATGACATGCATACTGTAATCAGTGGCTTTTTTTTTAGCTCTGATCGCTGTATAAATAGTCCCAAAAAAGTGTAAAAAGTGTCCGATCTGTCCGCCGCAATGTCGCAGTCCCAATAAAAATTGCAGATCGCCACCATTACTAGTAAAAAATAAATAAAATAGTAAAAATGCCATAAATCCATCCCCTATTTTAGAGACGCTATAAGTTTTGCGCAGACCAATCAATATACGCTTATTGCAATTTTTGTTTACCAAAAATATGTAGAAGAATATATATCAGCCTAAACTGAGGAAGAATGTTATTTGATTTTTTATTTTTGGGGATATTTATTATAGCAAAAAGTATAAAATATTGTGGTTTTTTTTTCAAAATTGTCAGTGTTTTATTGTTTATAGCGCAAAAAAAAACAAAAAACGCAGAGGTGATCAAATACCACCAAAAGAAAGCTCTATTTGTGGGAAAAAATGACATCAATTTTGTTTGGGTACAGTGTTGCATGACCATGCAATTGTCAGTTAAAGCGACGCAGTGGCGTATCGCAAAAAATGACCTGGTCACTAAGGGGGGAAATTCTTCTGGAGCTGAAGTTGTTAAATACCACGCCTTTTTTTAGTCCTTGTTCCATTTGTGAATTGGACTTAACAGCTTAGCGCACTATGCAAATGTGTAACATAACACCCTTATTGCAAGCGGTAACGTTTATTGAATCGACCCCACAATATGCTACATGACCTTGTTTGCCAGGGTCTTATGACCAGAACCAAGCATCCAGTATGTTGCATAGACTTGTTGAAATTACATTTTCCTGTTAAAATCACAGATTACTCAGATGTCTTTAGGTGTGTTTAGCTTAGTTCTTATCCTCTTGTCAAGGATTTACCATCCAGATTAGAAGTATGGCTGATAAAGTGATGCTCTGTCAAGTCATGTAAAGACTGTGGGCCAGATTCACAGAGCGATTACGCCGGCGTTACAGGAGATGCGCGGCGTAAGTCTAAATTTGCGCATGCGTTTCGATGCTCCGCATCCCCAAAACGAGATACGCAAGAAATCTACTTTTTTTTGTCCGGCGTAATTTCGATAGACAGGCGCATCCGTCCGCGCAAAACTGCGCTAGACACACCATTGATTTGCTATTCAAATATGCTAATGAGGGAGTTCCACAAAAGAACGTTGGTGCAGCGCAGGCTACGCGATGTGCGCAACAGCTGCACGGCCGGTCTAAAATTAGACCATATAAAAGGTGGTATAAAATTAGACAATTCGTCTACATGTCAGAGAAAGCAACACTGTTAGTGAGGAGCAGAGCAGTCACACGTGTTGCACAACAATCTGTATGCCAACATGCCAGGGACATCCTCGCTCATAGCTATACTACTGACTTTAGAGGAGCAAAGAAGGATGAGGGCACGGAGGAGGGCACGGGAGAGGATATAGCGCACCCGCATAGACCTCTTTGGCATGAGTGATTCTGAGGTGTATCGCATCTTCAGATTCACCCCTCATGCCATCCTGGAATTAACCATAACCTTGCAGGAGGACATCACCAGCTCAACACACCGCTCACATGCAGTGCAGCCACTGGTCAAGGTCATGGCAACACTCCATTTCCTTGCCAGTGGCTCTTTTCAAAGAACAAGTGGAGTGGTGGCTGGGATGTCACAATCCTCCATGAGCAGATGTGTGCACCAGGTTATCCCTGCAATCCTCAGACGCATGGCCAACCAAATCATCAAACCCACCACTGAGGAGCTGCGGCTGAAGGCAATGACAGATTTCTACAGAATTGCCAGATTCCCACGCACCGTGGGGGCCATTGATTGCACACATGTGGCACTCCAGCCCCCCCATAAGACAGAGCACATATACCGCAATCGGAAACATACAACGTACAGGTGATAGTCGATGCCCAAGGCCTCATATGGCACGTCCGTGCCAAACACCCCGGATCCAGCCATGACAGCTACATATACAATCAGAGCCCCATCCGAATGGAATTCGAACAGAACGTGTATTGGGACACCTGGCTGGTTGGTGAGTGACATGGGTGGCAGGCATGACTGTCCCCCCCCCCATGATGCACACATCACAAGGGGCACATGCATGACTAACATCCTCCTGTCTTTTCCCTTACAAGTGACTCTGCATATGCACTGGGACCCCATCTCATGACTCCTATCCGGAACCCCCAAACCCCAGGAGAGGAAAGATACAATGAAGCCCACGCCCAAACCCGTGCAGTGGTGGAGCGCACCTTTGGCCTCCTGAAGTCACGTTTCCGATGCCTGGATAAGTCTGGGGGGACCCTGTTGTATTCCCCAAACTTTGTGTGCCAGATCATCGGTGCATGTTGCATTCTGCACAACTTCGCAGTGAGAAAGGGCCTGCAGATTGACATAAGTGATGACCTGACCCCTGAACCAGACAATTCCCCCCTAACCGAGGCTACCCCGTCTTCTGAGGGAAGAGCAGCCAGGAGACAGCTCACATTAGGCATCTTTGCACGTTAAACACACACATTAATCATGGCACAATGAGAATGCATGCATGCACACCACTATGGTCCCTAGCACAGACACATCATATAACAACAAGAACCTGGGGAATGCCCAGGGAATAACCAAGCCTACTTACCGACCAGCTAGCAGAACAACCAATTAACCTGTCTAACAATGTGCTTTAAAAACAGGGGTTTTGTCCGCACGCATTTGCAAACGCATGCGTGAGCCACAGAGCCGCGCCAAGGCACCCCATAATTCTGTGGTCCTAACACTAACAGTGAGTGTCCTCACAATGGAGGCACATGCATTTTAATGGATAGATAGGGGCAGGTGGACTGAAGGGGAGCCACCCCTCCTTAAAGGTACAGAAGCACACCAAGCACCCAGCATATAGCACAATGGCTGCAAAGGTGTTGGTGCACTGCTGGACCAATATAAACACCACAGTTGAAACAAAACGTATCCACCGCCCCCATCTATGGCTGGCAATCGCAGTAAGTAGCAATGGAAGGCTAAAACAGATAACAACAAGAACCTGGGGAATGCCCAGGGAATAACCAAGCCTACTTACCGACCAGCTAGCAGAACAACCAATTAACCTGTCTAACAATGTGCGTTAAAAACAGGGGTTTTGTCCGCACGCATTTGCAAACGCATGCGTGAGCCACAGAGCCGCGCCAAGGCACCCCATAATTCTGTGGTCCTAACACTAACAGTGAGTGTCCTCACAATGGAGGCACATGCATTTTAATGGATAGATAGGGGCAGGTGGACTGAAGGGGAGCCACCCCTCCTTAAAGGTACAGAAGCACAACAAGCACCCAGCATATAGCACAATGGCTGCAAAGGTGTTGGTGCACTGCTGGACCAATATAAACACCACAGGTGAAACAAAACGTATCCACTGCCCCCATCTATGGCTGGCAATCGCAGTAAGTAGCAATGGAAGGCTAAAACAGATAACAACAAGAACCTGAGGAATGCCCAGGGAATAACCAAGCCTACTTACCGACCAGCTAGCAGAACAACCAATTAACCTGTCTAACAATGTGCGTTAAAAACAGGGGTTTTGTCCGCACGCATTTGCAAACGCATGCGTGAGCCACAGAGCCGCGCAGACACATCACATCCTCATCTAATTGGATTAGCACAAGCCCACCATGCTGGACTTGTGTGCAGCAACGCCACGCCACGGCTCCAATTATGTCACTGTACATTCATACACCATTCACACGGACCTGGGGATCACTTCTCCCTGGTCCTGGGGAACCCTTCTCCACCAAAACTGAGGGTGACACCCCTTTTCCGGCAGGAATATCACCCCCACATTCCAAAAACATTCACAACACAAAAAAAAAATGTCCAGCAATTTTTTTTTTTTCCAGAAAAAAATAAAACGTAAAAAAAAAGGGGGAAAACAAATTAATGCCGCTGACGTGAGCCACGCCTGGGGCGCCCACGGCCACGGCCCCGGCTCCTCAGGGGAGACTCATGGGGAGAGGGGGTAATCCGGGGAAGGAGGAGCAGCCCCTGGTCTCTGCCCACCTGGCGGCCTGCCCTCCAAGGCCACGGCAATTCTGTTCAGGCCAGCACCTAGTGTTGCCATGTTGGCCTTTATAGCCTGGGTGAGGGCCCTCACATCCTGCCCAACGTCTGCTGTTGTAGTCTGCAGTACGTTTAGGCAGTTTGTAAGAGCCCGGGAGTGGCAGTCCAGGTCCCCAAGCGAATCCTTTATGGAGGACAGGCTCTCCTTCATCCGCCCCAAAGTCTGGCTGACCTGTCCCAGATGGCGGGTCTGAAGGGCCTGGTCCCTTCTTAGATTGGCGGGCAGAACCTCGGCCACCCCCCTGGTCTTCTGGGACGACTTCCTGCCTCCAGCTGAGGCTTGTGGCCGGGGAGAAGGGGAGGCCCTTGGGAGGGGAGCCCTGTTGGGGGAGGAGTGGGAGGGGCTAGCCCTTATGGAGGGCTGGCTGCTGCCAGCCAGAGAGGAAGACTCCTCCAAAAACAGCAATCCACTGGCTGACATGACATCCTCCTCCTCCTCAAACTCCTCCTCCTCAACCTCCTCCTCTTCAACCTCCTCCGAGGACTCCGGCCTTGTCGGGGGGTCCTCATCAGGCTGTTGTCCCTGGGATGGTGCGGTCAGGCCAGATGGCCCAGCACCCTCCTGCACATCTGTGGATGACACAAAACATTCACAGGTTGGAGGATCCACACACTTGCCACATATTCCCTTTCACCCCCTCCCCACATACTACACACCTGATAGGGCAAAAAAACCTTACCTGGCATCACGCCTTCATTACTGGAGTCATAGCCAGGCAGGCCCTCCACCTGTTGTCTATGAAAGGTGTGGGCCACCGCACGCTCCTCCGCTGTCAGCCTAACAGGGCATGGTGGGCCCCCTCCTGTGCCCCTGGCATGGGCTGCCATTTTGGCCAGCTTCTTTCTGACCAGACGCCGGAGGTCATTGATCTTCTTTTCAATCCCCGACCGTGTCCGGGTCTCCCCCCCCCATGCATTCACCTGGTCAGTAATGTGCTGCAAGATCTCACGCCTCATGGCTGGGGTGGTGTTGGCACTCTCCGCGCCCGCGCCCGCGCCCATATTGGGTAATGGCCCGGGCAAGAATTTGTTTCTCCCCCAAAGTAAAATTTTACTTCCTCTTCCTCTCAGTCATACTCATACAAAAACTCTCTCCCAAACAATCAGCAAAAATCACTCACAAAAAAAAGCAGGAAAAATCAAGCAACAAAACAAACAAACAAAAATCTATCAACCAAAAAGTCTCACAAGCAGTCACCAAAAAACACTTTCAAATATATTCTACCAAACACTAAATCAAACAGTCCACAAATATAACAAAGACAAATCACAACGCAACAAACAACAGAACAAAAGCACCTAGCTGTATAGGGAGGGATACAAAGGGATGTACTTTTGCAAAGGAAGTGCGTTTGTGTCTGTCTATTTATGCTGTCAGCGTAGTTCACAAAGTTGCCCGGGTCCACTTCCAATTTCACTGATTGCGCCGTTCCCGAGTTGTGAGCATGCGCACAGAGGTGCTGACCATGGTCTACTTCATGTGCGCATGCGCGAGCCGGCCGGCCCTTCATTTGCATGGGGTCACGGCTCATTTCAATGTAACACGCCCACGTCCTTCCCAATTTGAATCACTCCGCCTTACGCCTCTGAAATTACGTTGCACAGGCGCTAATTTCTGCGCAAATCAATCGAGAATACGGTGATTACGCCGATACATTGCGGCAGTCTAACGTAAAGGAGGTGCGCTACGCCAGTCAAAAAATGCGCCGATGTACGTGAATCTGGCCCAGTGTGGTGGTCATATCATTTACTAATGTTTGATGCTGTATGCCTCTGTATGCTGTGCTATTTGTATAGCTGTTGCTCACAATACCCAATCTCCTGTGACTGCTGACATATACTTTAAGCAGCTCAAAAGGATAGCTTTCATACATGTATTACAGTCCTACCCAGGGCACGGCAGTGCTGTTTATAGCACGTATTTGAACTCAGGGGATGTGCATAGAATTAACAGAAGTTTTGATCTAAGCAACTTTATGACACGTGTGTGATAGGACTGAAATGGGACGTAATTGAATGACGGATGAGCTTGCAGCAGCCACATTTCCAGGGAGTAATGAAAACTAGAACAGCTATTGACTAAAGAAGCTTAACAGGCTGCTTGTAACAGGGAGGGGATGAGCCAGTGATCAACTGGGGAATATATCAATACCCAAAGTAATAGTATAGTTATTATTGTAACACAGGGAGACATGAGGTCTAGAGTGGAAAGGGGCAATAATAGGTATTTGTTACATTATTGTATGATAATAGTAAATGGTCCAAACCTATACATAATAAATACTCATTCTATAATAAATGTATGCTTGATAAAGTATGAAATACAGAAATGTAATGCATGCTTGAAGCTTAGCTCAATTTTTTTTCTTTATCTACAGTTTTAGTTACATTACCTATAAAAAAGAATGTCCTACAATGTCAGGCTACTGAATTCTGTAGAAATCTTAACTGCAGGGCTTCCCTGTTCTTTTTCTGATATTAAACTTACTAACTGACACTGTGAACAGAAGCAGCTGGTGCTCCATTTTCGGGAGGGGGTGGCGGCACACAAACCCCCCTCTGTCGGTCGGTCTGTGAACCCCTGTCACTCGCTCCATCTAGGTCGTTGGCATCGCCAGTTCCTTTCTGGGTCTCCTCCTCCTCGGCGGCTTCCCCTGTGTCTCCTCCTCCTTGGCGGCTTCCTCCTCAGCGGCCAATACCGTTGCTTCTCCTCTCAGCTAATTGGGTCTCAGGACTCGCTTCCTGATTGGCCAGGAGGAGAATCAGAAAGACAATAGCGAACATTACCCTCTTGAGGCCAACCAGTTTTGAAGGCAATTAGAGTCTCCAGCTTTAACCATGTGCTTCGGAGAAGAAAAAAAAACATTGGAATCCTTGTGTCTGGCACCCTGCATGTAGGGACGGATGCATTAATTAGGGGGGCGGCGCCCCTTTGCCCTGTATTGGATGGGCCGCCGCTGACTGTGAAGGTTAACAGCTGCAGGTCTCCAGACTCAGCTGCACTAAAGATGATCAGACAGGGACATGCCCCCTCATTCCCTCTCATCCATTAAGAAAAGTTATTTCATTAATTACACAACCTGTTTCATGATCTGAATGGAGGGGAGAATCCCAAGACTTATCAGGGGGCATGTCCCTGTCAGATCATCCTTAGTGCAGCTGAGCCTAGAGACCCATAGCTGGACAGGGCAGCCCTGCAGTAAAGATTTCTACATAATATGTGCATTGTGCACTGTGCATTCATTACAGGTAATAATGTAACTAAACTGTAAAGAAATGTTTTTTTTTTTTTTTTTACTAAATTTCAGCTTTAAAGCTGGGCTACTTTAATCTTAAATGTTTTAGAGGCTCATCTCTTGTACTGAAACTGCTTATTTTGATTTTGACTGTACACTGAGCTTTAGAATAGTCACGTAGAGCTTGCCTTATATCCTAGATGAAGGACATCTGTTATTATCTAACTCTTTCCTTTGGTCCTTATTAATCAGGACTTGGACTTAGATCTACCCTTAAAACGCTTGCTGCTCAGTGGCTGTACCATTCTGGCATCATGTTTTTCAGCCATTAATCAGTTTTCAAGTAAAAATGATCTGAGCAGCTAATCAGCAGCCTGATCACGTCTACGGCCCACAGAAGGCTTCCCTTGTGTGACATAGAAAATTGCAACAGCCTCCATTTCATTCTCCAGGGCCTCTGCTTTAGGAACATATATAACGTTGGGGGTTCTAAGTAATTTTCTAGCAAAGAAATTGTAAATTTAACATCTATGTGAAAAATGAAAACATTGCCCTAGTAGGCAAACCGTTAATGCATTTGGTTTTCGTTTTTTTATTATGTTTTTTTATTATGTATATCATTAACATGTGGACTTTACCTAGGGCAGCCTGCATGCCAATGAAGTCTGCCTAGAAATGCCTTTCAGGCTCAGATCCATCAAGGTATTTTAAAATAAGTATAATTCCTCTCAAGGGCCAGCCCATTGCTTGCATTACATCCAAAGGCTAAGGCAGTCAAGTCATTCTCTTAGCAGCTCAACTCACCCTGCTCATTCTCTGCCAAGAGCACAAGTTCTTTGTTTAAAGTGGATGTTAACCCCCCTATACACCCAGTGAAGTGAACAGCCTCAGATGATACACATAGATTAACCAAATCTCCCTGTATTGCATAGAAAAACTCAGACACCCAGTGATGATGTCAATTGCAGGAAGTGTGAAGCAATTCTTCCTCAAAGCTGATAGCAGAAGCATTAAAACTGTTCAAGTCATTCTCTTAGCAGCTCAACTCACCCTGCTCATTCTCTGCCAAGAGCACAAGTTCTTTGTTTAAAGTGGATGTTAACCCCCCTATACACCCAGTGAAGTGAACAGCCTCAGATGATACACATAGATTAACCAAATCTCCCTGTATTGCATAGAAAAACTCAGACACCCAGTGATGATGTCAATTGCAGGAAGTGTGAAGCAATTCTTCCTCAAAGCTGATAGCAGAAGCATTAAAACTGTTCAAGTCATTCTCTTAGCAGCTCAACTCACCCTGCTCATTCTCTGCCAAGAGCACAAGTTCTTTGTTTAAAGTGGATGTTAACCCCCCTATACACCCAGTGAAGTGAACAGCCTCAGATGATACACATAGATTAACCAAATCTCCCTACATAGGTTTTTTATGAATATCTGCTGTGTTCACATTTATATACTGTTTAGAATGTTGAGATTGTGTTAGGAGATTTTCTCTTCCTGGTTAATGTCTGGGCATACAGCCAAGATAGCTAACATTGCTGATTGGAGGAAAGGCACACACCCCCTCTTGTCATAGGCAGAGACTCTCAGAGCTGTTTTGTAATAGGAGCTGCTCTCTGCTAATCTATTTTAACAACCTCCTTTGACAATTGATTCTGGCTGCTTTTGTCTAAAACGTCAAAGAATATGTCAGGAGTTCTCAGGCTCATAACAGAGGAACCATTCAGAAGAGAGCTATAAGACTTAGCTCATTGAAAATAGATAATAAAACACTGCAGATATATGTGCCCAGTTTAAATTTCATGAATCAGATTTACATCCTCTTTAAGTTAGAGATTAGAAGGCTGTAAAGTTGCCATATCTTTATTGGTAGAGGAGAGCAAGGGGAACGGAGCTGCTGAAAGAATGTCTTGAAGGATTGCTATGAATTTGAGGATGAAGAGCTGCCCAAATCTTGGAGCTGCAGAGGTCAGTGAAGGTTTGTTTTAACTCTCATTTACTGCTTGCCAAGAAATATTGAAAGGTCCATAGCCTGGTCACAAGTTTACTGCAAGCATAAAGTAACAGTTTAAAAAATAAATTATGTTTGCAGAATTCATTGTTTTAATACCCTGATTTACAGAATATCTTGGAGGTCCAGATCAGAAGCTGTAAAGTTTATTGTTGTGTTTGACATTGGGGGTTATTTACGCAAATCCACTTTGCACAACAAGTGCAAATTACAAATGCAAAGTACACTTAAAATTTCACTTAAAGTGCACTTGGAACTGGAAGTGCAGTCGCTGTAAATCTGAGTGGTAGATCTGAAATGAAGGGAAGCTCTGCTAATTTGAATATCCAATCATGTGCAAGCTAAAATGCTGTTTTTTATCTTCCTTGCATGTCCCCCTCGGATCTACAGCCACTGCACTTCCAAGTGCACTTTCAGTGTAATTTCAAGTGTAGTAAATAACCCCCATTGTGTTTTTGAAATGGAATTACACACTTTTTTGAAAAATGGGGGGCAAGGAGATTCTGTTTTACATTCTGTTATACCAAAGCCACTTGTCTGGTGCTAATGTCATAAAACCAGTGGCAATATTCAATGGTTGTGATGTTTCCGTTGCTATCTGCATTTTTATTAAGGACGTCTGATATACTGCATACCTTCTGTATTTCTGAAGTTGTTATCTGACAGAAATGTAGCATGTGTGGGTGCCTTTTTTGTTAATAGAATACAAGGGATTGACACAGTAGCATGTATATGTTGTCAGAAATAGACACTTAGTAGTGTTGGATTTTTCTCCATAGAGCATATCACATTATGCAGTTTTGTAGCTGTTTGCTATTCTCGTTTGATCTCTTTGACATTTTGTGAAAGGGAACCTTAAATGATTTAGCACAAAGTATTTAAGATTAAAGATGACTTTCCCCTGAAAATTGTCAAGTTAGGAAAAGAGTTGCATTTATGATGCAAATTGTTAGGTCTTGAGTAACTACCATTTTACTCAAAGAATTTATTTCTAATGAATTATGTCCATTCTGTTGTGGACAGATACTGTATTTGTACAAGGCCTTATAAGAGTGAACAATGGAACACATTCGAGCTGTACCTTAGTTGACTAGCCCTATAAAGCAGGCCAAAGAGGTTCGAATCTTGGCTGGTTTAGCAGGGACCGGCGGAGATTCTTACCATGTATGGGCAGACTGAATATACACAAGTTATTCGATCTATTAACTTGGGTACAACCAGCCTACCAGATTTTATATGCGATTATTGCTAGCGACTATAACAGTGCTTTCACACTGGGGCGGGCGTTGACGGTAAAATGCTGCTAGTCTTAGCGGCACTTTACTGTTGTTTTAGCGGCGCTATTCGGCCACTAGTGTTGTGCTTTTAAAGGGTTAAATGTTGCCTGTGTACTGCCACTGCCAAAGAGCCGCAGTGGTGCCTATTCATTTTAATGGGCAGGAGCGGTGTATACACTGCTCCTCCACCACCCCAAAGATGCTGCTTGCAGGACTTTTTTTAACGTCCTGCCAGCGCAGCGCCCTAGTGTGAAGGCACTCAGGCTTTCACACTAGGACTGCAGGGGAGGCGTTTTTCACGCGCTCTACTGATGCTATTGTTAGCCTGAGAAAAGCCTCAGTGTAAAAGGGGTCTTATAGTTGTCCCTGCCGGAAGAACACAATGGCCCAGCGAGAGGTATTCCCCTGTCAACACTATCTTAGTTGATGGGGGACTCAATCTGTGGATGCAGGAAAGAAATTTACTGGGTTTATGGCTGGCTTAAGAGTTTTTTTATTGATACATAATGTGCTTCCAATCTATAAAGAAAAGGTTACATATATTATGTGCACCACCCTGAAAAGCTGATGAAAATAGTATTAAACCCTCAGCGTTTTAACACATTGAGCAAAAACAAACATTTCCAAGTAAACTATTTGTTAAAATTCTTACCCCGACATTTGCAGTTTACAGCTTTCTGTGCAGCTAGCTCCTGCTCTATAGGACCAAGTTAACAGTGGACAGTGCAGTCTCCAGGCAGTCTGTTAGTTTAGAGAAGGGAGGAGCAAGAGAGTGACTTTTCATCCTAAGCTACAAATGACACACAGCTGAAGTTTCTGCATGGAAGGGTGGCTCAATAGGATGCTACAAGAGAAAGGAACAACCATGAAACAGGCAACCCGGGGCAGTGGGCATGGCACCAGCTTAAACTGGAACATAGGCTAGGAATTTGACTGGGTTCACACATATGCAAAGCGGGAACCAACACGATTCCTGTGCAGGTTCCCACATTATATGTCATTTGCAGGCAGTTGTTTGCAGTGTGAACTGTCAAATTGTACAAGAATGAACACCCACGCGATCTGATTCCAGTGCAGACCAAAAAAAGGGTCTGTACCATTTTGATGTAAATACGATACGATTCCAGCCATACATTTTGTATGGCTGAATTTGCATTGAGAAAAGAAAGAAAAAGGAGGACGCACCGACCTAGTGCATTACCGTATAAAATTGTAATTTTAATTTGCATTGCACAGACATCGTATGTGATCTGCACAGTCACCAGAACTAGTATCCCCATTGGAAGATTTCCCCTCTATTACTTTCTGGGGACAACCCAAAATGTGGAATTTTCTTGTACTTTCACTCTAAATGATAATGGACATCATGCATCTATGTAAGCCCAACGCATTTCGCTTTACAGATCACCATTGTATTCACCCTTGAATAGTTGGTATACCCCAACGAAATGTGTCAGGCTTACATAGATGCATGATGTCCATACAGATGATTTTATGTCTTTTATATTGTTTTACGTCAATATTTTCCAATACCATCCAGCCCCTTTAGTGGTTCATGTTGTGCAGGACTTGTCTTTATTCCATGATATGCCAGGCACCGTGGCGTCAATATGTATATGTGGTTTTTAGCACGCTCTGTATTTATGCGATTTTGTGTATGCATTTTTCTGTCATTCAGTATGTTATACGTGAGCTTATCAAAATGCTCTATGCTAAGACTGTTTTTTGGTATACATCTCTCATTCTAAGTCCTTCACACATTCCCCCCTCTGTCAGAACCTATATAAGCAATACTGTGTTTTAGATCCCACATGCTTACTCTACATAGTGATTGGTCTCATTTAAAGTCCCCCTGACCAAACTCTCTCTTTTAATGTCCAAATTTGGGATGGATGTCAATTACTCATGGTGCCTTGGACCACATCATTTTTTCTCACTGCTCTGTGTTTGTGGTCATGCCACATGTAGGCAGCAGTATAACCAATCCAATTTTTAGAGCTATGGGCCTAGATTTTCAATATTACAGTTCTCCTTTGTAAGTGAGCATGGACAAACTTTAGAAATATCCAGTTCCTACTATCTAAGATGAAGTGTGGCGATATATTCTAGACTGAAAGGGCAGAGCATGTAGGAGATAAAGACGTAGCACAGAATCATTAAAATTGCAATACTGTCACCCTCTTTACTGTAGCCATGTAGTACAGCATGGTGAGTATATCACAAGACTGTGCATTACTTTAGAATTCATATGACAGGTACAACAGTTTCTCTAGATCTTTTTAAATTGTGTTTTCAGTTGCTTTGCTTGTGCTTGCCCTTCAATTTCCTTGGTCTGTTGACTCTGGTAATAAATTCTTAAAATGCTTTTAATTTAATACCTTATTCCCTGCCATCTCTAAACAGCTTTCCTATTTGGCTGTACATGCTAGATCAGTGGTCCTCAAGGCACCCTCACAGTGCATGTTTTTCCATATCTGTTCAAAGACTCACGGGTGAGATAATTAGAGTTGTTCTCGTATGCAGGTTACTAATTAATCCAGTGATGTCATTGCTGTATTAGATTATGATCTGATTTTAAAGGAAACATTTGAGAATATAAACACAGGAGATGGCATTTCTGTCTTGTTTTTAACAAGGTACAGGCTCCAAGACTAGCATGTTCATCCTGGCTTCACTACTTTGCAAGTTTCTTACTTGGAACAAGTATGCAAGAGGGGCGTGAGGGCTGTTTAGACTTCATTGGCTGCATGTTTGTTCCAGGCTATCTTTGTATCAAAGCCAAGAGCCACATTAGACTATATACTATGATCCACAACAATTAAGTTGCCCTTTTTTTCTTTTCAGTACAATTGCAGTCCAAATGAATAACCTGCTTTTCTTTTACTGCCAAAAAAGATTTAGTGTTTTTTTTTTTTTTTTTTTTATCCTGGAATTATATACCAGTCACTGTTATTCAGCAGGATACAGTTTGAACTGCAGGTTCATTACAGATCACTGTGCTCTCTACAGATTTGCCATCTCCTAATGATTTGTACAACTATTAGGTGATGATCCCTTTCGTTTGTCTGCCTTGTAGGCTTCTCCATCTTCATAAATCAGGATCACAGCTTTACTTTCTCTATGCATGGATTTTCCCAGCATTGTTAAATTGTGTATGACATGAGGGATATCAAGATCATAGCCCTGTATGAGTGACACCAGGAATTCTCATGCTCCATGCAGTACAGAAAGCCTCAGCTGTCAGATGAATGCCTTGCTCTTCTTACCTTAATGCTTTTAATGGCAGCAAGTAAGACGTGCTACATTGTAGAAAGTTATGTCCCTCTTATTTTTGTTAAATGTAGTAGTATTTGCAGGCCCGTCGCTACAGGACAGGCAAAACAAACAACTGCTTGGGGCCCCGAGCTGGCCTGGGGTCCCCAACTTCCCCTTCTCAGGCTGTAGCGTGGCCGCGCTCCTCTTCCTTCCTCCTGGAGTCCTGTCAGTCCGGCCAGGTACCGCTCGTGGTACAGGAGATTCAGTTTCCTGTTCCCAGCCGGACTGATAGGAAAATCACACTAAGTGCTCACTTCATTTAAAGCGGAGTTCCACCCTTAAAATCACTTTTTTCATTACATCCAGCATACTGGCGTCAGCGCCAGTATGCTGTTTTTTTTTTTTTTTAATGCTCGTACTTACTGTATATCACAACATTGAATTCCAGGCGCACCGCGGAGTGTGACCGCTATAAGGCGTCACGCCTTCCGGAAACAGCCGATTAGCATTCGGCTTTTACTCGGCGCCTGCGCACAGCCCCAGGAGCTGACTGCGCAGGCGCCGTATATAGCGCTTCACGCCCTCCGAAAAAACCCGAACTAGGACCGGCTATTTTCGGCGCCTGCGCAGTCAGCTCCTGGGTCTATGCGCAGGCGCCGAATGCTAATCGGCTGTTTCCGGAAGGCGTGACGCCTTATAGCGGCGACACTCCGCGGTGCGCCTGGTATTCAATGTTGTGATATACAGTAAGTACGAGCATTAAAAAAAAAAAAAAAAAACAGCATACTGGCGCTGACGCCAGTATGATGCTGGATGTAATGAAAAAAAGTGATTTTAAGGGTGGAACTCCGCTTTAAGTCCGGCTGGGAATGCAAGGGTGCCCAACCAGTGGCCTGCAGAGCCCTCTCATATGGCCCACAACCTCCTGCTCTGGAATGGCAGGTTGGCAAAGCCCAGATCGCGTGTTGCTGCTCCGCCATCCCAGAGCATTAGTGTTGTGAATGAAGCTGGCAGTAGAGGAAGCAAGCAGCTATAGAGCACATTCGCATAAGCCAATGCTTACAGTATAGCACCGGCTCTTGTCACAGGCGGAGTGATACTAAATGCACCCTGCCTGGGACAGCAACAGCCGGTGATACCTGAATAGAAGACTGTTTTTAAAGGTAAGTTTATTACTAAAATCACAGTGTATATTTGGGCATATCTGTCCTGCAGTGGTTACCAGGCTGCTTTCAAACTGATCTGCAGGTGTAGCGCAGAACACCTGCGGCTTATCTGCACTGAGCCATAGACTTCTGGTTTTACCTGCGGGTTTGGTTTGCTTTCAGAAAGTGCACCACACCTGCAGGATATAATAGATGTCTATGGCAAAGTGCAGCTAACTCGCAGTAAAGCCACAGGTGCACTGTGCTGCACCCTCGGTGTGAGTAGACTGCAGGCCACCAGTGTGAAAGCAGCCTCAGACCCCTTTCACACAATCGGTCTGACACAATCGAACCCTCCATTCACCTCTATGGAGCGGCAGATGTAAACAGATTTGTGTCTGTGTACACCCACCTACCTACAATCTGATCTGCTAAAAAAACAGAAGTGGATCTGTCCCCTTCCATTTTTTTCAGCCCATACAGTAGAGTGGGCTATTTATGGGCCAGATTCAGGTAGTCCAGAGCATCTTTGCTCTGGAGTAACGCTTCTCATTTGCGTTGCGCTGCAGAAATTTTAGGAGCAAGTGCTGTCATTCACGAAGCACTTGCTCCTAAAGTTGCGGCAGCGCATCGCAAATGAGCCGGCGGAATTCAAATTTGGCGGGTACGGGGCGTGTAGTATGCTAACTAAGCGCGATCCCGTCGCCAACGTACTGCGCATGCGTCGAGTGTCAAAACATCCCCGTGCGCATGCTCCAAAATCTGTGAATGAACGTCAATGACGTCACATTCCCATTCATGACCGTTTTACGCAAGCGACGTTTTTTTTTTTTTTCCCGACGCGATGACGACGCCTATACCTAACATAGGATACTCCAACCCCATGTAGGTATATCTATGCGCCGCGTATCCCGTCCGGAAACGTCGTATCGTCATTGCGTCGCGCCGGAATTCGATCGTGAATTGCCGATTTCCGCTCATTAACATATTTTTTGAGCGTAAATCGGCGGGAGCGCCCCCGGCGCCATTTTTAAGTTGAAGTAACGATGCGATGGCGAAACTCAGTTACGCTGCTCGCATCGGAACTTCAACCCGGCGTTTCTTGTTTTCTGGTTACAGAAAACAGAAACGCCGGCTCAAAGTCACAGTTAGGCTGGCGGATCACTCGATCCGCCAGCCTAACTGTTCGTGAATCTGGCCCTATGTGTCCACTTTTCATATGCAGAGTGCATACGAACCTGTCATCTGCGCACTCCGCTCATTGTGGCCCACGACTGATTACTAAGTCGCTTAAGTGGCCCTCTCGCTTCAAAAGGTTGGGCACCCCTGATCAAATTAATCAAAACTGCAAACTGCAAATATTCTTTAAGGTAGACCCCCAGTAAAACATTTTCTGTAAGGTCTAGCTATAATATGTAATATGCACTCTTATACATTTTTATTGTGACTGCGACATTATGGCGGACACTTTTGACAGTATTTTGGGACCATTGTCATTTATACAGCGATCAGTGCTATAAAAATGCACTGATTACTGTGTAAAAGACACTGGCAGGGAAGGGATTAACCACTAGGGGCGAGGAAGGGGTTAAGTGTGTGGGGGTGGGCTACGAGTGACACGACAGTGATCACTGCTCCCGATGACAGGGTGTAGTTAATCATTGTCCTGTCACTAGGCAGAACAGGGAAATGCCTTGTTTACATAGGCATCTCCCTGTTTTGCAGCTCCGTGACATGATCCGACATCGGTGGACATCGATCGCATCGGCACGGCAGCAAATTCAAAGCAGTGTACCTGTACGTTGCTTTGCGCAGCCATGCCATTCTGCCGACGTATATCGGCGTCAGCCGGACGGCAAGTGGTTAAAATGGAAGGAAAAATGTTTTTCTCCTAAAATATATTTTTTTTACCATTATTGTAATTTTTTTGTACGTTTTTTTTATGATTTTTGTGCATATAGCAAGTATATCATTTGCATCACCAACAGGATAGACAAGTTCTATAAATGCTGTGAATTCACAGAACCCCCTTCCTTCATCTTCCCAGAAAGAAGCTGGGTTTCCCAAAGGGAGCTCATTTACATAGCATAAACTCGCTTTGTATATTGTGGCAGATTTCACCAAATACAAAACAGTTTGCTACAATATATTTGCACATATTTACAGCATGGTAATACAGGCAAACAAATAATATTGGTGCACTGAACATGCAGACCACAGTTACAAACATCTCCTAAAGTCCCCTTGGACTGGAACCAGAGGGAAAAGTGGAAGACGCTGCAAAAGGTCCAAAAGATATTAATTCCAAATAGTCTTTTCCTTCATCAGTGATAAAAGGACTACAAGCAAAATATGTATTTATTTATATATGACATTAAAAAAAGGAATAAAATATGTAAGATATAAAAATGAGCAATACATCAACTGACTATAAAAGATCTGCATTTCTGATATATAATTGATATTTTATATCTAGCATTACCAATATTGACATTCAAGATTAAAGAGACTGTTGCCTAATATTTCCTATATTAGTGAACTAATAAAATAAATGGGTATATGAAATAAAATATATAAAATGTTACCAAATACTTATATTTGAACTCTAGTCTAAGGGACTCTCTTGCACACTGAACCAGTCTCCCAGCCCTGTTTTACTTACCTGAGCCGTGGAATTCACTCGGCGGTGACACACTCTCCCTCTATCTACGGCTTCTCGGCTCTTCATTGGATAGATTGATAGCAGCGCAACCATCGGCTCCTGCTGCTGTCAATCAAATCCAATGACGCGGGGCCGAGTCATACATTTGGCGGCCATGGACACTAAATGAATGACTCAGGAGTGCGCCCACAAGGTTACCCCCCCGGGAGAGCGCTTCTCCTAGGGGGTTATCTGATGTGGGGAGGAGCCACGAGAGCCACCGAGGGACCCTAGAAGTCGAGGATCGGGGCCACACTGTGCAGAATTAGTTGCACAGTGGAGGTAAGTATGATATGTTTGTTATTTCAAAAAAACAAGCACTGTGTGTGTATTCTTGAGTAAAAAAAAGAAAGAAGGAAAATTAGAGTTCCAGGTCAGTATTTTGCACCAGTAGGTGCAAATGCGTGCATATACGTGCATATCAACTTAAAAATTTATGAATTTTGCCTAAGAATGTATTGTATGTGTGAATGCATGAACGTGCATGTACCTGCAAGTATGTGCATAAATACGCACAAATACGTTCAAAACAAACGCCTGAAATTATAAAAATGCTAATGCTCAAACATCAGTACTGTGTGCAAGAGGCCTTAATGACCATTTCAGTAAATCAAAATAACAAAATAAAGTCATACAGCTACGACAAATAAATATAGAATCATGTGCAGTTGATATCGAAGGGCACTGGCAAACTATCTGTTCAGACTTTCCTCAGAGTATTTATTTATTATGGGCCAGATTCAGGTAGATGAGAGTATCTTTCCTCTGGAGTAACGCTTCTCATTTACGTTACTCTGAAGACCCTTTCAGCGCAATTCCTGTAATTCACATAGCAGTTGCGCGTAAACTTGCGCCAGAGTAACGATAATGCGCTGGCGTAACCCGACGCAAGTGGAAGTGGGTGTGATCATATGTAAATGATGGGCGGAGCCCGGCGCAGAGGCTTACGTTCAGCGCATCATCCACGGAGCATGCGCAGTGAGTGCGGCTCCACTCGCCCCCTTGTGCGCATGCTCACAACTTCCGTCGGCACCACTTCCTGGGAAACGTCAGCGCAATGCGTTCCGCTGGGCGCTTAAAAGCGCTGGCGGAAACGCCATTCCGGCGCAAAAGTAGTTCCGTTTCCCCCCACCCCAGGGAAGATACTTTTGCTCTGTAATGGCTGCTCCCGCTACCCCCAGAGAGAGGAGGAACCTCAATTTTAATACCCAGGAGGTCTCTGTCATTATCTCGGCTATGGAGACGGAGAATGAATTTCTCCATGGCAAAAAAAGCCGCAAGACCAGCCGGGAGAGGAAGCAGGGCATCCTGGAGTCGATTGCTGCCAGGGTCAATGTCCTGGGCTACTCCACCCGGACTGCTGGGGACATACAAAAGAAAATCAATGACCTGCGGCGCAAGGTGAGGGACAAGGTGGCCTCCATCAGGAGGTATGAGAGGGGCACAGGTGGTGGTCCCCCATGTCCTGTCACCCTGACCGCAGAGGAGGAGGTGGTTGCTCGCTGCCTGGAGAGGGAGCAGGTGGAGGGGGTCGCAGGCTATGACTCCGTGGAGGAAGGCACAAGGACAGGTAAGTGTTTTTTAATCCCCTATTTGATGTTTTGCATTTGGGGGGGGGGGGGTACATGTGCCAAGTGTGTGGGACCACCAACATGTGTCTGCTTTGTGTCATCCACAGATGACGGAGCTGGGCCATCATCTGTCAGCCTGCATTCCACCCCATCCCCCCCACGCCATCGTGTGCCTGAGCCACTGGGTGGTGAAGAGGTTGTGGAGGAGGAGAGTGGCCACACCACACCTGCCGAGGTGGTTGTGGAAGATCCTGCTGTGGCAGAGCAGGACTTTTCTTTGGTGTTGTCTGTCTCCTCCCCTTCTCCTGGCCCGTCTGTCGTCCCCTCCCCCATCCTTGGAAGCCCCTCAAGGGCGACTCCTTCCACCCGAGGACCTCCATCTTCTGGCCCCAGGAAGGCGACCCAGAAGACCAGGGGGGTGTCTGATGGTGTCCAGGACCAGTTGGCAAGGGATCACGCCAGACAGACAGAACAAATGGGGGCCATAGCGGACCACTTGCAGAAAGTGTCGGACAGCCTGGGCTCCGTTGCCAACCTCAGCAACGCAGTGCAGGATGTCAGCTCTAATTGCGCTGCAGTGGTCACCACTTTGGGGGAGGTGCAGGGGGATATCCAGCACCTCACTGCAGCCGTCCAGGCCAACACTGCTGCCATCCATGGTAACAGTGCTGCCATCCGGGAGCAGGGGAGGCTGAGTCGGCGGGCCCAGCATTACCAGATGACCCGTCAGCTCCGGATGCAGGCCCAGACCAACAGTTATCTTGGACGGATAGCCAGGGCCTTGGAGGGCACGCAGGCCACACCTGCCAGGAGTGGCCCACCTGGGGATCAGCCACCTCCAGATGCCCCCCCACCCCCACCCACTCCATCCAGGCAGCTGCGGAGCCAGAGAGGGGCCCCCAGAAGAAGCCCCCGGCATCCCCGATGAGGCCTTTTTTTTGTGGCTGGTTTTATATTATTATTTTTCACATACTCAGGTCATGAGTTTATTTTTTTTTTTTCTCAGGTTATGAGATTATTTTTCTTTTATTGATCAGGATATGATCTTTCTAATTTATTTTTGTACTGCACACGGTCAGGAGTGCAGGGGACAGTGTGAATGGTGTGTGAATGTGAGAGGGTGGCACTCCTGAAAGTAAGGGGTGTCACCCTCGGCCGTGGTGGTGAAGTGAACCCCACGGCTGAATGAATGATGTGTGAAAGGTGTGTGAATGGACAGTGACATCATTGGGGCCTTGACGCTGGCGTTACTGCTCCCAACTCCTACATGCTGGACTTGGGCTAATCCAATGCGATGTGCATGTGGTGTGTGTGATCTAGGGACATCAGTGGTGTACACGCGTGCATTGTCTGTGTAATTTATGTTTTGGTTTAGTGTCCAAAGATGCCTACGGCGAGGACCCTCCTGACTGCTCTTCCATCAGCAGACTGGGTGTCCTCTGGCAGGGGGGGGCTGTGTGGGTCGGGGGTCAGGTCATCACGTATGTCAATATGCAGGCCTTTTTTCATAGCAAAGTTATGTAGTATGCAACATGCACCGATGATCTGACACACAAAGGTAGGGGAATACAATAGGGCCCCCCCAGACTTATCCAGGCAGCGGAAACGGGACTTCAGGAGCCCAAATGTTTGCTCCACCACTGCACGGGTTTTGATGTGTGCTTCATTGTATTTTCTCTCTCCTCTGGTTTGGGGGTTCCGGAAAGGAGTCATTAGATGGGGTCCCAGTGCATATGCAGAGTCACCTGTAAGGGAAAAGACAGGAGAATGTTAGTCATGCATGTGCGATTTCTGTTGTGCATGACGGGAGGGGATAGTCATGCCTGACTCCCATGTCACTCACCAACCAGCCAGCTGTCCCCATACATGTTCTGGTTAAATTCTGCTGGGATGGGACTCTGACGGTATATGAAACTGTCATGGCTGGACCCGGGGTGTTTGGCACGGACGTGCCATATGAGGCGTTGGGCATCGGCTATCACCTGTACGTTGATGGAATGCCAATGCTTCCGATTGCGGTATATGTGCTCTGTGGCACTGGGGGGCTGTAGGGCCACATGTGTGCAATCAATGGCCCCCACAGTGCGTGGGAATCTGGCAATGTTGTAGAAATCTGTCATTGCCTTCTGCCGCAGCTCCTCAGTGGTGGGTCTGATGAACTGGTTGGACATGCGTCTGAGGATTGCAGGGACAACCTGGTGCACACATCTGCTCATGGAGGACTGTGACATCCCAGCCACCACTCCACTTGTACGCTGGAATGATCCACTGGCAAGGAAATGAAGTGTTGCCAGTACCTTGACCAGTGGCTGCACTGCTTGTGATCGGTGTGTTGGGCTGGTGATGTCATCCTGCAGGGTTGTGGTTAGTTCAAGTATTGCATCAGGGCTGAATCTGAATAGGCGATACACCTCCTCATCCCCCATGCCAAAGAGGCTCATACGTGTGCGGTATATCCTCTCACGTGCCCGCCTTCTTGGTTCCAGGGGACCCATCAGTAGTTCTAGGACCACGAGTGCCCCTGGCATGTTGGCACACAGAGGTGTTGTCCTTGCAAGTGGGGGTGCTCAGCTAGCTCCTATCGTCGGTAACGCTGCTGTAGCTGCTCTCCTGCTGACCTGTGACCGTCTGGAGTAAAGATAAAGCAGCCTTTTGTAGAAATAACTTTGCGCCGGACGGATCAGATACGCGCGGCGCATGTAGCCAGCGTATGGTGCTAATCCGTTCGTGAATTGTGAAATCTCCCTCATTTGCATATTTGCAGGGGAAATCAATGGGCGCGACTGATGCGCCCAGCGAAAATAAGCGCTGACGATACTCTGGCGTCGGAACGTTCCGCCGGTCGCAAATGACCCGTTATTGGGCGCATCTAGTTTGGTGGGTACGGGCACATAGAAACGACGGCGCATCATCACAGTTACGCGGCGCATATCCAAATACTCCAGCGCAAGTGTTCGTGAATCTGGCCCTATGTATTATAATACACAATCGGTCATAACATTAAGATCACTGACAGGTAAAGTGAATAACATTTATTATTTGGTTACAACGGTATCTGGAAGTGGGTGTGATATATTAGGCAGCAAGCGAACATGTTGTCCCTGAAGTTGATGAGATGAAACCAGAAAAAGGGCAAGTGTAAGGATTTGAGCAACTCCTTCCTCAACTGCAGCTCTTGTAGGATATTCCCAGTCTGCAGTGGTCCATACCTACCAAAAGTGGTTCAAGGAAGGCAAACCTGCACCAGGGTCATGGACGACTAAAGTTCATTGATGCACGTATGGAGCGAAGGCTGGCCAGGGTAGTCAGAGCCAATAGAGGAACTACTGTAGCTCAAATTGCTAAAAAAGAATACAGGTTTAGACAGAAAGATGTCAGAACACACAGTGCATAACAGTTTGTTGCATATGGGGCTGCGCAGTCACAGACCAGTGAGGGGCCCCATGCTGACCTGCATCCACAGTCAAGAGCTCCTACAATTGGCTTATTAGCATCATAACTGGATCACAAAGTAATAGAAGAAGGTAGCCTGGTCTGACCAATCATGTTTTCTTTTATATATGGTGGATGACCAGATGCGTGCACGTTACTTACTTGAGAAAGAGATGGCACCAAGATGTACTATGGATCCTGCCATTCATGTGGATGTTACTTGACTTTAACCATCTACTTAACCACTTAAGGACCGCCTCCTGCACATTTACGTCGGCAGAATGGCACGGCTGGGCACATGCACGTACAGGTACGTGCTAGTGCCCAGCTGTGGGTCGCGGGCGCACCCGCCGCGCGCTCCCGTGACCTGGTCCGAAGCCCCGGGACCGCGGGACTCGCAGAGCCGATCGCTGCTGGAGTCCCGCGATCGGTCCCCAGAGCTGAAGAACGGGGAGAGCCGTGTGTAAACGCGGCTTCCCTGTTCTGCACTGTGGTGGCGTCATCGATCATGTGATCCCTTTTGTAGGGATACACAATCAATGACGTCACACCTACAGCCACACCCCCCTACAGTTGTAAACACACATTAGGTCACACATAACCCCTTCAGCGTCCCCTATGGTTAATTCCCAAACTGCAATTGTCATTTTAACAATAAACAATGCATTTTAAATGCATTTTTTGCTGTGAAAATTACAATGGTTCCAAAAATGTGTAAAAAGTGTCCGAAGTGTCGGCCATAATGTCGCAGTTACGAAAAAAATTGTTTTATATATTTTTGGGGGATATTTATTATAGCAAAAAGTAATAAATATTGCATCTTTTCAAAATTGTCGCTCTATTTTTGTTTATAGCGCAAAAAATAAAAACCAAATACCACCAAAAGAAAGCTCTACTTGTGGGAAAAAAATTACGGCAATTTTGTTTGGAAACCACGTCGCAATTGTCTGTTAAAGTGACGCAGTGTGAATTGCAAAACCTGGCCGGGTCTTTTAGCTGCCTAAAGGTCCGGGTCTTAAGTGGTTAAACATTGTTGCTGACCAAATACACACATAGGATGCATTAAGGTGAAAAAAACAGGAACTTTTACAACCCCTTTAACCCACTTGGGCATGGAGTTCACCAGAGCTTCACAGGTTGCCACTGTCCTCTTCCACTCCTCCATGATGACATCACAGAGCTGGGGATGTTAGAGACCTTGCGCTCCTCCACCTTCCGTTTGAGGATGCCCCACAGATGTGCAATAGAGTTAAGTCTGGAGACATGCTTGGCCAGTTTGTACATTTGCACTTAGGGATGTACTTACTTTTGTTGCCAGCGGTTTAGACATTAATGGCTGTGTGTTGAGTTATTTTGAGAGGACGACAAATTTACACTGTTATACAAGCTGTATACTCACTACTTTACATAGCAGCAAAGTGTCATTTCTTCAGTGTTGTCACATGAAAAGATATAATAAAATATTTACAAAAATGTGAGGGGAGTACTCAGTTTTGTGAGATACTGTATTTAGGAACCTAAAAAAAAACCTGTAAATCTTTATACAAAAATATGCAAAACTTCAGTAGAAATAGTTTTGACATTGCTGCTGAACAAAATATGATGAATATGATATAATACATGTTCCACATATGCGATGATCCAAACATCAGACAGATGTAGGAAGGAAAAAGAATGCATCCCTTTAGGATTATCTCTGTAAATATTTAGATACTTTCCTCTAAAATGGCAAATAAATAGCATTCTCACTCCTTTAATGGGGATCCATGATTGATCATCATGCCACTTAGGTGATACCCAACTTGATGATTTGCTACAAAACAGAGCAACTGGACAATTCCTTACGCTCCATTTATTTTATTTTATTGTGCTGGTTTACATACAAAAGTGATTATGATTTATGTTAACTTAACCAAGTAATAAATGTGCTCATAGTCTTACCTCTGCACGTTCTTATCTCCAGCAGAGATTACTAAGTAGGTGGTATGTGTAAAATATTATGACATCATTTTTTTGTATCTGAATTTATTTTATATTTGTTGACTGGACCATTTTGCAATAAGAAAACACAACTGTACAAGACTTAAAACTCAGCTCCAGTAAATAAATTATGTCTGGAATGTTAATAAATACTGTTAGTAGGAGGTTTTATCTTTAAAACGGTCGCAATGATCACCTAAGATGATTTACGCAAGATGTTTGCTGTATTGTTCTTTATTTAGCTTTGATTCCCCTGCAGACAGTTCAGAAACATGGGAGTTGAGTTCCTAAAGCCAAATAGGCTGTTTACATTGCAAGGGAAGATACACATTGCAAGGGAGTTGTCCTCAAAGCTTAATAAATTAGTAGAAATTTTACTTTTTAAAGAATACCCAATAATGTCGAAGGAAAAAAAAAATGTTTGCTTGCACATGATTGGATGGTAGATTTCAGAAAGGCTTTATACCGTTTAATAAACTTTGGGTAATACTTCCTTGCAAAGTGAACAGTCTATTTGCCTTTATTAAATCACCCCACAGCCTTTAAATAGATGACTGATACAGATTTTTCCAAGGGCGGAATCGGCAAAGGAAACACAACCTGGGCCATCATATCATTATATAGTTGGAAAGGAAGAAAGTGTGTGGAATTACTGTTCCAAAAACTTCGGATCAAAAAAGAGTAAAGGTTCCTGGGTGTAGGTCAGATTTGTAGATTTGACAAGTGTTTTTGAAAGGTTGAAACTTTAAATGATTGTTGTACATAAGTGGTCCATATAGTGAACTTGATGTAGGACATCACAGAGGACGAGGGAGCACTCTTTACGTCTGAAAGAAAAGAGATTTAATTTCCAAATACAGAAAAGCTTCTTCACAGTAAAGCCCTATACACACGATCGGTCCATCCGATGAGAACGGTCTGATGGACCATTTTCATCTGTTAACCGATTAACCGTTTAAAAAAAAACGATCGAGTCAGAACGCGGTGACGTAAAACACAACGACGTGCAGAAAAAAAGTTCAATGTTTCCAAGCATGCGTCGTGCCTACAAACGATAGTTTTTTTGCTATCGGTTAGGTATCCATCAGTTAAATTTAAAACAAGTTTGCTTTTTTTAACCGATGGATAAATAACCGATGGCGCCCACACACGATCGGTTTGGACCGATGAAAGCGGTCCATCAGACCATTCTCATCGGTTTAACCGATTGTGTGTACGCGGCCTAAGAGCTGTGAAAATGTGGAATAGACTCCCTCCAGAGGTGGTTCTGACTAGCTCAGTAGATTTCTTTAAAAATACCTGGATTCTTTCCTAGATACACATAATATAACTGGATACTAACATTTATAGGTAAATGTCCAATTGCCTCTCGTGGGATCAGGAAGGATTTTTTTCCCCTGCTGGAGCAAATCGGATCATGTTTTATTGGAGTTTTTCTTCCTCTGGATCAACTGTGGGTATAGGATATTGCAGGGCACAACATTGCAAGTCCTGAGCTACTAGCCAGGCTTTAGGAGTTAGACCCCATACACACTATACAACTTTTGTTGTCTGTTTTTCCTTAGATTTACCAAAACCATGTAGTGCAAGGGCCTGCCTGATTGCATACAAATTAAAACTCTAATGCCGCGTACACACGGTCGTTTTTTGCGATGAAATAAAACGACATTTTTTAAAACGTCATTTAAATTGATCGTGTGTGGGCAAAACGTCGTTTTTTGTCTTAAAAAAAACGACCAAAAAAAAATTCCAACATGCTTGAATTTTTTGTGTCGTTTTTCAAAACGTCGTTTCTTGTTTCACAAAAAGTCACCGTGTGTAGCAAAAACGTCGTTTAAAACGACGTTTTTCAACCCGCGCATGCCCAGAAGCTAGTTATGAAGCGAGCTTCAATGAAAAAGTGTGGTGAACGTAACCTCGTTTTTTGTGAAAAAAACGATGGTGTGTATGCAACATCGTCTTTGAAAGTGACGTTTCAAAAACGTCGTTTTTTACTTCACAAAAACGTCGGTTTTTTTTTCATCGCAAAAAACGACCGTGTGTACGCGGCATTAAGGTTTGACCTCATATTAGATGGTTTGGTAAATCTAAAGGAAAAAATCTACAGAAAAAATGTATAGTGTGTATGCAGCTTCACTCGCCACAAGTTGCCCCATCCAACCCCTATCCTGCCCCACCTCTAAACACGCCCTTGTAAATTATTTTATGAAATTACAAGGTTAAATGTTTTCATGTTACAAAAAGAAATGTTAACAACAACTTTAACAATATTAACATAAAGCAAATTTCATTGATCTGACTTTGATAAATAAAATCCAAATAAAATATGATTGGATACTATATGCACTGTACACTTCATTACTGCCTTATTAAGTAAATATGTGCTATGTACCGAGAGCAGGGTTGAGAGGTGCGCTATGCACCATTGCGTTTACAGCACTGCGTTCACAGCACTGCGGCTAATTGAACTTTATGAAACGTCAGTGTGACATTTTTCAATAAAGTTTAAAAAAAACCCTGGTAGGTTGTAACGCAGCAGCTGGGGTGAATAACCCTACCCCTTGTTCACACTGGTGCCATTTGTCATGTGATATGACAGGTCCAAATCGCTTAACAAGTTGCACCCCTTTGCCGGCAATAGAACTGTTCATATTGCAGTGATTATGAAAAAGGTCCCTGCACTACTGCTCACCAAACGCAACCAATTCAAAGAAAAGGGTCTGTGCTGCAACTTTACCACAACCACCTACACTGCACATGATTGTGGTGGGGGTAATGCAGCATTTAGAGGGTTAATACACCTGTTGAGGAGGTGACATCTCGCTTCCTTACCACCAGTCGTATACCTTTGAAAAGCGATCCGTGTGCGGATTGCTTTTCAGAGGAGTGGAAGTCTTTTACACTAAGAGACTCAGAGCAGCAGAGGAGAGGGAGATATGCATTTGTCAAGTTTAGGGGGGTTTTTGGACAGTGGACTGACAGATTTTGCAGTCTAGTTTCCTCCAATTGAAGTTTTCACCTGCTGCAGCTGCACACACACCTATGTAGCACCATTCTGTGAGTGTGTGTGTGTGTATGTGCGTGCATCAGGGGGTGGGGCTGCTAGCGTGGGCACAGCAGGGATTGGCGACTAGAGGGTCTTAAGCACCCTGGGGGCCTGTGCTGTTCACTCTGAATCCTGTCTCCAATATCTCACTCACAGAATATGTGTGAATGAGATATTGACTGACACTGCAGGATCAGCACAGGCAGCTACAAAGGCAGCACAGTTACCTGTGCACCCAACCCACTCCCAGCCTTGTAGTCCTGGCTGGACCGTCGGTGGACCATGGAGGTGGAGCCGCTGGCATTCAGTGGCTCCGCTGAATGTCAGCATGCAATCAAATATGATTTCCTAAATGCACATAGTAGACTGCTTTGGTCAAGACTGTTTAATGTCTGCCAGGCCATTTAAATGTATACTGTGCTGTCACCATTTGCCAGCATGGGCTTCTCTGGATCACAGAACCTGAAGAGGATACAAGGTTAACCAGGTAAGGAAGTATGATTTAATTGCAAGGTGCTGCCAGGTTAAAACCCTTTGCACTTCTGGCAATGATCCTGTATTTGGAAGGAGAGTGTGTTATACTTGCAAGATGCCTCCAGACTACAACACATAGGTAAGCACTACTGGCAACTTGTGTTTGGTAGTAGTGTGGTATTTAACTGTAGGAGGCTGCAAGGATATATCACTTAGATATTCTTTATTGGCTACTTTCCTGTGTTTGGTAGGAGAGTGGTTTATGCTGCCAGGTTCTAACACTCATGTACACGCTACTGGCAAGTATCCTGGGCTTGGTAGGAAAAAGAAAACCCCCGCACCCAGAGAAAACTCTAACTTTGCACCGGAATCTGTGTTTAGTGAGTGAAACAGAATCATTTGCTACTGGATGGTCAAACAAATGGTTCATCAGGTCACTAATCAGTTTTAAAAATGGGAAGCTCATATTATTGGTTGGCTAAGAAGTCAAGCTCAGGACCAGAAGACAGTGATAGATACCAAACTGGGGTCATGCTAGGCATCCTGTGTCAATAGTCAGGATACAGATTAAGGTAGACAAAAAGCGAATACGTGATTAGAACAAGCCAGGAACAATACGCCAAAGCTTTGTACACAAAACTAAACTTACGGAAATTCTCGTTCGACAGAATACAACTTCGGAAGTGATGTAAAGTGTTGTCTTTTACTGACCAAACAAAAAACGTACAATCTGGTATCCTATGCGTTTGTCCCTTCAGATAATTTTGAATGAACTGTTGTAATCGGCTCACAAGCGGTGTCTACTAATGAACAGATTATCATACGATCGCTTCAAAAGCGGTATTTTAGGCTTAAGCGTTTTCAAGACAAAAAGTCATTTCATATAGGTAAACATACCCATACATATGTATCAGTCCAAAAAGAAAAAGGATGTAGTAGGCACTGGCATCTTCAGTTTTAGTTCTCAGACTCTGTCAGACTCCGAGATGAGAGTTCTTGATAGAGGTCTGAAATTCACCCCACCCCGAAACATTAGCAAGTTCCAGACCTATATGGACATTCATAAATATGTCCGCAAATTGAATGTCCAGGGATATCTGGCTTCAAATCCTTTTAACCCTTCGAAGACAGTATCTGTGGGTTTCTCCCACTCTGGCCTCTCCAACACTTCAGTGTTTAATAGTGTTGCTCACGAATATTCGCATTGCGAATATTCGCTACGAATATTGCATATTCGAGTATTCGCGAATATCTCGAATATCGCGGCGAATATTCGCTATTTCGAATATTCGATATTTTTCAAATTTTGCAAAAAAATTCGCAATAAAATTCGCAATAGCGAAAATTCGCAATTTTTTTTTTTATCAAATATCACGAATATTCGATATTAACGAATATTCGCAACCGCATATGTGAAATTTCGCTTTTTTTTTATATAAAATATACCGAATATTCGTAAATATCGAATATTCGTGATATTTTATAAAAAAAAAAAAAAAAAAAAATCGCGAAATTTCACATTAGCGAAAATTCGCATTAGCGAAAATTCGCATTGGCGAAAAATCGCAATTTTTTTTTTTTTTTTTTTTTTTATAAAATATCACGAATATTCGATATTAACGAATATTCGCGAATATTCTTCGAAATATTCGCGAAATATCGCAAAATCGAATATGGCGTATTCCGCTCATCACTAGTGTTTAACCCCCAAGGCATTTATCTCCTTCATTGAGAGTTTTTAGAGACTTAGCCCTCAAAGATTTAGACGATATGCAAATCAAATTGGTTAGGAATAAAAAAGATATTGATTTGAGTATTGACTCCCTATGTGCTAACAAAAACTGGGGGGGGGGGGGATAGTCATCTTGGATAAAAATGACTATATGCAGAAAATGTATCGAATATTGAGGGAAGATGCTACTTATTTCCCCCTGCTTTCCAACCCAGGGGAGAGGTATAAGGTGGCATTGGAACAGATTGTCACTAGGGGTTTTAATTCGATTATCCTCAACAAAAAAGAAAGGGCATTTATGATAACTAAGGCACAGAGGATTTCCATAATTTATTACCTACCTAAGGTGCATAAGGGTCTGAATTGCCCCGCAGGACGTCCCATAGTTAGTGGGATAGATTCCATTATTTCCCGGGTGGGCAATTACATAGACTTCTTTTTGCAGCCTTTGGTACTTATGATGCTTTCTTATGTGAAGGATACCTTCTTTCCAATTACAAACCCTCAGAGAGTACTTGGCTGGATATCAGTTGGGCCTAGATGCGGAATCCTTTTATTTAATTAGAGATTCTAATTTACGTATTTTTATGTACCCTTTAATGTACATTTTGGACCTTTTGTAAACCAATATTTGATCACATTTGATCACATTTGTTGCCTATATATTTTTAGGTCCCTTTCTTTTAGATCCCCCTCTTTTTGTCATTCATCTGTTCGGCAGCCTCCGAACTGTATACGTCCATCGATTAGTAGGTGGATGTTCCGAGTGTTTGCCCTGCGTATATTTTATTATGCACCCGCAGTAGACATGTTTTCCATCTTTAAAGATGGCGTCATCTAGTGGTGTCCCGGGACTCAGACCGAGGCTCGGCTATTTGTTTTGGTATTTAATCGGTGCTTCAGGGCACCGCCCGTCCCCCGATACGGCGTCCTGTGAGCGTCAAAACGCGTAGGAAGGAGCAGAGTGCTGACGTCCTGGAAGTAACAGGCTGTTATCGAGAGCCGCCTGGCTCGATTTACTTATTGCTGTTTCTATCTACGGAAGTGTAAAGCCACATACACATGATCAGTCAATCCGATGAGAACGGTCTGAAGGACCGTTGCCATAGGTTAACCGATGAAGCTGACTGATGGTCTGATGTGCCTACACACAATCAGTTAAAAAAACTATTGTGTCAGAACACAGTGACGTAAAACACAACAACGTGCTGAAAAAAAATAAGTTCAATACTTCCAAGCATGCGTCGACTTGATTCTGAGTATGCGTGGATTTTTAACCGATGGTCGTGCCTACTAACGATCGGTTTTGTATTATCGGTTAGGAATCCATAGGTTAAAATTTAAAGTAAGTTGCCTTTTTTTTAACCGAAGGTTAAATAACCTATGGGGCCCCCACACGATCGGTTTTGACCGATGAAAATGGTCCATCAGACCGTTGTACTCTGTCTAACCTATCGTGTTTACGAGGCTTAAGTGTCCATTTGTCTTATACATTTTAATAAACTTTAAAGGTTTTTATACTATGTAAGCTTTTGTTTCTATATGGGAACCCATTGATCATGTCTACCTATATGAGGAGTATCACTGCAGAGGCTGGGAGGTTTGGCGCAAGTTCTAGAGACTCCAGGCTAGTTTACTTACCATAGGCGCCTTTTGATCTCCTGTAATAAGGGATCAGATTTATCTGCTAAGCGGCAGTGTGTGTACAGGTGGAGGCACTTTCCTATCATCACTTTCTTGGTGTTTTTTGGATTATTTACCACTGTGGATTATCCTTTCAATTTGCATGGACTAGGGCCTCATACACACGACCGAGGAACTCGTCGTAAATGAAACATCGTTTTCCTCGACGAGTTCCTTGTTAGGCTTTCTTTGCGTACACACTGTCAAGACCAAATCTCGTCGTTCTCAAACGCGGTGACGTTCAACACGTCTTGCTAACTCATGTTACTGCGTGTTAAAGGGGAGGTTCCCCTAAAAATAAACTTTTAACATTGCCTGTGTCTTCTTAATAATAATTAGAATCGGCTGGTATTTTTTTTTTTAACCACCCGTACATACCATTTTCGGCATGTACGCTCACCGCCGCTTCCGGGTCTGGCGGCCGGGGATGGGAGGGCCTGCTTCATTGACAGGCATCCGATCGACGCATACAGCGCGTCACGGGATGCCGAAAGAAGCCGAACGTTGGTGCGCATGCGCCGTATAGAGCCGCACCAACATTCGGCTTCTTTCGGCATCTCGTGACGCGCTGTGTGCGTCGATCGGATGCCTGTCCCCGGCTGCCAGACCCGGAAGCGGCGGTGAGAGTACATGCCGAAAATGGTATGTACGGGTGGTTAAAAAAAAAACTACCAGCCGATTCTAATTATTATTAAGAAGACACAGGCAATGTTAAAAGTTTATTTTTAGGGGAACCACCCCTTTAAGTAGAAGTTTGGTAAGAGACGATTCGTGCTTTTCAGTCTGTTAAAGCGTGACAAATGTGCTATCTCCATTATGAATGCTACTTTTACCAAAGGTGCGCTTCCGTTTCAAACTTTATTCTGAGCATGTGCGGGTTTCTAAGCATACACACGAATGTCTTTCTCGTTGAAAAACAGCCCGATTAGGAACATGACAAGGAGATTGAGACTCCCAACAAGGAAAAAGAGAACTTTTTTTTCCTCATCGTGTTCTACGCCAGTTGTCTCGATGAAAAACATACACACGACCGTTTTCCTCAGCAAAAAAGCTCTGCCACCAAGTTTCTTGATGGATTCTGTCGAGGAAAATGGTCGTGTGTACGAGGCCTACCTCTTAGGTTACACCTTTGCACAGAATTATTTTTATATATTTGCATGGACCAATTTCTTATCGGTTCTCAAGGACTATCAGTTGTTTCCACTCCATTGAGTCACATTCACTGAGTTTTTTCTTCTTTTTGGATTTATTCATGTGTTTATATTCATTTATTGATGTTGATTATTTAACATTTTATTATTCATGCAGGCTGTCACCTGCCTAGGGTGCGTCACATTTATTAATTTGTTTTTACGCTGTTTTGTGCACTTTTCAGACACAATTCTCTGTTAATTTTTTATGTCCATTTCAGAATCACCAGTTGATATATTGGTTTATCCAGTATATTTAATTTTTTTTACATATGTTACCAACAAGTTATCATTGAGTTCCCATTTTAGGTCATTTCCAGTTCATTATACACTTGTTATGCTCACTGTTTTACAGATGTGAGTGCATCCACATCATTATTTGGTCTGCATAGTATCTTCTAGGTCAATTTACATAGCGCGGCTTTTTTTCTTTGCATTTCTATTGGTGTTGTATAACAGTTTTAGTTTCCACTTGTCATTGGTTAGTTTAGTAGCGCAGTCTTTTTTTTCTCGCAATACCCATACATAGGATCATAAATATGTGATACCTGCTGTCAATTTCGACAGTTTTTCCACATGCCTGTTATGCCTGTTGTGCATGGTCCCTGGTTACTTTAGTGAAGCCTTGAATTCTGAAATCCATGTTGCTAGAGACATGTAAACATAATATCTGTTTGTTTAGGACTTTGGAACGATAGTCACAGATATTACACTGCAAGACCTAAAAAAGAGATTTTAGTGTTGGAAACTATTGAGATTGAGTAACACATTGCAATTGGTGTTCTTTAACAGCTGTTGTGATTTTGGTTCTTTATCCAGAAATGAAAACTCAAGGATAACTATTTTGGTAGCAAGAAGAAACTATTCCATTAACAAACTCCAATGGTTATTTCAACAATCTGCAGACTTAGCTAAGGATTTTACTGCATCAGAATGCAATATCCTAAAAAGTGTGAGCTGTTTAATTTTATTTCTGGATGTAATATTGTATCATGTCTTACACATGATACATGAAGGACATATAATGTATAGTACATTGATTTTGCTAAGTTTCTTTTACATTTTGTCATCCACTGGTGATACCCTTTACACTCTGGACTCTTCTATTGTGGGCAGTAGCTTGCATCCATGTAGCTGCCCATACCACTGTATGATCTGATTGGCTCCTTTAGGCTCCATTCACACATTTGGTGTGCCATTAATTGTTAATGCTATCCAAAATGCCAGCAGACACACGTCAAAATGCACATTTATAAAAACAAAATGCACAGTAAAAAAGTGCAAAGCCCAATGCCCAATGTCCAAAGAGGTGCAAGAGTGAGAGGTGGAGAGCATTTGTTCATTTGAAAGGATTGCTCTATGTATGTAGCACAAAAAATGTATGACAAAACTCAAGTTCATGCTTACCAGAGCATTTTTTTTTGTTTTGCCAATGTCTCAGCTTTGCCCATCATACCCTTCTTACATTTAGTATACATAATTTCTTGGGGCAGATTTTTATTCCATTGGTTTTATACTATTTTATTCCCTTGGATTTTTTGGAGAATAAATAGCAAAATATTATAAAAAAAAAAAAAGTATTTAATTTTTCCTTACTCATTGTTTGCCTAATTTGCAAATCAACTGCACAGAAGATGAACAGAGGCATATAACATGTTTCACGCGCAAAAGGCGCTTAGTCATTATTTTATAACTAAGCGTCTGTGTGCATGAAACATGTTAAAAGTCTCTGCTCATCTCCTGTTCCATTGATTTTTTTGGAATCAATAAAAGAGGTTGCTTTGGAATATGTCAGTGTGTCACTATCCATTTTCCTGTAACAATGACAAGCTGTGCGAGCACCTGACTGCGGCAGGCAAGCAAGGACTAACCTGGAGAGACACATTATGGTTTATTGATAAATTAGCACAACGGTGACTTTTTCACAGGTTTGCAATTGCTAAAAATGTAAATAACGCTGTGTTTACTTGAGCATTTGATTAGATTATTTGCAATTTATGTTTAGATAAACTGACATGATTGTTGCAAACTAGGAATTCATTTTGTGAGGGCATATTTCATTATCTTTAGGAGCTGTTATGTAATCTATCTATCTATAGTATATGTTTATTTTTGTATTTTTTTTATTGTAATGATTTTTATTAATAATAATTCAAACAAGAACAATTTAAATAATACAGTGAAAAAGACATGGAAACACGGACGCAGCCGTGTTATGTAACAGAAGAATGCAGTATCACCCTAGGTTCACACTGGAGCGATTTGTCATGCGATTTGAGAGATTAAATCGCATGACAAGTCGCAACCTATTGGCGGCAATGGCACTGTTCCAATCGGTGCAACACCGATTTTGCGGCTCCGCACCGATTTGCAAAAGTAGTTCCTGCACTACTTTTGCAGATTTCAGGTGTGATTTCTATAGACATCTGTGTATGAAGCCAAACAAATGTCTATCAAGTAGCACCTGAAATCGCGCTGACCTTGCTACTTTGAAATCGCGCTACTTCAAGTAAAGTTGCACGATTTCAAAGTAGCATCAGTGTGAACCAGGGCTCAGATAGACACGATAACAGTAGAGTAACATCTTAATACATAGCTTGGATAAGGTAAGCATATCAAACGTTGAGAACCAAACAATTTAGAGCATATATTAGAGAGATCAACTTAGAGCATACAGTCTAGATTCATGATTTTTCCATGAATCCAGGCCGTAGGTCAAACCAGAATATTGAAACAATCAAAGTAAATAACAACATTCTAAATATAACTAAGGGAAAGTAAATGGGGAAGGAATGAAGAGAAGGGGTCTGCCGTTATATAAATGGATCAAGAGAATTAAATAAAGAGGAGGTTAGTCCCCCAAGGTGACGGATTTGTATTCATCAGATGAAAAAAAACTCAGCCAATCAGACCAAATATCCAAGAACCTTTTTTGAGTATCTCTCGCCTGATGTATCAACTCCTCCATCTCCATGTTTCTCATGGTGTGGTTAAACCAGTCAATTATTGAAGGGGGTTTGGTTGATTTCCAATTAGTTGGAATACACATCCTGGCAGCATTGATCAGATGCATTGCCAAGGATCGGTAGTAGCCATTTGGTAATGAGGGAGAATAATGTAATAAAAATTGAGTAGGGGTGAAATCCAGATTGAGAGAAGTTATATGGGATATATATTCGTGGACCTTTTTCCAATATGGTTGGATGTCTTTGCAGGACCACCAAATGTGCAAAAAGGAACCCGTCTCGCTATTGCATCTCCAGCACATTTTAGATACAGATTTATTAATCCTATGTAATTTAAGGGGGGTCATATACCACCTGGATAGAATCTTATAAGAATTTTCTTGTGCTTGGACATGAATAGATCCCTTGTGAATACATTTGTATATTTTTGTATTTTTTGCACTTTTTTTTTCTTAATTGGTCTGGATCTGGTCAGTAGACCCATAATTAGTAACACCCCCCCCCCCCCCATCCAGCTGTGCAGCAACAAATCACTTCTAATAGTGGTTTATTTCCGTCTGTAATTGGCCAGCAATAGATCACTGTAGCAGTGATGTATTTCTGGACAAAGCTGTAAATAGCTCTGTCCTAGCTTTTTATACTGACTTAAAGCGGAGGTTCACCCTGAAAACAACTTTATGCCATTAGATCCAGCGTACTGCTGACATCTGCAGTATGCTGTTTTTTTTATCTGTAATTACCGTTTTATCTTGTTTCTTATCCGTACTGTAAATACCGTATTTGCCGTTGTATAAGGCGACCAGGTGTATAAGACGACCCCCTACTTTTACAATTTTTTTTCAATATTTTTTGCCAGTACTCACTGTAGAAGACGACCCCCCTTCCGAGGCTTGCGACGCTGCATATTTCTACCTTCTGGAGCCATATTCTTCTTCCTACTTGCTGGAGCTGGAGCTGGAGCCAATCATGGTGAGCTATGTATTCTATTAATGAATACAAAGCCTGCTTGGATTGGCAGAGGCTGTAACATCATCAGCCGCACCTCTCTGACTCTCAAAGCCAATCCCAACAGGCTACTGTATGTAGCCTGCTCGGATTGGTAGAGGTTGTTACTCCTATCCGAGCAGGCTCTGTATTCATTTGAATACATTGCTCACTGGGATTGGCTAAGCGGTATATACTGTATGTAGCCGTAGCTACTTACAGTATTACCACACATCCAGCAGGCATGCAAGCAGCTGACCCGGCATATAAGACGACCCCTGCTTCTTGGGCAGTTTTTTTAAGTGAAAAAGGTAGTCTTATATACCAGCAAATACAGTACCTCCTAAACATGTACCGTTTACTGTAGATGCAGCCAGTGACATCACTAGCACATGCGCTCCAGCCACTCACAACCGGAAAGGAAGACTATGCACATTATGACATTGCCTTGCATGTTAAAAAAAAAAAAAAAGCCAGTGGTTTTATACCAGTTTAAAAAAAGTTTTGCTTAATTTCAAATGTTGTACATGGCAAGCTCTCATATGCAAGCATTGATTACATTTATCTCCTGTAGCCCTGCCATTAGCACGAGTACATTTAAATAAAAATCTTTATAAAATAGTACATTTTTTGAGGTTTCACAACATTAATCAATGCCCATTTATACTGCAGTACAAGTAGATATATCAGCATTACAATGTTAGGTTTAGTGGGACTATAATAGCTATGTCTAGTAGTAGCCAGTTACATGCCACCAACAGTTGTAAGTGATAAGTAATATTCAAAATGCCACTAAAACCTGCTGAAATAATATGCAGTTATTTCAATATTAACTTTGTTACTCACAATGTCCAGTAACATGGCAGCAGTTGTAGTAATCAATTATATATCAGCCATAGTAGTATTTTATTTACTAAGTTACGGTACTTTATATTTTTCTATGAAACATCATAAGTATATTGTAAACAGTCTTTAATATGTCATTGTTTTCCTTCCCTAGTGTTCTAACCTACTGAGTGAACAATTGAGCATATGTCTGTGCTAGGCAACTAGTTTGAAGTGGGGGTTCCGCAGGAATTAGTTTTTTTGCTTTTTATGTGCATCTGCCGCTCCTGATATACTTATTATTGTACTCACGTATCTCATATTCCTAGCCCTCCGCATGGACATTCTGTCGTAACAATAATTTATAAAAATTCTTTGCTGTCCGGTTCCATCTTGCTGATGTCCCAGCATTCATCGCTCTATCCCACGCATGTGCAGTGTTGAAGGTGAGCGGCGCCGTCAACACTACACGGTTGCCATCACAACGCCCGGCGTACTGAAAAGGCCACTCCCCGTTGTGACGACATGCACAATATCCACAGAATCTGCCTAATGACTCGTCTCCTGGGAAGCACGACGCTGTGCTCCCAAAAAACTTTGCGATCGAGTCCCAGACACTGGGGCGCTTGCTAACCTAATGACACGCCCACTCCCGCGGGAGGGATACCCGGAAGTGCCTGGTATTCCGAGGAGAATAAAGGTACTGTTATCGTTTAAGAAAATTTTAACAGCGGACTTTACATGTAGTAAGTGTGGCGCTCTTAATTAGATACATTCACTATTGAGGGTAAACCTCCGCTTTAATTTTGCTGTTCTTACATGCTGGCTGCAGCTTCTCTGTTGTGTCAAACAGTAAACAAGTGTATATTTTTCTTAAAGTGTACCTGTGCCCAGACTATGGGTATTAAATTATTTAGTCATTCTTAACAAGCAAAAAAAGAGTTTCAACCCTTTAGCTGTCATTGGCGTAACTATTACAGCAGCAACAGCACCAGCACCACAGCAGTTGGGAGTTTGTATATTTTCTCTTGACTGCTTTATTGTAGAAGTGATTTTAGAAGTGATTTTAGCTTGAACTTTTCTACATCTCCGCCACTGACTGCACCGCCTTTTGCCCTGAGCTCACATCCTGTGTGGAGACCTCCACGGAAGCAGTCTTTATTAAGAGCAGCTGGAGATCAGCAAACATCTGTTCACTGCTCACCTCTGGGTATTATGAACCTGGAAGTGCTCAGCTCTCAGCCCTTCTGGGTTCGTAGCTGTCAAACCCCACTCTGGGAGAGGTGCTAATGGCGCACAATCTCCACAGATTGCAGAGAGGATATTAAGGTTTTAATAGACCCATGGTGTCTCCTTCAAGAGATCCAGTCAATTGCAGTATCATACATGAGAACATTAATTTAAAAATGAAAGTTTAATAAAAATAATTAAAAAAATGCTATTTTAAAAAAAATCACTGCACCTATAGGTCAAGTGCATACACATAGGAAAATAATTGCAAAACATAATATTGTCGCAGTCGTCAGTGTGCGAGAAATTTATAGGGAACATCATAATTGTTAACTAAAAATTGATAAGCTGTAAAGGTTTTAAAGTACCCCGTATGGCAAGGTTTGACAAATTTGCTTGGAATCTAGGAGCCAGCTAAAAAAGTTAAGAGCCAGAACCCCCCCCCCCCCCCGCCCCGCTGAGCTTGCGCGCAGAAGCAAACACATACATGAGTAGTGCCCGCATATGTAAACGGTGTTCAAACCACACATGTGAGGTATCACCGCGATTGGTAGAGCGAGAGCATTAATTCTAGCTCTAGACCTCCTCTGTAACTCAAAACATGCAACCTGTAGAATTTTTTAAACGTCGCCTTTGGAGATTTTAAAGGGTAAACATTTTTTCGCCATTCCATGAGTGGAAGCAATTTTAGAGCGTGACATGTTGTGTATCAGTTTACTTGGCGTAACATTATCTTTCGCAATAATAAAAAATAAAAATTGGGCTAACTTTACTGTTTTCATTAAAAAAATGTGTATTTTTGTCCAAAAAATTGCGCTTGTAATACTGCTGCGCAAATACAGTGTGACAGAAAGTATTGCAATGGCCGCCATTTTATTCTCTAGGGTGTTAGAATAAAAAATATATATAATGTTTGGGGGCTCTAATTAGAGGGAAGGAGATGGCAGTGAAAACACTGGAGAAGCTCCATTAGCTCCATTAGCTGGTTTTACATGTCATGCCAACGGCCACCACAAGATGGCGACAGATCACAGAAGGAATCATAGGCCTGCAGAGGGCCGCAAAGCTGTGGCCTCAATTACCGGCCGGCGCGGCCCGACGCGATCGTGCAGCGGGGGAGGTGGGGGCGCACGGAGACACAGGTAATTGAGGCCATGGATTTGCGGCCTACTGCAGGCCTATGCTTCCTTCCCCGGGTGCCAGGTCGCTAATTCTAGTCACAATTGCGACTGGGCACCCAGATTTTGTCAAACCCTGCCCTATGGGCAATTTGGGTTACTGTAGTTTTTCACCTTGTTACACATTCATACCGTGTTTCCCCGAAAATAAGACACCGTCTTATATTTTTTTTCCCTCAAGAAATCACACTATGGCTTATTTTCGGGGGGTGTCTTATTTTTATTACAGAAAATAAAGGTTTCCTACCTGAACCACACTTGTACTTCTTAGCATTTCCTCTGTCCACCTGTAGACTGAGATTATCGTATTCTGCACGCCATTTTCGGATATCCAACTTCTTCTCTTTGCACTCATCTTGTCTGGCTGTACAGAAAGATAGGCCAGCAAAGCTGATGTGGAGCTAGGGGGGGGATCTCTTTTGGCTCAGTACGGTAGCAGCTTTTCCCCCTATCCCCTGGTGTTTGTGTGGGGTGAGAGAGGGGTTTGCTGGTCAGTGCTGGGAGAAGCTTTACAGCTTTACAGAGCGTTCTTCTCCTCACTTCAGGTCCTGAGCTCCGCACCAGTACAGTACCGTACGCCTATCACGTGTTGTTTACCGCTCCGCGCCGCTACGCATTCGACACGCCCATCACTACGTCTTATTTTCGGAGATTCGACACGCCATCGCTACGTCTTATTTTCGGAGATTCGACACGCCATCGCTACGTCTTATTTTCGGAGGGGTGTCTTATATTTCGATCTTGTGTCGAAATCCCGCTACGGCTTATTTTCGGAGTACGTCTTATTTTCGGGGAAACACGGTAGTTGCTTGCAGTTTTGAGGCTTAACATATTTGATATCTGTTTAGCCAACACAACTGCGTGTTTTATATTTTGCCAAAAATGTTTATTTATTTGTGTTTGTGTGCACTAATAATATTGTAGTTATATTCTTTGTAAATGTATTTTTTTACTACTATCTAAACTCAATAGTGAAAAAATAAGTGTCGCTAAATTGCACTTATGTGTATGGACCTCCAACCGAGTGCAAAGAAAAACCTAAAAATAAAATAAAAGAAAGACAACTTCATACGCGGTACACTTTAAAGTATCGCTATAAAGATTCAAAATATCAGTGTAACAATATCACCCTGTGACAAGTGAAATAAACTGCATTCAATAAAAAGGTCATATGCATAATGAAATTCATCCGAAAAGAAGGTTGATCCGGAGAAAACTTTTCTGATCTTCCAACATACCACTCAGTGCCAGTGATTCCACTTCCTTTGGATAACACACTTACCAGATATTTATGTCTTACACTCTCGTGCTTGGCAAAATCTCTTTAACCACTTGACCACTGGGCACTTAAACACCCTTAATAACCAGACCAATTTTCAGCTTTCGGTGCTCTCACATTTTGAATGACAATTACTCAGTCATACAACACTGTATCCATATGAAATTGTTGTCCTTTTTTTAACCACAAATGGAGCTTTCTTTTGGTGGTATTTGATCACTTCTGTTTTTTTTTTTTTTTTTTTATGCTATAAATGAAAAAAGAACAAATATTTTTTGCGCTATAAAAGAAAAACACTGAAAATTCTGTAAAAAAACATTTTTCTTTGTTTCTGTTATAAAATGTAGCAAATTTGTAATTTTTCTTCATAAATTTTGGCCAAAATGTATACTGCTACATGTATTTGATAAAAATAAGTACAAATTGGAGAATATTATTTGGTCTTTGTGAAAGTTATAGCGTCCACAAACTATGGTGCCAATATCTGAAAATAGTTTGGGGGTATTGCAGAGTATTGTGCAGGGGTATTTCAGAGTAATGTGCGGGGGTATTGCAGAGTATTGTGCGTGGGTATTGCAGAGTATTGTGCAGGGGGTATTGCAGAGTACTGCGCAGGGGGTATTGCACAGGGGTATTGCAGAGTATTGCACAGGGTATTGCAGGGATGGCTGAGCAGGGATGGCTGGAGTTGTGACTGAAATAGTCACAGATCCAGCCACAGTACTGCTGACACCTGCTGTCTCCTCTCACACTGTACCGATCGGTACAGAGAGAGGAGGAAGGAACCGGCGTCATCAAATAACGCCAGTTTGTTTACATGTGATCGCTCCGTCATTGGACGGAGCGATCACGTGGTAAATGGCCGCTATCAGCGGCCATTTACCACAATCCGTGATGCGGACCCGGCGGTCACGGACACTCCCATGCATAGACGTCCTCCCAGAATTAACAAACCGCCTTGTAGCCGTAATTCGGCTATGGGGCGATGATTAAGTGGTTAAACCACGCAGAGAGGGTTAGCTGATCTCCTTTATCCAGCCGCAAGCATGTAAATAGGATCTCTCCACATGTAAATAAAAAGTGCTCCAAATAGTGTAATATTGTAAAGCCAGTTGGATAAAACGCTATGTAAAAAACTTCAACCATTACACTCACATCACATCACTTCAAAGCCAGCAAGTGAAATCACAGCAACAACTCTTGGAGAAAACAGCTGTAGTAGTGTATAGTGTGGTCACGGCGGAAACCCGAGGTGTACAGCTTAGATATCACTCTCACCCGCTCCTCTAACTCGAACCGTAACTCTCTGATCTGGTGTACAGCGTAAAGTGCTTACAGATGATTGCCGTTTAGCCATGCCCCGACATGTTTCGTCATACAGACTTATTCATGGGTTCTATATTCTATATATACAGCTATATTCTTTACTAAAAGTATAGATTTCATAAATAATTGTTTGACTTAAAAAATTGCAATTGCCCCCGGAGCTGTGGTGGCTCAACGTGATTGGCACTGCGCTGACAAGCCGTTCACCTCTGCAGCCAAGGGTTCGGATCCCGGTCTCGGCTACATGTGAATTGAGTTTGGTGGTCTCAGCCCGGCTCCCGGTGGGTGTGCTATGCAAGGTACGCCTGTGCTTAGTACGCCCACCCCCCCCCCCCCACAAAACCACCACACTTGCACGCACACAAAAAATTGGTTTAATACGCACGCACTTTGGCCATGCGGTCTCCTAAAGAGAGGCGAAGGACCTACGGGGCTGGCTTGGTGGGTCAGGCCCCCTCACTCCCTCATAGGGGGAGTCCCTCTGCCCCGATGGGGTCCTGTTGGGCCCCAGTTGGGCTCCCAAGTGGAGCAGGTAGGGCGGGGTGAGTGGGAGGCCCCCCCTCACACCCGCCATTGCCACCGGGGGCATGGAGAAGGATGGCGATTGCCTCCGGGGGGAGGGTCTGCCTACTCCCAACTCCTGCAGTCCGGCTCCTCTCTCTCGAGTTCACGCACAAAATACACTTTAAAAGAAAAAAAAAATATAGCAATTGCCTACATTTTATTGTGTTACATAGTTACAGAGGTATATAGTTAGTCAGGTTGAAAAAAGACATCTAGTTCAACCAAAATAAATAAATAAATAAAATCCCATATACACAATCCTTCACACACAGTTGATCCAGAGAAAGGTGAAAAACCCCAGCAAAGCGTGCTCCAATTTGCTACAGCAGGGAAAAAAAAAATCCTTCTTGATCCCCCGAGAGGCAATCGGATTTCCCCTGGATCAACTATACCTATACATGTTAGTACCCAGTTATAGTATGTGCATTTAGAAAATAATCCAGGTCTCTTTTAAAGCAAAAAAAAATTCTATAGGTTGCATTTTTTGAGTTGCAGATGGGGTCTAGGGCTATAATTATTGTTCTCGCTCTAACGATTGCGGCGATACCTCACTTGTGTGGTTTGAACACTGTTTTCATATGCGGGCACACATATGCTTTTGCTTCTGCGCGCGAGCTCGTCGGGACGGGGCGCTTTAAAATATATATTTTTTTTTTATTATTATTATTTTTTACACTGGAAAAAATTAAAATACATAAATTGATCACTTTTATTCCTATTACAAGGAATGTAAACATCCCTTGTAATAGAAAAAAAGCATGACAGGTCCTCTTAAATATGAGATCTGGGGTCAAAAAGACCTCAGATCTCATATTTAGACTAAAATGCAAAAAAAAATTTTTAAAATTGAAACTATCATTTTTTTCAAAATACAAAGACGCTGGGCGGGACTGATGTTTTGACGTCACTTCCGCCCAGCAGAGCTATGGGGACGGATAAGGGACATATTTCCCTCACTCGCATACCCACACAGCAGACGAACGGACCTGATCTCCTCCGCCGTTACCGACGGCTCCAGTAAGCGGCGGAGGGCGTGGGAGAGCGGCGGGAGCACCTCTCCCGCCGCTGATAACAGTGATCTTGCGGTGAATCCGCCGCGGAGACCGCCATTATCTTTTACAGGACTGCTAGCACTAAAGATGGATATCTCGGTTGTGGCAGCAGCTGCTGCCGTTACCGAGATATCCATCTTTAAATTACCGCCGTAAAAAGACGTAAGGCGGTCGGGAAGTGGTTAAAGTAAATAACTCAACAACAAGTTCACTATATGGACCACTCATGTATTTGTACATGTTGATCATATCCCCCCTTAATCTCCTCTTCTCAAGAGGGAATAGATTCAGTTCCTCTAATCTTTCCTCATAGATGAACTTCTCCATGCCTCTTATCAGTTTGGTTGCCCTTCTCCACTTCCCTGATATTTTGAGAACTTGTGCCCAAAACTGAACTGCATATTCCAGATAAGGTCTTACTAATGATTTGTAGATGGGCAATATAATATCTCTCTCTCTGGAGTTCATACCTCTCCTAATACAAGAAAGGACTTTGCTCGCTTTGGAAACCGCAGCTTGGCATTTGATGCTATTATTGAGCTTATGATCTACCAAAACTCCCTAGATCCTTCTTCACCATTAATTCCCCCAGTTGTACTCCCCCTAGTTTGTATGATGCATGCATACTCTTAGCTCCCAAGTGCATAACTTTACATTTATCAAACCTCATTTGCCACTTAGTTGCCCAATTAGACAGTGCATTTAGAGCGTGACTCCTGTGAACGAACCCGGAAGGAACCCATGCATTCCATGGGCTGGAGAGGAACCAGGAAGTAGCAGAACTGTTACACTCATATCATTTTTTGCTTGTTATTACTTGCTTTCTGGTACATTTGACTTGTAAGGGGTTTTCAGGTGGCATTAAACTTTTTATGCAGTACTATTCTATGTGGACATCTCATTTCTTCACATATGGCTGCCGGACCCCTACATTAAGCAACAAATCTGGGTGGAGTATGCAGTTTAAACGGTGGAAGATAAGAGTGATTTAAGGCGTATTTGACTAACATTGTGGTGAGTGCATCCCCAAAAGGGAAAACCCCCCCCACATGGTGAAGATCATTTTGGTGGAAGGTGCACTGTGTAAAGATCGAGCTTATTGTCAATCACACAATTTTACCTCCTCTGCACTACTGTTGTTTCCTGTATGAACACTATACGGAAGTTTGATTGAAGCGCTGCTACATTATTATTGTGGAATCACTGTGATTTGGAGTGTTTTTAATATTGTATGTTTTCAGTTCATTGAGGTCGGCTTGTAAATTGGAGACACCCTGTAAGGACGTTATTCCACTGCATAGCTTAGTGTCACCTGCCAAGACAGAAATGTCACTTTTAATCCCAGACCCAATATCATTTATAATGATTTTAAAAAGTAAGGGTCCCAGCACTGAACCTTGCGGTACATCCAGGGCCGGCCCTATGATGGGACCGGGTGGTACCATGGGTACCAGGCGGCACTTTTAGGGGAGCGGCATTCTGCCAGCCCGTTCCGCCCGCTGCCTGTGAGGACACTCCCAGCAGAAGCAGTCAGCGAGTGAGAAGGGCAGGCGCCGCTGCCTCTCAGGAGCCCGGCGCCCAGAGGCGGCTCTTTAATTAGGCAAATTAGGCGATCGCCTTAGGCCTCGCCCACAGAAAGGGCCTCACGATTGCCTAATTTGCCTTTCCTTTGTGGGACTCGCAAAAGGTGGGGTGAGCAGAAGGCGGGCAGGCTCCACATAGCCGCAGACTGAGCAAAGCCAGCGCCGCGATCCGCGGCGGCGGACGAGGGAGAACACTTACGATTGATCATGGATGGAGGTGAGATGGGCATGGCTCAGGCTGCCTGCGTCCAATAGCAGGCTCCACTGCCGCGGTGCCGTCCTCCTAGCTTTTCCCCTAAAGTTTGCGATGGTGGCCCCAGTGCATGGTGGGAGTTGTAGTTCCCCCACAGAGCACAGGCACACAGACTTCAATTTGGCCCTCTGGTGCCTGTGCTCTGCAGAGACTACAACTCCCAGATTGCACTGCAGGGCAGAGAGAGAGGGAGAGAGCTTTGGTTCTCCTGCTGCCTTAGTAGGGGAACAACGTCACAGAAGCGAGGAGCAGGAGCAGGTAGTGTCTCTAACTAATATATATATGACACTACAACAATGCACCCCCAAGTCAAAGACCATATTATCTCTGCTTTAGGTCATATTATGAATTCTTAGAGGAGTTTCTTCATTCATGGCAAAGTGTTTCTTTTCTCAAATTAATCATTTCAAAATGTTGACCTATTTGTTCATGTATCATTGACAAGACAGTTTTATTTTCCCACATTGTACTTTTACTTGTCATCTGCTTTACTAAGGTTTTGGTTTGCCTTTTCCTGGCGTTTGATGGTCGCAGTGACAGCGGTTGATAGGCACAGTGGCAGCATTACATGAGGCACAGTGGCAGTATTTGATGGGCACATTGAGGCTCCATTTGATGGGCAGAGTGACGGCGTTTGGGGCACAATGGCAGCATTTTATGGGGCACAGTAGTAGCATTAGATGGGGCACAGCGAGGCTCCATTTGATGGGCACAGCGGCAGCATTTGATTGGGCACAGTGGCGGCATTTGATTGGGCACAGTGGCTGCATTTAATGGACACAGTGGCGGCATTTAATGGACACAGTGGCGGCATTTGATGGGCACAGTGGCTGCATTTGATAGGGCACTGTGGCTGCATTTGATGGGGCACTGTGGCAGCATTAGATGGGGCATAGTGGCAGCATTAGATGGGCACAGTGAGGCTCCATTTGATGGGCACAGTGGCAGCATTTTATGGGGCACAGTGGCTGCATTTGATAGGGCAAAGTGGCTGCGTGTGATGGGGCACAGTGGCAGCATTTGATGGGGCACAGTGGAAGTATTTGATGGGCACAGTGAGGCTGCAATTAAAGGGCAAATTGGCGGCGTTTGGGGCACAGTGGCAGCATTTTATGTGGCACAGTTGCAGCATTAGATGGGGCACAGTGACAGTATTTGATGGGCACAGTGAGGCTCCATTTCATGGGGCACAGTGGTTGCGTTTGATGGGGCACAGTGGTTGTGTTTGATGGGGCACAGTGGCAGCATTTGATGGGGCACAGTGGAAGTATTTGATGGGGCACAGTGAGGCTACTTTTAAAGGACAAAGTGGCGACATTTGATAGGGCACAGTGGCTGCATTTAATAGGGCACAGTGGCTGTGTTTGATGTGGCACAGTGACAGCATTTGATGGGGCACAGTGGCAGCATTTGATGGGGCACAGTGGAAGTATTTGATGGGCACAGTGAGGTTGCATTTAAAGGGCAAAGTGGCGGCATTTGGAGAACAGTGGCAGCATTTTTATGTGGCACTGTTGCAGCATTAGATGGGGCACAGTGGCAGTATTTGATGGGCACAGTGAGGCTCCATTTTATGGGGCACAGTGGCTGCATTTGATAGGGCACATTGGCTGCATTTGATAGGGCACAGTGGCTGCATTTGATAGGGCACAGTGGCTGCGTTTGATAGGGCACAGTGGCTGCGTTTGATGTGGCACAGTGGCAGCATTTGATGGGGCACAGTGGCAGCATTTGATGGGGCACAGTGGCAGCATTTGATGGGGCACAGTGGCAACGTTTGATGGGCACAGTGGCTGTGTTTTGTGGGCACAGTGGCTGCGTTTGAATGGGCACAGCAGCTGCGTTTTAAGGGCACAGCAGCTGCGTTTGATGGGCACGACGGCTGCGTTTGATGGGCACAGGGAGGCTGCAATCATATCGCCTTTTGGCAGCCCCTCCCTGTAGGCGATCGCCTGGGACACGTGACAGGTCCCAGGCAATCGCCTCTCCAACCAAATAGCGCAGCGAGTGCCCGGCCGTGAAGCCGAAAGCTGTCATGGCCGGGTGCCCACAGTAACAATGAGGACGCTGGCCGGAGGGGGGGCGGAGAAGTGGAACTCCAGCTGGCGCGTTGCTGGAACGTGGAGCAGGTGAGTGCATGTTTATTAAAAGCCAGCAGCTACACTTTTTGTAGCTGCTGACTTTTAATAACAATTAAAAATGCCTGGAACACCCCTTTAAGGCTGTTAACATATGCATTTATGCCATTCATTTTATTGCATATTGTTTTCCCCATTATGGGCGTGAGTGGGGCCTCATGTCTAATTTTTGCCTAAGGCCTCAAAAAGTATAGAGCCGCCTCTGCCGGCGCCGCTCTGTACATGTCATGTGCGACAGTGCGGGACGGGACAGATCGTATGGCGCGGCGGACATGAGGGTATGTGAAGGATTCGCCTTATCGCCTAGACTAAAGCCATAGCTCCTGGTCACATGTGGATGCAGGCAGGGCAGTCTGTGTCTGTGGATAATCATACCTGCCCTGCATGCTCCAGAGTCCTAACTCGTGCTGTGTGTCATTGTCTTCTGAGGTCTGTTTCTCATCTGCTCTGTCAGTCTCTCTCCTGCCCCTCTCTCTCTCTCTCGCCTCTCTCTCGCCCCTCTCTCTTGCCTCTCTCTCTCTCTCCTGCCCCTCTCTCTCTCCTGCCTCTCTCTCTCTCTCCTGCCCTTCCCTCTCTCCTGCCCCTCTCTCTCTCTCTCTCTCCTGCACCTCTCCTTCTCCTGCCCCTCTCTCTCTCCTGCCCCTCTCTCTCTCCTGCCCCCCCTCTCTCTCTCTCCTGCCCCCCCTCTCTCTCTCTCCTGCCCCTCTCTCCCTCTCTCTCCTGCCCCCATCTCTCTCCTGCCCCCTCTCTCTCTCCTCTCTCTCTCCTGCCCCCTCTCTCTCTCTCTCTCCTGCCCCTCTCTCTCTCCGGCCCCCATCTCTCTCTCCTGCCCCCATCTCTCTCTCCTGCCCATCTCTCTCTCCTGACCCTCTCTCTCTCTCTCTCCTGCCCCCCTCTCTCTCTCCTGCCCCTCTCTCTCTCTCCTGACCCTCTCTCTCTCCTGACCCTCTCTCTCCTGACCCCCTCTCTCTCTCCTGCCCCCTCTCTCTCTCCTGACCCCCCCTTTCTCTCTCTCTCTCTTTTTTTTTTGGTGGGCGTGATTTATTTGGCGGGGGGGGTGGGGGGCAGCATTTCATTCTTGGTGCCAGGCAGCACAATGTCTTGGGCCGGCACTGGGTACATCACTGATAACCTTAGACCATTCAGAGTTAAGCCCCATACACACTATCAGTTTTCTTGCAGGTTTTTCTCTTCAGGTTTACCAAAACCATCTAATATGAGGTCAAACCTTAAGAGTTTCAATTCGTATGCAATCAGGCAGTCCCTTGCACTACAGGGTTTTGGTAAACCTGAAGAGAAAAACCTGCAAGAAAAATGGTAGTGTGTATGGGGCTTAAGAGTCAATAACCTCTCTGAATTCTGACTTTTAGACAGTTTCCTAGCCATTTACAAATTGATATTTCCAAGCATGTAGACTTTACCTTACACATGAGCCGTGTGTGGGGAACTGTGTCAAACGTTTTTGCAAAATCCAAGTATACCACGTCCACAGCCACCCCTCTGTCCAAGGTTTCCCTTACATCCTCATAAAAAAAATTCAGGTTTGTTTGACAACTTCTGTCTTTTATGAATCCATGCTGTCTGTTCATTAAAATATTTTTTTCCATCAAGAAGTCGTCCATGTGGTCTCCAGTATCTTCCCAACTATAGAAGTTAAACAGATCTATAGTTACTATTGGGTCTCTGCCTTTAGTAAAATATGTTTTGTGGCTTAGGTAATCTTTAGACTTAAAAAAAAACACTTTACAGTGTATACTTTTATTTTTTTAAATGCCTCCAACAGCAAAAGAGTTAAAACAGGCTATCTCAAATCTCCCTCTAAATGCTTTATAAAAAAAGAAGGAGGCGATTCTACCTTATATCAGAGTGTCTCCCAGCGCTCACGTGACTCCTCTGCTCTCTCCTCTCTCCGTCTGATAGTTTCAGTGGGTGGGGCCGAGCAATCCCGCTGATGTCAGCCGGGGGGGAGGGGGGAAGAGGAGGAGAGAGCCAAGGAGTCATGTGAGCGGCAGGAGACCCTCTGAAAACAGGTAAAGTCTGCTCTTTTTTATAAATCACAGGCACTAGAAAACATGTTCTTATCTAACAGAGGGGATAATATAAACTTAACATAGTTTTAGAGCATCGGGGAGGGGAGCAAAACGACGCTGGTACCAGCTGATAGGCAGGGAGGGGAGGGGGGAGCAGGCAGAGGAGTGCTGCATATAGCAGCAGATGATGGAGGCACGTTAACTGACCATGGTATCAGGGCTCAGCAGCCATGATACACCATGGTCAGTTTACAGAGGGGAGGGCAGCACCAGGCAGGATCAGCCAGGTATTTCAGGTGATACAGTGGGCAAAATTACACAGCAAAAGCACTGTGCTGTATAACATGCTTTATGAAACAGGATCCATTTTTGTTTTTAGGGTAACAAACACTTTAATTGAACAAGCTGAAGTTAGAAGCTGATTGGCTACCATGCACAGCTGCACCAGATTCTGAGTGCACCAGTTTGAGTAAATCTCCCCCTCAACCCTTTGGGTTGCTGGAAAAGGTTAAAACTGTCAGTTAGCAAAATATTTAGCATTCATTTTTGTGGTATTGCTTTCATATTATAGTACTAGGTTATGATCATTTCTGTTCAACATAAAGCTCAGGCAGGAGACAGGAATGACTTACAACCTGACATGCTGAGCCTGACACTTCTGCTCTGACAGGTGGAGATTACCAGTAAATGTTGAAAATCAAGTAATCTGTGAGAGGCAAGGCAGTGTTATGCTAAGATTTTTCTTAAAACATGATTTTCAAAAGGAACATAGCATCACACTAATGAAGACTAAAGTGTTTTATTCTATTTGTTCAGGATGTGCAGGAAGTCTAGATGTCACATTTACAAAATATCAGACTGAGTTACTTCCGAACTAAAATGCTGAAAAGCGACCAGCCTTGAATGTAACAAGTGCAACATTTTTACTTGTTGCTCATTCTGCTGTAAAGCAGTGCAGCCATTCCTGATACATTTGATGATTTACTTCAGCCTTAGACAGTCTATTTCACAGGCATATACTCCACTTCTCCCAGTACTGCGTCTTAATTGTCAGGTCATGCTGAGCCACCAGGATTGTACTGTTCAGATGTCAGAGATCTCTTTTATGTGCTCTGAAGCTATATATGGATCTGGCTAAAAATCCCTATAATAAGTCATCACCTATTCTCCTGTGTAACTAAACTCCATTCTCCAGAGTTTTTCTGCTGTGTATTTTAAATCCGCACATTACTAGAAATATGAAATATAAATTTAAAGCTGGACTCTTGGCAGAAATAGTATTCTATTAATAATTAGTTTATACATAACCTTCCCCCTATATCTTGCTGTTATGCAATGCAGTCACCCAACCACAGATTAATTCTGCATAACAAGGGAATATTCTTCCCTACCTCTGTTTCATAATACCAGTGGCTGCAATGCCTGCTCTTTCCATTGCCAGGGGCAGACTGTCCGAGGGCCCCAAGCCACTAGGGGGCCCGTCAGGGTTGCCAGCCACAGTAAAAGCAGGGACAGTATGTAAAAATCTGTTTTTTTTTTTTTAAATCCCAAGATTATAGCTGCCCCGCCTCTCCAGTACCTTTTCAGTGTGTGTGTATTTTGTGTGTCTGTGTGTGTATACTGTGTATGCATACTGTATGTGTGTGGGTGTATTCTGTGTGGCCCTATAATCTATTGCCTGAGGGCCCCATAATCTCCAATTGCCCAGGGGCTCCATAATCTCCTATTGCCCGGGGGCCCCATGAGCTGTCAGTCCACCCCTGTCCATGGCCATTGGTTTTAGAACATCCCCAGCTCTGACACGCCCACTAACACCATTAACGTCTATCCGCGTCATTTGATGGGCCAGTCAGGAGATTCTTAGTCGACCCTGCCCAGCAAGCTTTAGATTGGCCACATATCTGCTCACAATCCTGCCCCCAATCATGCACATCCACTACTACAATTACAACTGCTTGATGAGAATTCTAGTTCTTTCACGCGTTGGTGCCCTCTAGGTGCTCAGTCATAGCAGCACTTGCCGGGATGTCACAGAGCTAAAAAGGTAAAAAAAAATGTTTTAATTCCAACAACTTAGTATAAAAGGGCGGTACAGTAAAATAACATGTAAGGTATAACACAGAAACAATACACGCATATCGATCAATGTTGGATCCCTGTACAAGAACATGAAGGGGGTGAATAATATTTAAAAAACAAAGGAATAAACAAACAGATAAACAAGCTTATACTGGAGGTACATCAGTTGCGTCAAATGTATGGCTAAGGAGAAGTCATTAAGTCTTTGAAATAGGATTATCCAACCATAATGCCCAGTTTTTCTTGAAGGTACTTTTTTTTAATAAACTTTAAATTAGATAATATAAAAATGTTAAATGTTTATAAGGTACCGTATATACTCGAGTATAAGCCGACCCAAGTATTATGGTCGGCTTATACTTATATTAATGTCGGACAAGAGGATAAACGAATGTCCGTGATAGGCGGTGCACTAAACACAGTGGGCCAGATTCTCTAATATTTTCGGCGGCGTGCACCAGTAAACGCCGCCGCTGCGTACTGGAGCAAGTGTTTATTCTCTAAGCTGCTCCGGGTTTCGCCTGCGTCGCGTAAACGCGCACAAACCCGCGCAACAAATGGGGCGGCTTGTATTTAAATTAAGCGCGCACCCGGTCGAGAACTGCGCAGGCCGGCCGGGGAAAAAGCCCAGTGACTTCCAGCTCACGTCGGAAAGCGTCGTTGAAACCGACGTCAAAACGACGTGGCCATTTACCAAGTCCCTATTCGCGAACGTTAGTAAAACAACGTGACGGAAAAAGCCGACGCTCCCGACGCCATACTTAACATGCGTCCGAGGGACACGACGGCATGCGGGACCTCGTAAGGTTACTCCATAGAAGCTGGGGTAACCTTACGATTCGTAAACAGACGCGACGAGGGGCGGCGTAAAAGGAGGAATCGCGACTTTTTTGCATATGCAAATGAAAAAACAATAAAGGCCACCTGGCCGGAGTTGTCATTACATCTACGTCCGAAAGTGAATTGTATTACTTGTCAGATGTAGAAGCACTATGCAAAAGTATGCTCAGCATCACTTGCATAGTACACAAAAAAAAAGGCGATCAGGGGTATCTGAGATACTCCGTCGTAACGCCTCTGAGAATCTGGCCCAGTGTCTGCTGGGAAACACAGAACAGAACGAGGAGGAGGCATGACTTTTCCAGAATGGCCACCCGCCGTCTGACTCTGCAGTGCACCAAAATCAGATAAACAGAACGAGGAGGAGGCGCGACTTTTCCTCAATGGCTGGCCGCCGTCTGACTCTGCACCATATTCAGGTACACAGTCAGGAGTATAGACTCGAATAAGCCTAGGGGGGGCATTTTGAGGCTAAAAGAAAGGACTGAAAATCTCGGCTTATACTCAAGTATATACGGTATATATTTAAGGGAATTTGTGGTGCAATTTCACCAGTATCTTGAGTTCAGCTTTAACCTTGTTCATTTTTTTTTTTTACTTTAATGGGTTTAAAAGTGTTTTATTACATCTTATTTTTCTTCTTCCCTTTGCTTATCCCCTAATTTTTCTTACTTCACACGGAAAAATAAAACCAGCAGTGTCCCCTTATATCATATCTTGCTTTATTCTTTTCAGTTCTGCATTGACTTTATGATTTTCTGACTGTACCACATAGTACGACCTCAGTCATCTTCATCCTGCCCACTAGTCTTCTGTTCTTATTCTATCTCTGATGGAACGACATACCTGGATAATACTTTTTCACAGTTGTCTGAGTGCTGTTTGTTATTGACATGGGCTAATTTGATCGCCTGAAAGTTCATGTTATATTCTTGGTTGTATACCTTATGTCCCAAAGGGAGATAGATAGTATAGTGCTATGGAACTGTTTACCCTGACTTACCTTGTTTACCCTGTTTACTACTGCAAAAACTTTTAAGGACTGAATGATGCTAGCCCTGTCTAGCTGTCCTTTTACTGAACTACGGAATCTCTTCATCTCCACAACATAGGGACTAATTGTTCTATAGTCCAGTTATTTTTTGTTTTTATTGAACAGATATGACAAAACTCTATTAAAAGAGAATACATAATAAAAAGGGCCCAACAGGTGTAAAATAATGTCCATAATATAACCAAATAATTATTATTTTACACCTGTTGCGCCCTTTTTATAAATGTTTCACTGTTTATTAGTTATTTACAAATTTTTGGAGCTGCACTCTTTGTAATTAGTATTTATGTTATTGGTGCCGTATCCTATTTTTTCCATTACTTACTATTAAAAGAGAAGTTTGTTTGTTTTTTTCTTTTTTAAATCATACCTACCTAGGTTGATGTAGCATCGGACAGATATTTTCTGCCGGCTCTAAGAATGAGAATCGAGCAATCAAAGGCCACGTACACACGGAGGGACATGTCCGCTGAAACTGTCCGACGGACCGTTTCCAGCGGACATGTCTCCTCCAGATTTTCATCCGACGGCGTGTACACACCATCGGATCAAAATCCCTGCCAGCAGACAGCGCGGTGACGTGGCGGTGACGTTGACGCCGCCACATCACCGCACCAGGAAGTAAAAAACTTCCACGCATGAGTCGCATCCATTCGACGCTTGTGCGGGCACATATGTCCGCTGGTTAGTGTACTAACCAGCGGACATATCCGACGTACATCTCTCCGGCGGACAAATTTTAAAGCATGCTTTAATATTTGTCCACCGGTCAGACATGTCCGCTAGCCCGTACACACGATCGGATTTGTCTGCTGAAACGGTCCGTCGGACCAGTTTCAGCAGACAAATTTGATCGTGTGTATGCGGCCAAAGACTGCTGATTGTTCGATTCTCAGTGCTCCATGAGCAGAAAGCTGGTTACTGTAATGCCACGTACACACGATCAGTTCATCTGGTGAAAACGGATGGATGAATTTTTTCATCAGATACCCAATGAAGCTGACTTTCATCAGTCTTGCCTACACAACATCAGTTAAAAATCCAATCGTGTCCAACGCGGTGACGTAAAACACAACAACGTGCAGAGAAAATTAAGTTCAATGCTTCCGAGCATGCGTCAACTTGATTCTGAGCATGCGTCGACTTGATTCTGAGCATGCATGGATTTTTGACCAATGGATTTCCCCACAGACGATCGTTTTTTTTCTATTGTTTTTTTAACCATCAGAAAATTTTAAAACAGGTTCTATTTTTTTTTCACAGATGGGAAAAAAAACGATGGGGCCCACACATCAGACCGTTTTCATCAGACGAACCGATCGTGTGTACAGGGCATTAGTCGTTGTTGTCTGCTCCACATGCTTACTGGAGTGCTTGGTTGTGGAGGGGGCAGGATTTGCTGGCTCTTACCTGCACAATTAGAAGCTGAGCCAGGTGCCGATCCATGCTTCTGGGTGGATCCCGGCCATATGGTCGCGATCGTTCCCCAACTGTCCCCAATCTTGACTTGTATGCTGAAAACATGTCACATGAGTACAGAACGTAGTGCACTCCTGTGGTTTACGGGAGAAGTACTGCCAAACAAGCTTTGGCTGTATTTCTCCTTTAATGGTATATTTTCCAGACCAAAAGAGAGCAAATAAGAAGAATTAGGGTTTTACACAATTGCAATGCTGGCCAGTAGGTTTTTCTTTTGTGCATGCGCAGACAATCTTTATTCCTATGAAGAGGCCATTTATTATGTGTCCCAATTGTGGATGTTCTCTCTGTAGGAATAAATTAAGGTCCCCCATATGCACAGAAGCATATGCTGCACAGCTGAGAGAGTTTGAAAAAGCAGCTGTGTGGCTCCCAGTGGGGCGCACCGGGAGGAACTGACATTTGGGGAAGATTACTAGAAGTACAGTTATCTTCTATCTATGTAACACAGATGTGGCAGAGGTTTAAAATACGTTTTTCTATTAAGTGCTGGAAAATAATACAGGTGTAGAAATATATAGAGATATATTTATACTGCGATTGTGGAGGTATGGAAGTAGCCAGGTAAAGAAGATGACTGTCAGAATAAAGATAGCCCCACTCAGCAGGCAGGCCGTATCCCTTGAGTCAGTTTAAATGCTCCATTTTCATGCTTGACTGGAGAATAAATGTAATAGGTACATACATACAAACCACATCCCATACCACTGCCATATTTGGCCCGACTGAGGCAATCCAATATTTTTTCTTTTTATTGTTACATTTTTGCAGTTCAGAGAAAGGGTAAAATTTTGCTAGTACAAACCAAATCCTAAAAATACATCTTGATACATGATGATCATTTTCCCAATCGATAAGTTTTTTTTTTTTTTTGTAATGTTAGCATCTGGTATGAGGTATTCTTTTAAAGCTCTTTTAAAATACTCTACACTGCAAGGGTTAAATGCTTGTTAACTCTGAAGCCTCGTACACACAACCGGTTTTCTCAGCAAAAAACAGCAAGAAAACGGCTTTGTGTGTACGAGGATTTTTTCTCGTCGAGATTCTTGTTGGCTCGTTTCCCGATGAGAAACCAGAGAGTGTGTATACTTACCTGTCGTCATGGAAACCCGCGAATGCTCAAAATGTCTTTGACGCATGCGTGGTAGCTTCCACTGCATGGGTAGGGTGAAGCAAAATGGAGGCTACGGCTTTGAATGTGAGGAGGCCATGCTAGGCGATGACGTCACTGCGTTCTTGCCTTTCAAGAGAACTGTGGTTCTTTTGAAATGTCAGTGTGTGCACTCGGGCGGCTAGAGAGCTAAAGAGCTTTTCCTGATGAGATTGTTGCCTGTGTGTACGCCTAAGGGTGAAGGAAAAATCTGTAGAATTTTCCTTATTTCTTGCTCCCCGGCCACCAGAACTCTTTTCCCCTCTCCGGTGCTCCAGGTTGTGGGGGGGGGGGGGCCTCGCCGCCATCACCTGCAATTAGGGTTGCCACCTGTCCAGGATTCACCCGGACAGTTTGGGTTTGGAATCATGCGTTCGGGTTTCAGACTGCCTGAAACCCGGACACATTATTTAGACTGGACTATGGGTTGCTGGCTGCAGTTATCTAAGCTGAGAGCGTCTGTTGCTCTTTCACACTGCCTAAAACTAACATTAACAAACCCCTGCCCCCCCTCCCCCAATACACACAGATAGGAGAGGAGAGAGAGCTCAGTCTGCACCTCTTCCCTCCACCCTTTTTCTCTCCTGCCTCTGAGTGAGTACACTAAAGTAAATCAGGATTCTTAGAGCACCCCTTACATCAGAGTTCCCCTTTACACTAGAGGCCCCTTACATCAGAGTCCTCTCCATACATCAGAATTCTTAGTGTTCCCACTTAAACCAGGGTTCCCAGAGCATCCCTTATGTTAGAGTCCCCAGAATTCTCCCTTTCATCAGAGTCTGTAGAGTCCCCCCTTACAGTATTTCCCCTTACATCATAGTCCTCTCTGTATATCAGAGTTCCCCCTTAAATCAGGTTTCCCAGAGCACCCCTTATGTTAGAGGCCCCAGAGTTCTCCCTTACATAAGAGTTTGCAGAGCCCCCTTACATTGAAAGGAAACTCTGCAAGTTCAGATGTAAAAGGGGACTCTGCGGATCCAGATGTAAAGGGGGACTTTGTGGACTCTGATGTAAAGGGGGACTCTTGTTATTAAATTCATATGATTAGAAATGTTATTTAATAGCAAAATCTATGTATAGTTTGTACTATAAAAAAAATTGCTGCGCACTACTAAAGTGTTCGGGTTTCACTTGAAGAAAAGGTGGCAACCCTACCTGCAATGCAGGACCTATAGATCATCTTCAACCCTGGTTCTGAGTGTCAAACAATGCAAAGTGGTGTTGTGCAGTCCACTAAAGCTGCAGTAACACATACTGGAGCATTTGAAGGCACACTGTATTGTACAGAATGATGTTTAAATAGTCTGCAGTCTGCTCGGGGGCAGGATTATCATTGGCCTCGTCTGACACCTGTCACTGGGCTGTGAAGAAATTACATAGCCAGATCATAATTTTGAAGCTATAAATAGTAATACAAATCTGACAGAGCATTTAACCTTTCTTAACTCTATTCAAAGAAAAAATAATGTTTAGGCCTTGATTCGTACTGCAAGGCAAGAACAGTGATCATATTGAGGGTGCAGCATGTTATAGCTTGTCAGTTTTTATCCTATCATAGCCACATTGATAGGAGTCCATTCAGTACATTTTGTTTGCTGGCTATGTCTAGTGGCATAAAAGCTAAATTAAAGCGGATTTCCACCCAAAAATTGAACTCCTGCTTTAAGTACTGGTGACCACCTGACATGCCACATTTGGCATGTAATTTTTTTTGAGGGGGGGAGCAGGTTCCCAGTTTTGAAAGGCACGCAGCTCCCACTTCCTCCCCTAGCACCTCGGTGCCAGAAGAAAGTTCACCTCTTCTCCCTCCCTTCCTGCAATGTTCTGGGACATGTCGCAGGTCCCAGAAGATTGCCCGGCTATTCACAACGCACAGCGTGGCTCACGCATGCGCAGTGCGCACTTAGCTGTGTAGACACAGCTGGGCACCCACAGTTACAATGTCGGCGCCGCGAAGAGGAGGGGGAGAGGAGTGAGGCTTCATGTGCCCGCATCGTTGGACCGTGGGACAGGTGAATGTATGTTTATTAACCACTCACCTACCAGCCACCGTCAATTAACAGCGGCACAGTAGCTCAATTGTTCTGACAGGATGCCATATGACGTCCTCGTCTTTTAAAGCCGCTAGGTGGCGCGCGCGCTAACCCACCGCGTTACTAAGAAAATAATGCGTGAAACGTGATGGCCGCCGGGCACCCGCGATTGCCCAGTAACTGAGCAGGACCGTGGATTTCTGTGTGTAAACACAGAGATCCACATCCTGTCAGGGAGAGAAGACCGATGCTGTGTCCCTTGTACATAGGGACACAGATCGGTCACCTCCCCAGTTAGTCCTCTCCCCCTACAGTTAGAATCACTCACTAGGCTACACATTTAACCCCTTCCTCGCCCCCTAGTGTTAACCCCTTCCCTGCCAGTCACATTTATACAGTAATCAGTGCATATTTATAGCACTGTACAATGTATAAATGTGAATGGTTCCAAAAATGTGTCAAAAGTGTCCGATGTGTCCGCTATAATGTCGCAGTGCAAACAAATACCACCAAAAGAAAGCTCTATTTGTGGGGAAAAAAGGACGTCAATTTTGTTTTGGAGCCACGTCACACGGCCGCGCAATTGTCAGTTAAAGCGACGCAGTGCCGGAAGCTGATATTTTGCCTGGGCAGGAAGGAGTTATATGTGCACAGTAAGCAAGTGGCTAAAAGTCAGCAGCTACACTGTTTGTAGCTGCTGACTTTTAAATGGGTGGAACTTTAATCTGGCAATTCAAAGGCATCATCATGTCACCCATGGAACATTTGACTTGCTTTGCTATGCAGTTGGTTTTCAGTAACAGGTAGACCTGTCGTGTATAAATATATATATATATATATATATGTTTTTTTCTGTCACTACTTGGCATTGGCATTCTGTTACTACTTGGCATTACAACCCCTTAAAGGTTTGATTTTTATTTTCTAAATAGGTTCCTTTAACCACTTAAGACCCGGATCAAAATGCAGGTTTCCCACAAATAGAGCTTTCTTTTGGTGGTATTTGATCACCTCTGCGGTTTTTATTTTTTGCGCTATAAACAAAAATAGAGCAGCAATTTTGAAAAAAATGCTATATTTTTTCCTTTTTGCTATAATAAATATCCCCCAAAAATATATAAAAAAACGGAGGCGGTCCTTAAGTGGTTAAGCTAGTGTTGGTTCACTTATATTTTCCTTTGATTTCCCTTCTAATTTTTTATTTTTTTTTGTCTGAATTTCTCACTTCCTGTAAGCTTGCCTACATCATCCGAGCCGTTCTGGCTGGGGGTTAGTCAGCTTGTTCCCCCCATTCCATTGGGACTACATCCCTGCAGGAAGACGCTGTGAAGGAACCTTTACAACCCCTTTAAAGCAAATATATGGCTACACACATGGGTAGTCACTTCCTGCTTGTGGGGCATAGACATACCACCTCTCCGTATCCCACAGTTTAGTGTTAAGTGCCTGAGCAATCTATCAGCAAACATAAGCTTTTTCATTAGTGTCATGTGCCTCTACTTATTCAAATTGATAAAGTCAGTATTTTTAACCACTTGTCCTCCGCCCACCGTCAAATGACGGCGGGCGGAGGACTCCATTGTCCTGACATCACGTCATATGACGTGATGTCCTTTTAAAGCCGCGGGCGGGCGTGCGCCGCCGGCGGCACACGCGCGCACCCGCCGCTCTGCTGGGATCCCGGTGCGAGTGCCCGGCGGCAACGATCGCCGCAAGGCACACGCGATTGCCCAGTAACTGAGCGGGGACGTGGAGCTCTGTATGTAAACACAGAGCTCCACGTCCTGTCAGGGAGAGAGGAGACCGTTGCTGTGTCCCTTGTACATAGGGACACAATCGGTCACCTCCCCCAGTCACTCCCCCTACAGTTAGAACACTCATAGGACACACATTTAACCCCTTCCCCGCCCCCTAGTGGTTAACCCCTTCACTGCCAGTCACATTTATACAGTAATCAATGCATATTTATAGCATTGTTCACTGTATAAATGTGAATGGTCCCAAAAATGTCAGAAAAGTGTCCGAAGTGTCCGCCATAATGTCGCAGTCCCAATAAAAAAATCGCAGATCGCCGCCATTAATAGTAAAAAAAAAAAAAAAATGCCATAAACTATCCCCTATTTTGTAAACATTATAAATTTTGCGCAAACCAATCGATAAACGCTTAATGCATTTTTTTTTTACCAAAAATATGTAGAAGAATACGTATCGGCCTAAACTGAGGAAACAAATATTTTTTTTATATATTTTTTGGGTTATTTATTATAGCAAAAAGTAAAAAATATTGCATTTTTTTCAAAATTGACGCTCTATTTTTGTTTATAGCGCAAAAAATAAAAACCGCAGAGGTGATCAAATACCACCAAAAGAAAGCTCTATTTGTGGGGAAAAAAGGACGCCAATTTTGTTTGGGAGCCACGTCGCACGACCGCGCAATTGTCAGTTAAAGCGACGCAGTGCCGGAAGCTTAAATTTTGTCTGGGCAGGAAGGGGGTGTAAGTGCACAGTAGGCAAGTGGTTAAAGGTAGTTTGTGGCGCTCAGTGGGGACAGTGAAGGGACAGACACAGAAACTAGTGGTATGTAAAGACACAGTTTTCTTGTCATGTATGTAGCAATAAATTTACATCGAAAGGAACTTGTCTGGAGAGAATCTACGGGGGCCTATATTAACATTTTCCTTATAAAATTGTTAGTTCTGTGGCTACTTCTGGCTTCAAAAGGCCTGGATTCTTTCCTAGATACAAATAATATAACTGGACACCGGTATTTAAAGTTGATCCAGGAAATACCTGTTTGCCTCTTGGGAATCAGGAAGGATTTTTTTCCCCTGCTGGAGAAATTGGATCATGGTTTTTTTTTATGCCTTCCTCTGGATCAACTGTGAGTATAGGATTGTATAATTATTTTCCTCTTCTGTTGGTTGAACTGGATGTCTTTTTTCAACCAGACTTACCATGAAATTATGTAAGGTGTCTTTTTTTTTATATTGATTTGGTTTCACCCCCCTACCGCCTAGGCAAATGATGTATACTGGGCTCCCTGTGCCTCCTGGGATATGCACATCAGATATTTCAGGAGGCAAAGTCTTTCATTTATAAAGGGAGGAGGGGGCAAAGAGACAGCAGCCTGCCAATGACGTCCCAAAAGAACATGGTAGTGCAGGACCTGAATATTGGCAGCAAAGATCCCATTGGGTGGGCGACTATATGAATTGTGCATAACCCGGTAAGCAGGGATTAAAAAAAAAGGGTCTTGGGAGGTGAAGTTCCTCTTTAAGAAGGAGGTTAAAGAGGACAGAACAAAAAAAAAAAAAATGCTTTATGTGTCTGTACTGTGAGAACAACTATAGCTTCCATTGCTGGCTTCTTCTAGAAATACTAGTTACTTGAATGTCATCATAATTACCTTACGTCAGTAATTACATTACATGCAGATTAGAAGTTCTTACTTCATTTGCTAAATACATATATAGAGCCAGAGACAAGAAATTAGGATTGTTAGATGGAGGTCCACAATGGCCTACATTTTTCAGTGTCCAATGCCCTTATTATAAGCTTAGATAAGTACACAGTAGATAAACATTTTATTTGTAGTCATTTAGGTAGTATAATACATTTTAAGGCTGCGGGCTTGAGGAGCATTTAAAAAAGTTCTAATATTTGTTCCTACTTGTAGAGGGATAATACACTTTGTTCTCAGAGACGCAATACCATGGATGACAATATACAAGGCTGGCTACTAACTGAGCATTCCTTTGCGATGTTGCTTTCTTGACATTTGCTGTGATAACACATGAGCCAAATGAAACCATTTATTAACATTTCCTCTGTTTTTCTTCTAAGCAAACAAAATTGGAAAATGTCATGGAGTCAATTCACTTAGAGCTAAAACCACATACATTTTCGCCTTAAAATATCTCATGCGTAATTTATCTCAAAAGCAGTTAATTTACTAAAAACATGCCTTATTTAACAAATGAGGTCAATATTTACATTTTGCAATATTTGCCACTTAAATTTAGTGTTATTTCTTTTTATGCGTAACCGCAACGCACGGGCAGTCCCAGTGTAAAAAGCGGTCTAAGGGCTCTTTCACACGTCCGTTCCGTTCGTCCGTTTTTTGGACGTCCGTTAACGGACCTCAATGCTTCCCTATGGGAGCGGATCCGTTAGCGGATGATGCATCCGCTAACGTCCGCCAGATCCGCATCCGTTTTTTCGGACGGAAGAATGTCCTATTTTTCTTCCGTCCGGCCGAACGGATCGGATGCAAACGGACAGACGGTCCGTTTCCATCCGATTCCCCATAGGGGATAGCGGAGGAGAGACAGGGCGGTCCCTGCACAGTGTGCGGGGACCGCCCTGTCCGCCCGACAGCTCAGCGGAGACCCCCCGCTGAGCCGACGGACACACGGAGCGGACCGAAAAACGGACCGCTCCGTGTGAAAGAGCCCTTACATTCTTGAAATAAGAGTATAACATTTTCTAGACTGATACACTGTTATCTTTGCAGAATTCTCCTTAATGTTATTTTGTGCGCTTCTAAAATAAAATGTTGACCGTCTATGCCGAATGTGTTTTTTTTTTAATGTTAAATTACATGGTTACATAGTAGGTGAGGTTGAAAAAATACACAAGTCCATCAAGTCCAACCTGTGTGTGTGATTATATGTCAGTATTACCTTGTATATCCCTGTATATTGCGGCCGTTCAGGTGCTTATCTAATAGTTTTTTCAAACTATCGATGCTCCCCGCTAAGACCACCGCCTGTGGAAGGGAATTCCATATTCCATATTAAGGTTATACCTCTTTTCTTTGAATTTTAATGAGTGGCCACGTGTCTTGTTAAACTCCCTTCCGCGAACAAGTTTTATCCCTATTGTGAGGTCACCAGTATGGTATTTATAAATTGAAAATCATATCCCCTCTCAAGTGTCTCTACTCCAGAATAAAGTGAATTGACTTGAGATTTATCTCACTTTATTATTTATTTATTACTGGTACTCATATAGAGATGTCAATTTACGCAGCACTTTACATATATATTGTACCTTCACATCAGTCCCTGCCCTCAAGGAGCTTGCAAATCTAAGGTCTCTAACTTACGTTCATTCATACATATACGAAGGCCAATTTAGACAGGGGCCAATTAACCTAGCAGCGTAGCTTTGGTTTCTGCCCTATTTGACTCACATATTTCAGAATTTGCCGTATTTCCCGCAAATTTCAATATTTTACTGTTATAAACTGAATTTAATATCACAAGTGACATTTCCAAAAAAGAACACCGATATCATATGATATTGCATGCGATAACCATTAGTGAGTGAATCGTATGCACTCATTGATTATAGTGTTTACATTTTTAATCCTTTAAGAACAAACAAAAAACAAAACATATATATATATATATATATATATATATATATATATATATATATATATATATATACATACATACATATATATATATAGGGGATTACAGCACAATGAGCATAACTTAACCCATCAGAGAATACAGCAACCAGGCCAGTTCAGACATGTGTGACAAGGTGTGCTGTCCCATCTGCCATGTTTTATGTTTGCTGTTCATTATAATGGCGGCTTCTTTTTGTTGTTGTTGTTGTTTTAGGCTTGATATGATTTTTGTGATATGCTGTGTGTATGTTTATGTGTTTATAAAAAAATCGGACATAAAATCTATATAAAAAAAAAAGAATACAGCAACTTCAGACATCCCTGCCTCTTTTATTACTAACTTGCTCTATGCAGTAAAAATGGATGGGTGTTCAGGTCCTAAATATCTTCCATGTAGTAGTAGCCACTTTATAACCCTTACATATTCCCAGAAAACTCTTGCTTTTAAAATGAGAAATTCTTAGTAATATATATATATATATATTGAAATAAAAGTTCAAGCTGGCCAACTCAGAGTGCAACTGTACTTTTGAAAGTCCACAGTCTATAAATCAACCCCATCGTGCCAATATGGGGCAAACAGACAGCATTGCTGGTTTTTGGTTTATATCTTATTTCATCTCCAGCAGTATGTTTTTGTCCCTGGAAACACATATCTCTATTTTTACTGCATAGTACAGGTTAGTAATTAAAAAGGGCAGGAATGATTGATGTTGCTGTATTCTCTGATGGAACAAAACGTTATGCTCATTTTGCCCTCTTGTATTTTGTTTATTTGTACATGTGTATATGTGTATATGTGACCCTCTTGTATTTTGTTTATTTGTATATGTGTTTTTTTTTGGAACGCATCTAGTTGCTGTTTTGGCCTGCTGGTTCTGTCCATCCCCTTTTAGAATATATATATTGCATTGCTAAAGTGTATGCATTCATGAACCTTTAGGCACCATGCACACTGAAGCTCATAAACTGCAGTTTATTGGGGTTTGGGTGTTTTTTTTTAAAGTTCATAAACTACACTCTATGTTAGCCTATGTGTCCATGCACACATAGAAGTTTTTTTAGCGTTAATGAGCTGTGGAGATTATGGGCTTTTTTCTAAACGCAGGAAATTTGTGTTCAAAGTGCCGTCTTTCAGCGAGAAAAAAGCTAAAAAATGCCAAAAAACGCAAAAAAACGCTCAAAATGCAGCTCGCCAGGGCTTTTTTTTTGCGGTTTTTGATCCATTGAAAAACACTGAAAAACGCTAAAAAAACGCTATTGCAAAAATGCTAAAAAAAGTTGAACGGCTCTCTGCAAATCTACTGGCGTTTTTTATAGCTTTTTTTAGCGTCCAGTGTGCATGGAGCCTTAAAAAAATTAAAAAAATAAAAATATAATTTAGAATTAAAAAGTAAATTGTGCCCATTGTGCTACTCTATCCTCACAATAGACTTTTACTTCCCACCATAGATGTTAGCAAAACCGTAGACCATGCATGCCTAGTGTGTTGAAATTGTATGAAAAGGAATATTAACGTATTGTTGAAATACAAATTGCAGCATGTTGACACACAAACTCATTTGTGTCTTTTTTTAGAGGCTGATTAGAAATCACAATTCACTTTCCTGTCTTCACAAGGGAAATTACTGTGGGATTTAAAATATGTTCATCAGCTTTGTAGTGTGTGACATCTCTTCGCCCGTCATGCTCCATGCTCTGCTAGAAATGTATGGCTCTGCTTTAGATAATACCACTTGTGAATTAACTAAAGGGAAAGATCTGAGCAGATGAAAACACATGTAAAGATCTGTCATTGGTTACACCGTTTCTAGATGCCCATCCTAGATCCTTGGCGTACTTGCGCCTTTATTGTTTACTATTGCAGCAACAAATCTAATTCTCCCGCTGAGCTGAGACGCAGTAGACGTCGCTCATAAAGCTCATAAAAACGGCCCTCAGTACTAAGACTGTAGAAAGACATACACAAGTAACGTTCAAAAAGTCAGGGAATACTAACAGCAAAGGAGCGCAGAGATTCTAAATATGAGCTGACATGCCCATCTTGGCAGTGGCCTTTCCTCTTCCCAAATGACTTGAATTGTTATAACAAGCAGATGTAATGAATGGTAATAAGGCTGCTCCAGCGCTCAAAATGTTAATTGCTGGAAAGACGAACATTGAGCTGATAAAACAGACCCCACCTTCTCTGGTGCTGCTTCTCTTACCAAGTTTAACCTCTAGACTTTCTAACATGCCACTAAGCCCGCAACTGGCACAGTCAAAGCTTTTATGTGGAAATGAGTTTCTTTTTTAATCTTTGACAGGATATGTGCAGTGTTTACATAACAGAGAGTGTGGGTCCTCTGGAGGCAGGCTCTGACAGTGCTGGCAGGAGATGCTAAGAAAGATCTAACATTTCTGATCTTTGTTTAGCCAGAGGCATTGAGAGGCAGTGAGAGGCAGCAGGGGAATGGAAAATCAGGGGAGGGAAGTAAGGATGAGTATGATTGTCGGCAGCAGGAATCCCTGACAGACAGAGGGACAAGGAAACAACACTCTCTAGTCTATGGTGCCACAGGGCTTCAAGTGCCCTCTCTTAACTGACATTGCTGTTTGTTAACCTGGGCAGCGTCAGACAAGAAAATCTCATTTACACTGGGCCTTTATCAAAACCGTGATCTGGGGTCTCCTGACTCCCTGGCAAAGCTCTGATAATTCTTCCCAGTTATCTCTTAATCATTCACTACATTTTTGAAAGGTGGGTCTATGGATTGGACAATTTACCAGTTATCCATAATTATGCCTAGGCTGTGGGGCCCTTGGACTCCTAGAAATGTCCAAATATAGGAGTATGTCTTTTTGTGTCAATGCAACATGGGATATTTTCTGTAGTAGCTTTGTTGTAGTTAGCTTGCCGACGTCCAACAGTATTTTTATTGCTGGCAAGTGGCTTGACCAGTATTTCATCCCACTCATGAGCATTGTGGGTGCCCCGAGATTGCAGTGCTTAGTATCGGGCTGATGTGATCGCCCCAAATATCACGTGGTCACTGGGTGGTCACATGTTACCTAGTAAACAGCAGTCTTGAATGGAATCCATTCATGATTTCATTGTTTACTACTGTGTGTAATCTGTGATTGTCACCAGTGATGTGGTACCTGGGCCAATCACAGTACCCTGCACCATGTGATAGCTGTGGCCAATCACAGCATCACAATATTAAACAATGAGTCATAAATGAAAGCTATTCATGACAGTTGAAATGATTGCTGTTAGGCCGCGTACACACGATCAGTTTGGTCTGATGAAACTGGCCTTAAGGCCAGTTCATCAGTCCAAACCGATCGTGTGTACGGCCCATCGGACCGTCGTCCGTCGGACCAAAGTTTTAAAACTTGCTTTAAAATCGGACCAATGGACGCCTGACCATCGGTCCAAACCGATGGTTAGTACGCAAAAGCATCGGTCCAAAAACCCGCGCATGCTCAGAATAAACTCGATGAATGCTTGGAAGCATTGAACTTCATTTTTTCAGCACGTCGTTGTGTTCTACATCACCGCGTTCTGACCCGATCAGATTTTGGACTGATGGTGTGTGTACGCACATGAGACCATCAGGCCACTTCAGCGGTGAACCGATGAAAACGGTCCACCGGACCATTCTCATCGGGTTGGACCGATCGTGTGTACGCGGCCTTACAGTGATCACCACTGGCAGCCACAGTGTGAAAAAAAAAAAAATCCCTGATATCCTCCTGTCTCAGAGTAATAGAGTGTCACTATGGTGACACTGGACTACTCTGATGACAGTATGTTAAAAAAATATATGTATTAAGAAACAACAACATTTGAATATAAACAATTTAATAAAAACAGTTGAATAATCCCTGATCACCACACCAGTCATATGATAATGCTGTACTGCACTGGTGACAGTATGTTAAAAAACGATTATGACAGAAAATCTTATTTAATTTCTTAATTCTTCTAAATATTGTGATAAAAACATTACAACTTCAAAAAACTTGCCATGCCTCTTATGCCGTGTACACACAACTGTTTTTCGGGTTATAAAAAATTACATTTTAATCGTCTAAAAAAAACAACGTTTTTTTCAACCCGATCGTTAAAACGGCCTTGCCTACACACCATTGTGAAAAACAAAAAGGCTCTAGCAAAGCGCGGTGACGTACAACACGTACGACGGCACTATAAAGAGGAAGTTCCATTTGGATGGCGCCACCCTTTGGGCTGCTTTTGTTGATTTTGTGTTAGTAAAAGACGATTCGCGCTTTTCAGTCTGTTACAGTGTAATGAATGTGCTATCTCCATTACGAACGCTAGTTTTACCAGAACGAGCGCTCCCGTCTCATAACTTGCTTCTGAACATGCACGTTTTTTTCACGTCGTTAAAGCCCACACACGACCATTTTTTTACGACATTAAAAACTTCGTGAAAAATTAGAGCATGTTCTAAATTTTTATTGCCTATTTTTTACATTGTGAAAAATGCTCTGGAGCCCACACACGATTGTTTTTAATGACATAAAAAAAACATAATTTTTTACAACCCGAAAAACGGTTGTGTGTCCGCGGCATTACTAAATAGCTTGGACTGTCTTCCTTCCAAAAAAAAGTTCATTTGGGTGATAATAGTACTGCTCTGACGTTTTCGGGCCTCAATAATTTAGATAGGCCCTCAGTACATCAGGATTGAGCAATTTTCAAGTATATATACATTAGTTTAAAGACTTTATAACTTTCACACAGACTAAATAATATATACTGATTTGGGTTATTTTACAGACTACATTTTGGCCTAAAGCCCCTTTCACATTTGTGCTACTCCAAAGTCGCGCGATTTTGCGGAGGCCACGTTTTTATCAAGACAGTTATACGACTTTGTCCTATGACTTGAAGTACGACTTCAATGAGCAGGGACGCGACTTTGATCCCCCAATAATTAGGGGGAACTCCACGCCCCTTGTCCCCATATTTCTGAGGACAAGGGCCCCTTCCCAACAACCCTTGCCTTTATTTGTCGGGGTCTGGGGGCCGGGGGCTTATCGGAAATCTGGGAGCCCCTTTAATAAGGGGACCCCCTGATCCCATCCCCCCACCCTATGTGAATGAGTATGGGGTATATTGTACCCCTACCCATTCACTTGGGGAAAAAGTGTCAATAAAAAACATTCGTTTTTAAAGTAATTTATTAGGCAGCTCTGGGGGTCTCTTCTGCCTTCTTCTCCCCTCCCTGGCCTCTTCTCTGCACTTTCCGGTTCTCCTCCCGCTGGCCTGGTATGCTAATGAAAGGGGAACCCACACCGGTTTTAAAAAAAATTATTGCCGTGGAGTTCCCCTTCATGCACAAGTCGCATGCCAAAATCCAGGATCCGACTTTGATCCAACTTCAGAAAAAAGTAGTGCAGGAACTACTTTGAAGTCGGTACGACATAAAGTCGTGCCAATATGAATGATAGTCATTAAATATCATGGAGAGTAACTTGTCATGTGATTTTGCAGTCCAAAATCGTGGACGTCGTATAAGTGTGAAAGGGGTATAAAGGAAATAGAAAAGATTATTTGTTTACAAAATGCCATAACAGAAACAAAGGATTTTTTTTTTTTCAAAATTTCAAAATATTTTTTTTTTTCTGTTTGTGTGAAAAAATAAATAAACTTCAGTGTTGCAAGACAGAGCAATTGCCGGTTAATCACTTCCCGCCCAAGGTACGACATATGACGTCCTGGACTTTGAGGGGGGATATCTGAATGATGCCTGCAGAAACTAAAATAATTTGTTCCGCATTGACTTCAATGGCATGCAATACGGCATGCGGCCAGAGGTGTGAAACACTTGTTAACCGCATTAGTCGCAATCCGAGGTTCCACTTTATATAAGACCAACTTTTTTTTTTTGCTGTCTGTGCCCTTGTTGTGGATAATTAATCTCTCTATTTGCCTTGTTTACTATTATCATGCATAGTGAAGGAAAAGAAAATCAAACATTTTGCCAAATCGTCCCACCAGAACAGTGTTACATAATGGGTTTTTGTGAAATCTCCATTAACAGCTGTAAATAATGTTCAAATATATTTCAGTTAGAGGGAAATATATTGAGGCCTTATGATAGGGTGACCAGACATCCCCAGTTTCAGGGGACAGTCCCCTGATTGAGGACACTGTCCCCGGACCAGGTTTGTCCCTGGTTTTGTCCCCAGATTGGATTTAATAGGTGGCAGGGGCAATTTCAAAGAAAGTCAGTGCAGAATTAAAATAAAAAAATTTGAATTACACACCCCCGCTCCGGCGTGCCTACTAGCATAGTTGGGTTTGTATTTTTTCCATTATCTGTTCCCCTTTCTGATGATCATGTGCTGGTCGGAGCAGAGGGAATATTTCTTCAGTTTCGGGCGCATGCCCATTCTGCTTCGCTCGCATGTTCTTTCTGCCTTGGCTCAAATCCTGGTCTGCCACTCCTGTTGGAGTGATCTTCCAACGCTCCCCATCCAGTAGTAGCCGGGGCCCGAAGAGTAAGACTTGTGAGACTTGTGAGGTGGGCGGCGACGGGCAGAGAGTCGCTGATTGCCGCCACTACTAGTAAAGAAAAAATATGTCCCCGGATTTCATTTTCAAAATCTGGTCTCCTTACCTTATGAACACGTGATGTTTTTACAGCATCTGTTTTTGGCTGTAGATGTTTTTTTCATGTTATCATGTTATCTTATCATGTTATCTTATGTGTCCATGCACACATAGGCTGTTAACAGCAGTTTTGGGCAGTGGCGTTTTTGAGCAGTAAGAAAAAAAAAACTAGTTAGGTTCTGAGAGACATTTTTCAGCTGTAAAAACACTCTAGCGCTGATAAATGCTGATAATCGTTGATAAACACTCACAAACTTCCCTCACCAGCAACGTTTCTTAAAAAAATTCTAAATAATTCTTAAAAAAAAGTTTACGCGGGAAAGCGCTAAGAACACTAATAAACGCTAAAAAAAAGCTAATGCAAAAACGTTGAAAAAAGTTGAAAAGCTCACTGCAAAGCTACTGGCGTTTTTATAACTTTATTTTAAAGTCCAGTGTGCATGAGGCCTTAAAGTATTGAGTGTTGTGTTGGTGTTACTGTAATTAGTTCCACTTCAAAGGTTGGCCTTTTGTTTTCCCTGATCACATCTCACATTATGGTGAATAACAGCCTTCTTTGACACATCCTAACAGGCTGTGCCCAATATACATTTGCTAAGTACAGTGACTAATTAGGTAAAATTATATTAGCCACAGTACACATAACCTAGGCAACAACAGTAAAGAGGGGAAATCTTCCAGTGGAGATACTGGTGACCCTGGTGACATACTGGGATTCCTCTCACTTCCTGTTTGGCTACGAGACAGGATGTGTAGAGAAATCTCCCCAATTAGACACAGATGGCAAAAAAAAAAAAAAAATTACAGAGATTTTAACCCTCCCTTATGCCGCGTATTCACAACCGTTTTTCACGACGCAAAAAATTAGAGCATGTTCTAAATTTTTAATGGCCATTTTTAACGTCATGAAAAATTCTCTGGAGCCTACACACGATCGGTTTTAATGACCAATTTAAAAAATTGCATTTTTCACGTCATGAAAAACGGTCGTGTGAGTATGCGCCATTACTCTATCTAAGATGAAAAAAAAAAAGTTTTGCCTTTTTTTTTTAAACCATAATGAAGATCATTGATGGTGTGCTGCTCAATCTAATCCAACCTTTCTTAACATTTTCAATCTAGCAGAACCCTTGAAAGAAATGTCATATCTCAGAGAACTCCTGTATAATATATACATCTCTAGCTCACAGTACATTTGTGTGGCCAGTACGTTGTAAATATAATAATACTTAAAATAATAAAACATGTAGTGTGCCTAGCATACTTGACTCCCAGATTGCTCACCCCCCCCCCCCCTCTGCTTGTTTGAGTAACAATCATAAAATGGGCTGAATAATAATGGGCAGAAACACCAACAGTGAAAATTGTAGTGCCCCTTAAATTAGAGGTCAATGGGAAATTGCCCACTTATATTCGTAGTCGGTTTATTGATCCCAAACATTGGTGGCTAATGAGAGAAGGACCCCTTATATTAATGGTCAGTGGGAGGCGGACACTCTTACGAAATTGTCCCCTGACAGACAGCTAAAGCCCAGGTTTACACTGGGCTGCGGGAGTGAAGACGTGCGAGTTCAGACTTCACTCCCGCCCGGCAGTCCCGATTTCGGCCGCGATTTCAGAGACATCTGTGCAGGTTTCTGCACAGATGTCAATGTAAATTGCCGCCCCAAATCGCAAAAAGTAGTACAGGAACGTCTTTTTGAAATCGGTGCAGCGCTGCAGATGCGGTGTCGCACCGATTAGGGCGGTGCCATTGCCGACAATTGCCGGCAAATGCTGCCGATTTGAGGTGCCAAATCGCATCTCAAATCGTACCCAATGTGAACCAGGGCGAAAGGATAATTGATACTAGTGGTTACTGGGAGTTATAATCATTTCATTCCTCAAAAAAATCCATAGAAAGCTCTGGAGGAACCCCACAGAACCCTGGTTGAGAAACTCTGATATCTAATCCTTGTCTGTCATAAATTCTGTAATCCCTGAGTGCAGAGATAAAATACTGAAGCTTGTAGGGCTTGGCAGGTTCAAATGCATTAATTCAACATAGTTCATTAACCTCCCTGGCGGTATTCCCGAGCGTGACTCGGGGTTAACATTCAGTGCCAGAAGCGGTAACCCCGAGTCACGCTCGGGGTGCATTTTTTTTTCCCCCAAAAATTCCTGGCGATCCGGCGGGGGTTTCCCGCTGGATCGCCGGTCAGACTAGTCCCGCTGGATCGCCGGTCAGATGAGTCAGGGGAAATGCAGAGTGAGCGCAGCGGTGGTGTGGTGACATCCCGGCGATCCAGCGGGGTTTCCCGCTGTGATCGCCGGTGAGAGCCCCGGCAGAATGTATTGCAGAGTGAGCGCAGCGGTGTTCTTATCTAATCCCGGTGAGAGCCCCGCTGATGTCTTCTCTGATGTCTCCTCTCTCTTCCGTCTCTGTGAACCGCAGCGCCTCACAGTGGCGGAAGTGGGCGGGAGATTCAAAAAAGTTACAATGTTACAATGTAAAAAAGTAAAACACACACATAAAGTTACATGATACAGTGTATTACATCTGAGAGGTCTACTAGAGTCTTCTTTGGTCAGGTTTAAGTAAGTATTTACTAAGAATTGCAGGCCTACAATAAATAACACCAAATTTCCATACAAAAAAATGGTACCGCTTTTGGAACAAAATTCCAGACAGAATCATACCGCTAGGGAGGTTAATGACAATACTAATTAGGTTCACTGTGTAGCTAATGAGTGTCCATGCTAATAGGTGCGGCTTGAATGAAGAAGCGCAGCAGGAGATGCCAGTGTATTAAATAGTGTAGAGTATACAGCAGAGGTAATACGGTATATACCGAAATGTTCTGTTTTCCATATTCTGTGCAAAAAGCATGTGTTTCTGAGCTGACGAGAAACACAATAGTCTCAAGTACATTCACTAAGGGCTAATAAATGAGCCCTGGGCTGTCAGCTTGGAACTTGCAAACACAATTTAAAAGACATTTTTCTTCATTATTAACACGTGTGCTGGATATGCAGGATAGGAAATGAAGTCTCACTTGTTAGATGTATTTATGCATCACAGAGTCCTTCACTTTCCAGTCCAGCACTATTTATGTGTACTGCAGCATTAATTCACATAGTAACCCTAACCAAAAAATAACACATATAAAGGCTATTTGTTTATATGGCTTTTATGTACAGCTCATTTTACTGTACAAAGAATGCTATATATTTAATAATGGGACGATAAATCACACATTCCCTGCTTAGTTCAACAATGTGCTGGCTCAGTAACTTGAATTTAAATCTAGCAAATGCCAGTGGAGCTGAACCTGTTTTTTTTTTCTTACGCTTCTTGAACCTGGGAAACATTAATTTTTGTGCTTTAGTGTAAAATTCAAATACATTTGGTTTTGAGTATTTTGACATCTGTATGTTGCCGCGTCATATATCTTATGATCATTTTTCATACACGGAATCATTTTTGCTCCCTCTAGTGGTTACTTGTCTATGCAACTTCAGTCAGCACGCCTGATGAATAGCTGCGAAAATCAATGAAAATCAATTATAGGATAAGGAAACTGTAGTGTGTATTGTATTCTGTACACCCACTAAAAAAGATTTTGCTTATTTCCAATACCTTTTTCAGTGAATCCTTATGGTTCAGAGAAACACTCAGTCTTTGACTGTGACATAAGGAGCTGGAACTTACACAAAGCCATGATACTCAATCGCGTGTTCATATATGATGGGTGAATGTCGTTTCTCCCATGTATTTATACAATAAAAAAATAATAGAAACAAGCAATATTATACTACATACTGATGCTACTGATAATATCATTATTTAACCTAAAAAACATGCAAACAGCTAAATAAATACGCAGTTGGAATATATGGTGTGTCAAAGGATTTATAATTCTGACTAGCCAGTTTTTTGATCCAGGCATCTCTCTAATGGCCCATACACACGATCCGAATATCGGACGAAAACGATCGTCCGATGATGGATCGTACGATTTTCGGATCGTGTGTACACTACTTTCGACAGCCGATCACGACCGTTCATCCGATTAAATTCGATCGGACAAGCGCGAAAATTTTTCTCGTCCGATGTCCAATCGTCCGATTTTCATTTAGTCAGTACAGCCGTCGTCCGACAATACAATACAAATACATTACAACACGTGACATCACTTCCGATCGTTTTTTTCTATCGTACGATAATTTTCGTGAGTTTAAAACCTATTTTATTTTACTCGCGATTATTAAGCGAAAAAAGTCGTACGATCCGTCGGCCGATATTCGGATCGTGTGTATGGGCCATAAGTCTCGATTGACACTGTGGCGACCTGCGGTGCAGCTTTGCCAGGTAATTTCCTGGCGACTTGAGTACAATTTAGCGCTGTTACATTTTGAATGACAATTGCGTGGTCATGCTACACTGTAACCATGTGATTTTTTTTTTATAATTTTCTTCACACAAATAGAGCTTTCTGTTGGTGTTATTTAATCACTGCTGGGGTTTTTATCCTTTACTAAAGTTTTTCTTAGTTTCTGTCAATAAATTAAGTAAATAAGTTACCTTTTTCTCCTTCGCTGATGTGCGCTAATGAGACTGCATTGATGGGCATTGATGAGGTGGCACTTATGGGCACTAATGAGAGAGCACTTATGGGCACTGATTAGGTGGCACTGATATGCCGCACTTATGGGCACTGATATGTGGCACTGATGTGTGGCACTGGTGGGCACTTATAGGTGGCACTCATTGGCACTGATAGTTGGCACTGATAGTTGGCACTGGTTGGCACTGATAGGTGGTACTGATGGGCACTGATGGTTATCACTGATAGTCACTGATGGGCAGCACTAATAAGTGGCACTGATAGCCACTGAAAGCCAGCACTGACAGGCATCACTAATGGGGAGTAATTGCTGGCACGTGTGGATGCTGATTGCTGGCACTGATTGCTGGTACTGGTGGGCACAGATTGTTGGCACTGGTGGCGTTTCATTGTACTTCTTCATTCACTTCTCTTGCTCTCTCCTGTGAGGAGGTGCCGCTGACCGACTCTCCTCGCCACACACTATGTCAGTGTGAGGCGATGAGAGCCGATTACCAGCACTTCTATATTTACATGTGACTGGCTGTGATTGGACACAGACGATCACATGGTTAAAGAGCCGCACAGAGATTGTGCTGCGCCGTGTCCTAGCAACATTGCGCGGCCAAGATCGTCATGCTGCGCGCCCCCGCATAGGACGTCCACTCAGAACGAGAGCAGCACCGTCCCTCCGTCATTTGACGGTGGGTGGGTGGCAACTGGTTAAAGTCTATGGGCACAAGTCAGATAGAACGTTGCCTTGAAGAAGTACAGGAACCTTTTCTAAAGACGGATCGACTTTCGGTAGTGCAAATTAAGGCAGCTCTCAGTGATTCCTCTTGTAGCAGGAAACTGCCAACCTGCCAGCCATCTTATTTAAACAAACATTGGGTGATGTGTTCAGAAACAGACTGCGACACAAATTCCCAAAGATCTTTATAATATTTTGTGATGAATTACTCCACAGTGCCTCTTTCTAAAGTGGTCAGTGATGGCATGGTGAAAAACAAATGTATTGCTCGTGGAGAATATGTATATATTTGAATGTTTGCAGCCTGACCAAATGTTCACTCTAAATTAGTATCAGATTTATTCAGAGGTATAGAAGGCAAAAAGAGTATTATATTTTTTCTTTCTGTAACTATTTTCTTTTTGTTTATTGCATTAATGTAGAACTATAGGCAAAACTTTTTTATTTTGGATAGAGTAAGGGAGGGCTATTTTGGCCATCTTTGTCCTATTGGGGAGATTTACCTTCACTTCCTGTCCCATAGCCACACATGAAGTGAGAGGAAATCCCTCCAAATAGGGGAATATCTTGGGGACCCCAGAATCAGTGTCCCCATTGGAAGGTTTCTTCTCTATTACTTTTCTGGGGACAACCCAAAATATGGGATTTTCTTTTACTTTAAAGGGGTTGTAAAGGTACACGTTTTTTTACCTTAATGCATCCTATGCATTAAGGTAAAAAAACATCTCACAGCACCGGCCCCCCCCCCCCCCGAGCCCCCGTTGTACTTACCTGACCGTTCGAATCTCCCGGGCGCGTCCACGTCGTCCTCTTCGGTTCCCAGCCTGGCCGTTGATTGGCTAGGCTGGGCGGATTGATAGCAGCGCAGCCATTGGGTAGCGCTGCTGTCAATCAGAGCACATGACGCGGCGCGCCGGGGGCGGAGCCGAGTGATACAGTCGGCGGCTATGGCCGCCGCTGTATCATGGGAGCGCGCTCGCAAAAGCTTTCCTCCATGCGAGCGCCCTCGCATGAAGAGGGAAAGCTTTTGCGAGGAGGAGCCCAGACAGCCGCCGAGGGACCCCAGAAGACAGCTTTCCGGGCCACTCTGTGCAAAACGAACTGCACAGTGGAGGTAAGTATAACATGTTTGTTATTTTTTTTTTTAAAAAGCCCTGACTTTAGTGTCCCTTTAACTTTTAATAATAATGGTAAACAGGACACATAGAAAGGGTGAATCTCCCTAATGGGGGCACAGACCGCAATAGAAACTGACATGCGTTCTAATCCATCTCAACTCTATCCAAAACTAAACAAGTTTTGAATTTAGTTATACTATACCAGCTATGCTGGTTTAATTACACATTAACATTCTCAGTAGCCATACAAGTTTTGCCAACACTGGTACCAATATATCTAATGCAGCCCGCAGGATTCAGTTGTGCATCTTTCTAGCTGTAGTATGTTTTTGCAATACATGTATACTTATGAATATGAAATGATTTGTTTAGTTGTATGAAATGCTGTAAAGTTATAAACCTCCAAATTACATTCAAAGATCTTAAAGAAAAAGTCACAGAAATATCCTTCTACGGCCATTGCAGAACAAGAAGCTTGTTTTCATTCTTTTTTAGCATTAATAAGGATGATACATTTTGACTCCTCCAAATCCCAGGATTTCCAAAATTCTCAAGACATGCGTTATACACGGGGAAAAACTACTCATCCGTAAAATGATAAACTACTAATGTTTAGCCTTCAGCAGTGCTTTTGAGGCCATTCGGCTAAACTTATCCCACTAGACTGTAAAGTTATGGGTATTTAAAATATTTTTTATTCACACATCAAACCAGTACATACAGCTAGACTGTATAGTAGATTATTTTTTTTTCAATAACTTATTTTTCCACTGTCAAAAGCAGTGTAAATTAGGGCTGTCACTGATTAAAATTTTTGTGTTTGATTTTTCGACTAATTTTGATTAATTATAACGCACATACAGATCCAACTACTTTTAGCGGATCTCCTTGCAGGCTGATTCCCAATGCAGCTACCAACCACTGGAAAAATGGATAGCAGGATACAAAAAACACACAAAGGCAGCGCTCGATGGAAATAGCATTAAAACTTTTAAAGTCTTCAAGTAGGTAACAAAATAAATATTGCACTGGAGATAAAATAGATGTAGCTACATAAACTGGAAAAATGGTCTGAGTAATACCAAACGGTAGCAAAAGCAGTCATACAAACATGTAGCTAAGTATGATACTGGTATAAAAATGTGTACAACGATACCACTGCTGAATCCAGATGAGGAGAGGTTAACATCAGTCCGTCAGCATGTAGATGTAATGTGAAGGGAACTATCACAACTCCCAGTGGATGGCTGTAGAATCCCAGGTTGATAGAGGGAAGTGTAACAGCCATTGCGTGTGGCAGAGAGTTATGCCGCATACACACGATCATTTTTTGCGATGAAAAAAAAACGGAGTTTTTTAAAACGTAATTTAAATTGATCGTGTGTGGGCAAAACGTTGTTTTTTGTCTTAAAAAAAACGACCAAAAAAAAACGTTGTTTTTTGTGTCATAAAAAGTGATAATGTGTGGGCAAAACGATGTTGAAAACAACATTTTTAAACCCGCGCATGCTCAGAAGCAAGTTATGAGACGGAGCTTCAATGGAAAAGAGTGCCGTCGAACGTGGTGTACGTCACCGCGCTTTGCTAGAGCTTTATAGAAAAACGATGGTGTGTACGCAACGTCGTTTTGGAAAATGAAGTTTGAAAAATGTCGTTTTTTTTCATGATTGAAAACGTCGTTTTTTTTCATCGCAAAAAATGATCGTGTGTACGCGGCATAAGGTCCTGCCGGCATGCAGATATGAAGGCACAGCAAAGGAGCCCTTCAGATGGACACGACAAGCCCCGTTGTAGTCCGGATCTCCGCCGGAACTCCCTGAAGACCCGGAAGCCAGCGGAGAGGTAAGTACCGATCAAAACAATTTTGATCGGTCAAAAAAATTTACGATTAATCGATGAATTAATAGTTGATTTCCACAGCTCTAGTATAAATGGTGTGTGGGGTTTCTAAAAGAAATTTCAAAATGATAACGTCAATTGCGTCAAAATGCACTCTTACCTCTGCAGATGAATTGCATTAAAATAATGAAATCAGGGTCAGAGATGCTTCTCATAAAAGTAACCAGCTCCAGCCTTAGCCTATGTAGTTTTTCCAAAAAATTGGGGATATTGGATGTAGAAGATACATGGGGAGGAGCCCAGGTCAACTTTTGCATCAGGACCCACAAGCTTCAAGCTACGCCTCTTTATAGATGTGTATGTATATATATATATATATATATATATATATATATATATATATATATACTCATGTTAGGTTTGGACTTTTCTCAGCCTGGCATGCAACTTTGTTCACATATTACAGCACACTAAAAAGTGGCATTGCATTAGGGAAAATTTAACCACTTCAGCCCCGGACCATTTTGCTGGTTAATGACCAGGCCACTTTTTGCGATTCGGCACTGTGTCGCTTTAACTGACAATTGCGCGGTCAACGTGGCTCCCAAACAAAATTGGCGTCCTTTTTTTCCCACAAATAGAGCTTTCTTTTGGTGGTATTTGATCAACTCTGCGGTTTTTATTTTTTTGCGCTATAAACAAAAATAAAGCGACAATTTTGAAAAAAAAAAAATTTTTACTTTTTGCTATAATAAATAACCCCCAAAAATATATAAAACAAATATTTTTTTCCTCAGTTTAGGCCGATACGTATTCTTCTACCTATTTTTCATAACAAAATCGCAATAAGCGTTTATTGATTGGTTTGCGCAAAAGTTATAGTGTTTACAAAATAGGGGATAGGTTTATGGCATTTTTATTATTTTTTTTTTAATTACTATTACTAGTAATGGCGTGTGCGCCCCTAGTGGCTGAAATGCAAAATCACATTATATTATGTGATTTTGAGCAGCCGAGCCGACCTACCGCCATAAAACTACGGTGGGTGGTCGGCAAGCGGTTAATTAAACTGGATAGTGCAAAATCTGGTACAGCTCTGCATAGAAATCAGCTTTCAGTTTTTATTGTCAAAGCTTCATTGAACAATCCGAAGCTGATTGGCTACCATGCACAGCTGCACCAGATTCTGAGCTCTCCAGTTTTAGTAAATCCTCCCCCATTATGACACAACCCTCAGTATTAAGCTCCACCACCTTCTGCTTATTAGGAGAGATAAAAAGGCTGAAAACTGCTTATTTCTTGAGTACATGTACAAGTAAATGGAAATACATTTAAAAAGAAGCCTTGACAATTCACATACCAAGCCTGGCTCACAAACATCCAGGGTTTACTTTAGCTCTTTTACCACTTGCCGACCGGCTCATGCCAATATACGTCGGCAAAGTGGCACGGGTGCACAGAACGACGTACCCGTACGTCAATCCGTCATCGGCAGTGGCCCGCGATCGTGGCACGAAGAGGAACAACACATTTCATTGTTCTGCCTAGCAATGTGACAGAGATCTCCTGCTCCCAGTGATCGGGAGCAGTGATCTCTGTCAGGTTCTAGTGAGCCCATCCCCCCTACAGTTAGAACACACTTAACCCCTTGATCGCCCCCTAGTGTTTAACCCCTTCCCTGCCAGTGACATTTACACAGCATTTTTATAGCATTGATCATTGTAAAAATGTCAATGGTACCAAAAAAGTGTCAAAAGTATCCAATCTGTCTGCCGCAATATCGCAGTCATGATAAAAATTGCAGATCGCCGCCATTACTAATAAAAATGTATAATAAAAATGCCATTAATCTATCCCCTATTTTGTAGACACGATAACTTTTGCACAAACCAATCAATATACGCTTTTTTTCGATTTTCTTTTACCAAAAATATATAGAAGAATACATATTGGCCTAAACTGAGGATTTATTTTTTGGGGGGGGATATTTATTATAGCAAAAAGAAAAAAATATAATTTTTTCAAAATTCTCGCTCTTTTTTTGTTTTTAACGCAAAAAAAAAAAAAACGCAGAGGTGTTGAAATACCACCAAAAGAAAGCTCTATTTGTGGGGAAAAAAAGGACCATTTTTTTGGGGTACAATGTCACACAAAAGGGCTTGGTCAGGAAAGGGTAAATCCTTCCAGGGGCTGAAGTGGTAAAAAAATGTTTGGATTATTCACAAAACACCAAGGAGTCACAGTATTTTTTTTTGGCACATTCTGAGACAACATTTATGGACGGTACAGTGCCTGCCGCCGAGAATGTGTTTTTAGCGCGACAGCATCACGCTGACTCTCGGCGACAGGGTGCCGACATCTCGCACTCACTGGAATAGTAAAAGCACATTCCAGCGAGCGCGTCATAGAAGCGACAGGGATCCGACGTGGATTCCCGCCAATTTTACACGTGGGCGGCGTTTGTTATGAATCCTGAAGGGGAAGTCCCCGGCCGGATTTAAAAAAAAAATCCGGCATGGGTTCCCCCCTCAGGAGTATACCGGGCCCTTAGGTCTGTTATGGGTTGCAAGGAGACCCCCCATACGCCAAAAAAAACGGCGTGGGGGTCCCCCATAATCCATACCAGACCCGTATCCAAAGCACGCCAGCCGGCCGGTCCAGGCAGCATGCCCTCAACATGGGGGGGTCAGGTGCTCTGGGGCAGGGGGGCACACTGCGGCCCCCCCACCTCAGAGCACCCTGTCCCCATGTTGATGAGGACAGGGCCCCTTCCCGACAACCCTGGCCGTTGGTTGTCGGGGTATGCGGGTGGGAGGCTTATCGGAATCTGGGAGCCCCCTTTAATAAGGGGGCCCCCAGATACCAGCCCCCCACCCTAAGTGAATGTGTATGGGGTACATCGTACCCCTACCCATTCACCTGCAAAAAAAAGTGCAAACACAAATAAACAACACAGGGTATTAAAATATTTTATTATAGTTGGCCGCCAGGGGGGTCTTCTCCTCTTCGGGGGTCTTCTCCCGCTGTCCGGGGGTCTTCTCCGCTCTCCGGGGGTCTTCTCCGCTCTTCTTCCGCTCTCCGGGGGTCTTCTCCGCTCTCCGGGGGTCTGCCCCAGAGCACCTGACCCCCCCATGTTGAGGGCATGCTGCCCGGTACGGCTCAGGAGGGGGGGGGTGGCGCTCGCTCGCCCCCACTCCCCTCCTGACCGGCCGGCTGGCGTGCTTTGGATACGGGTCTGGTATGGATTGTGGGGAACCCCCACGCCATTTTTTTCGGCGTAGGAGGGTCTCCTTGCAACCCATAATAGACCTAAGGGCCCGTTATACTCCTGAGGGGGGAACCCATGCCGGATTTTTTTTTAAAATCTGGCGGGGACTTCCCCTTTAGGATTTATAACAAACGCCGCCCACGTGTAGAATTGGCGGGAATCCACGTCTGATCCCCGTCGCTTCTATGACGGCTTTGTCTCCATCGCGGCAAGCCAGCTCGGCGCTGGCTCCCGCGATGGGGCTCGCAGGTGGTCAATCTCGCCGAGAAATGGAGCGAGATTGACACAATATCGCGGTCAACCGCTGTAGGTGTTTTTTTTATTGTGCATGATTAAAATTGGGATGTGAAAGTTTTCTTTCTCGTACAGTACGCAGGAGTCTTAACCATGGGTTATTGCCAGCTACATTCAGATGATTAAACAATAGGAAAAACAGCTGCAGGGACATCCCCTCTATCCCCCCTTTCACTCCCAGCCAACCTTAGTTTTTTAATGGTGTCTTTAGGTGATGGATGCCTTTTCTCTACTGAGAGAAATGTATCCTTTACTTATTGCAAATTTTTCTTCAAGATTTTATCAAGTTCTAACTGCTGAACAGCCACTGTGGCTCTCCTGCAGCTTTCCTGCGGATCAGTTGACTCCTGGTTAAGCCATGGGGGACCATTCACCTTGCAACATAGGGCATCATGATTGAGTTATCCACTGGGTGCTATACAGGCCAAGGCTGTCGTTCATCTGTATTAAGAGCCAGAGTTTGTGAAACTAGAAGCAAGATGGGTGAAGATGAGAGCGCCTGCAGTGCTGACATCTCGGCGCTGGAGGAGCTTCATTTTTATGCAATGCATACTAGCACATTATGCTTTTACCCTGCAGGTACTAAAAAAAAATGTCCAGCGGTTTGCAACTTTTTTTAAAACAAAACAGAAAGAGGCACCTCTAAGTGCAGCATTAACAACTTTTAATATACCAAAGGGATTAAAAACTCTTAGGCCGCGTACACACGACCAAATAAATCCGATCAAATCGTATCTAGCGTACTAACCAGCAGACATGTCAGACGGACGGGTTCCCAGCAGACAGATTTTAAAGCAGGCTTTAAAATCTGTCTGCTGGAAAAACCTGTCTGTCTGCCCGTACACACGATCAAATTTGTCTGCTGAAACGGTCCGTCGGAAACTAACCAACTGACATATCTGCCCGCACATGCGTCGAATGGATTTGACGCATGCGTGGACGTTTTTTACTTCCTGGTGCGGTGATGTGGCGGCGTCAACGTCACCGCCACGTCACCGCGATGTCTGCCGGCGGGGATTTTGGTTTGATCGTGTGTACAAGATCAAACCAAAATAGCCCAGCAGACAAATCCGATCAAATCGGTCTGTCAGCAGCACAAGGTCCCTGGCCATCAGAGGGAAGCCACAGCAGTGGAAGCACCAAGGGAACAGCCGCGCTGCCGGGACCAGCGTGGAGAGCAAGTCCCGAGATGACGTCAGCGGAGACCAACAACCAGCGTGGACCGCAAACCGGAAGTGAGGTGATAAAGGCGAGATGTATTTTAGAAATAACTGGTTCCTTCTTCATGCCAATAACTGGAAGCTAGAAACCATAGCTTCTTATAGTCTTTGAGCAGGCTGTGGGTGGGACTATGAGCAGGAAAGGGGAAGAAACAGCCTAGAAAGCCTAGACCTAGAGCACAGGGAATGACACATCTAGATATACAAAAATGCATACACAACAATGAAAAAAAAAAAAAAAGACAAAAGGAGGGGGGAAATCCAAATGTCAAATGACAATGAACATGCAAGTGAAAGACGGATATAGCAACCCAATTACATATCCCTCTCTCTATACATACACATGAACATATATACATATATTGATTGGTCTGGGTAAAAACACTATATACACTAAAGAAAAATGTAATTCTCTGTGGAGACTTAGGGGCACTGCACATGCATTGGTTCAGTGGAATGTCATCAGGAGGCCGGGTGCAAAAACCCAGAAGAGACACGTGGCCCCTTGAATACATCAGTATAGTAAATAGTTGCACAAGACCCTGCATGTGGCAGGTTTCACCAGACAACACCAGATTTGCTGCCCATGTGAGTATGTTTTTTTGAGGACAACATGTGGTACAGGTAAAGAGGAAAATGGGGGGGGGGGTGAAGATTTGCTCTTTAACTGCACAACTGCCATCTATAAATAATACTGTAGGCTTTTTAGGTAGGTTCACCGCTATATAAATCTGTTTTGCATAATTTTGTTTCCATTTGCCATTTCATATTATTTGGCCAGACTTTTTGTTTTTTTACTAATGGATTTATGTTATACTTCTTTGTCATTTCACTTTCAGTTTGCAGTATTGCATTTTGAATTAATAATACTGATAAACAACTACAGTGGTACCTCGGTTTAAGCGTAACTTGGTTTAAGAGCATTTTGATTTGCGAGAAACTTTTTTTTTTAAATTCTGACTCGGTTTACGAGTGACATTTGGCCTGAGGTATGGGGGAACAGAGCCGAAAATAGGCCTGCATTACCTCATTTAGCCTGAGGTACGGGGGTGAAGGAGCCAAGAAAAGCCGAACATTGGCCTGCAGTACCTAATTTGGCCTGAGGTACGAGGGCGCAGGAAACGAGCCAAAGTGTCCTCGGGTCTTTTCAGCCGTTTTCGGCGCTCTCTGGTGTCCCCCACCTCTGGCCGCATTCGGTATTGCATCCCATTGAAGTCAATGCGGAACAAATTATTTTTGTTTCCATTGACTTCAATGGGACAACTCGCTATATATATATATGCGAGTACTTTGGATTACGAGCATACTCCTGGAACGGATTATGCTTGTAATCCGAGGTTCAACTGTACTGGACAAAGTAAGTTTTTTTTTTTTGCCACTTACAGTATTGCACAGATTCAAAAAGAGTACCTGTGTTTTGTTTTGATCTCCCCTAGTTTGTACAGGAGCATCCCAAACAAGGAATCTGTTTTATGTCTTCTTTCATGCCTTAGCTAGCAAGCCATCTATCTAATGTCGAACTTTCACTTTTTTTTTACCTGAATAGGGAAGGCAACGCAATACTTGCAGCTGTTGGGCCCACCGACCTTTCCTCCTGCCAAAATATTTGGGAGTGTAATTGTATGCAGTATTCCTTTGCACTGAAAATGTTTGGTCACTTTCTGACTTCATTTAATAGTTAGAGGATATGAAATGTAGCTCTGCATCACCTATGCCATATGACATTTTAATAGGATCTGGATGAAAGTAAAGTAGCAATATTATATTGGATTATGGAAATTTTGAAAAGTGCAGGTCAAATGTAAGAGTGAAATACATTTCGGAAACAATCCCCTTTGCTCTGAAGAATAGTGGCAGATATGTGAGACACAACTGTATTTAGACTGTAAGCTCCTCAAGGGCAGGCACAGATATAATTTAGTCATTGTTGGTGCTATATAAAAGGAAAGTTAATCAGTATGATTTTGTTTCTTTCAATTTTCTATTTTTGCAGTGTTTACTTTGAAGTTATTTTTTTATGTGACTTTGACAATTTATAATGCTCAAACTTCCATATTGTTGTTGAATATACGGTATACATATTTTCTTCGAATTAACCGCTAGATTTCTGATTTACACATTAACCACTTAAGACCCGGACCAAAATGCAGGTAAAGGACCTTGCCCCTTTTTGCGATTCGGCACTGCGTCGTTTCAACTGACAATTGCGCGGTCGTGCGACATGGCTCCCAAACAAAATTGGTGTCCTTTTTTCCCCACAAATAGAGCTTTATTTTGGTGGTATTTGATCACCTCTGCGGTTTTTATTTTTTGCGCTATAAACAAAAATAGAGCGACAATTTAAAAAAAAATGCAATATTTTTTACTTTTTGCTATAATAAATATCCCCCAAAAATATATAAAAAAACATTTTTTTCCTAAGTTTAGGCCGATACGTATTCTTCTACGTATTTTTGGTAAAAAAATCGCAATAAGCGTTTATCGGTTGGTTTTCGCAAAATTTATAGCGTTTACAAAATAAGGGATAGTTTTATTGCATTTTTATTAATTTTTTTTTTTACTACTAATAGCGGCGATCAGCGATTTTTTTCATGACTGCGACAATATGGCCGACACTTCGGACAATTTTGACATATTTTTGGGACAATTGTCATTTTCACAGCAAAAAATGCATTTAAATTGCGTTGTTTACTGTGGAAATGACAGTTGCAGTTTGGGAGTTAACCACAGGTGGCGCTGTAGGGGATGTGTGACCTATGTGTTGTGTTTACAACTGTAGGGGGGGTGTGGCTGTATGTGTGACGTCATCGATCGCGTCCCCCTATTACAGGGATGACGCGATCGATGCTACGGCCACAGAGAAGCACGGGGAAGCTGTGTGTACACACGGCTCTCCCCGTTCTTCCGCTCCAGGGACGGATCGCCGCACTGCAGCGGTGATCGGGTCCGCGAATCCCGCGGTCCCGGTCCTGGAGCTTCGGACCGGGTCGCGGGCGCGCGCCGCGACCCACGGCTGGGTACTAAAATCAACGTATATATACGTTGATGTGCCCAGCCGTGCCATTCTGCCAACGTAAATGTGCAGTAGGCGGTCCTTAAGTGGTTAAAAAAAAAATGATTAAAAAGCCATTTCAGTCGTGTGACACTCATAAAAATACAATACCACAATTCTTCGCTTGTGATATATTAGTTTAGGGAGACTCTTTCACAAAGCAAAAAAATCATATGTTTAGATTGTGACCAAATAAGTAGCCTCTCTTTGATTCGTTTGACTTGTATTAGCTCCAGGAAAGTGATCTAGGGAATTGATTCAGTTGTACTACGCAATAACTAGTATGTTCTAAGTATATCATACACGTTTTGCTTTTTGACCCCTGAAAGGGTGATATATAAGAACGTTCCTTAAAGTGAGTTTGTCAGGTCCTAATAAATAAGAAGGGGAGGCCTTGCTATTCCAGGGGTTAAAGGAGATCCAAAGTCACAGCTTACACCTCGATATTTTAAGATCAACATTGTAATAGCAATACAAACAATATTTATATTTGACAATCCAATATAAGCTCACTTGAGAATATTTCCTTTCTGCATGTCTGCCGGTCAACTCTTTCCATAACTTTGTGGATTCCCTACATGCTTTGCAGCTTCTCCTCAGCTCATTCCTTTGGTTTGTGTTTGATTTATAAGGACTACATATCCCATGGTACCTTGCTGCCTGCAAGCAAAGATGATGTCTCACATGTGTCTTTGCTGTACTTACTGTTCCTCCTGAAACTCCTCCTCTTCTGAACCTCTGCAGTAAAGTTGTAGTTCAGAAGGCATTCTTTGTGTGAAGTGGGTGATAGAACAACGCATCATATTCGCGAGGCCAAGTAAATATTTGTCATTGCATTCAAGTAAATGTGTGGGGATCTTTCAAAAGTTTGTTTTTTACCTTTAAGATTGTTCTCAATAATAGGAGTAGGTTAGAACTAACTGAAATATAAGGTGGAATTGCATGGATGATTTTCTTTTCCAATGATTTTTATTGTTCATTTATTGTTTATTGTTTTATAAAAAAAATTATAAGTTCAGAAATTGGAAAAGACAATTTAAAGGATGTGCACTTCTGTGTAAACTACTGTACATGAAAAACAAAGGTCGACATATTTATGTTTGCTATTAGTTACAATATATATTCGACTCTGGAAGGATGTGTGTTATACAGTGCATTTGAAAAGTATTCACAGCCTTTCTCTTTTTCCACATTTTATGTTGCATGCCTTATTCCAAAATTGATTCAATCCATTATCTCCCTCAAAATGCTTCAACATGTCAATGTGAAAGAAGTTTGTTTGAAATCTTTGTAAATTCATTAAAAATATAAAACTCTATTTACATAAGTATCTACAGCCTTTGCTCAATACTTTATTGAAATGCCTTTTGCATCAATTACAGCCTCGTCTTTTTGAGTACAAGCTTGGTACACCTATTTTTGGGCAGTTTCACCCATTCGTCTTTGCATAACCTTTCAAGCTTCATTAGGTTGGATGGGGCGCGTCAGTGCACAGCCATTTTTAGATCTCTCCAGAGATGCTCAAGTCTGGGCTTTGTCTGGGCCACTTAGGGACATTCACAGAGTTGTTCCGTAGCCACTTCTTTGTTATCTTGATGTGTTATGTGCTTAGGGTCGTTGTCCCATTGGAAGAAGAACCTTTGCCTCTGTCTGAGGTCCAGAGCGCTCTGCATACATTTCAATGGGCAGTGCGTTTTGTGAGCGGTCTATACACCGCTCCCACACTGCCCCAAAGATGCTGCATGCAGGACTTTCCCGTCCTGCAAGTGCAATGCCCCAGTGTGAAAGAACTCAGGCTTTCACACTGGGGAGGCATGAGAGGGGATTTTCAGGTGCTTTACAGGTGCTATTTTTAGCATTTTTCAGTGTGAGAGTAACCTTAGGGTAAAAACTGAATTACTAACAATGGGAACCAATAGGCTATGGAGAGATTGAAGTTTGTAAGCTGAGCCTAAGCAATCCCACAGGTTCATAGCAAATGAAAATATAGATACGGGATCGGGGGTCTGTCTTTGGTTGGCAGCCACATAAGGTGGTTAAACTGTCTTGGACTACAAAAGGAGGATTCTATTTGCAGGAAAGGTGGGACTGTTTTGAATGAAATTTAAAAGTATTTCAGTAAATTTGGAATTGCGAAACCTCCCTTTTAATTTGAGGTATACAAGGTATGCCTTTTCATCCTGGGTCTCTTATCTACCACTATGAACTTCAGCATTTTTTCTTGAAACACTTTGAGTTCCTGACCTGAGATATCAATTGGCAATGCCCTAAATAAATAGAACAGTCTGGGGAAGATAGTAATTTTTACCACACAGATTCTATCAATCCAGGATGGGGGCTCGTTTCCACTTTTTCATGCCCTCTGTGAGCTTTTTATGCAGCAGGGGATAATGTTTCTGATATAATATTTGGAGAGAAGGTGTTAAGCAAATGCCTTAACATAGAAGGGTGTTTTCCTTGCATTTAAAGTGGTAGTAAAGTCCCCACTGTTTACTTGTACCAACAAGTAAGCCTAAAATAAGGCTTACTTGTAGGTACAGTAAATATCTCCTAAAAGTGCATTGTTTATTTACTATAGTAGCAGCCTGTGGCGTCACTGATGCTGTTCATTGAGAGATCCGTGCCATAGCCGCGACTTTGGCACGTAAGTGATGTCATCGCAGCTGGGCCAGTCAAACAGCCAAAGCTTGTGAACCCTAAAGTAAAAGCACACGGAGATGGAAGCCATTTTAGCGGTGACAGAGCACCCCTGAAGGCCTTCATTCTAAGGTAAGTCTTTCATAATGTGCGATGCATACCAGAAAATTATGCTATTATTTTGCTGAAGACCATTTTGCTGGAATTTTTTTTGCGGGTTACAACTGCTTTAAAATAAATTTTCAAATGTTGAAGAGTTTGGTCATCATCTAAATAAATAATTAGGGATTTAGATTCCGTCACACCACTGACATTCAGTAGTCCATTGTCTTAATGGCCAGGAGAGTTTATGTCCTTAAACTAATTAATCTCGGGTGGGCTGGGTTTGGTGCCAACCTGGGCAGATGTTGAAGCCATATATCCAGTTTTTGCCTAAGATCCAAGAGAAACTAGGAGTATTCAGATATAGTTATTTTTACGTCATAACTGGGTGAAGATATTAACCACTAGCCCACCGCCCACTGTCATATGACGGCGGGATGATGAGCCTCTTATTTCGGGCGGTTGTCATATGACGTTGCGCCTTCCGAGCTACTAGGGGGCGCGCTCCCGCCGCGTCACTGGGAAACCGTTGCACGTGCCTGGCGGACACGATCTGATTGCCCAGTAAATAAGCAGGACCGTAGATCTGTGTGTGTAAACACACAGATCTACATCCTATCAGGGAGAGGAGACCAATGGTGAGTCCCTTGTACATAGGGACACAGATCGGTCACTTCCCCCAGTCAGTCCCCTCCCCCCCACAGTAAGAATCACTCCCTTGGGAACACATTAACCCCTTGATCACCCCCTAGTGTTAACCCCTTCACTGCCAGTCATATTTATACAGCAATAAATGCATTTTGATCGCTGTATAAATGTGAATGGTCCCAAAAATGTGTCAAAAGTGTCTGATGTGTACAATAAAAATTGCAGATCGCCGCCATTACTAGTAAAAAATAAATAAGTAATAAAAATGCTATAAATCTATCCCCTATTTTGTAGCCGCTATGGGCCAGATTCAGGTAGATGAGAGTATCTTTCCTCTGGAGTAACGCTTCTCATTTACGTTACTCTGAAGACCCTTTCAGCGCAATTCCTGTAATTCACATAGCAGTTGCGCGTAAACTTGCGCCAGAGTAACGATAATGCGCTGGCGTAACCCGACGCAAGTGGAAGTGGGTGTGATCATATGTAAATGATGGGCGGAGCCCGGCGCAGAGGCTTACGTTCAGCGCATCATCCACGGAGCATGCGCAGTGAGTGCGGCTCCCCTCGCCCCCTTGTGCGCATGCTCACAACTTCCGTCGGCACCACTTCCTGGGAAACGTCAGCGCAATGCGTTCCGCTGGGCGCTTAAAAGCGCTGGCGGAAACGCCATTCCGGCGCAAAAGTAGTTCCGTTTCCCCCCACCCCAGGGAAGATACTTTTTTGCTCTGTGATGGCTGCTCCCGCTACCCCCAGAGAGAGGAGGAACCTCAATTTTAATACCCAGGAGGTCTCTGTCATTATATCGGCTATGGAGACGGAGAATGAATTTCTCCATGGCAAAAAAAGCCGCAAGACCAGCCGGGAGAGGAAGCAGGGCATCCTGGAGTCCATTGCTGCCAGGGTCAATGTCCTGGGCTACTCCACCCGGACTGCTGGGGACATACAAAAGAAAATCAATGACCTGCGGCGCAAGGTGAGGGACAAGGTGGCCTCCATCAGGAGGTATGAGAGGGGCACAGGTGGTGGTCCCCCATGTCCTGTCACCCTGACCGCAGAGGAGGAGGTGGTCGCTCGGTGCCTGGAGAGGGAGCAGGTGGAGGGGGTCGCAGGCTATGACTCCGTGGAGGAAGGCACAAGGACAGGTAAGTGTTTTATAATCCCCTATTTGATGTTTTGCATTTGGGGGGGGGGGGTACATGTGCCAAGTGTGTGGGACCACCAACATGTGTCTGCTTTGTGTCATCCACAGATGACGGAGCTGGGCCATCATCTGTCAGCCTGCATTCCACCCCATCCCCCCCCACGCCATCATGTGCCCGAGCCACTGGGTGGTGAAGAGGTTGTTTTGAGGAGGAGAGTGGCCACACCACACCTGCCGAGGTGGTTGTGGAAGATCCTGCTGTGGCAGAGCAGGACTTTTCTTTGGTCTTGTCGGTCTCCTCCCCTTCTCCTGGCCCGTCTGTCGTCCCCTCCCCCATCCTTGGAAGCCCCTCAAGGGCGACACCTTCCACCCGAGGACATACATCTTCTGGCCCCAGGAAGGCGACCCAGAAGACCAGGGGGTGTCTGATGGTGTCCAGGACCAGTTGGCAAGGGATCACGCCAGACAGACAGAACAAATGGGGGCCATAGCGGACCACTTGCAGAAAGTCTCTGACAGCCTGGGCTCCGTTGCCAACATCAGCAACGCAGTGCAGGATGTCAGCTCTAACTGCGCTGCAGTGGTCACCACTTTGGGGGAGGTGCAGGGGGATATCCAGCACCTCACTGCAGCCGTCCAGGCCAACACTGCTGCCATCCATGGTAACAGTGCTGCCATCCGGGAGCAGGGGAGGCTGAGTCGGCGGGCCCAGCATTACCAGATGACCCGTCAGCTCCGGATGCAGGCCCAGACCAACAGTTATCTTGGACGGATAGCCAGGGCCTTGGAGGGCACGCAGGCCACACCTGCCAGGAGTGGCCCACCTGGGGATCAGCCACCTCCAGATGCCCCCCCACCCACTCCATCCAGGCAGCTGCGGAGCCAGAGAGGGGCCCCCAGAAGAAGCCCCCGGCATCCCCGATGAGGCCTTTTTTTTTGGTGCTGGTTTTATATTATTATTTTTGACATACTCAGGTCATGAGTTTATTTTATTTTTTTCTCAGGTTATGAGGTTATTTTTCTTTTATTGGTCAGGATATGATCTTTCTAATTTCTTTTTGTACTGCACACGGTCAGGAGTGCAGGGGACAGTGTGAATGGTGTGTGAATGTGAGAGGGTGGCACTCCTGAAAGTAAGGGGTGTCACCCTCGGCCGTGGTGGTGAAGTGAACCCACGGCTGAATGAATGACGTGTGAAAGGTGTGTGAATGGACAGTGACATCATTGGGGCCTTGACGCGGCGTTACTGCTCCCAACTCCTACATGCTGGACTTGGGCTAATCCAATGTGATGTGCATGTGGTGTGTGTGATGTAGGGACATCAGTGGTGTACACGCGTGCATTGTCTATGTGATTAATGTTTTGGTTTAGTGTCCAAAGATGCCTACGGCGAGGACCCTCCTGACTGCTCTTCCATCAGCAGACTGGGTGTCCTCTGGCAGGGGGGGGCTGTGTGGGTCGGGGGTCAGGTCATCACGTATGTCAATATGCAGGCCTTTTTTCATAGCAAAGTTATGTAGTATGCAACATGCACCGATGATCTGACACACAAAGGTAGGGGAATACAATAGGGCCCCCCCAGACTTATCCAGGCATCGGAAACGGGACTTCAGGAGCCCGAATGTTTGCTCCACCACTGCACGGGTTTTGATGTGTGCTTCATTGTATCTTCTCTCTCCTCTGGTTTGGGGGTTCCGGAAAGGAGTCATTAGATGGGGTCCCAGTGCATATGCAGAGTCACCTGTAAGGTAAAAGACAGGAGAATGTTAGTCATGCATGTGCGATTTCTGTTGTGCATGACGGGAGGGGATAGTCATGCCTGACTCCCATGTCACTCACCAACCAGCCAGCTGTCCCCATACATGTTCTGGTTAAATTCTGCTGGGATGGGGCTCTGACGGTATATGAAGCTGTCATGGCTGGACCCGGGGTGTTTGGCACGGACGTGCCATATGAGGCGTTGGGCATCGGCTATCACCTGTACGTTGATGGAATGCCAATGCTTCCGATTGCGGTATATGTGCTCTGTGGCACTGGGGGGCTGTAGGGCCACATGTGTGCAATCAATGGCCCCCACAGTGCGTGGGAATCTGGCAATGTTGTAGAAATCTGTCATTGCCTTCTGCCGCAGCTCCTCAGTGGTTGGTCTGATGAACTGGTTGGACATGCGTCTGAGGATTGCAGGGACAACCTGGTGCACACATCTGCTTATGGAGGACTGTGACATCCCAGCCACCACTCCACTTGTACGCTGGAATGATCCACTGGCAAGGAAATGGAGTGTTGCCAGTACCTTCACCAGTGGCTGCACTGCTTGTGATCGGTGTGTTGGGCTGGTGATGTCCTCCTGCAGGGTTGTGGTTAGTTCAAGTATTGCATCTGGGCTGAATCTGAAGAGGCGATACACCTCCTCATCCCCCATGCCAAAGAGGTTCATACGTGTGCGGTATATCCTCTCACGTGCCCGCCTTCTTGGTTCCAGGGGACCCATCAGTAGTTCTAGGACCACGAGTGCCCCTGGCATGTTGGCACACAGAGGTGTTGTCCTTGCAAGTGGGGGTGCTCAGCTAGCCCTTATCGTCGGTAACGCTGCTGTAGCTGCTCTCCTGCTGACCTGTGACCGTCTGGAGTAAAGATAAAGCAGCCTTTTGTAGAAATAACTTTGCGCTGGACGGATCAGATACGCGCGGCGCATGTAGCCAGCGTATGGTGCTAATCCGTTCGTGAATTGGGAAATCTCCCTCATTTGCATATTTGCAGGGGAAATCAATGGGCGCGACTGATGCGGCCAGCGAAAATAAACGCTGACGATACTCTGGCGTCGGAACGTTCCGCCGGTCGCAAATGAGCCGTTATTGGGCGCATCTAGTTTGGTGGGTACGGGCACATAGAAACGTCGGCGCATCAGCACAGTTACGCGGCGCATATCCAAATACTCCAGCGCAAGTGTTCGTGAATCTGGCCCTATATCTTTTGTGCAAACCAATCAATATATGCTATTTATTTTAGCAAAACGGGTATTTTCGGAAGGCGTGACGCGCTTTAGCAGCACGTCAATCAACTACACCTTGTCTTGGCTCGGAGCCAGATAACAAGCACAATAAAGCGATAAGTACAAAAAAAAAAAGACCAGCATACTGCAGATGTCAGCAGTATGCTGGATCTAATGGTAGATAGTTGATTTTCAGGGTGAACCTCCGCTTTAAAGTTTGCTTTAAGTAAGAATGCTTTCAAAAATATATATTTTATTTTTTAATTGTTTATTTTCATCAATTTACAAAATGCTAAGTGAGCGAACAGAATCCAAATCCAAATCACATCAATATTTGGTGTGACCACCCTTTGGCTTCAAACCAGCTTCATGTCTTACACTTGCACACTTCGTACATTTGCACAAAGTCAAGGATTTTGTGGGATTAGAGTCAGGTGTATGATTAACCAATTATACCAGGTGCTAATGATCATCAGTTTCATATGTAGGTTGAAACAGACATTAATTGAAACAGAAACAGCTGTGTAGGAGGCTTACTAATTTAATGCAGCAGATAAAAAACACATCATGCTTAGTTTCAATCGACATCAGTAAATGTCCAGCAGTGCTGTCAGCACAGAACTGGCGGAAACCAGTAGGACCCAGGTACACCTATCTACTGTCCAGAGAAACCTGGCCAGAAGTGGTCTTCATGGAAGAATTGCAGCAAAAAGCAATATGTGGAAACAAGGCTGAGAGCTGGTTCACACTGGGGCGACCTGGATCCGACTTCAAGTCGCCGCAAGTTGACCCAAGTGGCGCGGTCGAGAAAATGAACAGAAGTGAATGGGAGCCGTCTTAATGTACACTACTGAAGTCGCTTTAACTTCAGAAAAGGTTCCTGTACTACTTCAATCCGACTTGTAGGCGACTTGTAGGCAACTTGTACACATTGATTTCAATGGAAGTCGCCTCAGAAGTCGGATCTCCGTCTTAACTGAAGCAACAATACAGGAAGAGAACATACATTTCTCAAGCAAACCCCTCCCTCCCACAGAGCTGATTGTTGTTTGATTGGCCACTGGAAAGCCTCCTGTCCTGGAGGCGACTTGAAGTTGCCTTGTACTGTCCTGGAGGCAACTTGAAGTTGCCTTGTAAGATGACTGATGATTCATACTCAAGTCGTGTCCAACTTGCCTCCCAAAGTCGTGCTAGAAGTCGTGTTGCCCCTGGGTGAATGGGCTCTAAGGGACTTAACTATGCAAGAAACTATAGGATCAGGGGTGCAGCGATGGCATCAGGTGCTCAGGGATGATGAGTCAGGACTTTAAATATTTGGCTGTAGAAGGAAGCAGTTTGTTTACCAAAAGGCTGGAGAGTGGTACAATGATTATTGTGTGCTGGTAACAATGAAGCATGATGGAGGTTCCTTGCAAGTTTGGGGCTACTTTTCCTGCAAAGGTAGGGATTTGATCAGGATCAATGGTGGCCTCAATGCTGAAAAATACAAGCAGATACTTATACATTATGCCATACCATCAGGGAGGAGTGTGATTTGACCCAAATGTATTCTGCAGCAGGATAATGACCCCACACATACAGCCAAAGTCATTAAGAAATATCTTCAGCATAAAGAAGAACAAGGAGTGCTGGAAGTGATAGTTTGGTCCCCACAGAGCCCTGATCTCAACATCATCAAGTCTGTCTGGGGTTACATGAATAGGCAGAAGAATTTGAGGCAGCTTACATCCTCAGAAGATCTGTGGTTAGTCCTCCAAGATGTTTGCAACAACTTACTGACCAAGTTCCTTGAAAAGCTGTGTGCAAGTGTACCTAGAAGAATTGATGCTGTTTTGAAGGCAAAGGGTGGTCACACAAAATATTGATTTGATTTGGATTTCTCTTATGTTCATTTACTTTCCATCTTGTTAATTGCTAAAAAATAAACTGTAAACATTTGAATTTATGAAAGCATTCTTAACTACTTGTCGACCTGCCGCCATTGTTTTACGGCGGCAGGTTGGCTCCCCTGCGCGAGAGACCCCCTAGCTCTACGTCGGCTCTCTCGCAGGCCACTGGGGGGCGCGCCCCCGCTCGCCCCAGAGTCCCGTGCACGTGCCCGGCGGGCACGATCGCCGCCGGGCACCCGCGATTGCTTGTTACAGAGCGGGGACCCGGTCCTGTCAGGGGAGGAAATGCTGACCTTCTGTTAATACAATGTATGAACGGAAGATCAGTGATTTCCCCTAGTCAGTCCCACCCCCCCCCCATACAGTTAGAACACACCCAGAAACATACTTAACCCCTTCCCCGCCCCCTAGTGTTAACCCCTTCACTGCAAGTGGCATTTTTTATAGTAATCTAATGCATTTTTATAGCATTGATCGCTATAAAAATGCCAATGGTCCCAAAAATGTGTCAAAAGTGTCCGAAGTGTCCGCCATAATGTCTAATGTCTAATCGCTGATCGCCGCCATTACTAGTAAAAAAAAAATAATAATAAAAATGCCATAAAAATACCCCCTATTTTGTAAACACTATAACTTTTGCGCAAACCATTCAATAAACACTTATTGCGATTTTTTTTTTCCAAAAATATGTAGAAGAATACGTATCGGCCTAAACTGAGGGAAAAAAATGTTTTTTTATATATTTTTGGGGGATATTTATTACAGCAAGTAAAAAATATTAATTTCTTTCAAAATTGTCGCTCTAATTTTGTTTATAGCGCAACAAAAAAAAAACGCAGAGGTGATCAAATACCACCAAAAGAAAGCTCTATTTGTGGGAAAAAAAGGACGCCAATTTTGTTTGGAAGTCACGTCGCACAACCGCGCAATGACAGTTAAAGTGACGCAGTGCCTGTAGGGTAAGATAAAATATGCCCACCTTGGTAAAAGGACCCCTTCGGCACCGGGAGAATGAGTTTAACCTTGCAGTAACAAGACACACGGTATTAGGTTAAAGTCACTCTGCTTTAATATGGCACGAACAGTTTCTTTTATAAAAACATACAGAGATTCAAAGGAAATACACAAATACATGTCTTAACATCATTGGTTAATACACTGTTACTGGGCGGACGCCCCCCTTTTGGGTGATGCTGTTAAAATATCATTGGTTAAGAGTTACCGTTATTTATTGCTTAAGTTAGAACTCGTCTCATGATTAAGGCTTGTATATATGTCAACCGCCACAAACTGGTTATAGAAACCACAAAACTTAGGTCACAAGACATTCAAACTGACTACTACTATATATGGTCATCACAAGAATTGCTCATGTCATTCTGATATACAGACAGCATATATGCAATATATGGACAACTTATGTTAACCCTTACAATCCCCTCTTAGAATCCAAATAATTCTAAATTATGTGGTTCTCCTTCTCCATCCTTCTTTTATCATGATACATGTTCAGATAGATTCTATTCGCAGCTGCTGGGTCGGGTGTTTGGGACATTTTAACAACTATGCACATTATAAGCCTATAGCAAGCATATAAGAGTAAAACCAAAAAAAAATGGAAAGGGTTAAACTCATCAATAACTGTCCCACTGGGGAGGTCACGGTTAAGAAAGTTCATTAGAGTGGTGTTTAGGGCAGGTTCTGAAGTGTGAAAATAAGGGCTCTCAATTGAAGTCATTGAAAAATTAATTTTAGCTTGTTGGCAAACTTCAGCTCCCTTTGTGGAGTTCCCCAACCCAAAACACCAGTCTGGGAAATAACTTCTTTATAGATATATATATCTCAACATTGTCAGTACCCTATTGTGGGGTCACTTCCATATCTTCTCTACTTAGTATGACACCAAAGGGTCCACAGTACTACTTCACATCTATGTGGAGCAAAGATCTTCTTAAGGTGTATGTGGATACATATCTTTACTCATTCATATCACCCATCTTGGCATCATACGAATCTACTAATCTGACAATCTGATAACACTCTATCTCTTCCCTGGGGTGATCTTCCTCAGTTCTAATTGTCACTGTAATAATAATTGTATTTTAACAATAATAGAACATTTGTGATATTTAAAAGTACAGCCATATCCAACATTTTTCATATCCAGACTTCAGGGCATAGGCATATTTAAACTTCAATAATAACATTTTATCTGTAAAACCTTCTGAGTTCTCATTTCTCTTGTGTCTATTATGTGTGTTATTCATATTGTCCTGTTGTGGAGTGTTGGAATTTCCACAAATGCTCTTTATATGTCCCAAATCTTCAGGGTGATAGATACAGTTCGTTATCAGCCAAACTGGCAGGAATACGATCAGGACAGTCCAAAATAGGAGGCACAAGGCTTTCCCAGAAGTCTGTGGTGAAATAAGCAAGTCATCTTGTCGGAGGTCAGGGCTGTCTGCCCCCGTTAGTACCTCACTTGTACTTGCTTCTAGTCGGAGGCCAGGGCTGTCCGCCCCCGTTAGTACCTCTCTTTGTCTGGCCCTAGGCACCAGTTTTACTCGGGTGGCATGGATCCATGTTGGGCTCTCTTCCGTCAGTATTGCGGTCCGGGTAACGGCTACCACTATCATCTCTGGACCATAAGCGCAGTCTTTGGCTCTTTTATCTTTGGTCAATCGTTTTACAACTACAACATCTCCTGGTATAAAAGGGTGGGTGTTTTCCTGTGGAAGAGAAGGAAACTTACAGACAACTTTTTGTTCTATCTCATCTAGTTTTGTTATAAGTGACCTGACATAATGATCCTGAATCTGCTCTAAATCTCCTTCTTGTAGAGTGAGGGGTTTCTTGGCCCAAGGTGTGGGGAATGGCCTTCCCATTAAAATCTCGAATGGCGAGAATTTTAAAGATTTGTGGGGTGTCATTCTTATTTCTGCTAGAATAATTGGTAGCACCTCCTTTCATTTATGAAAGGTACCTCCTGTGGCCTTTCTCAGTTTTAGTGGGATATATCTCTGGCCATCGTGAGAACATATCCACAATTACCAGGGCATATTCCTGCCTACACTTATCACAGGGAATGTGTGTAAAATCAATTTGGAGGTGTGTTAATGGAGTTGTTGGATATTTGAGGTGTTGGTGGACTGCCCGATTAGGGTTGTTAGGATTTGCCCGGAGGCATGTAATACACCTCTGTACAAACCCAGCTACTAACTTATCAAACTTAGTAATGTAAAAATCATTTTTTTTTTTTAGCAGTAGTAGCGTTGTGGCTTTACTGTTGTGGCCTACCCCATGGTGCTGGGCTATAAAAAGTGGTGCACTAGCCTGTGGGATACATGGTTTCCCCTCTTTGCAAATTAGTCCACTCTTTGGACTCTTTTGCAACACTGGATAACACCAGTCATTTAGATCTGTGTCACTTGCCGAGTACTGGAGTTCCACTATCATTTGTGTGTCATCTAACAAGGGTGGTGTTAGTACGGCCATTTGTAAGGTAGCTAATTGTTGGAGTGCGGCTTCTTTCGCTGTTCTATCTGCCAAGGCATTGCCCCTGGAAATCTGATCACTGCCCACCGTGTGTGCCCTACAATGCTAGTAGATCATTGATCAACTGGGAGTGAGAAATTCTTTTCCATCCGCTCCTATGAACCCTCCTCTGGCCCAGATCACTCCGTGGTCATGGACCACGGAGAAGGCATACTTTGAATCTGTGTAAATGGTGACAGACTGTCCCTAACAACTGGCATGCTCTGGTCAAGGCTATCAGCTCGGCAGCCTGAGCCGACTGATAGGGGATGGGTTCTGCTTCATGTATGCAGTCAGGTAAACTTACAACGGCATATCCTGCGTTGTATGTGGTGTCATTTGGTCTTGTGCATGACCCATCCACAAACACAACATGTGAATCTGGTATGGGCAGGGTTGCCATGTCTAGTCTAGGGGAAGTCTCTGTTGTTACAGAAGTCAAACAATCATGGTCTTGTGGAATGTCATCTGCCTCACCTTTCAATCCCAATAATGCATTTAAGATAGGGGCAGGGCCTGCATTTGGGGAACAGTATCTGACAAGGATGTGTTTCCTAAGAGGATGACTTTGTATCCACTTAGACGTTGGGCTGACATATGCTGGGTGTGTACCCCTCTTAGAAGATGGATGACATGGTGGGTAGTGTAAAGTGTGGTGGGGTGGCCCAGGGTGAAAACTACTGACATTTCCACCACCATTGCACATGCCGCTAGGGCTCTCAAACAAGCGGGCATACCTTGTACAGAAATTGGCATTACCTTTGAAAAAAACTACGGGTCTAAACTTTCCTCCGTGTTCTTGTGTCAGTACCCCCGCCATGGTTTTACAGTTGTCCCTTGTATATAGCTGAATTGGCTTTACATATTTAAGGGAGGCCCAAAGCAGAACTACACATCATTGCTAACTTCAACTTTTCAAAAGCGTTTAACATTTCTTGTGACCATATTATATCTTTTGGTTTGTCTGACAGTGTACATTGCCTCAAAATGTTGTCATAGTAAGAACAGTCCGGTATCCACTGTCTGCAGTAATTTATCATACCCAGAAAAGATAGCATTTCCCTCTGAGTATTTGGGTTGACCAGGCCCATGACAGATTGGATACGGCTAGGACTGATTTTCCTACTCCCTTGACTGAGGACAAAACCAAGATATTCCATTTACACCATTGTAACTTTTTGGGTGAAACTTTGTGCCCACATTCATGTAACCAACCTAACAACGATAAACAATCTTCCCTGCAGGCCTCCCTTGATAGACTACAAACGAGGAGATATCCACATATTGTAGCAGGACAGAACCTTGGGGGGGGTGCCAGGGTTTTAATGTGGCTTGGAGGACTATGCTGTACACAACAGGTGAATCAGCATATCTCTGGTTCATACGGCACCAGGTGAGTTGTTGACCCTCCAAAGGAAAATGCAAACAGAGGCCTAGTGTCCTCGTGTACAGGTATACTGAAAAAAAACGTTCTTCAAATCAATTACAGAAAAATAGGTGGCCTGTGCAGGGATGGAGGAAAGGAGAGAGGTGACATCTTGCACTATCTTGCACTATCGGGGCAAGTGGGATGATTAAACTATTGATAGCCCTTGGGTCTTGAACAAATCTGACACTACCGTCTGGTTTGGAAACAGGGTTGATAGAGGTACTATATGCAGAGCAGATAGGGGTTAAGATTCCCTTCTCTAAAAAAGTCCTGTATCATAGGTCTGATTCCATCTAGTTTCTCTTTTGACAAAGGATATTGTTTATGAAACACTGGTTGAGCACCTGGTTTCAGGGTAGCCCGATAAGGGGTACAATCAATGAGACCTGTGTCAAAATCGTTCTGTGACCATATGCCGTTATCAACAGTGAGTAGTTCATCAGAAACCGCTAAACTGACAAAAATGGGACGGGTTATAGGTATCACCCTAGATTCCATACTGAGTCCGTCCGGACCCGAGTGGATCATCCGGGCCTCATCACCATGGGTGTTGAGTCCAGTCTATGTCAAATCTAGGTTGGGTATTTGTCTTGGGCAGGCCAGGGTTCTGGTCTTGGGAATTGGCCCTTCTGTCAGGTAGGGGGCAATTTCTGGCCCAATGGCCGGAACGGCCGCAATTGTAACAAGGTTGGTCCTGTGCGTTTCTATTCATGTGATCCCTGTCCATCCCGCTATATTATCCACCCAGGGATTAATAAGAAAATAATCCGTGCCTCCTACTCGGGTAACGTATTCTTTGCAGGATTCTTGGACGTTGGGACATGGGTAGGAGGTAGGTTTACTATGTCTGGTCCCCATTGATCCAAGCACCGGAGTTGGTCAGTATAATATACTGATCCCAATTTTCTTCCGACAGTTGTATCAATGCAAAAATCTTCGTGCCACACACACTGGAAACAGGATCCCGGTTTGATCGGATCCCACACAGTACAGGTTGTGTTGGGCAATTTAACTATGGCTTGGATAATACAATTCTTATAAGTAAAGTCTGTGTTTTGCAAAATGAAAGTAACTTTGGCATTTTGCGCTGACACAGGAAGCAAGTCATTGGTTTACACAAGACGACAGTAAGCTATCTATATGCTATACCAATTAAGGAAGTGTCGACTTCACAATGAAAGTTTTTTTTTTTTTTGTATGTGCTGTCCACTTTCGAGTTATTAAACTATTAAATTAATAAGTGACTTCTGTGTACTTCTCATATCTCTGGAGAGGTTATTGTATTTTAGTGTCTAAGTGCTCAATCTATGTTATATGTCGATCGGTATGCAATTTCACTGTATGTTGCTAGATTGCATGCTGATTGTAAGCTAACAGATCTGCCAGACGGAGATCTGTGTGTGTGTGGGGACAGTGGAAAGAGTGATTAACACTGGGATTCAAGCTTACAGGATAGCTGGAGGAACCCTAGAAGTGTGTAGTAATTGCTAGACTGTTTCCCAACCCTTAGCGTGCAGCAGATTGTATGTAAGATCTGTATCTGCCTGTGTGTGGTCAGCTAGTTGGATTGGAGTGGAGTCTCCCTCTAGAAGTGGTTAAAGGTAATGCGGGCTGTGAAGCATCACAGCCAGTCTTACGTGCTTAGTAGAAATTCCTTCTTATTCTTTTAGTTCCTCATACAGCCTCGTCACGAGACGCTCGCTCGTTGTGGTTAGTAATTCACCACTGGCAAGACAGATTGTGAAAAGTACAACCTTATTGTCTATCTGGAAAATCTACCCTGCGACCTAAATACTCTGTACTTTCTTTGGGAGAGATTATTAAAACTAACTCTGGCAGATTTTTTTAAATTCCACTCAGTTATATTAAATACTAAACAAATTTTACATCAAGGACACGTCATACAATATTACACAGACGATCGGCTCGGTATCACTTGCTTTCATCAACCGTGGGTCATATAGCTTTCGCCTAGCCACGGAGATGGGGCGTCTTATACGTTTGCCACAAAACGTCTCAAAGTGGCCCTGGTCTAGCTCACCTTCTAGACACTTGTACCACACAAACAGATAATTTCTTATTACTTTAAAATTCTTAATACTTTAAACATATACTTCTAAGCAGCAATAATTTTAAGCAGCAAATAATATAAGCAGCAGTAATGGGTAATTGTACCAAGGTGATTTCTATGCCTCCCCGAGACACTTGATTCTTAGTTATCCCTGATAACCTATATTATCTGGACATCCCCGATGTCTATATTATGGCGCCAACCACTCTTACCCGTATCTAAAGCAAAATTAATTTACAGTCCCTGACTGCCTGGATTCATAAGGAATTCAGGAATTGATCGAGCCCCGCTGACCGAATGAACGGTTTACAGGGAGACCACCTAAATCCCCGGACGAGCCTCCAAATTGTAGGGTAAGATAAAATATGCCCACCTTGGTAAAAGGACCCCTTCGGCACCGGGAGAATGAGTTTAACCTTGCAGTAACAAGACACACGGTATTAGGTTAAAGTCACTCTGCTTTTAATATGGCACGAACAGTTTCTTTTATAAAAACATACAGAGATTCAAAGGAAATACACAAATACATGTCTTAACATCATTGGTTAATACACTGTTACTGGGCGGACGCCCCCCTTTTGGGTGATGCTGTTAAAATATCATTGGTTAAGAGTTACCGTTATTTATTGCTTAAGTTAGAACTCGTCTCATGATTAAGGCTTGTATATATGTCAACCGCCACAAACTGGTTATAGAAACCACAAAACTTAGGTCACAAGACATTCAAACTGACTACTACTATATATGGTCATCACAAGAATTGCTCATGTCATTCTGATATACAGACAGCATATATGCAATATATGGACAACTTATGTTAACCCTTACAGTGCCGAATCGCAAAAAGTGCTCTGGTCTTTGGGCAGCAATATGGTCCGGGGGTTAAGTGGTTAATTTACGGCATTTTTAATGTAATGAGAGCTGGAACAAACCATAATTCTGGCAGCATTCTTTCTTGACAATAACATTTTATTCATATGGTTCACTGGAGGGCTAGCACCATCCTTCCTCTCGCTCCCCGGTCTTTCACAAGTATGCTGCATGGACATGGGTGCTTGAGTTTTTCTGTCAACTCCCCTGTCTGCTGCCAAGCTGCGTCCTTGGTAATATAAAGGCAGACTGAGCTGATGATGTCTGCTCAGACAGTATGTGAACAGATTGGTCTTTCTAACATAACTTGTACATAGCTGCAACTGAGCTCCTGACGGGATGGGTGACCACCTTGGAGTGAAGGCAAACTCCTTGTATTCCTGTTTTTCCTTTTATTGCAGTATTACATCTACTGTAATAGAAGGAACATATACACATACATTACATATTACAGTGATCTGGTCAGGAAGTACCTAGACTGTAGTCAATAATTCTAGCTGTTCCTATGTGTGGAGAAGGGATGGATACAAGATATATTTATTAAGTAAAAGTGGCAAGCAGTGGCTTGTGCGTGAATGTAAAGTTAGCAGAAGAGTTGAAGCTGTTATGGCTGCAAAGAATGGGCCAACGCAATATTGAACCCTACAAACTAAGACTGGGATGCCATTAAATTTCATGTGCGTGTAAAGGCAGGCGTACCAATACTTTTGTATGTGTATATATATATATATATATATATATATATATATATATATATATATATATATATATATATATATATATATATACAGTGGAACCTCGGATTGCATTGTCTAAGCTAAAATACGGAGAGTGGGATTGGTAGCCACCTTTCACTTAAAGGGCAAAATCTATTTGAAATCTTTAGCATTAATATGTTTTATAGTCCTCATGTTGCAATGCTTACCTAGTCAAACCAGCCTAGTGTTTTTATCATGTCTTAAATACATCATCAGTTTGTGAGTGTTTGATATGTAGTTGCACTGTACGCTGGTGATTTTTAGTTAGGCCTGATTCACACTAGTGAAATATCAATTCGCACAGAATTGCACGATAGTGGAAATCACTTATTTTCAATGGAAATAATTATTTTCAATGGTGCTCATTCACATCAATGCAGCACAGCACATTTTTGGAAAAGGTACATGTGCTACTTTGGTGCAGTTGCAGCACGATTTTGCCCTCAAAGATTTAAATTGAATTGCTCCAAAAACGTGTGTAATATGCATGTACATGTGTATTAGTGTATTTTTAGGTATACAATCCACTTTCCTTCTCTTACAAAAATACGTATAAAGCATGAAAAACACATCAAAAACTGCTCCAAATGGCAGTAAAAATCAGATCAAGTCACAGCTGCACTAGTGTGAACTTTGCCTTACAGTACAAATCATTAGGAACACTTCTGCTTACGTACTAGTGGCATATAGTAAAACCTTGGTTTGAGAGCGATTTGCAAGACAAGCTACATTTTTAATACATTTTGAATTGATATACAAGCGATATCTTGCTATAAGAGTAGCCTCATGTCACAACTGATTATAAAAGAGAAGAGAAGCGCCTCTAAGTGTAGTAATATGGTTACGTTTAATGAAGGTACAACATTTAGCGACATATTGCTACACTAATGCCCTGTACACACGATCGGTTCGTCTGATGAAAACGAACCGATGGATTTTTTCATCAGATATCCGATGAATCTGACTTACATCAGTCTTGCCTACACACCATCAGTTAAAAATCCGATAGTGTCCAATGCGGTGACGTAAAACACAACGACTTCTTGAGAAAAATGAAGTTCAATGCTTCCGAGCATGCGTCGACTTGATTCTGAGCATGCATGGATTTTTGACCGATGGATTTCCCCACAGACGATCGTTTTATTCTTTTAACCATGCGGAAATTTTAAAACAGGTTATATTTTTTTCACCAATGGGAAAAAAACTGATGGGGCCCACACACAATCCGTTCGTCCGATGAAAACGGTCCATCGGTCCGTTTTCATCAGACGAACCGATCGTGTGTACGCGGCATTAGAGGCCTCTCTTCTCTTTTATACTCTGTAGCTCCTGCTGGATTTTGCTTCTAATCCCCTTGTGGAAGCTTCCATTTGTGGATGGACATTTTATAGTTACACAACCTATCAAATTGCTAAAATCTTTTTATATGGACTATAAACTAAAGAACTTATGAATAAATGGTTGTGGAACAAATCATCTGAGTTTCCATTATTCCTTATGGGGAAATTTGCTTGATATACAAGTGCTTTGGATTTGAATTTTACTTGTAATCCAAGGTTTTACTGTATATGTTGTTTTGTTTTGTTTTTCTTTTATTTCTAAGATGTGTAATGTAACAAAAAAATATATAGTATAAAAGCTGGACAATTGACTGACTGATGGAACAGCACTTGTTTAAATTGCCAAGAAATAATACACTATGTAGGTTTTGTCTTATATTCTATAAACCATCAAAGTATGAGGTTATGGAGCTGATTTAAGAAAAATGGTGTGAAAAGCATATGATATTAGCAGGCAAAGTGATGCTTTGGACATGGCCATTCAATGTATTTTTGTACATATCAGGTGTGGCGTTAGAGGATTTCTGCTGGCCTGGATAACATCAATACACAATGATATTTAGCTGCAGTACGGTCCTTGCAGCCCCAACTTACTTCACAGCATTAAGATCACTCACAATCTTTCCACATGGCTGGATGCTGTTGTCCGAGAGACAGAAATTGAGTTCACAGGTGAAATAAATAGATATTAAAGTTGTTGTTTTGATCTGACACAAATACATTTAATGGGTCCCTCAAACATGACCTTGCTGTCAAGCTCAGAGCAGCTCACCCAACTTATCAACAACATAGGATCCTTGGCACGGTGTGAAATACCTTATTTTAAATAGTAGCCTGGTCTATTGTTCTTTTTTTTTTTTTCGATGTATATTTTGCTGCTTTGTTACATTTCTTTTTTTCCTAACATCAGGATTTTCGATACGTATTTTTTACTCTCTCGTTTTTTTTTTTTTTTAATTAGCTGATTCACTAACGCTGAGCTAAATTCAAATTCAGCACTCGGGGAACATCATTACTATAGATCAAAAGGAGGCATTAATGATGCAGAAAGGTGCAGCAGTTTGGCAAAATTAAATAATTTACATGGCTGTGTATGGAGGGTCCCCAAAGGGTTTATTCCAGGCTTTCTTTAAAATTCCTACTACCCCCCATTCCCTCCTCCCCTTACACATCTCTGTGCAGGCCCTGTCTGAATATTTCACTGCTGCTTATAAAACCCAGCACCCTGCTGCTCACTCTCTGATCCCGCTCCTCTGGGTAAGCAGCTCCCCACGGTATCACTTCTCTTCACTCACTAGTTTTGGGCTACATATTTCAATCAAAGGTTAATCATCTTATCTAAACATTTTGTATTGATTAATCTCTGGTCCAGAGTATCCTCCAGGCATGATTAGCACCTTTTTTGTCCTAAGTCCTTTTTTAAAAGCTATGTAATGTCTGGTATTACCGTAAATAGTACATATACATATGAGGCAGTAAGCCATACTTGCGATATTCCAATCATATGACAGATTCACAGAAAGAAATAGCAATGATCCTGAATCAACCAAAAGGACGTTTGTCACTACTTGGTGCTAAGCAGAGGTTTATGAAATATTTTGTAATTGTTTTTAAAAAATTTATTCATGCTGTGTTGATCCAGCATATACAGAAGGTGGGTACTGGTGCATTGTAAAGAAAAAAGAAAAAAAGAAATACTGTTCACAAAAGTGGTAATCCGCAAACAAAAGAGGAACAATCCCAGGACCTAACCAAGATGAACAGTTAAATATTTTTATTGTGGACCAAATTTTGGTGGCGTACAGCCCACATTCCTCAAGGTCACCTATAAATACACGATTATATGTAAATATAAATCTTTTATTCATAATTGTGGAAAGCAGTTGGTCAGAAGACCGTTTTCTGTTTCTGCATGTTTTCTGTGATTCTGAACAGGAAAATCTGCAAAAGAAAGACACAAATAAAGGAGAAGCCCCCTGATGGTTAAACGGCTTCAGCCCTGGCAAACATCCAAAAACAAGTAAACTCGCCAGGCAAAAGTGCCTAGCAGGAGGCCTTTGCAGGGCTGAGTCCAGCAGGTGACACAGCGTAACGTGGCAGAATGACAGTATACGGATGTGCGCACAGGAGGGGTTAATTTTTTCTAAATGAGCGATACCAGGAGCCTTCTCCTTACCCCACAGGGAATCTTCGTTTGTCAGGCTCAAGAGTAGGAAACAAAATCAGCAGTTCTAACAGGAGCCAAGCTTGGAGGAGCATAGGGGAGAGGGTGAGGAAGAAATTGGAAGAATCAGGTGCTTGTCTGTGTCCTCTTTACATGAGAGCTGAGAAAGAGATGCTCAGGTTGTCAGATGGAGCTTGCAGTAACGAATGCCCCTAATGAAGCACCCAATTAACTGGGATCGGAGCCTTAATAGTAGCTGACGGAGCTGAAAGCTCTGAGTAGTCAATTGTCAAGTTCAACATCCCTTTGGAGTGAAATGTGGTGAAGCTCCATTCATCTCTGTCAGGAAAGCAAAGGCCAAAATATTAACCCTCCCAACACCTTAGTAACTGTATATCAGTTCCATCTGCAGATGACACGAGGTGAGAACACCTTACATTTTAAATACAATCCTCACTGACCATATCTGGCATGGAGAACCGTAAAGGATTTCACAGTAACAGCGTGTCTCTAGAGGTTGATAGTGGAATTAGTGGTGGCAAGCAGGCATTATTTGGAATGCCATTCACAATACTAGAGTCTAACAAAAAACATTTATTTACATTTTGAGGATAACAACAGTAGCTACAAGAAGAAAAAAAAATGCAATAGCAGGTTCTTTATAGGCCTGAATACATCATCTTGGTCTAAACATGCAATTCCTGGAAGCTGCTCTCAGTGTGAAACATGCAGTCCCTTACTTCCTACTTACAATATCACAAATTGTTTTTGAAATTGAAAAATATCCATGAAACACCTAGTTTATATATATATATATATATATATATATATATATATATATATATATATATATATATATATATATAGATATATATATATATAGATATATATATATATATCTTCCAGTTTTTATGTGTGTTTGTATTCAATCTGCAAAATAATACATGCAAAGAAAAGAAAAAAAAAAGTATGCAGCAATGTTTTTCGTTAGGATGCTTAGTAATGTGGCATTTCTATAATAACACGTATTTGAAAAAGAACATGTTGTAATCATTGAGGAAGGACTTGATTTTGAATATTAGAACATTCTTTTTTTATGTGACTGAAATTAGAAAACATCTTGTCACCTTAATCACAATATGCTAATATGTAATCTCTTACAATGTACTCTTGGGAAGGACTTTACCCAATATGGTACATACTTGTTTTGAATTCTATCATCATTTAAAGCCCTTTTGACCTAGGGTTAGGGCAATTGATAAATATAAGATAGAGCTTGCCAGACTTGTGGCCAATTCCTCGAAAAAATATTTTATATGATTGATAGTTCCCTAAGCGGTAATGCTTTTCTTTACTGAAAATGCTACCAAAAATGTAAGTGTAACAGGGCTAGATACTTTTGTACTGATTATTTAAGAAAGAGGGAATGCACATGCATATCTTACACAATTGGTTTGTCATTTTTGTATAGAAAGATTGTAAGTCTTACAACTAATTCTACAGCTTGATTGTTCTGGAGACTTATGCCACGTACACAAGATCACTTTTTGTGATGTAAAAAAACACTGTTTTGTCTCACGAAACAAAACAACGTTTTTCAAACTTCATTTTGAAAAACGACGTTGCATACACACCATCTTTCTGAAAATGTTTTTGGAAAGCGCGGTTACATACACCATGTTCGACGGCACTCTGTTCCATTCAAGCTAGCGTCATAACTTGCTTCTGAGCATGCGTGGGTTTAAAAACGTTGTTTTAAATGTTGTTTTAGCCCACACACAATCATTTTTTATGACACAAAAAAACGACATTTTGAAAAACGACATAAAAAATAGAAGCATGTTCGATTTATTTTTTGGTCGTTTTTCAGAAGACATAAAACAATGTTTTGCCCACACACGATCATTTTAAATGATGTTTTTTAAAAACGTAGTTTTATTTAATCACAAAAAACAACCGTGTGTACGCGGCATTATGTCTAAGAGAGATCTTTCATGAAAATTACCTTTCTTAGATTATCATTTGATTTTTTTATTTTTTTTATTGAAGTTCTCAATGTGGAAAGAGTTCCAATTAATATTTTGATGAAGGAATATATATATATATATATATATATATATATATATATATATATATATATATATATATATATATTTATTTATTTATACATTTTTTCCCATTGGCATAGGCATAGAATCCCCACACATTGGTTACTGACTCATCATCTAATCATCCATAGGCTACCGGTTTATATAAAATAATGCTGAGGCATTGTATATATTGTCTTATATTATGCAATTATATAATTGCCATAGTAAAAGTATAATTTTTCCCAGAAAAGTAAACCTATTTTCTTCAAACAACTCCATTAGGTTTATGGAAATTACTTATGAATTTGCTTAACATGATTTGCTCTTTTTTGCCAAAACTGGTACTAAGGTTACACCCTTCTAACCTGCAATTCATACATGATTATTTCTTATCAAACACCAGACATTAAAAAACAATAAACACAATAATAAATCAAAGAATACATAACTGAGTTTTATTGTTACAAGATGCATATTTACACAGCGATATTTAATAGAGAGGATCGGCCTGGTGAAATGGATGTAACTTAAGCAAAAAATATTCAGATGTCCTATGTTTGGTTGTATTTTTAATAACTTTATTAGCAAGCCTTATTGTTTCATTGTTCTGGCACTGTCAGATTGTCCACATACACAGAGCAACGTGAGAACATTCATGGATGCATCTTTTCCACTAGGCTATTGTTTTTTCACATCCTTCTATTTCATAGTACAGTGACCGGTCTTTCCAAGACTCAGTTTATTGCGGTTATAATCTTTCTTCCAGTACCTGCTGCGTGCACAGCTGCCAGACTGTGTTCTTTCAAAATCCACCTGTTTAATCTGGTTCTCCAGAACACGCTGCTTTCTATTCATGTGGTGTCCAGCATTTTGGATGTTTGACTTAAATTACAGTATTGCTACGCTAATATCTCACTGTTTATACCACGTGTAGGGCATCTGTACTTTAAGCCAAGGACTGACAATGGCATATATTCAGATAAACTATCAAAAAAGTCATACCTTCCAAGTTGCGTTAAGGATTTTTACTATAACAGTTAAAAATGTGTTTATTGAAATTTCTCCATTTTTAACATGTAGGCGAGATATTTTTCATTATATTGTACATTTGCAGGAAAGATACTGTAAATCTTACTTTGGCGTAATTTAGACGTTTGTAGGAGGCTGCAAGAATAATTTAAAAATACATTTTGAGTAAAGCGCTTGAGAATTCTTTAAGTGGATATTGAATTCATATAGCAAAATATTATTATATAGATTAAATGCAATTTAACTTAAAGCTTTCCTTTATAGGTACAGATTTTTAAATAATATATGATTTGTTAGGCGTGGATCACAAATATGTATGTGTGTGTGTATATATATATTGTACTCTGTACTGTTGCTGTCTTTTTTGGTTTCAACTAAAAAAACTTTTTTCTGGGCACCGTTATAATCCCTCCTTTCCAACACTTTTCCTGTGTATGTATATATATATATATATATATATATATATATATATATAACATACATAAGTACATATACAGATACAATGGTTGGTGATTCTGCATTTATTTTTCACGTCTTCGTGTAGGGACCCCTTGACTTTGTAGTTTATTGGATAACAGACCCATTACTCATAAATAAGTATGAGGCTATATGAATATGTTAGGCAGGTCATATATAGGACCTATTTTTTGTAAAAAAAAATGAAAAAATTGAGAGTTGAATGATGATTTAAAAACTTGAATGATGGCATGTGAATGAATGATAATAAATTACATATTGCAGTCAATAAATGTGACTTGTATGATTTTTAGCTCAATGGTCACTGTTATCACGGTACTTTCAACAGTAGCCGATCTCTTCAAGGTTATAAATGACCTGTACAACTCCCTGAAAAAATGAATTTCCATTAAGTTGGAAAGTTATTTTGACCAATAACCCCTATTCTCTCGCCTGGTTTCTAAACCACCATCCACTGTTTTTCGTGTTCACCAAATATCCATGTAATTGTTTGAAAAATTGTCCCATGTATGGCCAACCTATATGTGGGAATGTTAAATGTTCATAAACACCGAAATTATAAACAGCATATATTAGAACTGCTGATATTTATCGCTATGTATAAAATAGTTATAGAATGTTCATGTTTCTATGATTATTCCTTCAATATTTGCTAGTTTGGTTAAACACTATGGCCCAGATTCACAGAGAATTAGATTCTCGTAGAGTATCAGAAATACACTACGCTGCCGTATTTTACCTGGCTCTACGTGGAATCCAGGTAGATTTTGTCCAGTAAACGACGGCGGCGTAGTGTATTTCTCCCGTCGCAATCCATCTGCGCGAGTAGGGGGCGTGAAGCATTTAAAATAGGCGCGTTCCCGCGGCGATCGAACTGCGCATGCTCCGTTCGCAAATTTCCCGCCGTGCATTGCGCGAAAACACGTCGTTACGTCATTCGTTGTTTGAGTAGCGTCGTTTACGCACAATCCTAGTCCCGAACGAGTTACGTAAAAAAAAAAAATCAAAAAAAAAATCGACGCGTGAACGACGGCCATACTTAACATGGGCTACGTACCGTTAGACCAGCAAAAAGCTGGTCTAACAGTACGTAAAAAAAAATAGACGAAAGCGATTGCGAAGACCACTCGTATCTTCGTGGATCGCCGTAAAAACACATTTGCATATCCCGACGCATGAAAACGACGCGAACTCCTCCCAGCGGCCGCAAAAATATCGCAGCGTAGATCCGAAGGCTTACGAAGATGTAAGCCTCTCGGATCGAAGCCGCCGTATCATGGTTTGAGGATTCAAACTAGTGATACGGCGCGCAAAATTTGAAATTACTCCTGTCTAACACCAGTTAGACAGGCGTAATTGCTTTCTGAATCTGGGCCTTTATTTTTCTTGCTGGCTTCCAACCTAAAATGTTCCAATGCTAATTTTTATATTTTCAATTGACAAATGGTCTTCCTAATGTTTATTTTCCTTCAACTTTTCATTGACCCCAGCTTTACCACACCTAATGTTTTTTTCTAACTACTACCTACGTTCAATAAAATATACTGAAAACCACAATCAAACAATACATCTTATATATAAATATATATATATATATATATATATATATATATATATATATATATATATATATATATATATATATATATATATATCTCACTTCTAACATGTTTTTTATTTTTTATATAAACTTAAATATACATTTATGGAAATGAGTAGTGATCAACCGGACTCACTTGTCTAACTTTGTCCTGCCATCAAATCACTTTGACCATTCTGAGAATCAATAAACATTAAGCCGATTCTAAAATAAACAATTATTGTGGAGCAGAAAACAATTCCTTGTCATAAGTGGGCCACAAAAGGGAACAAATTGAAGACAAACAGGTGGAGGGAAGGCAAATAATATTTAAATTGCTACACAAGTGAAATTACGGCCATGTTGTGTTGGGAGTGGGCGGCGGGTGTAAAATTGCTAAATGGCGTGGTATTTCTGAACCTGTGACAGAGATGTTCTCCAAAGTGCTCTGTAATTACACCTTGTCTGATGGACAATGGTACTGGCTGATTAGATCCAGCTCTGGGAGTGCTACCTTCCGCAGGGCCTCACTGAGATAAATAGCATGTTACTAGAAGCAACTAAGCATGCTGTTGATGAATATTTGTGTTTGAGTGTGAAGGACGCTGC